>OZ024794.1:77872968-79072968 GCA_964017045.1 Omphiscola glabra
TATTGGGTTAAGGCTAAGGTACAGTTGCATCAAATCGGGCCGAGAGCTGGTCGCCAACTGAATTTTAGATTCATGGTCGTTTGGTTATCGTGCTGTCTTCTCGCTGTAGAGGTGACTACCATTCACTCTTACAGTTTGGTGTATGTAGTTCTGTGGTAATCTCTGACGTTCTTTTGTGTAAATATGGGCCACACGTTTCACATGTATGATAAGTTGTGTGTTATATTTTATTACAGCAAGTACGGTACTAGAAGGTTGTACTATATTTTTTATAGTAATTATTATGTTACACATGTATTTGTACATTTTTGTTTATAAGTACTACATATAGTATTAAGTACTAGATATAGTACCACATATAGTTTTTTGTGATTATAGATATATGTTAAGTTGACCTTGGGAGTTTGTGTAAAAAAACCTTGATTTTCTATGGAATAATTGTAAAAACCAAAAGTTCATTGAACAACTGGAAAATATTGAAATTCTTGTAATTAGTGAGTGACTAAACCAAGGGCGGAACTCACGACTGGGGGAACGTTCGAATACGTCATCGCTTGTGGGTCAACATCGGGGAAAGGGAAATAATCGTGAAAAGGGGATGTTATCGATCTTAAAACCTGAAAACGTTTGCTGCTGTGCTCCCAAAACTCAAACGATGACCAGGTAGTGCAGTTTTACTGTGAAACGTCGAGACCGTGACAACCATATAAATAAAGTCTTGGGGCTCTCTACAAACTATTTCAGTTCTTAAATTATCTAAGTATAACATGATGTGTCGGATATAACATGATGTGTCGGATATAACATGATGTGTCGGATATAACATGATGTGTCGGATATAACATAATGTGTCGGATATAACATGATGTGTCGGATATAACATGATGTGTCGGATATAACATGATGTGTCGGATATAACATGATGTGTCGGATATAACATGATGTGTCGGATATAACATGATGTGTCGGATATAACATGATGTGTCGGATATAACATAATGTGTCGGATATAACATGATGTGTCGGATATAACATGATGTGTCGGATATAACATGATGTGTCGGAAAGAATAAACAAGCGTTCCAGTTAGCTATCTTAGGGCTATCCTGTTCTTAACAGGGGGTGGGGACCGTATGGATTACATGTTATAGGGCCAATGGATTATATGGAATAGTTTCGAGGGATTATATGGGATAGCTTCAAGGGATTGTATGGAATAGTCTTGAGGGATTATATGGGATATAGTCAAGGGATCACATGGGTTAGGGTCAAAGGAGTACATGGAATAGTTTCGAGGTATTACATGGGATAGGGCCAAGGGAGAAGTCAAGTGATGCCGGATATAAATAGGCCTAAACAACATATGCCATATCAACTGTCCAGTATTTCATGAGGTTGAGTGGCACCGGAGACACTTTCAAAACTGACTGTCTGATTAGTGTTTGCTGAAAGGCTTCTGGTAATCGAAAATGACCCCTTGCAAGGAAGCCCCTCGGACCCCAACAGTTCACCTTTCCTAGTATCGAATGTTTTATTTTAAGCACAATCTAAACTACCGTAATTATGCTGTTGAGAGGGGGGGGGGTGTCTGCCTGATCTTGTAGACCAGGCCTGCAGAGCTCAAAATGTGATACCTGATGAAAAACTTGTGCGCGCCAAAAGAAAATAGGACAGGGGTGAAAGCTATTTAAAAAATAATAAGAATAAAGAATATTCGTTACTTTGCGGGCCACAAAATGGGTGGTGGCGGGCCGCATGTAGCCCGCGGGTCGTATGTTGTGAAGGCCTGTTGTAGACTAATGGCTTCCTTTTTAAGATGTTTGATTGCTGTTCCAGTCTTCACGGTGGTAAGGATCTTCTTTTCAAATGTCATACACTATCTGTTCTGTGTCACAAATGTCATACAGAATCTGTTCTATGTTACAAATGTAAAACAGATTATGTTCCGTTTTACGAATGTCCTATAGTTTCTCTAACAAGGTGTGTTCTGCTTTCTGATCGTCTACTGGTTCTGATATCGCCCTGTATCTTACCTATATCCATGCCACCACCTTATTATTCATCAGATTATACACACAGAGAAAGTGAAATAATAGTGACAGTATCATAATAGCAGATCTTTACAGATGTACTACCCCGACACAAGTAACACTACAAAAAATTGCATATTTATACAGATGTACTCGCCCAACATTGGTAACATTATGACAAATTCAGATATATGCATGTGTGCGGCTCCACCACAAACAACAGCACGATAATTACAGATATATACGGGTGTACTCTAGTATGTTAATCATAATCCTCATTTTACCCCGTCCCGGGGGGATGGGGGGGGTAGGGGGAGAGTGCATTCAGTCCCTTTGATTGAATGAGTGCATGCCGTCCTACCAGGGGGAGGCAATTAACCCAGAGTTCAGTTCGGCATTGACTATAGCACCGCATCGATGACTTTTTAGTTCATTGAATAAAGATGTAATTAATTTGCTTAATATCAGTCTCAAAACAATCATAATTTACGGATTTTCTGGCTTCAGTGGATTAAATAAGATCCGCAATCAGACTGTAAGCTTCAGCTCAAGGGTGTTTAATTATGGAGCTTGTTGATGGATCGCACCGATGCTGAGCTCTGGCGTTCAAAATGTAGTGGATTGTTTAATAGCTAGTGGATTGTTCAATAGGTAGTGTATTTTTAATATGTAGTGTATTTGTAATAAATAGTAGATAGTTTAATAGGTAGGGGATTGTTCAATAGGTAGTGTATTTTTAATATGTGGTGTATTTGTAATAAATAGTAGATAGTTTAATAGCTAGTGGATTGTTCAATAGGTAGTGTATTTTTAATATGTAGTGTATTTGTAATAAATAGTAGATAGTTTAATAGCTAGTGGATTGTTCAATAGGTAGTGTATTTTTAATATGTAGTGTATTTGTAATAAATAGTAGATAGTTTAATAGGTAGGGGATTGTTCAATAGTTAGTGGATTGTTTAAGCTGATTGAGGTACATCGCTAGTTTCTGAACGTTTTTAAATTGTGATATAAAAATGATTGGTATATTATTACTAGATGCAAACAATTGCTCTATGCAAAGGAGAAAATACAATTACAATAGATCCCAATAGACCTCAGAGTTAATGTCCCCTTCACCATTCGACTCTGACTCCAACCCTTCAACCGTGACACATCCTTAATCAATCCACAAATTGAAACCTCATCCCCTGATACCTCACTCCCTGACACCTCACTCCCTGATACCTCACTCCCTGATACTTCACTCCCTAATAACATACCTGCTGATACCTCAACCTCAGATACCTCAACCTGCTGATACCTCAACCTGCTGATACCTCAACTTGCTGATACCTCAACCTGCTGATACCTCAACCTGCTGATACCCCACATCAAGAAAACTTCACTGCCTTACCTCATCCTAACACTCCTCACCCATTCACATCGCTTCTCAAACCTCACCCCCTCATTCCTCACCCACTCAAACCTCACTCTCTCAATCCTCACCCACTCTAACCTAACTCTCTCAATCCTCACCCACTCAAACCTCACTCTCTCAATCCTCACCCACTCAAACCTCACTCTCTCAATCCTCACCCACTCAAACCTCACTCTCTCAATACTCACCCACTCAAACCTCACTCTCCCAATCCCCACCCACTCAAACCTCACTCTCTCAATCCTCACCCACTCAAACCTCACTTTCCCAATCCTCACCCACTCAAACCTCACTCTCCCAATACCCACCCACTCCATCCTAACCCACTCAAACCTCACGCCCCCTACACCTCGCACCCTCACATCTCAACCCCTCACGCCTTAGACCATAAAACTTCACACATTGACCCCCTCAGATCAAACCCGCACACCTCCACCTCCCACTCACCTTTCAACAAAAAGGAATTAAACAAATAAACACACACACATTCACAGTCAAACAGTCCACACAATTGATTTGTTTATAAGAAGTGTATACCCTAGCCATACAGTGCTAAGGATGAAGTGTTTACCCTAGGCATAATGTACCTTAGAATGATGTTTATACCCTAGGCATAATGTACATCAGAATGATGTGTATAACCTAGGCATAATGTGCATCAGAATGATGTGTATACCCTAGGCATAATGTACCTTAGAATGATGTTTATACCCTAGGCATAATGTAACTAAGAATGAAATCTGTACTATAGGCAACAATTTCCTAAGAATGAAGTGTATTCTCTAGGCATACAGTACACGAAGTCCTCTAGGGATTGTGTCCTGGACTGAAATGAACATTGAGCATTAATTAGATTATTTTTTATATCGTTCCAATTTTATTGATTTAACTATTTCTGATCTATTTTTAGTAGCAGATTAAATTAAGTGCAGGGTGTTGTGCTTTTAAAATGCGCCCCCCATCGGGTACAATCAATCAACACAGAACAAACTCACGTGATGTTTATTGAACTTTTAGAGTACGACTCTCCTGGATCATTCGATGACTGGGGACAGTTCAGTCAATGTTAACTACTTAAATGATGATTTGTTGACCGGGGACATTTCAGTCAATGTTACCTACAGAAAGAAAACATTAAAATATGAAAAAGGGGATATTTCATTAACTGATTCATCGATCAATATGACATTTTAGCTCCAGCTCTAACCATCCCAAGCCACATGAGCCCCAATGAAGTAGTTACTAGCGCCGTAACCAATAGAGTTCGGGTGAATAGCTTATTAAATATGAAGAACGTCCCAAGCCGAGCAGTCCCCAACAGCAGTAGGGAAACCACTTGGGACTGGCTGGTCTCATCAATTCCATCTCAAGCCGTACCATTAAATCTATATTTATTACAATGGTTTTTTCCCTCACTAAGCTGTTGGAAATCCGTTTAATGTATGCAATCAACTGCCACGGTAAAGCAAACTGTCGTATGAACACTATGGTCGGCCTACACAATCAGGTGTAAGTAATACATTAGGCCCACTCAAACAGGTGTAAGTAATACATTAGGCCCACACAATCAGGTGTAAGTAATACATTAGGCCCATACAATCAGGTGTAAGTAATACATTAGGCCCACACAATCATGTGTAAGTAATACATTAGGCCTATACAATCAGGCTTAAGTAATACATTAGGCCCACACAATTAGGTGTAAGTAATACATTAGGCCTATACAATCATGTGTCGGTAATATAGTCGACTAAAAATCTATCATGTTAATTCCTAGCCATAAAAACTGTAAGGGAGCTACGTGTAGCCAATTATTTCAGGTAGCACTAATTATGAAAAACTTAAATTCTGTACAATCGAAAAGAAATTTTGTTCCAATTTTTTTTTATAAATATAAAAACATATTTCTAATTAAGTTTAATTTTAAAATGAATTTCACTGCCAATTTTAGAGATACTGCGGTTAAAACTATTGCCAGGTCAACAATGTTGGAACGTGGGAGCAGTATGGGGTGAGCATGACTGACAGGTAACTGACAGTCCCTGCTGTTCTTTCACCTGCCCTTTCAGTGTGGGCTCAACCTAAAGACAAATAAAGGCTAGTTGACACCCGGGGGGCCTTGCAGCAAAGGATTTGGGGTGGGGATATAGAATGGGGAAGTAGGGAAATACTATTCCATTGCTAGAAATATGGGATGATAAGGACATGTAATGGAAACAAAAAATAACCGTTAATATTTCCTTAAACGGTATTCATCAGAGGTGGACTGCAGTTTTAGGACCCTTGTTAGACGGTCAGTGAATACAGTTTAAGCAAATTTAAAATTTAAAAGACATTTTATTTTGTCACTCACCTGACTCATCATATTTCACCAATGTTTTACCCATCAAATTCACCAATGTTTTACTCATCATATTTTACAAATGTTTTACACATCATATTTCACCAATGTTTTACTCATCGTATTTTAACAATGTTTTTTTCTCCAACTCACAGTGACCGATATGACATCAATAGAAAATACTCTAGGAAGCCCGAAGTCCTGCACTGTTCTCTTACTATCAATAACCTTCCCTACCCCTCCCTAAGCTTCCCGCCCCTCCCCCCCCCCAACTTTTAACCTTCCCATCTCACCCGTACCCTAGATTTCAAACCAGAGCCCAGAGAGCTGCAAGTCAAACCAAACGTTTGGCCCACTCCAAGGATTTCACACCACATGACGTCGTCATTATTGATCTAAGTAAGCTGCAACATTTATCTTTAGGTCCTTGGAGGGGACCACGGGGGAGAAGAGATAGCTTGATGGAAACACCATGGATATCACCCTTGGAAAAAATAACAAGGGGTTATGAGGGAGCTTGGTGGAGACACCCTTGTTATCATCATTGGGGAAAATTGGGGAGATGAGAGAGGGTGATGGAGACTCCCTGGTTCTCATTCTGGGAGACAATGGAAAAGTGAGAGAGCTTGAGCGAGATACACGGGTTATCGTCCTTGGAGAAAACAGATAAAAAAAAGGGGGGGGGGGTGAGAAATATTGATAAAGAAACCCATCGTTATCATCCTTGGGGGAAATGGGGAGATGAGAGGGCTCGGTGGAGACACACGAGTTATCATGGGGTCTCAAACTCAAATTATCCGGGGGCCGCTGGAGGTAGAGTCTGAGTGAGACTGGGCCGCATCAAGTATTCCACAAAAAAACATATAATAACAAATAAAAATATGGGCCTTTTTGACTAACCCTATTTTGGAAGTGACCAAGCTGACCGGCTCGGAATTTCCCTCACTCGTCAATCGTACACATTAGCGGCAATTTTAATAGGAATTCTGTGATACTGTGTCAGATTGCTACGATTTACACAATTATGGTTGTACAATACCCATGAACTGAATTTTTTAACTTTTGATATATGCATACACAATGTTCGACATTGTTTGTCCCATTAAATGCTTTGAAATAAAAACGTTTAATCCGATTTTAAGAAACCTTTTTACCATTTTAATCATCGTCCAAACCTATATGTTTATATACAAACATAAAAATGAGAATTAGACTAGTCGGTGAGATTCTACCGAAACTGTCGCGGAGGGTCACATTATAGATGGTCACATTACAGAGGGTCACATTATAGAGGGTCACATTATAGAGGGTCACATTATAGAGGGTCACATTATAGAGGGTCACATTACAGAGGCTCACATTACAGAGGGTCACATTACAGAGGGTCACATTACAGAGGGTCACATTATAGAGGGTCACATTACAGAGGGTCACATTACAGATGGTCACTGTAACACAACGAGTTAATGATACTCAGTCACATGACTGAATTGTTGATACCTCTGCACGGTGGCGTAGTAATTTAACCATATAGGATGAGAATAAGAGGAACTAGTTTAGTGGCGGAAGAGGATTGCATGATTTTGGGGTGTAAGGCTGGAAGCCATATTGTGAGGACACGTTTTGAGTCAGGGAGACATGGAGGCCATATATATTTGAATGTGATATGAATTCATGAGTGTAATTGTATTGGAATATGCAAGATTTCTTATGTTATATTGTAACTACATTTGTGACATGGATTTATCTCATTCAAGAATCATATTTGTATCGACTATGTAAATAAAGAACTGTGCGATAGATCCGACCTTATTCAATTCTTGAGATGAAAGATAGCAGTAAAATTATGGATGATAATTTAATAAAGTGAGCGTTAGATAACTTGCTGAACAATGTTACAGTCACATTATAGAGGGTCACATTACAGAGGGTCACATTACAGAGGGTCACATTACGGAGGGGCACATTACAGAGGGTCACATTATAGAGAGTCACATTATAGAGGGTCACATTATAGAGGGTCACATTATAGAGGGTCACATTACAGAGGTTCACATTATAGAGGGTAACATTATAGAGGGTAACATTATAGATGGTCACATTATAAAGGGTCACTTACAGAGGGTCACATTATAGATGGTCACATTACAGAGGGTCACATTATAGAGGGTCACATTATAGAGGGTCACATTATAGAGGGTCACATTACATAGGGTCACATTACAGAGGGTCACATTATAGATGGTCATATTATAGATGGTCACATTACAGAGGGTCACATTATAGAGGGTCACATTACAGAGGGTCACATTACAGAGGGTCACATTATAGATGGTCACATTATAGATGGTCACATTATAGATGGTCACATTATAGATGGTCACATTATAGATGGTCACATTACATAGGGTCACATTATAGAGGGTCACATTATAGAGGGTCACATTACAGAGGGTCACATTACAGAGGGTCACATTATAGATGGTCACATTATAGATGGTCACATTACATAGGGTCACATTATAGAGGGTCACATTACAGAGGGTCACATTACAGAGGGTCACATTATAGATGGTCACATTATAGAGGGTCACATTATAGATGGTCACATTACAGATATTGATAGGAAATTCGCGCGGGCCTCAATAACACTAAATTTTGCTGTCAGATAGCGGGCCGAAAAATATCGTCCTGAGGGCCTCAAAAACTCATCACAATTCCTTATTTTTAAAGAAAAGTATCTATGTCATGATATTTACGTTTCTAACATCACTAAGTTGTGAGAAGTATTTATCTGCTATATATTATACGCCAATCATACCCCTTTTCATGCGACAAAACTACAATTGTTTCCTTAAATATGACCTTAAATTACCAAGTCTAAATGATCACTAATTAATCATTATTGTCATTGAAGGAGTTCATTGACGGCTGATTTAAATGATCACTAATTAATCACAAATTAATCATTATTGTCATTGAAGGAGTTCATTGACGGCTGATTTAAATGATCACTAATTAATCACAAATTAATCATTAATGTCACTGAAGGAGGTCATTGACGGCTGATTTCTACGCTAGTGAAATACTGTAGATGTCATGCGTTTTAAATTGTTAAATTTTGGGCCTACCCTACCCCTTTTCATGCTCCTAAAAATTGTTTTAAAATATATAACATCAAATGAAAATTATATATTGATATCTTCATTAAAAATTTAATCAATCTTTAGCCTTGTTTTCCTACAATATTATAGGAAAATCGTAAAACAAAGAATTCTTTTATCTAAAGAAAGATCTTCACGTCTTTAACAGCCTTGTGTGGTTTCTTTAAGAAATGTTATTAGCTCATAAAAAAATTATACTCCCCACTTAACTCTTCGCAAAGTAAAAACGAAACTATATTTTTATTTTTGAACGAAAACCTTAACCCACGTTTGTTCACACCCATGAAGTTTAAATAATAATTAAAAAAATATTGCTCCCCTATAAAGGATCGGTGCTAGGCCCCTGTTTGTTCCTAGCATACATCAATGACCTATCCGAGAAACTGACATCGCAAGCAAGACTGTTCGCTGGTGACACAGCGGTGTATAGGACGATCGCCAACAGATCTGACCAGGACCAGCTGCAACAGGACCTCCATCGGTTAGCAGAGTGGGAGATGAGCTGGGACATGGAATTTCATCCTGCCAAGTGCCAGACACTGTCAGTCTCTAGAAGTTGTACTCCTCTACACTACCACTATGAACTGCATGGTCATCTACTAGAGCCAGTTTCCTCCGTAAGGTACTTGGGTGTTACCAATCAAAGAGAGGTGCGCTGGGACGAGAATACAAACAATGTGTGCAACCAGGCAAACAAGACCCTGGGGTTCTTAAGGCGTAATCTAAAGATCAGCAACTCCAGTGTGAAAGAAAAGCCTATAAAAGCTTTGTCCGGCAGCTTTTAGATTATGCATCTTCGGTCTGGGACCCATTCACTCAGAAGAGCATCGACAGGTTGGAGGCAGTACAGCGACCGGCAGCACGCTTTGTCCTGAACCGCTACAGCAATACCTCTAGTGTTGGCATCATGCTGAAAAAAACTGGGCTGGTCACTATTGGAGGAACAACGATGAATATCCAGGCTCTCCATGATTTACAAGATAAATAATGGGCTGGTCCACTGCTTTGGCATTGAACAGAAACTCACCCCTCTCCGCCATAGACAGCGACGAGGCCATGACAGGCAGTTCCGGCTTATACCAGCGAGAAGCCAGTATAGTAACTGCTTATTCCTGCCAAAGACATCATGGACTGGAACAAGCTTCCAAAAGAAAAAGTTAAGGCGACACCACTTGACTCATTCGCATCAGGCCTTCCAACCCCCCAGTGCATGATACCCTCACTAAGTAACTCTTGCAACCAGTGAAATATCAACACCAGACACGGAAACAATGTAAATCCCCTCTACATTCTTTGGAGCCAGAATGATCAATAAATTGATCGTGGGCCCTTAATATATAGAAGAAGAAGATTAGATTTTCACGTGCGTGTAAAATTAGTTGGTTTTGATATTGTGAGCATCATGAAATTTTGCCCACGTTTTGTGAACGTCGTTGATGTTCTTAATTGGTCATTATATGTTTAATTGAGAGAATCGATACCAAATATGTCTAGTTGGCGTTGTATTTATATTACAGATTAAATAGACACGAACAATCTGTTTCAATATAACAATATATATTAAGCTTTAATAATAATTCTACATTACACATAAGCAAACGTTTCAGCACATGCCTTCGTCAGTACCAATTTCACTGCCGACCCAAAAATCTGTAATCCCCCCCCCCCCCACTCCCTTTTGGAGGAAATAGCCTGATAAAAACACAGCTTGAAATATTTTAAAGCTTTATCGCAGTCCAACACTTTTATAATTAGTTATTTATATTATAAAGGCAAAAGACACCTAAACGTGGTTTTTTTTTGGTGTGTTTTGCATGAATTTTGCCCTATACCAAGTCAAAGTTTTCTTATACCATACTTCTTTAAATTACCCTTTTAACAACTTTAAATTACCCTTTTAACAACTTTAAATTAACCTTTTAACAACTTTAAATTACCCTTTTAACAACTTTAAATTAACCTTTTAACAACTTTAAATTACCCTTTTAACAACTTTAAATTACACTTTTAACAGCTTTAAATTACCTTTTAATTCAAATGATAAAGCCAAAGTATTCATTGAATGTGTATCTATAAAAATGCATTATTAAAATGTCAAAAGAATTTAAATATCGATAATTTCCCCCATCATTTTTCGATGTACGCAGGACGCATGTGCGAACGAGTTTCGAAATATTTAAATCTTTCGGTTTCAACCGAAAGTCTCGATAAGCTTTTGGTTTCGTCTTCGGTTTCAGCCGAATGTCATTTTTTGACTTCCGGTCTGGTTTCAGTTGTGGCCGAAATCAGAAAATCTCATTCGGTCGGTCTGTACACTGCATAGTGGCGTAGTTGGTGTAAGTGCCACCGAGGGAGGGCCAAGTACCGTATACGCTTCCTTTCACTATACAAACATTGCACCGAAAATGCCAACTTTCTATATACATAAAAAAATGACACCTGTGGGACCACCCCATTCGCCCTCTTTTATCACCAGTGGAAGGTGCGTAGCTAGACTCAATGGGGACAGAGGTACAATTGATTTTGTTTTACCCTCCCTTCAGCTCCGAAGCCCATTATTTTCGTCTATTAAGTAACACCAAAGCCCACTTTGTGCGCCCCCGCTAGTCAGGCCCCCGTGAATATCTACCCCCTCTACCCCCTTTATCTACGCCTCTTACCAATTTCACTGCCCACCCGAAAATCTGCAATCCGCCTCCCCCCCCCCCTCCCTTTTGGAGGAAATAGTCTGATAGAAACACAGCTTCAAATATTGTCTTTGATTAATTGCATGCAATGCTTGATATTTCAATATATGGCGATTCACATGCTAATATGTTGCTAACATATTGCTGATATATTGCTAACATATTGCTGATATATGGCTAACATATTGATGATATATTGCTAACATATTGCTTCAGACCTGTTAAAAATTAAATAAGATTGTACAACTCTGTAAGGTCGAGGAGTCTGCACGTTCAATAAAAGCCAAAAATCCACTGAGACGAAAAGAAGAAATAAGCAGCGGCTCTATTGGGGCCAAGCCATGGGATCAAGCAGCAATTTGGTTTGACATTTTCAATAGGCAGCGATGTCGCTGGACACCACTTGAAAATGGGAAATCTGTGAGAATTTTATAACAGCTTTTAGGCAAGAGAAATGAGGATTAACTTTCGCAAATAATTTGGGTCTCGGAAAAAATATGTTGTTCTCTTTTTTTTTTTTTTGTTTGTTCACAACCAAGGAAGTAAGGTTTCAAATTTAAGGAATGAGTTAAAGAGTTAATACCTCTATTTAGGATTGTGGCTCGTGGATTCAAAATATGTATATAGAATACCAATATATAATGTGTATATATAATCTTTATATATAGTCTTTATTTAGAATTTGCATATATAATATGTATGCAGAATTGTTAATAGATTCTGTATATATAATGTGTATTTATAATATTTATATATAATCTTTATAAGGAATCTGCATAGAGAATCTGTATATATAATATGTATATAAAATCTGTATATATAATGTGTATATAAAATCCGTTTATAGAATCTGTATCTAGAATATGTATACAAAATCTTTATATAAAATTCGTATATAGACCGATTCATTCTCTTATTTCCAAAGTCTTAACTATTTTATTCGCAGTTTCTCAAGTGTGTAACACTTTCATAATGTCCCACAGTCATCAAACACGGACAGGATATCATACAACATATGTGTCACACAATACAGCACATAAATGATATCATCATTCATAGGTGCTACACAATACAGCACATAAATGATATCATCATCCATAGGTGCTACACTATACAGCACATAAATGATAGCATCATCCATAGGTGCTATACAATACCACACGGGAACATCATCTGCTGCCTGTAGCAAATAATATAATCACTAGATATAGCCCGCCAAACATTGGCGATAGCAATGCGTGAACTTCCCAACTACTATTTCCCTTTTTTTTTCACGCTTATGAGCTATATCAAATATTCTGATGTTCCAGACACTTTTAAACCGAATATAACACGAAAGAGATATCATTTTCAATAAGTTTTAAGCAATTAAACACGGAAACGGTGTTATTTCGGGTATCTCTTCAGGAGAAAAATGTGTACGACAATAAAGCAATTCAAAAAGGTACACTGCTCAAAAATGATAATTTAGACACACATAATTATATAAAATCTCGAATATCGAAAAATCTCTCCCTTGCTCTCTCTTGATCTATGTCTATCTGTCTCCCTAAGAAACCTTGCTGCGTATATATATATATATATATGGATTCAATTAAAGGGATCTAGTAAAGAATTTCAAGAAATTGCTGAATTCAAAAGTGAGTACGCAGTTGACTTGCCAGTCCTAAATGTGTTTGAAAATCTTTCCCGCACTTATTACGCACGTTGTTTCGTGTCCGAGTTAGATTTGAGTCGACTCTGTTTTTCCTTGACGTGCGCTTATTCTCCAAGGATTGGGAGTCTGCCGCGATAATTTGTACCATCCATAGCAAGTGTTTCTTACGAATCATAGCCAATGTCCATGCTAGAAACGTAAGCATCTCTACATAGAGAGTATGATTTGTTACTTCCTAAATGTGTAATCCAGTGGCTTGGAAAATTGCCTTTTTAAATAAACTTTTTAAAGTTACAATTAGTAAAACCATATTCAGTTACATTCCAAAAAAAAAAAAAATGGATCGTTAGATGTTGAGACTTCGCAGCAGCCTGTAGAAAGTAGCGCATTATGCCTTCCATTATTACGCCGGTAACACCGGGGGTCTTGTCTTCTAGTCTTTGAAATGTTTGAGCAAGATCACGTGACGGCCAGGGCACAAAACAAGGGCTGAGACAAGAGATCAGATCCCCCGTTAGATAACCGAGGGATGGAATGCCCCCCTTTCCAGCCAATATCGTATAAAACTGATGGGAGGATAACTCCTGTGTTGGGTGATGTGTTTGGTTACGGCCAGACAGGGTAGGGTTGTGTGTTCCTGGTTGGACTTGAATACGGAACCACTAATAATGACCCGTCAATAGTGACCGTATAAAAAGTTGATGATGAGAATATGTACAACAATTTCGCTTACAATTATAGTTTATTTTTTACAATTTAACTTAATCAATTACTTTAGTTTTATATAACAACTTTTAAGACTGAAAGATCGATTACTTAAGTTTCAAATGACAACTTTTAAGAATGAAGTAATTAATTACTTAAGTTTCATATAACAACTTTTTAGACTAAACTAGACGATTACTGAAGTACAGTAGAGCGTCGATTGTCCCAACTAGGGGTCGCAAACCGGGATCCCGAATTTCGAAAATACCGGAATACCGGACCATAATTCATGCTCGAAAATACCGGGATTGGATTTATGAAAACCGGGATTTTCGATAATCCCGGGATTTCATTTTCAATTTTAAAAAAAATAATTTTTCTTAGTTTCCACGTCGTAGTTAAAGCAAGACATAGCAATAATTTTTTAGATGGGCAAATGCATCACACCACGTGTCTCAAGTTCAAAGAAAGCCGACCAATCTGTGTACTCTTTTATTTGTCAAGAATCATGACGTTGTGATTAGTTTTGTTTTTTCATCGTGCATGTGTAGTGTGTAAGTGGAGACGAATCGCGACCTGAATTTACAGGATTGGTAAGTAAATGTCTTCATATTAATTGCCAAATAAGTAATGTGTATAGTCGAATGCAGGTTGAATGTTGACTTACATTAAGACTTTGTATGAAAATAATAACACGTTGCACTCAAACCACGGGGTAAACTTTTAATTTAAAAAATAGTTTTTGATTGCTTGATTTCTTTTAATTATGCCAAAAACCTACACATTCAAAAATATGTTAAATCCGTATTTTGATAATCCAATACCTTAAGTTTAAGACACAGAAAAATAATGCTTCTTCTATTTTGTGATAACAATATTAATAATTTATATTCAACTCATAATTGATTTTCTAGCTATTTTGTCTCAGGCTGAATTTCCAAGTTTGTCTGTACCGTACCTAGCCAAAATTTTCATGACTGAATGTCCCAATTTGTCTGTACCATGCTTAGTCAAACATTTACATGACAATTTTAAACATCAAAAAAAGTTTTACGAGGTCAAACCAATTCGATGGAATTAATATTTTTTTTAATGATTTATTTTCCAAGGTTGATAGAAAGAAATGGGGGACCCTGAAAAAAAGACACCTAAATTTGAAAAGCACATGAAACTATCGGAAACAAAGACATCAGTTTGGTAGTATACCTTGAAAGCTAAGGACAATCTGTCAGCTAACTGTATTAGATGTAACAAGATACTGAAAACATTGGGAGGAACAACTTCAGGCCTTCACTCTCAATTAAAGTCTGCACATTCCAGGGATTACTTGGACGTATTTCTGAGACCAGATTGCGAACAGATGCGAAAACATATCGTGGATATTCAAAAGCTTGGTCAGACAGCGGATTCCTCATTGGAAATATCTTTGAACAATGAAATTGAACATCTTGGATCTGAGCATGATGAACTTGATGATACACTGCCGCTTAAGAGACAATTAGAAATTGAAATACAAAAGAAACTTCAGACTTAGGATTATACTTCCAGACCAACGGATGGAGACATTGATACATTGGTAACAATAGAAATGGTTTTATTTGAGAAAGGCGGTTCAAGAGGAAAATATCTAGAAATTGCGTATGATAGCCTACGGTCTATTCCTCAGACCAGTGAATACTTTTGTAACCATTTTCTGCTAAAGTCAAGTGACCAAACATTAGACACGTTGTCATTTTACGATCTCATCATTTAAATTTGGCCAAAGATTAAAACAACACTAATTATTTTAATATTTGATTAATAAAACTATTGAAATTAAAAAGTTAAGAATTTTTTTTTTATTTGATTAAATTTTTGAAGTCTGAAGATAAACATTTGTGTTATTGTTAAAAGCATATTAAATATCAAAATTTGATATTTGTTCTGAATGTTTTTATTTCATTGATAAATCATCAACCATAATCTCGACTAAAAAATCTCTAAATATGGAAAATATCGAAAATACCGGGATTCCGGTATTCGTCAACTTCAAAGACGAAAATACCGGTTTTGATAAAAGGGACAGGTTTTGCGACACCCTAGTCCCAACGTCAATTATCAGAAATGTCGGTTATCCGAACAGCCTTTCTCTTTTTTTATTATCATACACAAGAGCATTGATACACATAAAGCCAATGACATCCACAAGGCCCATGAATGACATCAAAAAGGCCCATGACGTCCACAAGGACCATGACATCCACAAGGCCCATGACATCCACAAGGCCCATGACGTCCACAAGGCCCATGACATCCACAAGGCCCATGACATCCACAAGGCCCATGACGTCCACAAGGCCCATGACATCCACAAGGCCCATGACGTCCACAAGGCCCATGACATCCACAAGGCCCATGACATCTACAAAGCCCATGACATCCACAAGGCCCATGACGTCCACAAGGCCCATGACATCCACAAGGCCCATGACATCCACAAGGCCCATGACATCCACAGGCCCATGACATCCACAAGGCCCATGACGTCCACAAGGTCCATGACATCCATAAGGCCCAGACATCCATAAGACCCATGACATCCATAATACCCTTGACATCAACAAGGCCCATGACGTCCACAAGGCCCATGACATCCACAAGGCCCATGACATCCACAAGGCCCATGACGTCCACAAGGTCCATGACATCCATAAGGCCCAGACATACATAAGACCCATGACATCCATAATACCCATGACATCAACAAGGCCCATGACATCCATAAGACCCATGCCATCCATAATACCCATGACATCAACAAGGCCCATGACATCCACAAGGCCCATGACATCCATAAGGTCCATGACATCCATAAGGCCCATGACATCCTTTCTTTTTTGACCGCATTCTTTCTTTACTGATCGCTATCTTTCGTTACTGACCGCTATATTTCTTTACTGACCGCTATATTTCTTTACTGACCGCTATATTTCTTTACTGACCGCTATATTTCTTTACTGACCGCTATATTTCTCTACTGATCGCATTCTTTCTATAATGACCACAATCTTAATTTACTGGCCGCCATCCATCTTTACTAACCTCTATCTTTCTTTACTGACTGCATTCTTTAGTTATTGACCGCCATCTTTCTCTAGTGACCACAATCTTACTTTACTGACCGCCATCTCTCTTTACTCTCTCGTCTCATGTAGGTAACTCCGACCTACAGTTCCCATCCTCTGCTAGGAATCTTGGTTACCTTCTCTAAATAATCATATTTCACATATGTTTCGCTCTGCTTTCACCTTTATCAGTCAGATCAACTCCATCCGTCACTCCCTCACCGTTAGCGCAACAAAAACCCTAGTATGTGCTCTTGTTCTCTCTCGTCTTGACTATTGCAACGCATAAAAAAAAAACTTTAAAAAAGTCTCAAAACTCAGCTGCTAGGCTAGTTCTAAAGGCTAACAAATCGCTCCTCCGCAGACAGCCGTCTTTTTCTTTCTGAGCCAAAGACACGCACTAAAACATATGGTGAACGAACTTTCTCTTTTTGTGCCCCCAAAAATGGAATTCTCTCACACTGCACATCCGCAACATAATGACCACATAGGCCTTAAAAACTGACCATTCAAGACAGATCTCTTAAAACTGTACTATCCCGACAGATTCCCAGCCCCCCCACACACACTTTCTGATCTATAAACGATGCTGCTGGACGCCGCCCATGGCTTAACATGTAAATAGTTCTAGGGTAAGCGGGTTTAATATTTTTTTATAAATCTTTTTTTTTTAAAATCTAAATTAATTTATGTAACTTTTTAAATGTCATGTTTATTTTTGCCAATATTTGGAGCCCAAGACTGGCTACCGCGCTATATTAGACCACTGTAATAATAATAATAATAATCTGTAATCAGGGCTAACTCTGAAGTAAGCCCTAAATATGTAGTTAGTTCTTAATCTGAAGTTAGTGTTCACTATTTACAATAGGTCTGCACAACATACAGCCCGCCAGGACCCACTTGGCGGCCTGGGAAGTAACGAAATATTCTTTATTCTTATTATTTTCTTAATATCTTTCCCCCTTGTCTTATTTTCCTTTGGTCCGGACAAGTTTTTGATAAAGTATTATGGCCCGCCTTAAATTTTGAGTTGTGCAGGCCTGATTTACAAGATTAACTTTTTGAGCGTTAAATCTGAAGTGAGTGCAAAATCTGAAGTGAGTGCTGTATATGAATGGTTAGAGCTAAATCTAAAATTTGAGCTAAATCTGAATTTAGTGCTAAAGCTGAAGTTAGTCCTAAATCTGAAGTTAGTGCTAAATCTGTTGTTAGTGTTAAATCTGTAGTTAGTGCTGAATCTGTATTTAGTGCCAACTCTTAGGTTAGACCTGAATATGTCATTAGTACTTAATCTGAAGTTAGTGCTCTCTGTTTGCTCGTTACGATAACTTAGACAACAACTTAGACAACATGAATGATACAAGCGCTTGTTTTTATCACTGACAAGAAACCACTGATTTTGGCTCTGAAACTAGACATCAAAGGACTGTCTCCCAGAACATACCATCTCGAGAACATCGCAAGGGTAGTTTTTGGTCAATGTGTGGATTTTTTTTTAAATTAAAAAATTATTACTTTGCTCTAATTGCCATGCATATTGTACACTCTGTTTCCCGGCCGTTATACCAAGGGCTGGAATTAGACTTGTAATTTCCCCCAGTGTTTAGTGATTCAATCCAGTGCTGCCATCTAGTGTGGCCTTTACTTCCAGTTTTGGCGTCAGCCAGCTCACTGGGCTCCGTTGTGTATTTGCTTTGGCTGCCGGCTTTGTGTGCCCATCTCTTCAACGTTAAATTGATTTTAACACTTCTGCTCAATGGCATCCCTTCAGACTTTCACCACCGATTCCGCCCTCTTTTTTTTCTGGAATACCAGGATTGACCTCCCTTTTCTTTATAGAATACTAGGAATGAACTCGCTCTTCTTCATAAAATACCAGGAGTGACCTCCCTTTCCTTTATAGAATACTAGGATTGACCTACCTTTTCTTTATAGAATCTCAGAAGTGACCGCCCTTTTCTTTATAAAATGCCAAGAGTGAACTCCCTTTTCTTTATAGAATGCCAGGAGTGACCAACCTTTTGTTGTCTTGTTTTCATTGAAATGCTTTCTTTTCGTCGGTAATTTATTTTCCTTTGCTTAAAAGAAATATATTTATCTTAACAGCAAACGGGTTTAAAGTAATTGTGAAAATATTATCATTAACGTGAACAAATGAGACCTTTGGAACAGATGAGACCATTAGAACAGATGAGACCATTGTAAATGATGAGACCATTGGAACAGATGAGACCATTGGAACAGATGAGACCATTGGAACAGATGAGACCATTGGAACAGATGAGACCATTGAAACAGGTGAGACCATTGGAACAGGTGAGACCATTGGAACAGGTGAGACCATTAGAACAGATGAGACCATTAGAACAGATGAGACCATTGGAACAGATGAGACCATTGGAACAGATGAGACCATTGGAACAGATGAGACCATTGGAACAGGTGAGACGATTGGAACATATGAGACCATTGGAACAGATGAGACCATTGGAACAGATGAGACCAATAATAGCGACTTGTATTGGGCATAAGTGACCATGCCAAGAAAATTGCTTGCCAAAGACGGTATTTTGCTACCATCACACTTACATAAATACATTCATATTTTATTTTCTAAGTTTGCTCAAGAGCTTAGGTTAAGAGATGTATTTTACAAAACAATGTTAAATTAATTTCTTTTTTTAACCAACATTTTATCTCCTACATAATTTTTTTTTTTGTTTCTATTAAAAACATTTATTATTGGCGTAGTCTCTATCTAACTGATAATAAATATTTATAATTATGTCAAGTCTGTCTTCGAACCAAAAAACAGCTGTATAGAATGCAAGCCTTGTCCCCTAACACTAATCACTCAGTCTCCCATGTAACCCGTTGTTCCAGTAAGGTGATTAATTTTGTAGGACTCTCTAAGGTGGCTCACACACACGGACACAGTGACCACAGGACAGGCGAGAAATCTCATTTTCACTCTAAAGTACATCCCAGGTCTAATAGCGTGATGGTCAGACACAACATGACCTTTCCCTGGTTATTTTGGCAGAAATCAACTGACTATAACATACAGTACAGCTTATGATAGTTTGCTCTATATCGGTCACAAAGATTCCACTGCTCGATATGCTACGTAACGGTAAGAAACGGGTTTCATGGCAAATGTAAAACTTGAACGGGATTTAGTGTTTATTTATAAAGAGAAGTGTTGGCTTTTTTTTGGTTGCTTCTTCTTTTTTCTTTTTTTGGATAGAAGTTAATGATGATACAAGTTAATGATGATAGAAGTTAATGATGATACAAGTTAATGATGATAGAAGTTAATGATGATACAAGTTAATGATGATAGAAGTTAATGATGATAGAAGTTAATGATGATACAAGTTAATGATGATAGAAGTTAATGATGATACAAGTTAATGATGATAGAAGTTAATGATGATACAAGTTAATGATGATAGAAGTTAATGATGATACAAGTTAATGATGATAGAAGTTAATGATGATACAAGTTAATGATGATAGAAGTTAATGATAATACAAGTTAATGATAATACAAGTTAATGATAATAAAAGTTAATGATAATACAAGTTAATGATAATACAAGTTAATGATAATAAAAGTTAATGATAATACAAGTTAATGATAATACAAGTTAATGATAATACAAGTTAATGATAATACAAGTTAATGATAATAAAAGTTAATGATAATACAAGTTAATGATAATAAAAGTTAATGATGATAGAAGTTAAAGGAGATAGAAGTTAACGAAGATCGAAGTTAATGAAGATGGAAGTGAATTTAGATAGAAGTGAATGAAGATGGAAATCAATGAAGAATCTCGTTAACGAAGAGTCGATGGCTAAAAATTTTATTTTGAGAGTGTCACTATTGCATGGATGACGTACCTATGTACCTGGGATTACGTCATCAGTTTTATAATACGAATAGCTTCCATATTAAACATATTTGAGAAGATCCAAGATCCTAAAATTAAAACATGGAACTCTCGGATACAAGATGGATTTTTATATGGTATCCCTCAAAGGTTTTTTTGTCTTTTCTTTAATCAAATCTTTTGATCAAATCTCGAAATAAAATTTTGCCCCATTCTATTTTGAACACATCTGTTAATAAGATGACAATAGAATCACGTTCGGGGAAAAAAAAGACGTACCTTGAAAACTTTGAGAACCACTGCTCTACACAGAGTTTGACTAGACAGGCCTAGCTCATATTTAAAATGTGTCAATATAAGTATAAGTTAGATTGTAATAAAGTTGTCGCTATTCCGACAAATCATGAATAGCAAAAAGTTTGTAGGCATATAATTGTTTCCTCCAGTTAACGATTTCGATCTTGTACAGTGTCAGCAAATTTGGGAGGAAGAAATCCGCTTCTTCTCCATGCAAGTCCTAAACAGGGCCATAATTAACAGTGTAACTGTCGGTTGTACCACCCCCTTATCTTCTCTTGTTAGTAGGCGCTCGAATATATAGTGTCTGACAAGTACTGGGCGTCTTCGTCGGAGACTGGCCGCCCTGGTCATTTGTAAATCAATGATTTTCTTACATTCTCTATTTCCCTCCTTCATGTTTAGACCATCTGACACGCGCTGTCTTCCTTTACCATTCACATCTTTCTTTCTTTCTCTCTATCTAATCTCTCTCTCTCTCTCTGTGTCTCTCACACACACACACACACATATATTCGTCGCACACTCTTCCATTGGAACTGTCGTGCGCTTACAAAACAAAATGTTGTCTACTTGTGTGTGTGTGTGTCTCTCTCTCTCTCTCACACACACACACACACACTCACACATTACATTTATATTCGTTGAACAGTCTTTCATTGTAACTCTCCCTTGTAAATGTAGTGTTCTTACACAGCATAAAGGTGTCCACTTATGTATCTCTCTCTCACTCTTTCTCTCTCTCTCTCTCTCTATCCCACACACACACACACACACACATACACACAGTACGCACATAATCGTTGCACAGTGTTCCATTGTAAGTCTCCCTAGTAACTGTAAAGCTGTTACACAACATAAAGTGTTCTACTTCTGTCTCGCCAGCCATCAATTTCCAAGTCTTCTCACTTCCCCTTGTTTTGACCAAGCACTTTCTGCATATTTCACTCTTTTCCTTGGCTCACTCAGAATCTCTTTTCCTTGGCTCACTCATGTTCTCTTTTCTTTGGCTCACTCAGGTTCTCTTTTCTTTGGCTCACTCAGGTTCTCTTTTCTTTGGCTCACTCAGAATCTCTTTTCCTTGGCTCACACAGATTCTCTTTTCTTTGGCTCACTCAGGTTCTCTTTTCTTTGGCTCACTCAGAATCTCTTTTCCTTGGCTCACACAGATTCTCTTTTCTTTGGCTCACTCAGAATCTCTTTTCCTTGGCTCACTCGGGTTCTCTTTTCTTTGGTTCACATATATTCTCTTTTCCTTTCATCCTCTTCTGTCTACTTTGTCTCATATTTCAAAGAAATAGTAGAACAAGGAATGTGCAAGCTTGAATCAAAAGACATGACAATAAGATATAAATGTTTCGGCTAAAGGTGTTTCAAAGCAGACAAGATAATACGACAGGAAATAGAGAATAGTTTAACATTTTTGAATTGAAATTCAATTTTGATTTTGACAAATATAAATATTTTAATTATTATTAAAATTAAATGGAGATCATTTTAATGATGCTTTAACATACGAAATGTTAGAATTAAACAATTCTCTTGTAACTGGAACATGCTGTAGTAAAGAGAAAATCAATGAAAGTGTGAATAATGTTAAGAGACACACACCCTTGGGGTTTGTGTAAACTGTGGGCAATAACTATTTACCCTTTGAAGTTTATTTACCCCCTTTCCAGTTTGAGAACTATTGTTCTGACTGACAAGTCCTCTGTGGTTGTAATTAATTGTCAACACACGACTTATTCCACCCACATTTTTAGGACAAAGGGGAGAAGTGATGAAATATAATATTGGATGTGAAAGTGGGGCTGGCCCCGTGGGAAATACCGCCAAGATTGGTTTGATTCTCAAACCACCCCAGATGGTGAGCCATACCAGATGGTAGATGGTCAGCCCACCTCATTTAGTTGGGCTATACCCTTCCAGATGTCGACAATCTTCTTTCTCGTTCCACTTCATGTCTTTTGTCCAGTCTTTCTGGCCATGTCTCTGACGAGATGTCGGATCTTAACATCTCCAATGAACAGATTTAGAACTTAATACCCTGTGTACATCTAACCTTGGATGACAGATGCCTACGTGTTGGATTTTATATTCTCTCACACGGACCAGTGCAACTGATGACAATAACCAAACACTGAATATCTCGTTGCACGCTATACGTTTTTATTATTAATTCAATTCGTTAAACAAATCAAAGTAGTTCCTTTACTATTCATCCAGTCGAAATCCTCAACACACAAAACAATATTCTACAACGGCCATCTATCCACCATGATAACAACAACTAAAACTAACGCGTCATTTCCCCCTACCCAAATACGTCACAATAATCTCACACACTATTAACAGCCACACATGTAATCTCTAACTTACATCTTTTACCTAACAAACAAAACAACAGTGATTCGCATGCCCTCATGACAGTGTACATCGCTTCTTACCTCCGTCACGAGCTCACGGCGCTCCATTTAAGGATTATCTGGACATGCAAGCAACTCACTACATTCTTTTTCATCCTATTCTACACGTGGTCTCAACGTAATCAACACGCACATCCAATTAATTTACACAGGTTCCCCATTAATTTACAGGCGTTCCGCCGCTCAGGTCGCGGTTAATGTGATTACAATAATACTTGCTAAGAAACAGATGAAATTCATTATCATTATACGCGGCAACCGGTGTCGTCATTTGTTAGGATCGGAGCTGTTTGCAAGACTCCTATCGCCTTTCAATTCACTACTTCTGTTAACAAGAGTTACAGTCTTTGAGTTTGTCACATAATAATCCATAAAATCAACGAAAAAGTAGTTTTCGTTAAACAATGCGTTCTAACCTATCGCCTATCAATTGCCTTTCATTGCTAGTGTTAAACTATTTTCTTATCCGCGAATCCAATAAAGGACTGTCCTCATACTCGATGAGATGTTTGGACTCCAGCCCCACAAGATGCAATATCCCACGGGCTACTCGGCGTTCGATCTTCTCTGTGAGTAGAAACTTGACCAGTGAGCAGAGCAAGCCCCCCCCCCCCCCACAAAAAAAAACAAAAAAAAACAACAACACAAAAACAAACTCAGCGTCAAATCATCTCCATACTCAACTACATGGCTTCATAATAAAAATGATCTTTAGAATTCCCTTTTTGTCCACTGTGACTGGCAAGTTCTTTGCATGCATTACACTCAGATTTAGGAAGGCGACTAAACGCCTACTGCCAAATTTTGCATTGGTTAACAATTAATTTTAGAAATAGATTCTTTATTGGCGATATGATCAAAAACATAACATAAAAAGACATATTAACCGTTGCTCCAATCACCCCCCTCCCCACACCCCTCAGAAAGTAATGAAAACTTCATGATAACAGCGGGTAGAAAACGCTATCAAAGGGATGAAACAAACAAGCATATTGGATTTTGTGACTAGATTAAACATCCAAGGGAAAAGGTTCTAGACCAAATAGCAGAGCACTTGTCTCGTCAATTAGTATCACCGACGTGGTGCGCGTATTGAACGAGGGATGGGGCAGTGTGGCGCTAAATAGTGCTAAAACTGTGCGTGTGTGCGTGCGCCTGCCAGCATTGGTTGGGTTATAAGAATAGGAAAACTGTATGCTTTTCAGTGTCTCGTTAATACAGTGTTTATTATGAATTGACTTGGGGTCAATTAGATTAAATGGCCATTTCAAATATATATATAGATGTTTTAGCCTCCCACACAGAAGCGTTTAGCCTCCCACACAGAAGCGTTTAGCCTCCCACACAGAAGCGTCTTGATCTATTTTTAGTTGAAACGGTGTGGGGGAAAAAACATAATTGAAAGGAGGCTTCCACATTTGTGTCTGTTGCGTTTGTGTTTGTGCACGTATGTATAACTATAGACGCTCGCATCAGTTCACATACCTAGCACCTGATTAAATAAATTATGTAAATTATACACTATAAAGGAAAAAAAAGATGGAAAAATAATTAAAATATTACAACAATAAGGGAAGTGGTGGATGTGTGCTACCACAAGGTGCTGCGAAATTAATAAGAGTTATTGTTTAGAGATTGAAATAAGCAGACTAAGGATAGACAATATTACTGTGAAACGCATTTGTTTTATTGACCTGTTCAGAGAGTATAGGTTCAAATATTTATAATTACCAAGAATTATACTCCGTTTCTTAATAATTATGCAAATTGCAATAACCGCAGAGGATTTCCACAAATTATTGTAACCCAGTGGGCGGTAAATTAAGGTAAATAACCCCAAATAGGGTAAAAATGGTAATCTTTGGGGGAAATGAAGGCGCAATAAATATAAATAAAGTTTATAATTAAAGTGTTTTTATGAAATATTTTTATAGCAATGCTGCATCGGGCCAGTGTGATTTAGATATGCACCCAACGTGCTTTGGTTAGTAGTGGGACCGTGGGACCGCAGACAACAAGCTTTGTTTAATAGTGGGACCGTGGGCCCGCAGTCAACAGGCTTTGGTTACTAGTGGGACCGTGGGACCGCCGTCAACATGTGGATACCGAATACTAGTGGGACCATATTGTCGATACCGCGTACTAGTGAGACCGCAGCCAGCATGCTGTAGTAACTAGAGAGACCGCAGCCAGCATGCTGTAGTTACTAGTGAGACCGCAGCCAGCATGCTGTAGTTACTAGTGAGACCGCAGACAGCATGCTGTAGTTACTAGTGAGACCGCAGACAGCATGCTGTAGTTACTAGTGAGACCGCAGCCAGCATGCTGTAGTTACTAGTGAGACCGCAGACAGCATGCTGTAGTTACTAGTGAGACCGCAGACAGCATGCTGTAGTTACTAGTGAGACCGCAGCCAGCATGCTGTAGTTACTAGTGAGACCGCAGCCAGCATGCTGTAGTTACTAGTGAGACCGCAGACAGCATGCTGTAGTTACTAGTGAGACCGCAGGCAGCATGCTGTAGTTACTAGTGAGACCGCAGCAACGATAGTGTGGATAACGCGTACTAGGCCTATTGTTTATATAAAATGAGAAGATAACTCTTTTTTTTTTTTAGTAATGTTTGGACCGACCGGGTATTTTCTCACAACACCCGGACCCGGTGTAAAAAAACTGCACCCGATTAAGCCCTGGTATAAGCTAATTCCTTTCATATTAGGGGTAACGTCAGTGTAAAAATAGATATTTTGGGGTAAAGGGTAAGCTGTAACCAGTGCACTGCTAAAAGTACACCGGGTATATTTATACGAAGAGTGCATTTATTCCATTCACTTGTGTCCCCAAAGCATGAAACGAATCCGCAATTTTGCATAAATGCATTATGACATCCTGCCCTTGCCTCTAGAGACTTGACACAATCTCTGACAAGATATCTACTAATAATCTGTAGACATACGTCGCCCAAGAGTGGATTGGGACGCCCGAATTATGGGGTATAATTCTGGTGGGCCGCCAAGGTTGGTGATATTTGGGCCGCCTGTGCCACTTCAACAATACAGTAAAAATTGCGTATTAAATCTCTACCAAGAGATTTTTGTCACCGTCGGCCTGATCATGTGTCTAGAGTAAGTACCTTCATTGAGAAGTAACTTTACAAAAAATATGTTTAGTCACCTACTGCACTCTTCATCTAACCACCCTACCATCAATACCTATAACATTACACTTCACTCTGTCCACACCAATTTCATCGAACCATCATACCACCAATAGCCAAAATCCTACTATCATCTCTAAACCATCCACCGTTTCATGAAAAACACTGCTGTCGATCTCCAACTCCCAGCTCGTAACTACTCTCTTCCCTATAACCTCTGCTGTCAAGATCTTGACTAAAGGAGCCCTCTTGGATGACGTGGGCAAGATTGAGAAGATCAGAGGCAATGTAACTGGGCTATGGACACCAAGCCCCGTAGACGTTAGAGGCAATGAAAAAAAAAAAGCAGACACCTTAGAAAAAACTGGGGCTGACCGGTGGTTAGCAGAACTACCAGTCACGTATCTCGGAGTCAAAGACTGGTTGGCAGAGCACTGCAGAACAAAGTGGTACAGACAAAGGGCAGACAGCACAAAGGGCAGACAGAACGAAGGTCAGAGGTGTATTTACCAACATGTCGCTTCCTAGCAGACATCAGAGTGACCAAAAGGATAACCGAGCATTGCCATACGACCTCCATACGTCACCAGGCTAGACAAAATCAGGGCCCATTCCTGCCGGCCTTGCATACTGGCCCGGAAAACACTAACTCTTTTGTTGACTGAATGTCCTGCACTGGAGGTAGCTGCCTGGGCTGCGGGAGAGTCCAACATTAACATGTTTCCTATAGCACAGCCCAGCAGATGGCGCTGGTTGCCTATGTACTAGATGACACAGCCCAGCAGATGGAGCTGGTTGCCAATTTACTAGCCGGCACAGCCCAGCAGATGGCGCTGGTTGCCTATGTACTAGCCGACACAGCCCAGCAGATGGCGCTTGTTGCAGTGTACTAGCCGGTGCTTAAGAGCGTAACAATATGTATGTTAGTCAAATATTGCCCTTCTCCCATTCTTCTCCCAGCTTCCCCTACCTTCTCATCTCTTTATCTACCTTGTCCTAAATTCCCCTACCTTCTCATCTCTTTATCTACCTTGTCCTACATTCCCCTCACTTTTCATCTCATTATCTACCTTGTCCTACATTCCCCTATCTTCTCATCTCTTTATCTACCTTGTCCTACATACCCCTAGCTTTCATCTCTTTATCTACCTTGTCCTACATACCCCTACCTTTCATATATTTATCTATCTATCTAGTCCTACATTCCCCTACCTTTCATATATTTATCTACATTCTCCTACATTCCCCTACTTTTCATATATTTATCTACCTTGTCCTACATTCCCCTACCTTCTCATCTCTTTATCTACCTTGTCCTACATTCCCCTACCTTCTCCTCTCTTTATCTACCTTGTCCTACATTCCCCTACCTTCTCATCTCTTTATCTACCTTGTCCTACATTCCCCTACTTTTCATATATTTATCTACCTTGTCCTACATTCCCTTAACTTCTCCACGCTTCTTTTACGCCGTGTCCACTAAATCATCAACTTTACCTCCAATCCCTCATTGAAATGCCATCTCAATAGTTCCTCCACACGCCTCTCCCTTACAGACTCATTCACACTTGCCAACCTTATCCATCTAGAAGCGCCTTAAGCTTCTCCTACCTTTTCCTCCATGGTTCATCTACCTCCCCCACTTCACCTCTGCTTACCCTCACTGCTACTCCTTCCACCCGATCCATCAGTTCTCCTTTAACCCACTTATCACCCCCAACCCACCCCAATTCTCTTACCTCACCATACTACTGAAAATGCTAGGGGCCGTTAGATTGGTAACATCGCTTCCCCAACCGTTGCACATATGCCAGTATATGGATGCAGCAACGTACCGAACCAGAACCAGAACCAGAAGAGATGGAGTCGGTGGGCCGTCGAGCGTGAGCTCTTAATGCCCCCCCGGCGCCCCCCCCCCCCCCCACACAGTCCAGAGCACTGAAGGACTTAACCCGACTCCAGCTCGTGCGGTACTGCCTGGCTCGATTCTTTAAATGTATGCTTTAATACATCCCTTTAGTCAAATGAGATCAAATCTACCTTAAAACGAAATCAAAAGTATTTCTTTAACCTTTCTGTCAAACCTCAAAATCTCAGAGCAACAACTTTATATTGAAGCACATCGGTCAAAACTAGGTGTTCATTCTAAAGAAATTTGACGACGGATATAGCAACATGCAGTCAGTTAGGTTATTAAGGAAAATAATGATACAGATATATAATAAACATCTTTTAAAACGTCCGGTGATTTTAAAGTATTTTCCTCCTAAAATCTCTAATACTAATGGAGCAATCGATTTCACGTTCATATAAACACAACTTCCCTTTTTTTCCCTCTGAAACATGCTCAAAACCAAGCAACCTCACAAACAGACTGTGATCCACCACCACGCTTTAAATCCGTGAAGCTTTTTCTCCATCTGCACCTACTCCCCCCACCCACTCAAAAAAAAACCTGCCCCCCCCCCTTCAACGTGTCCCCCACGTTCCCCAGCCTCTAAACCTCTCCCATTTCGTTTTCCCTGGAACCTGTTAAGTTATGCCATTCCTCAAGTCCCACTGCAAGTGTTTTCGTTTACTGGCGGCGAAAAAAATCGAACTTTTCGTGCAATTCAAAAGATAAAACTGAAGGTTTTCTTCTGAATGCTATAATCTTCTTCAAAAATCTCTTCTCAGACCCCTTCACACGGCCAAGCGCCCGAGGACCTTTTTGAAAGATTTGGGATGACAAGACGGATTTGTCATTCCATCAGGTTTTTTACAATATATTTTTTCACGGCAAAAAACGTCCGTTGAAACCTTCGCATCCCACATTATGTCATCGTGCTAAATTTATGTATACAACTTGTATCAACATAAATAAAGCGATAACGCGATCTAATCTTATATATAATATAACGCATTTGAGGAGAAAAAAAATATATTTTTAAGAAAAAAAATTTTTATTACATAACCCAAGTTGACATCAATAGGCTTTGTCATTTAAGGTCGGAAATCTATTAATAGAAATTCGGGCGTACAGTCTGGCCAATCTCATTAAGATATTAATAAAACATCCTGGTATTCCATTTGGCCAATCTCTTAACAGCTGGTTGGTACTAGTGTTTGCATCAAGACTATTATAATAATTCTATGTCACATTGTTGTAAAATTGAAAATTGTTACGAACCCGATGTGACCATTTTCAATAGCTCGGTCGTCTAGGGGTTACAATTCCTCAACAAAGCATGGATTCATAGAAGAAATATCGGCTGAAATGTAGTTGTGTGGCCATGTCGTCATTTGCGTGGATTCACTCCCCTTATTTTTTAAATATTTTTTTAGTTACATTTTCATTAATATGACGGTGGCAAATTTTTATTGGTTGATTAATTATAATTTTTAAAATTTCATTGGTTGGCCTATTAAATATTTTAATAAGCTCCGCCATTTTTTAAGATAATCTTAGAGGGTGACCACGCCGTGTTTCATTAATTTTTGGATATTCTTTTCGTTGGAACCTGAAATAAAGTGTGTAAAAGTGTATTCCATGAAAATGTAAGTTGGGTTTTCATTACTTCTTTATTCTATAATTAATTGTGGCCACTTTTCTTTGTTTTTTTTAAATTTTCCTACTTTTCAGGGTCAAAACCCAGCGCCACGTTAGGCTAAGGAGAGTGTCAAAACGCTGGTTCCGATAGGGTCAAAACCCTGGTTAGGGAGAGGGTCAAAACCCTGTTAGGGAGAGGGTCAAAACCCTGTTAGGGAGAGGGTCAAAACCCTGTTAGGGAGAGGATCAAAACCTTGTTAGGGAGAGGGTCAAAACCCTGTTAGGGAGAGGGTCAAAACCGGGTTAGGGAGGAATTTAGGGTTTAGGTTATGGATAGATTTAGATCATTTTTTCATTTTTAAAAACTTTTTATTCGTCATTATATCAAAAACATGAGTTATTTTATTTTTCCTCGGCCGCCATCTTGGTTGTCCCGACCCGTGAACACTTTAAAGTTCGCGGGTCGGGGCAACCAAGATGGCGGCCATGGTAAAAAAAAGAGTGGCCCTACAGCTACATATTTACCGAAATATCTCTGTATTAAATGTACTACAACTCATAAAATGGAACACTTCAGCACTGCTATCCCTCCACACCATAACAAAATCAACAATGTTATTTCTCTTACACAAAATACAAAGCGTATTGCAACAGCTACCCAAATACTCTCCGAACAACTTCTACACGGAAACTTGTTTACAATTTTATTTTACGAAAGATTTTACTGCTATATACACGCGGGAATACATTCTTAGAGGCTATGTTTCATGGAAGCAGTGTCTAAAAATAGTATCATTATCTTGCGCACCGTGACGTCTTTCGGTCTCAGAAATTACAAACCGTATTACAGAATACGTAACCCTTTGCAATGCGTTGATATTCTTTACTAAGCCAGTAGGAGAAAATAAACTGTCAGTCTTTTTAAAAATGTGTGTCTTTCTTAGAAAACCAAGATAACCTTTGAAAATAAAAGACAAGATAATTATGCAGACATTGCTGCTAGAAGCCTTCTCCAGCAGACAATACAAAACAATAAACAATAGATAATTTTAAATTTAAAAAAATGACAATCGTGTTTTTGAAGATTTCATTAAAGAAAATGTAGGTCTTTGTTATATTTACATAATAATACTTTATATGGCTTAAAAGCAATCTGTTGTGAACATGATTTGTATGAGAACCACTGTTGTTGGTGTGAACACTTTTTGGGTGCATGAGTTGTGTTATGAATTGTGTTGTTGTGGCTGAATGGTCATTGGTTGAGAGGGAATTATTAATAAACGAGTGAGTGTGTATAAAACGAGTGTGTGTTAGTCAGTCGAGAGAGAGAGATTGGTAGAGAGTTGTATAGAGAGAGATTGGTAGAGAGTTGTATAGAGAGAGATTGGTAGAGAGTTGTATAGAGAGAGATTGGTAGCGAGTTGTATAGAGAGAGATTGGTAGAGAGTTGTATAGAGAGAGATTGGTAGAGAGTTGTATAGAGAGAGATTGGTAGAGAGTTGTATAGAGAGAGATTGGTAGAGAGTTGTATAGAGAGAGATTGGTAGAGAGCTGTATAGAGAGAGATTGGTAGAGAGTTGTATAGAGAGAGTTTGGTAGAGAGTTGTATAGAGAGAGTTTGGTAGAGAGTTGTATAGAGAGAGTTTGGTAGAGAGTTGTATAGAGAGAGTTTGGTAGAGAGTTGTATAGAGAGAGATTGGTAGAGAGTTGTATAGAGAGAGTTTGGTAGAGAGTTGTATAGAGAGAGATTGGTAGAGAGTTGTATAGAGAGAGTTTGGTAGAGAGTTGCATAGAGAGAGATTGGTAGAGAGTTGTATAGAGAGAGATTGGTAGAGAGTTGTATAGAGAGAGTTTGGTAGAGAGTTGTATAGAGAGAGATTGGTAGAGAGTTGTATAGAGAGAGATTGGTAGAGAGTTGTATAGAGAGAGATTGGTAGAAAGTTGTATAGAGAGAGATTGGTAGAGAGTTGTATAGAGAGAGATTGGTAGAGAGTTGTATAGAGAGAGTTTGGTAGAGAGTTGTATAGAGAGAGATTGGTAGAGAGTTGTATAGAGAGAGATTGTGTTAGGAAGATCAGAGATTGGTTAGGGCTTGAGAGATATTTTTGTATAGAGAGACCGAGAAGTTGTTGAGAAACGTGTGTTATTCCTTATGTACTATTCCTGGCCATGTGGCAACACATTTGTGTATAAAGTAAATAAAGGATTGAGTTGTGTAACTCTTTTGTGGACTTATTGTGCCATTAAATGGACCTAGAGAAAGACCCTAGACAACGAGAGGCCGTAACATTGATTGGAGAAGGTCGTAACATTTTGAGGCCGCAAGTAAAGTAGGCGGTAACACAATCCTTAAACTTGTACAGCAATTTCAAAATATCATATATATATATATATACTAGCGAGAACCCGGCATGCGTTGTATTGCAGCTCAAGAAAAAACGTGTTTGTGTTTAAATTAATAAAATCATCCAAGGTATTGTAACCCCCTTACTTACGCAAAAACGATTTTTTGGTATTTATTTTGCTTTGTTCTTATTTGAATGAGTGTTATAAGTCAATTAGTGAATGCTATTCGGCTATTTAGTTTCACTGCACTGATTGTATTAAACGGCATATTTTTATTTAGAAGTAAATGTAAAGGTTAAGTTTTTACCACCCTATACATTTCATAAAAGTATAGTTTTGGAATGAATAAAAAAGTTTTAAAAAAAATTAAATGATAAAAAATACAAAGCTAAATTTGTATTTAATTTTAGAAAATTTTAGCAATTTAAAAACCAATCATTTATATTTATCGATTTTAATTTTAAGAAGGGGAAAATACATTTTCAGTTTTGTCACGCACGGTTATTAAATCAGAGAACTTTTAGCTTTGGCTAAATAGGCAATTCGCGCTATGAAGTCATTTGTGTGATTATTTAGAACAAATCCATTTTAATTTTATTTCGCAATGTTAAGAACGCACTAAAAACAACTGATTTTTTGTTTTTCCCGATGCAAGTGATTACGGTGTAATTCTTTTATCATTATTTTTTGTATTTAATTTTTTTTTTCATAAATTTCAAAAGCATTTAAAAATGCATAAGACAGCCCCTTAGTTGTTTCTTTAAATGTTTTTTAATTTATAATAAAAATACTGAAATTTTTACAAAAATTAAAGCAGCTATATACTATTTTTTGCACATTTAAATGTATTCGATTTCCGTAAAATAATTCAAAATAACTATGATTGTTTTAAGATTCCGAGAGTATTTAAATCTTTTCGGTTCTTTGGAGTTCGTATATATATAGTTCACTTTTTTTACATCGATTTAAAACAATGTATGTTTAGGGAGGGGGGCTTACAAAGGCAGGTAAGAGAGTTATTGATAATGCTGTTTATAAAAGTGATTATTGAACAATGGTGCTGCTGGACGAGGGTGGTGTTTGATAACAATGTTGTTTGACAAGGATGTTGTTTGACAAGGATGTTGTTTGACAACAAAGTTGTTTGACAAGGATGTTGTTTGACAAAGATGTTTTTGACAAGGATGTTGTTTGACAAGGATGTTGTTTGACAAAGGTGTTGTTTGACAAGGATTTTGTTTGACAAGGGTGTTGTTTGACAAGGGTGTTGTTTGACAAGGGTGTTGTTTGACAAGGGTGTTGTTTGACAAGGGTGTTGTTTGACAAGGGTGTTGTTTAAAGATGATGTTTTGTTTGACAAGGATGTTGTTTGACAAGTATGTTGTTTGACAAGGATGTTGTTTGTCAAGGATTTTGTTTAAAGAGGATGTTGTTTGACAAAGGGTGTTGTTTGACAGTGATGCTGTTTGACAAGGATGTTGCTTGACAAAGGGTTTGTTTGACAGTGATGTTGTTTGATGAGGATGTAGTTTGACGAGGATGTAGTTTGACGAGGATGTAGTTTGACCAGGACTAATAAAGACGAAATGTTGATGGAGATTTTTTCAACAATTCAATTAAGTATTTCGACTATTTACTTATAACACAATTGACTTAATTATGCACACACGAAATTCGTTATTTATATAGCTACGTCGACCACTGAACAATCACATCTTCATAAGTAATACAGAAAATTAAATTGAAATCAAGGCGTTGTGGCCAAGCGATGTGTTTAGGTCTGCCACCAAACACTCTCGAGCCACTTTTGGCCAAGCTTTCTGATACGTCTGCCAGCAAATACTATCAAGGTAGTGTTGGCCATGCCATCTCATTTATCTGCCACCAAATACTATCCAGAAACTGTTGGTCAAGATATCTTATAGGTCTGCTACCTAATAACATAAAGCCATGAAGACATCGTATGAAAATCATTGGAGCGAATGGGGAGACTTCTGTCAAGAGAATTGAAATACATTCATTCTACACAGATTAGTTTTAATGATATATTTAAAGATAAGCTCATTCAAAGATAAGTATTCCATTTGTGACTAGCTTTGATCAGACGTTATCTGTTAAATAATTTATTTTTTTAAACTTAAAAACTAAAAGTATATTTTTTAATACTACAGATACTGCTATTTATCTGGTCATAACTGTTTGACAATATAATAAAAAAAAATCCCAGCTCATTTATTAGATGATTTATAAGCTGACTTTTTTGGTCTGATTTATTAGATGATATATTAGATGATTTATTACATGATTTATTAGCTGAATTTTTATGTGTTTTATTAGAGGAATTATTAGATGATTTATTAGCTGATTTACTTTTCTTCGCTCATTTATTAGATGATTTATAAGCTGATTTTTTACATGATTTATTAGCTGATTTTGTATGTGTTTTATTAGAGGAATTATTCGATGATTTATTTGCTGATTTATTAGATGATTTACATTCCTAAATGTTTTTTTTTTATTTGGGTTAGCATTCTTTTCATATTCAATATTTTCGATTTTCTTTTGAATAATTCATTCATATTCATGACCCTAATTCATTTCTTATATTTATGCTGAAGACGAATGAACAAATCCCCCATGTTTCCTGCGTTTTTCTTAAAATCTATTTTTTTACACGATGTTTCTGTCCTCAAATGTTCATTGGTGTCTGGATCAAAATGTTCATTCATGTCTGAATCAAAATGTTCATTGATGTCTGGTATTTGAAAGGAAGTTTTTACATACTTTAACATGGCTCACAAATTGCCATCAAATTGCCACCTCGGAACAATATATTTTTATCTTTACAACGGCTGTTAAAAAGTGAAACATCAAGATTGGGAGGTCCGTTGACAAACTTGTGGAAAGTGAGGTCCACCCCCCCCCCCCCCCCAAGGAAGACAAATGATAGGGTTTTATCCACTCCGAGGTTATTGATCCAACAAATCGTCACCAAACTAGAATGTCGGCCAATGGACGCCAATGTTGGGAGATGGGGCATTTTGTCACCCTTAAAATACACAAATCCGGCCTTCTGGGCCCTGTGATTTACAAAGCAATTTTCGTCTGTTGCCACATATTGCCCCTACAGTTTTATTTTTTTTTGTTTTGTTTATAGATCTAGCCAGTTGTACATGAGATATGAGTCCAAGGGGAAAAGGAAAAAGGTGGCCCGGGGGAGGCGAATAATTCAGAAGTTAATGAGGCTTTCTGCTGTATATTAAAACAATTTGTACGTTGAAGGTTACCTTGTATATTTTTTAACTATTCATATTTCTAATGTATATCTTTTTTCTTTTACATTTCATATTTCTAATGTATGTTTTTTCTTTTACATTTCATATTTCTAATGTATGTTTTTTCTTTTACATTTCATATTTCTAATGTATGTTTTTTCTTTTACATTTCATATTTCTAATGTATGTTTTTTCTTTTACATTTCATATTTCTAATGTATGTTTTTTCTTTTACATTTCATATTTCTAATGTATGTTTTTTCTTTTACATTTCATATTTCTAATGTATGTTTTTTCTTTTACATTTCATATTTCTAATGTATGTTTTTTCTTTTACATTTCATATTTCTAATGTATGTTTTTTCTTTTACATTTCATATTTCTAATGTATGTTTTTTCTTTTACATGTCATATTTCTAATGTATGTTTTTTCTTTTACATTTCATATTTCTAATGTATGTTTTTTCTTTTACATTTCATATTTCTAATGTATGTTTTTTCTTTTACATTTCATATTTCTAATGTATGTTTTCTCTTTTACATTTCATATTTCTAATGTATGTTTTTTCTTTTACATTTCATATTTCTAATGTATGTTTTTTCTTTTACATTTCATATTTCTAATGTATGTTTTTTCTTTTACATTTCATATTTCTAATGTATGTTTTTTCTTTTACATTTCATATTTCTAATGTATGTTTTTTCTTTTACATTTCATATTTCTAATGTATGTTTTTTCTTTTACATTTCATATTTCTAATGTATGTTTTTTCTTTTACATTTCATATTTCTAATGTATGTTTTTTCTTTTACATTTCATATTTCTAATGTATGTTTTTTCTTTTACATTTCATATTTCTAATGTATGTTTTTTCTTTTACATTTCATATTTCTAATGTATGTTTTTTCTTTTACATTTCATATTTCTAATGTATATTTTTTTACATTTCATATTTCTAATGTATATTTTTTTACATTTCATATTTCTAATGTATATTTTTTTACATTTCATATTTTCTCATATATGTTTTATATTAAATTTCTCATATAAAGTTATAAGGTTATATTGTGTCAAAAGAGATACTCTTGTGTCTGGATGCTGGAAAGCTTAATGTGGATGGTTTGTGGATTAACTCACGGAAATATACTATATAGTAAAAAAAAATACCCCTTTCAAAAGTAATTGAGTATATAATTTTTTTGTGGTATTTTTTAAGACAAACCAAAAAATAAAATATACTCTCGTCAGAAAAATATGTTTGATTTTGTGAAGTTAACCACGGAACAGGTCAATGAAGGATCCGTCAGTCTCCACACAACGTCAGTCCTTAAGAGTTCGGCGATTTAGAGTGTGAAGTATGAGAATGAGATCACAGAATTCAAATAATAAGAATGTGATGACTTGAAGTTCATAAAAATAATTTTACAACACAAACATTTGGAAATCAACTACATAGAATCTCTCTCGCACTTCAGATGAATAGTTCATCTTTCTCTCTCGAACTTTAGATAAATAGTTCATCTTCCAACCAAATAAACAGAGTTGTTTCTTAGATTTGTAGCCTGTCACGAAAAGTTCAAAAAACACATTAACATCTCTTGAACTATCTCCCAACCATTGACCACAGTGTGACCACGCGTAGTCTCGTGTTTTCTTGATTCTCCCCCAACCACTGACCACCCGTGGTCTCATGTTCAATGTAAAGGTCTGGACACAATTAACAAGTATTGACTGATCTATTTAGTGACTGATAAGCTCCCTAACCAGACAAAACATGATCGGACAAGAGGTCATAATCTTGAGGCCGTACACGTCCACTGAATTATTGGTATCCACACCAACCGCCTGGACTTAATCTTGTTTGCCTCCATTGTCAGATGATTTGTTTTTAGCTGTGTCCCTTTGTAAAAAGATTGGGTTAGATTTCCTCAGGGAAGTGCTGGTCTTGTGCAACAATCTGAGTCTGAAACAAAGTACAAATCAATGATGCCTAAGATGTGAAAACACATAATGACGTTATAGACATATTTCGTGAGACAAAGTAATGGTGTTATAGACATATTTAGTGAGAAGAGTAATGGTGTTATAGACATATTTAGTGAGAAGAAGTAATGGTGTTATACACATATTTAGTGAGAAGAAGTAATGGTGTTATAGACATATTTAGTGAGAAGAAGTAATGGTATTATAGACATATTTAGTGAGAAGAAGTAATGGTGTTATAGACATATTTAGTGAGAAGAAGTAATGGTGTTATAGACATTTTTAGTGAGAAGAAGTAACGGTGTTATATACATATTTAGTGAGAAGAAATAACGGTGTTATAGACATATTTAGTGAGAAGAAGTAATGGTGTTATAGACATATTTAGGGAGAAAAAATAATTGTGATAGACATAATTATCGAGACGATATAAGTATGTTATAGAATTTTAAGGGAGAAGAAACAATGGAATTATAAACATTTTTAGTGAGAAGGAGTAATGGTGTTATATATATATTTAGGGAGAAGAAATAATGGAGTTTTAGACATATTTAGTGAGAGCAAATAATGGTCTTATAGACATATTTAGGGATAACAAATAATCATGCTGTACTTAAAATAAGATAAGATTCTTTTATTGATCCAAGCAAATGGAAATGTTTATCGATTGTATTGTACATTTTCAGCACATAAATTAAACAATTTGAACACAAGACATTTATATTAAATTATTTCACTAGTAAAAAAACAGCCATTCAGAGAATTCTCTTAGCCATATCAGGGACTTATTTGTTCTGATTAAGATTTGTGACAAACAACTGATAATGATGTAATAGACACACTCAGGGACATATAAAAATTACATAGCATCATCTAGAACAGCGGTTCTCAACCTGTGGGTCGCAACCCCTTTGGGGGTCGCACGACGCATTCACAGGGATCGCATAAGATCATCTGCAAACACATACACTCTACAGTTATAAAGTATAAACGAAAATAATTTTGTGTTTGGGGATCGCCACATCATGAGGAACTCTACTAAAGGGTTGAGAACCGCTGATCTAGAAGAATACCTAGTTGCCCTCCCTTTTATGTCCTTGTCAGTGGCGGTCAGCTTTATAAGCCTGTTTCACGTGCAGCGATGGGGTTGTGGTGAGTGGAAGTAGAGACGGTGGGGTGGGGGAGAGGGTTGTCCGATATCCTTTCGTGTAATTTAATGGTATTAACAGTGGATTAACCCCCTGTTTTCATTGCCCTGATACGTCTTTGGCTGACCATTGCAGCTACATCCGAAAGAACTAATACATAATTTGTCGTAAGTCATCAGTCATGTTGCAGTCAAGTTGCAATCATGCCTGTATGTTGCTTGCCATAGAATTAGTTGCCACTAAAAAGTATTATATGATATTAATAAATAAGAAAGGAAGCAAAAATAATTCAACTACTTTCAGTTGGTGTCTGTTTGTGTGAGAGAGAGATTGTGTGTGTGTGGAAAGGGGGGGGGGGTGTGGGGTTGCCACTGGTCTCAAATAATCAGCATTTATATAAGTTCGATCTGTGCGAGAGAACATGAGGGTTCATCTCAAAAACGATTTATAGGCAGAAGAGGGGTTCTCAAAGACTGCTTTTCCAGAATTGTAATATAGGAATTTACAGGAAGAAGATGGCATGGTAAAAACCCGGGTAACCAATGTGAAATCTAAGCAAGTCAGTTGCCTGGTTACAGCACATCTAAATTCTAGATGTTGTGTTGGATACAAAGGGCTTTGATCAAATAATCTGATCGGTTTTTGACCAACAGCTCACAAATATCAATATCCACTATAAAACAATTTGTATTACTTCTCAGCCAATCATTTTGACTCATTCGCTGAACTCTATTATTTTCAAAGACGAAAGCCCACATGTTTTAAAATACTTTAACTTTACATAGAGTTTCTTTATATTTAGTATTCTTACAAACGAGTTGTGGGGCAACGGTATCGTGATGTGTTTGGAAACGTTACCGAAGAAACCTCGGGTATAGAAAAGGGCTTTCTTTTTAGATGTAGAAACTCTTAATGTCAAACCAACAGCTGTACTAAAGACTTTAAAACTTGGTGGACCAACAGCTGTACTAAAGACTTTAACTCTTGGTGGACCAACAGCTGTACTAAAGTCTTTAACTCTTGGTGGACCAACAGCTGTACTAAAGACTTTAACTCTTGGTGGATCAACAGCTGTACTAAAGACTTTAACTCTTGGTGAACCAACAGCTGTACTAAAGACTTTAACTCTTGGTGGATCAACAGCTGTACTAAAGACTTTAACTCTTGGTGGCTCAACAGCTGTACTAAAGACTTTAACTCTTGGTGAATTTTGTTTCCCTTACTTGTATTTATTAGTAAAAGTGATATATTAAAATACTTTTTTTAAAGTATATTATTATAATTACTTAATATATATTTTGCTTCCGGCGTGTCCTGCTTCAATTTCACAACCGGCCCTCCCCTGCTCAACATGTTTTATATTTATAGTAGTAAGTTTGTGTGGGGGTTGGGGGGGGGGGGGAGGGCTGTCACGCAGCAAGCGTCATCCGTGACGTCACGCGAGACCGTTGAACTCAGCCTAAAAAGTTGAAATTTTTTCGGAGGCGACTATTCTATTAATGAATAAAGAGACTCGGGTAATAGGACTATTGTTTAAAGACTATCACGGAATCCACGGTGAAAAAGAAAGAGAGGAAGGCCAAAGAATACATGGAGACGCAAGCTAGAGGCAGACACGCAAAGTGTGGCATACACCTGGAAGGTAACCAGACAAAAAGACCAAGGACAAAACGGCAAGGTGACAAAACGACATCGTCTATCTGCATAGTCATTTTGTCATGGAACCACCTGGAAGACATTGGAAAGGAAAGCACAGGAGGCTGATGAATGGAAAATTCTTGTGTACAGCCTATGCCCCAGACGGGGTAAAAAGGCATAAGAAGAATAAAGAAGAGGTATGGCGTAGGACTGTCTGAAGGACTATTGTTCCAAAGCCTGCAGGTAAGGTGTAGGACTGTTTGTAGAACTATGGTTAAAAGGCCCACAGGTAAGGCAAGGTGTAAGACTGTCTGTGTGTCTATAGTTTATAAAAAAGGAGAAGTTAGCCTCTTTTTTTTTAAACACTTGAACCCACCGGCTATTTTCTCAAAATACTCACACATCGTGTAATAAAAGCTGCACTCGGTTAAGCCCTGGTTACATTAATATTATTGAAGTGATGGATAGTTGAGTTGAGACACATAACCAACAGTTACTACGTCCGCTCCATTGGACTGAACGGAGTCGTTGATATGATCAGCTAAACATAACCAAGTCAGAGAAACCATATGACCTACATAGCACGCCGCTCACCCGGGCCATTGGAAAACTTAATAGTCGTGTTCACTTAACGTGGTGAGTATTTGTTCGCGGCGTGACACGTGACAACGTTTGCTTGCTTATGACATTATCATCGATTGTCCGAATGTCTAGCTGTGTAATTGTTTTCACAAGGGTAGGTCAGAGGTCAGAGCTAAATTTAGACGGTCGGTCCATCCAATAGTGTTATGGCTTCCTTGAACTTGAAGAATGTTTAGAATGTTAATGGTATGTCTAGAAGTCTAACGTGAATTATGGGATATTTCATTTATATTTCCTTTCGACTATGACAAAGCTGCCTTTCCTGAAAATGTATGTGGTTGGGGAGGGGGGGGGGCTTTTAAATAGAGCTGAGCAAAACAAAATGCAATAATTTAACCTTTTATGCTGCTGTAACAAGGATTAATTGATATGATAAGGGATACAAGGATAATTAATATGAAAAGGGTTTATTGATCTGAAAAGGGTTTATGAGTATGAAAAGGGTTAATCGATATGAAAAAGGGTTAATCGATATGAAAGAGGGTTAATCGGTATGAAAAAGGGTTAATCGATATGAAAAAGGGTTAATCGATATGAAAAAGGGTTAATCGATATGAAAAAGGGTTAATCGGTATGAAAAGGGTTTAGGTGTTTTAAACAGGTATTCTAAGATTTTTAAAAAATTCGTTTTAACAATGTGTGATGTGAAGAAAGCTTAGACTTAGTCATTATTGATGCATACAGAACAAAAGACCTTGCTGAAAAAAGCATTGACTGAGACATTAAATAGTGCATAAAAGCATTGACTGAGACATTAAATAGTGCATAAAAGCATTGACTGAGACATTAAATAGTGCATAAAAGCATTGACTGAGACATTAAATAGTGCATAAAAGCATTGACTGAGACATTAAATAGTGCATAAAAGCATTGACTGAGACATTAAATAGTGCATAAAAGCATTGACTGAGACATTAAATAGTGCATAAAAGCATTGACTGAGACATTAAATAGTGCATAAAAGCATTGACTGAGACATTAAATAGTGCATAAAAGCATTGACTGAGACATTAAAAAGTGCATAAAAGCATTGACTGAGACATTAAAAAGTGCATAAAAGCATTGATTGAGACATTAAAAAGTGCATAAAAGCATTGACTGAGACATTAAAAAGTGCATAAAAGCATTGATTGAGACATTAAAAAGTGCATAAAAGCATTGATTGAGACATTAAAAAGTGCATAAAAGCATTGATTGAGACATTAAAAAGTGCATAAAAGCATTGACTGAGACATTAAAAAGTGCATAAAAGCATTGACTGAGACATTAAATAGTGCATAAAAGCATTGACTGAGACATTAAATAGTGCATAAAAGCATTGACCGAGACATTAAAAAGTGCATAAAAGCATTGACTGAGACATTAAAAAGTGCATAAAAGCATTGATTGAGACATTAAAAAGTGCATAAAAGCATTGATTGAGACATTAAAAAGTGCATAAATTGATGACAGGATGTCAGGATAAGCCAAGGATTGATCCAGTGAAAATATTGTGTGTGTGGGGGGGTGGGGGTGTGCTGCCACTGGATATAGTATGCAATTTGTTGTTCTTTTTTGATGTAATGACGAAGGTATTCGACGAACATTCAAAATTTGAATTAGGTCTAAGCACAATTAAAGCTTAACATGAAAGGTTTTATTTACACAATTGTTTGTGTGTCATCCATTTGTTTAATAGATCTTATTATGTGATGTATTGTCTGCATTTGTGTACCATCCATTTGTTTAATAGATCTTATTATGTAGTTTATTGTCTGCATTTGTGTATCATCCATTTGTTTAATAGATCTTATTCTGTGGTTTATTGTCTGCATTTGTTTACCATCCATTTGTTTAAGAGATCTTATTAGTGATTTATTGTCTGCATTTGTGTACCGTCCATTTGTTTAATAGATCTTATTATGTGATTTATTGTCTGCATTTGTGTACCATCCATTTGTTTAAAAGATCTTATTATGTGGTTTATTGTCTGCATTTGTGTACCATCCATTTGTTTAATAGATCTTATTATGTGATTTATTGTCTGCATTTGTGTACCATCCATTTGTTTAAAAGATCTTATTATGTGGTTTTTTGTCTGCATTTGTGTACCATCCATTTGTTTAATAGATCTTATTATGTGGTTTATTGTCTGCATTTGTGTACCATCCATTTGTTTAAAAGATCTTATTATGTTGTTTATTGTCTGCATTTGTGCGTCATCCATTTGTTTAATAGATCTTATTATGTGGTTTATTGTCTGCATTTGTGTACCATCCATTTGTTTAATAGATCATATTATGTGGTTTATTGTCTGCATTTGTATACCATCCATTTGTTTAATAGATCTTATTATGTGGTTTATTGTCTGCATTTGTATACCATCCATTTGTTTAATAGATCTTATTATGTGGTTTATTGTCTGCATTTGTGTACCATCCATTTGTTTAATAGATCTTATTATGTGATTTATTGTCTGCATTTGTGTACCATCCATTTGTTTAATAGATCTTATTATGTGATTTATTGTCTGCATTTGTGTACCATCCATTTGTTTAATAGATCTTTATATGTGGTTTATTGTCTGCATTTGTGTACCATCCATTTGTTTAATAGATCTTATTATGTGGTTTATTGTCTGCATTTGTGTACCATCCATTTGTTTAATAGATCTTTCTATGTGATTTATTGTCTGCATTTGTGTACCATCCATTTGTTTAATATATCTTATTATGTGATTTATTGTCTGCATTTGTGTACCATCCATTTGTTTAATAGATCTTATTATGTGGTTTATTGTCTGCATTTGTGTACCATCCATTTGTTTAATAGATCTTTCTATGTAGTTTATTGTCTGCATTTGTGTACCATCCATTTGTTTAATAGATCTTATTATGTGGTTTATTGTCTGCATTTGTGTACCATCCATTTGTTTAATAGATCTTTCTATGTGGTTTATTGTCTGCATTTGTGTACCATCCATTTGTTTAATAGATCTTATTATGTGATTTATTGTCTGCATTTGTGTACCATCCATTTGTTTAATAGATCTTATTATGTGATATATTGTCTGCCTTTGTGCGTCATCCATTTGTTTAATATATCTTATTATGTGGTTTATTGTCTGCATTTGTGTACCATCCATTTGTTTAATATATCTTATTATGTGGTTTATTGTCTGCATTTGTGTACCATCCATTTGTTTAATAGATCGTATTATGTGGTTTATTGTCTGCATTTGTGTACCATCCATTTGTTTAATAGATCTTATTATGTGGTTTTTTGTCTGCATTTGTGCGTCATCCATTTGTTTAATAGATCTTATTATGTGGTTTATTGTCTGCATTTGTGCGTCATCCATGTGTTTAATAGATCTTATTATGTGGTTTATTGTCTGCATCTGTGATATAATCGTTTAAACTTTGTTGTTGTTTTTATTTGATCACTTTCATATCATTTTCGCAACTGTCAATATGTCAGTATACATAGTCATTCAACATAGTCATTCAACATAGTCATTCTACATAGTCAGTCTACATAGTCAGTCTACACAGTCAGTCTACATAGTCAGTCTACATAGTCAGTCTACATAGTCAGTCTACATAGTCAGTCTACATAGTCTGTCTACATAGTCAGTCTACATAGTCAGTCTACGTAGTCAGTCTACATAGTCAGTCTACTTAGTCAGTCTACAGAGTCAGTCTACATAGTCAGTCTACATAGTCAGTCTACACAGTCAGTCTACATAGTCAGTCTACATAGTCAGTCTACATAGTCAGTCTACATAGTCAGTCTACATAGTCTGTCTACATAGTCAGTCTACACAGTCAGTCTACATAGTCAGTCTACATCTTCAGTCTACATAGTCAGTCTACATCGTCAGTCTACATAGTCAGTCTACATAGTCAGTCTACATAGTCAGTCTACATAGCCAGTCTACAATGTCAGTCTACAATGTCAGTCTACATAGTCAGTCTACATCTTCAGTCTACATAGTCAGTCTACATAGTCAGTCTACACAGTCAGTCTATATAGTCAGTCTACATAGTCAGTCTACATAGTCAGTCTACATAGTCAGTCTACATCGTCAGTCTACATAGTCAGTCTACATCTTCAGTCTACATAGTCAGTCTACATAGTCAGTCTACATAGTCAGTCTACATAGTCAGTCAACATAGTCAGTCTACATAGTCAGTCGACTAGTCAGTCTACATAGTCAGTCAACACAGTCAGTCAACATAGTCAGAGTACATAGTCAGTCTAAAAAGACAGATTGATTAGTTGTTTTTCATATATATTAAACGATGCATATCCCTAAATTTGGCCAACCTTTACTCTTTGTACCCTTGGTGGTCAACGTTCACATCTTACCCACTAGTCAACGTTCACAACTTACCCACTGGTCAATGTTCATATCTTTCCCACTAGTCAACTGTTACATCGTAGCCATTAACTCTTTGAACACTGGGTCATCAACTGTCACACCGTGACATCTTAGCCACTGGTCAACTTTCACATCTTAGGCACTGTTCAATTTCACATCTTAGCCACAAGTCAAGTTTCACACTCTAGCCACTGGTCAAATTTTAAATCAACACTGCTCTTATATCACTCGCAAAAAGACCACTCTAAGTAACAAGCGGACGTTTTGAATCTTTCATTCAAGTGAATAGAGGAGGGTGCTACGGGGTTGCCAAAGTAAAAGCTGTCATTCCAGGCACATTGTGCTACAGGACCACTTGCAGCTAACTGGTCGTGATTAAATAATCTCATGCCAAAGAAACGGAAAAGACTGCCTCGGGAGGCGCTGATATATTTGAATACGTTGAAAGAAGTGTGTGTGGTTTCTCAAACGTTCGGCTTAAAATATATCGCATTGAAAGACTCTATGAATGTGCAAGATTCTTAGAATGTCTTGTTCAAATAGAGATTTTTTTTTAAATCTTAGACATTCATAGGACTTTTGAACGGTTTTGCATCTCTGCAGTTGCTTCCCTTACTTTTTAAAAATATTTTTTATCTGTAAATTGAAATAACTGATAGAATGTGTATAAATTCACTTGCGTGATGAGCTCCCTTTGGGAAGTGAGTAAATCTTGCCAAGTGGTAGTTACCGAGTCTAACGCAATTTGGAGAGGCGACGGCACGAGCCCTGTCTGAGGGCCGAAACTAGAAAGGGGGGTGCTGCTACTCCACTGGGGCCGAGATACGGACGGTGTAATATTGTTTGGCCACCCAATGTGGTCGGAGACTTGAGAAAACACCGTCCTGTTATTTTTTAATGAAAGCTTCACAGCTTATTGAAGTCCTTGGCAAGCGTTCAAGACAATTTTTATTAAGTTCCTGGTCGCAGAAAAAAAAAGTTATTATAAAAAGTGGACGAAGTCTGAAATGTTTAGTTTTTTTTAACCTTGCATATTTTAATGACGTCACTACCTTAGATGATTAAATCTGCAGAAGAGAGTTTTTAAAAAAAAAAAAAAAGGTAGATGGGGGCTGTTGGCTATTTTTGGAGGGTGGGAAAAGGTCGGCGCTAGTGAGGTGTGGGGCCTTGGGCGAATTAAACATTACGGGGCCTTCGACCCTGGCCGATCTGATGTTAAGACAAGTCATGGTCATAATGGGCCTGACTGGTAATAATGGGACCCTTGACAGTCATACTGGGCCTTACTGGAGCTATGCGGGGAGGGGGGCTGAAAATTGGACAAAACATGTTAATAAGTAACGCACTTTTTAAGAATCACAATTAGTGCTCTTCCCCCCACACCTACGGCTCGATATTGCACAATTATACCACGCTCCTGAGCTTAATTAATATTCTAATTACCCTACCTTTCACATCGTAAAATCATATTTCCAAATCTCCCCCTCGACCAGAGGCGTAACTGGGTTTTTGGCGCACTTGGCTCATTTATTTTTTAAATAATAAAAATTTAAAAATTAGAGATTTAGCGGCGCCCTTTTGAACTGTTGCAGGCCGGCACCCTTGGCAACTGCCCCAATGCCAAGCCGTTGTTACGCCACTGCCCTCGACAAACGTGAAAATTTGATTTTTGGGGGGGTTGAGATTGAAATAATATGTTGTCATCGGCAACGAGTCTATGTGCCAAGTTTCAGCACGATAGGTTAACGGGAAGTGTGTCAATTAGCAGTCTGAAGATTTTGCCAGTCAGCCAGGCACTCCACGAACAAACGCGAAGTTAATATATTTAAAAATCAAAACGTCCCGTTTCAATCGGACGGCTAGTTAAGCAAAAAGTGACAAGGGTGGTAGCTGTGTCTCGTTGACAATATTGACAATCCATTCAGTCGAACCTGGGACATTGATGATCTCAAGAAAGTTATTACTTTTTTTAAATTCAACTCTAATTGTGATTAACTTATTTTAGCACATAGTATGGTTCGAGGCACTGTCAAAATTGAGTTGCACGCTTTCGTTGAATTCGGAAAATAATCTGACAGTGGCACAAGCAATCGGAAAGATTCTAGGGATATATTTTTTTCCCTCTGATTTGTTATGTAACTTTATTTTGTTTTGCAAATTTAATCCCGTTTCAAGATTTGATTCGTTTGTTGATCAATACGTCACAAACGACCGAAAACCTTATCAAGGGAAAAAAATGGGGGGGGGGGGGGGTGCGCGTTGGTACAACGCTACATGTTTAATCGGTGACGTCAAAATCAAAATAAATATGGGATTCGTGCACGAAGGAACAAAAAGAAAGAGGTATTTTCCGGGGAGAAAAGGGCATATTGGGTTGGTGCATATCATTTTCGATTTCATAGTTATTGGTGATTGCCATGGTTTGGCTAAGTTAACATGGATCGGATGACATCACCGTGAATTGAGAGGAAAGAAATTATTCCGAGTAAAAGTATACATTTTTATTTTTGAAACTTTGGTATTGGGTATGTTTTAATTAACCCTACTTAACTTACTGGAATCGAGTTCAGAAACAACGAACATGATTTTGGAACTAATGCAATGTGGTAAAAGTAGGCGGCAACCACGGGCAGGCTACTCTGTTTTACGAAAATTTGAAATTAGCCCATAAGGGAAAACAAATGATGGACAAAAACTAGGTCAGCACACAGGCTATGACGCCCATGGAAATGTTTTTTTTCAAAGTCCTCAATTCCTCTAGTAAGTCCGAAAAATCTCTATCCCGTGTCTCATTAGTTGTCAAAGCAATGTTCCAATCCCCATAGTGTTTAATCAAATTACTGAGAATCACGATACGGAACTAAATATCGTATTAAATGCTTTTGAGGTCAAAGCTCAGTTCTAGTTGTAAACGTGTTCGCGCGGATCCCAATGCCTGATCTACTAAACACAAGAAACATTCTATCCTGAAAGATTACTCATGCGTCCGTTGTCTCGTCACTAGATTCGTTATAGTCTGCCTTTCCATTCGTATTATTATGTCTCGAGATTCGTATTAGTCTGTCTCTATATTCGTATTAGTCTGTCTCTAGATTCGTATTAGTCTGTCTCTAGATTCGTAATAGTTTGCTTGTTTCGCATATGGACTGATTCTTTAAACACCGGCTCGATGTTCGTATGTGATTTCCTCTGCAGTGGTTAAATGGATGTATATACATTATACTGATTCTTTTAACCAGATGTATCAAATCAGCCTTAATACATCTAACCTAAATGTCTTATTCATCGCATCCATCCGCCAATCGTTTGGTAGACATATTACATGATTTAATTTAATTTAAAAGTAAGTGTTTCTTATGCTGAAACAATAACGATATTATTTATGTCTTAGTATTGTGATAATTGTCCCCTTAAGAAAGTATGTTTGTTAAGATCTAATTCACGTGTATCAACAGAGAAGAATTACGACCACAAATTGTGAAGTGGGAAGAAGCTATTTGTTTTTATTAGTGCAGCCAACATCCTAAGTGCGGTAACTCTAAATATTATTTTAAAAAGAATGGTTAATGAAATCCTCTCCCCTTAATTACGAAAAAACGGTACAATTTTTTGTTTCTATGATGATTGGTGGCAGGAGCTTACAGAGTACACAGTACCGTGCCGAGGGAAAGTCGAACAAATACCTTCCCCCCTTATCTCTCCTTCATAGTGCTCTTGGTATTCGTCCTCTTCCCCGCATTTCTTACATCCTTTTCTTTTTTTTTTTTGTTCTTCTTTTCTTGTTCTTCTTTTTTTTTTCATTGTATCCCCAGAAATAATCTAATTTGTCGCCAGAAGTTCAAAATTATTCCCCATTTCCACAGGGACCTCCCAAGATTTGGGACCTTTTCAACAGGTCTGGTAGCAATGTTAAGCTATCGTTAGGTCGAGGGGCTCTAAAAGTATTGCTCAGATGGCATGGACGATGAATACAAAGACAAGGCAATCAATAGTTAGAGAAGGTTTCCGCTAAATTCGTCCTAAGTATTCACAACAATAAAAAAAAAAAAAGATAAAAAGGGGGCGTCCATTAATTATGTCAACAAAATAAGGGGGAGAGGGTTTGGGAAATGTTTGACAGTTACTGACAAGGGGGTGGGTAGATTAGTTGACGTCAACAATTATGTTTTCTCTATTAAAATTTTAATCTTAAAAATCGACTGGCTATTGCACACTTTAAAAAAAAATAAAAATTTTAGGCTTTTTACAATATAATATTTATTTAATGTGTGTCTGTCTGTGCACTGCAAATGGCTGGTCAGAATGTTAAAACTCTTTGTTAGTGCAAGAGAAGTCAAAAGTTGCCATCTCTTCACTTGTAAATTCTGTCTGTCGCAAATGACTAGTTCGGTATGTTTGCAAATCATGTTGCAGGTATGGAACAAGGACAAGGTTCAAGTGTCATGTGCAGTCAAGATAAATTATATCGACAGAGTAGGAATCCGATATTTTGAGAATTTCGGGAAAGTAAATGAGTCACAATAATAAAATCGCTGTTTGAATTGATTTGCAAAATCTGTAACATCTATTTTGTATCACAAGTCATGTAGAGAAAGCTTGTTGAACAGTACCGACAATGCCCAATTGACCATAAGAAATAAGCACCTGCTACTCAACAAAAAAGGATTCGAGTGGCTGCAAGGAGATAGAGAGAGCTTATGATAATTATTGCTTACACCGACAATGCTTCTATTTTAAGTATCATTAGCTTTGGTAATGTTTTTATTTGTAAACTGGTCTTTAGTCCTTTGTTACGTATTGTAACATTGTAACGTATCATTAGCCAAATCTTAAAATAGATTAAATTTACTATACGTAACAGCTTGTCTACAACTCACTGAGATCTTTCAACCGTGTCATGAACTGCGCAGTAAAACGATAACCCTAACTATATAAACCATGGTAGATTTAAGAAACGGTATTTTTTAAAGATAATCACTCTATAGTGATCACCTCGTTACTAGCTGAGAATGAAGGTGGCAAATCATAAGTTCCTTTTTGCCGCAGTGCAAGAAATAACCGCACCTTAGCAACTGGATTGAGGATACTTCCAGGGGCCGGATTCCAAGGACTCCACCCGGTACCCATCCGAAAGAACAAGCCATTAACCTGCATCGATAGGTCTGCTTGTTTGAAGGACTCTACAACTTCGCTACACCGTTGTAAATCAGCACACGAGAAAGTACAGCTGGAAAGGCCATTTCATAACTTACTGCTGTGACGTCCACTTTTGTTCCCGCCTTGAGAAGCCACGAAGGAAATAACTGGAGGAACCAATTAACATTGAAGTGACCTAGCATATTGATCTATCAGGCCAGAGCATCAATCATTTTATATTGATCAGTTAAGTTGTAAGTGGTCCGATCATTAATATCCTTGGTCCATAGAACCTAGATTTTAAATTGTATGCAAAGTTAGATTTAAGACATTATTATAATAAGCTATTAATTCTCATAACCTTAAACTTGTATAACTTCTACGAAGTGTTGTAAATGTTATGTAAATAAATAAGTTCATTTCATTTTATGAAATGTGTTCAGAATTTTTTTGACCACATGAATATAATACGAATTATAATCATTAACGTCAGTTTACACGCTTAAATTTAAATTCCTTTCAAACTAGCTTAAATTTGCGTCAAATTTTTTTGTATGAACGCACTATTTTGTGCGTGATTTCTTTATTTTATTTTATTTGATGAAATGTATAAAGAAAATTGGAAAGGAGTTTGAGCGTGTGAACTGAGCCTTAGTGTGTCGGTGTGAGAATTGATTCAAACATAAAACCTTTAGACAAGAGCAGGTAATAACTCATTCGAGAGTTATCCACCTAAACATAAGTCATAATCATATCACCCATATCCGGACATTTGTTTGAAAGAAATTTCGTCGATGGAAAATTGATCGACGGAAGTTTAGTCGAACGGAAATTTGATCGAATGGAAGTTTGGTCGAACGGAAATTTGATAAAACAGAAGTTTGGTCGAATCGTCTTTAGTTTTTTTTTTTTTTTGAGTGTGTGAATTAACGGTTTATAATGGCCATTTCACACGATCAAGTTTTTGTCAAATTTCTTTTTCAACCGACTATATAGTAGGCCTAAAACAAAATAATGAGTTCAAAAAGAAATGTGACGCTAAATGTGAAAACAATTTAATTATTGTGGACTGAACATTAGACAAGTCCGAGAAGAGTTTCGGGTGAGATATCGTGAAAATCTATTTATCCTAAATTTTTATTTAATTTTATTTTTATGCTGTTCTTCTATTATTTTTAAAATGTTGATCAAATATCATTTATTTTAACCTTTTCTTTGTCAAGAGGTATTTAGCTGTTTACTATATATTTGTTAGCATCTAAAATGCTGGCATCGAAACAAATGTCACTACACAGTTTACATGCTACATAACAGCTTGACTATGCCTATATTTATTTAAAATTTGAAAAGAAACACATAATTTAATGTCACTCAAAAAAAAATAAAGTCAGCTACGCTGGCTTAGTCTTAGTCCTTAGTTTAGTATAGTATTAGTATTAATAGTAGCCTACCAAGTCTAAGATTATATTTTAATTAAGATTACTTAGAAGTTGTAGTAGTACGTTTTAGTTAGTAAGTCATGGTTTAATAACATAATAACACCGTCACTTAGGCCTACTACTAATTTAACATCGTACTTGAATGCAATTATAAAAATATCAGATGATATACTAGCATCAGTAGTAGTAGACCTATAGTATAGCTGTTCTAAAATATTGTAGATTTAATTTCTAAAATATTTTAATTACTTTTTTGTAGCTTGAGACTTGATATTATAAATTACAATGTAATTGATAAATTCAAGAGCCAAATTACATAAGAAATAATTTGGGCACTATAGTCTATCGTCTTAGATAGCAGCTTTTGCCAAACTGCTACGTTTGGTGGATCAGTGTACAAGATTCAAAATTGCACCAAGGACCAGTGCCAGATTGATTCATTATATTTTATTTTAATTTTGGGAACGCTGGCCTCTAGTATTATTTCTAGTCAAAATGTAGTCATACTCATACTCATAGATTAATAATATTAAATCAACTCTTACGTACTGTTATCAGTATGGAGAAATTAATATTTTATTTAATTATAAGGCTTGTTCTAAAACAGTACACAACAAAAGACGATACCATATGTTAAATACAATAACAAAGAATACCAGGGCCAATTACAATTAATATTTTTTTTTAAAGTAAATATTGAATTACAAAATTAAAAAAGGAAATAAAGTTAAAGCTATTGACTTACAGAATAATGATTGGCTTGTACCGGTACAATGTTGAAGAAGATACGATATTGTAAAAGGTAAAATGATGAAAAGGAATCTACACACACAAAGCAAATGTTAGCAAACAAAACTCTGTCTTGTATAGCAAAAATACCTCGTGATAAATGATAGCCGCGAATCTCTCGTGTGCCTCCTTTTATAGTCTGTTTTACTAGTATTTCTAGAAAGGCCTTTCACAATGTTTTCCTTTCAAGGGTTCTCCAGATTTTTCTACATAATTCTAAGGATACAGACTATTTAGCTGTAAACAAGGTCAAGACCGACAATTTTTAGCTAGCAACACCCTAAATTCGGTTCCGAGCTGGGGTCAGCTAAAGTTCATTCACGTGGAAAGATGACGTAAACACGTCGTCTACATAACAAAACTTTCATGTAACACCTAACCTATCTCAATTAATTTGTAAGAGGAAAAATCCTGCAGAATTATTGTTAAATGCAAAATAATATTTCTAAATTTGATATTCATTTGATGCATAAATAATTTGTAAACCTTATAATTAACTTTGACAATAATGATAACTTTTTATTTAAACTTATTTGAAATGCCGCTAAAAGGTTTATCCTCAGAACTGTAAGCTTAGCTGATGAATGAATATTACTAATTAACTGTTTACAAGTTATCTTTACCACCCCTTTCTCATTCCTGACATAGTATGCCATCCTTCCTTTTCGAAAACAAAGTAAAAAGGAAAGTGATTTTTAAAGTATATTGCTCTCTTTCGGTTTCTTTTGCGGTTAGTACAGAATTGTTTTATGTTATTAGCTAATGTAGGCTACCGAAACTTTCATTTTAATTAACCAACTTATAGCAACTATTTTATTATGGTCATATTTAGCTATGAATGGAAATATATTTTCATGCTTTAAAAGAAGAAATGTATTCAGTTGCCATGTCAACGGTGGCCATCTTGAAAATAATACCCATTAATAGAGTTCTAATATTTTAAAAACAAATATACATAGTGCTTAAAAATTGATTGATTCATGAAATTCAAGTATACTTAAAGGTACTAAGCTAGTTCAATTTCCTTCAAACCTTTCAGACTTTTTTCTTTAAATTTTAAAGATTTGCCTCGGCAGAAAACGCTTAAAATCTACACTCCCTGTGATAGGCCCTTGCCAGAGGAGCTCGATCCCGTGGCGCGGTGCAGGTGGAGTCTCTCTCTCTCTTAATTCGTTTATTTAAATTGTTTTGAAATTTTTCATTTACACGCGTCCTTCTGAACAGATCTGCTCTTTCTCACACGTAAATCTTAGACTTAAATTAACAACATTTATTTGAATTTTTTTTAATGAAGAATCAAACTAAATATCGTTCGAAAATAAGTACCATTTCAACAAATTCTCAATGGCAACTATTAAAATATAGATATATATATATTAAAATTCCGTTCGACCAAATTTCCTTTCGATCAAACTTCCGTTCGATTAAAATTCCGTTCGACCAAATTTCCTTTCGATCAAGTTTCCGTTCGATCAAACCTCCGTTCGATCAAATTTTCGGGTGACCAAACTTCCGTCGATTAATTTTCCGTCGACCACACAATGAACAATTTTAATTTATTGTTTTCGGTTTTTAAAAAAAGTGAAGTTAAAATTAAGGATTTGAAAATAAGAGCTGTTAATAAGATAAATTCGATGCGATTTTCGGAAACTAACGTCCCAAGAAAAAAGTGTGTTTTTTTGGTGTTTTTTTTGCCTGTGTAATTAGAAGGTGAATTGCTGCTTTCACTTAAAATGCACATTCTACTGACCTATTATATATGCAAACATTGTATTAATTTGCGTACTTTTATATATCTCAGTGGTTTTAATCATAAGAACTATTTTATTTTGTCAATAGTAGTCAATTTCGGGAGAACTTTCTAATTTTCAACACCGGATATCTTTCACTCTTCATTGCTTTAAGTCAAAATTTTACTTCGGCAAATTCTGTTACGTAGTTCACATATCCTTTTTATTTTTCTGGCGGCTTACGAGAAAAAACCACAAATTTGTTTTTGACTGAAATATTTTTTAATGGCACCTAAAGCCAAATTTCAAGAAGGTATTATCTATGCATATCTGTCTCATTTAAGAACCTCTTAATAAAATTATCCAAAATTTACCTCTAATAGTAAAATTCTAGTTAGTAGGTGCCTAACCAATGACTAAACTAATACTAATACTACTACTACTAAATACTAAATTGAAACTTAAAAACTTAAATATTACTAATAATAATAGTTATAATAATAAACTATAATCTATACTAGCAGTTTCAATAGTTGGTTAGTGGTATGGCTTAGGCCAAGACTGGTCTTACCCTAGGCGCTATGACGTTACATTGGGGATTCACAACACTGGAAGATTGAATCTACCAAACTTCAAAGGTTTGACCTGAAAAATGATGTGTGTGATTTGTGATAACTTTTCTGTTCTTCAATGAATATTGCACGCATCATATACTAAATATGATGATTGATAAAGTCAAAATTTCCCATTCATTTTTCATTAATATGTTAAAACAAATGAAAAAGATCAAATAGGTACTTCACTAAAAATTTCAAAGTTGTTATATATTAATGAAACTTATATCATTAGAAAGGACTTAGTATTTCCTTTCCATTGATACCAAGTTTATGTTTCTATCTTTATTAGAAAAAAAGTTATGACCTTTTTAGTGTCAGAATTTTTCCTTATATAGCCTTAGTAAATAATTTCCAAAATTCTGTGACCGAAAAAAGACATCTTTGACACTCAAAATGCGATAACTTTTTATTCAGCAAAGTTAAAGCTCTGAAATTTGCAACACATTTCAATTAAGTATTGGGCTTTAATAATAAATAATTGTCATGCAAATGCTACAATAAATATATTAATGCGAGGGAATTGAACAACAGAGGGTACGTAAATTTCATTAAACATTTAGCGCCTGTTCTCAATACTCAAAATGCCATAACTCTTTTATCTGTAAAGTTAAAGCCCTCAAATTTTCAGCATAGTTTAATTAAGTAGTGGGCTTTTATAATAAGCCATTTTCATATTATTATCTTAACTAATGTATTCATGCGTGGGATTTGAACAACGGAGGGTAAGTATATTTCATTAAACATTTAGCGCCTGTTCTCAATACTCAAAATGCCATAACTTTTTTATCTGTAAAGATAAAGCCCTGAAATTTTCAGCTTAGTTTAATTAGGTATTGGGCTATTATAATAAGCCCTTTAAATATTAATACATCAATAAATTAATTAAATCAGAGGCATTTGAGCAACTGAGAGTGAATAAATTTAATTTTAAAATGCAGCCTGTTTGTGCATTAAAAATACAAATTGCATAAATATTACTATTACCAATTCAAACTATTGTTAATGCATACAATCATATAGTCAATTAATATTATTACTGTGAATAAACAGAAAAGATTTATAAAATTATTTATAATAATGGATAAGTCGCATTGAAAAAATGCTAATCATCCATGTTCCAATCCATGAAATTGACAATCCAAGTAGCCATGCTAGTGCTATTAGTATTCAACATCCACAGTAGAAATGGTGATCACTTAATATTATAATAGTACTTTTATAGTTCACCGAGCAGCTGAATAAAAGAATACATTTTCTTTACTAGAAAAGATGATAGTCAAAAGTAACGTTTTGGTTGAGCCCATGGCAATCTTGATCAAATTTGTGACAGTTATAGATATCATTGGTAATGATTCAGTTTATGACATAGATGAATGTAGTCCTAGTGTAGATTCCATTGGTAATGAACAGTTTTTCAAAAATGGTTTACACTGTGTCAATATTGTTGATTCCACAAATGACGATGATAAATAGAAGTCCAATGTGTATAAATTGCCAAACAAATGCAGTTGATGGTGAAAAATATCAATAGATGTTAAGGTTATGCTCTGGTAGTCCATACTGTGGTGGATTGTCCAGTTGGACATTCAGTCACACCTGACAGGTTTTTGTTAAAACAGGAAAGTCCAATACAACAAAGTTAAATTGTTCACGCAGACACATTTTGGCAGTAGAGGCCATATCCAAGAGAAGTATCCAGAAAAGTTTTGCTGAAGAAACACTTGGTACAGCTAGGTACCTAGTCAGTACCTCTAAGCAGAAGAGGCACTATCTTCCACTTCATCGCTACACAAACGCCTTGTAATTAAATGTTGGTCTCGTAGTAAAGACAAACTGAAATAGAGATAGAAATAAATTCATTTTAACTAAACACAAAATAAGCATATTATCGTAAGTAACAAAAGGTACCATCTATATTTGATTTTTATATATATTTAAGTAAAGATTGTATATTTCCGTGTGGTAGTTTTGTAATTAAATTATTAATTAATTAAGACAATGGTGATTTAATTTATCCTGTCTATTCAGTATAGATAATATATTATGATGTTCTAATATTATTGTTATTCAGAGTAAGCCAAGTATTTATTACATATCCATTAGGGAACATTATTCATTCATCGGATATAAAGTTACTTATATAAAAAAAGTCTGGTAGTCGAGTCCCCATTACAGCTTGTCCAAATGGAATGAACAGGTGTGAATCCGGGATACGAGTAGTACTAGAAGTAGAAGCACAACTCTTCACAGCTCCTCCAAAAAGTGGTGGTGACATGGCTGTATATTTAAAAGAAAGAAAATGATAAGACGTTTAAGTAAGAAATGTTAACACCAATATTTGAATACAAACTACGGGCTTAGCTGTTAATGTTATTTTACAAATGAAAATGTCAAATGAATTTATTCAATGACCAGAATTCAGAGTGACTGGACTAAGCCTGAAAAGTCAAATATAATAGCTTTGAACTAAAGCAGTAAAGCTTAAAAAGGGTGTACAAAAGTAAAATTAAAAAAGGGATACATATTTAGAAGATAAATATAAATAAAATTATGTAACCTAGTAAAAATTGACAATGAAGTTCAGTAGCTGCCGAGCCTACAATTAATTGATTATATAAAATGAGTTTAAGATAAATTATATCAATATCATTAAGGACATTATTATCCATTACCAAAAATATAATTTACTATTGGATATTTTGATAATTATTACAATTAAAACATAGATTTAAATGACTAAAGTTGATTTAGTTATGACATGGTGTATTCATGAATATAAATTTTATTATTAAAAAAAAAATAATGAAATTTCATAAAATATGTATAAATTTGTTTTCAGTCATAAAATTAAAACAAATTAAGTAATATTAATGAACTGGATGGCTTTTAAAAACAAAAGATTATAAAGATTTTAAATACTTCTTATGCAATAAGAATAATAATAACTGAGAATGGCTATCACTTCCGGTTCATTTGGCCTACTCGATAACTGGTTATGAATTATGCTCAGGCATCATACCTATTTATACAATTTACGACCTATCTAAATGTCATCATGTGTCTTGTTTCAATTAGTTAAATCGTTCTTACACTCGAAACAAAAAAAATTAATTGCAATGTTATTATAGTTTCCGAAATATAGTGCTAGCAAACTTACCGGTTTTCCTAACGAAAGATATCTGTTACAAGCCATGTCAGTCCGGTGAAAAAGTTTATGTTGTAATGATCGACGTCCTCGTGTGCACAAAACAGACTATAGTAAGTTCATAGTCTCTCCCTTACGTGGACAAAGGAAACTAAATATAAATACGACCCCGTGACCTACCGGCATTGACCGGTCACCGGTTTATGGTCTGTTTCCGACATCCGAAAAATCGATCCGCGCGCGCCGCTTAGCGAAGTACCTAATCAAGATCCTTGCTAACCCTAAGATTCAAAATGGAAGCCGGTGGGGGAAAAAAAGATGTGCGCTAAAAGTAGTGCTGTCTTTTTAGTGGTTGAAAAGAAAGAACCTATAAGCCATAACCTATTTATTTCTATCATGTGGCAGGACACTACCCCATAATTTTCTGGCCTTGTTTGGCAGTGAGGGAATGGCTCATTTAGTATTTAGCCTCTCTCCAGAAAATTATAGAATTTAGTTTCGCATCATTCTTTACTTGGGGAGAAATCAAAGAGATGCTAATATCCCTTGACCTGGTTATTGTTACACAAACACAAGTTATTACTAAATAGTAAAGTTTTTTTGTAATTTTTATTTAAACTATTAATTTCATAGACAGTGAATTGAGTTAAGATTCTTCAATAATAAATTTGTTTTTTACAAATATTTTAATACAAAAAGTTGGCTGTCTAAAAAATCAAGTAGATTTCCATTCCTAAATATTTCCAAAGTTGTTAAGATAGGAGGCCTACATAAAAATTACTATTTTGTAGTAAAGATCTATAATGGCCATTTTTATAAACTGTTTCATAAATGGCAAAAATTTATTCTAACTATATTTTAAAGCGTGCTAAAATTATACAATTAACACCCTTACCTGATATAAAAGTTTATCTCATTTTTTAACTAATTTCAAAGTTTAATTCTGTATAAGTTAAAACTCTACTATCCTGACACTGACTGTTTCCCAACCTCTCTGACCGATAAATGATGCTGCTGGGTGCCGTCCATGGCTTGACATGTAAATAGTTCTGGGATGTGTGGGGTTAATATATATATTTTTTGTTTTTATACAGCTGTTAATTAATTAAATAAATGAATGTAATTATTTAATCTCATGATAATGTTTGCTGATATTTTTATGTGCAGCGCAGTGAGCATGGTATCAAAATCCGATGGAATATCTAGATTCGCCTAAAATATTCAGATTATCAAAATTTCACTCATTTTAATAGGTGAATGGTACCATTTACTAGTCTTTATAAAAATACATTTTTGTTGTTTGTTTAAAAAAATTATATTTTCACTATATTTTGGTTCATATTTTTTATCGGGGGGGGGGGGCCTTGAATTTCTCTCCACCCTCACACACCCTCCCCAGACAGATGCCTCAAAGAAACACTACATAGTACTTACTAAATATTTCTCTAGCACAGTGCTTTCCAAACTTTTTATGTTGGTGACACACTTTTTTGACATACATCATTTTGCATAAGTCAGTTTTACCACTTTCAATTTCTAAATCACAATCTTTTTCCCAAATACCATAGCATACATTTGATATACTGCTGTTGTTTTCTCTTGTTCCCTGCATACTTGTCATTATTTTATTCAAATGGTCAAATATGTCACCAAGAAATGTCAAATTGTTCTTCAAAAAATAATTAGCATTATTTCCCTTAATTTGTATACAGGACTAGCCCTCCGACCTCATCGTAGCCAATGAATTTCTGTATGTAATATCATCTTTTTAATTTTGACCCCATTTCTTCTCAAATATTAGCAAAATAATGACTGAAAAGGTCTGCTGTTAATAATTTACCATTCGTACAAATTCATTTCTTAAAACATTTCCAGCTTTTTAAAAGTCTAAATAAATGTGTTAATCTTGATGTGGATTATTTTTGCTGACACACCTACACCCTGCCGACGACACACTACTGTGTCGCAACACACAATTTGGAAAGCACAGCTCTAGCTGTTGAGTATGCTTGGCACTGCTGGATAATCTTGTACTTTTTTAGTGTCATAAATTAAGTATGACAGTATAAATGTATGAAATTTGGTGCTGTTACGCCCTGGATTGTTATGAATGTCTGGGCTGGCGACAGAGAGAGTGTTTTGTTTGGGTTGATTGTGAGGTCAGAGGTGAAATTGGTTCATTAATGAATGTCTGGGCGGTTGAGGGGTTGAGGGGGATAAAAGTTGTGAGCTGTTAGTTGAGAGTTAGTAGAGCCAGGAGTAGAGCCAAGGAGTTAATCGAGAGTGGAGTTCAGAGTAGATCATTAGAGTAGTGTAGAGTCAAGGGTAGTTAGAGAGAAGAAAGTTTAACAGTTATTATTATCTCCATTGATGAATTGACATTGACAGAGAATAGGTCTTGTAATAAAAGTACTATTATTGTATCTTCATTGGATACTGTTGTTTTGTTCTTTATTGGATCTGGTGTGACAGAGTATATTCGTCAACCTTGTAGAAGACCCCAGACTAACGAAAGTAGACAGCAACAATTTAGACCGTAACAGGGGCCTAGAGTATTTTTTTTTAGTTATACAATTTTTGGGGAATATGTTATTAAATATTAAACTCATTTCACTATTTATAGCCTAGGACTAGAATAGGGGCTTCTATTTAAATGCTGTCTTTCTATGGGCCTTTCAAGACAAAAATCATTTTTTTTAAAATTGGCTATCGCTATATACTAGTCAGGTGTCTACAAGGTCAAGGCTATCGTATTGATAAACAGTCAAGATGGGTGATTAATATCGGATGTATTTAGTTGCAATGTGAGCACAACGTCTGGCGAATTTCTCTGATTGGTCTCATATGGCTGTCTTAACATTTAATTGAAATATGGATCCTATGTGTATTCTGACAATTGGTATGAGAGTAGTTCAACAAATTCAGTACGAAAGCCTCTTTTAAAACTCTGTAGACAGATTTATTGCCAACACCTTTTCATTTTTTTGAACACTTCTCAAATTGAAAGACTTGTATGTGCTTTATGAACTTTTATGTTCTGTCTGCATATACATTACTATATCAAAATTAAAGAGGGCATGTACACATGGTCAGTGGAGCCAAAAGTTTGAAAAGAAGGTGGAGATGGACAGGTCATAATATAAGAAAACCTGTGCCATATATTACTAAGCATTGAAACCGCAAGGATCAAAAGGATGGGGGAGACCCAAAAACTCTTGGCATATAGAGGTAGACAAAGATGTACTTAAGTTTGGAAATTGTTGGAATGAGTTATAGTAGAATTAAAGATACAAAATGCATGGAAAGTTGTTGTTAATGGCCTATGCTCCAATGGGGGTTGAAAATAATGTTTTTTGAGATATGTGTTTAACATGTAGCACGTATTAATTGTAAACTTTTTATATTTACCAAAAGGTGAAAAGGTTTTATGCTACCATGGACCACTTCTCTATGAGGCTAAGGTAGGTACATTTTCAACCCAGATTTGTTGAATGAATATAGTTGAAATATCCCTACACATTCAATAAATAAGTATAATTAAGGTTAGATTAAATACTGGAAATGATGTATTGATTTATAAGATAGGCAATTGTAAACTGGCAGAGATTTTTCAACAGTAATTTTTTAATATAATCACAGGTATCCTCTACAATTTTTTTTAAAAATATTGTTTTATTCAATGCTATTTTTAAATATACTTGACAGTGTATGCGTATGGAAGTGAAAGATGGCAAAGTTCAGTATCTCATTCACTACAACGGCTGGAATAAAAAGTAAGCTCAAAATAAATCATCGGACCATTCACTTATTATAAATTACTCAGCTCAATTCCATTAACCATGGTCAATTTTATTATTTATTTTGTGGTATTTATTTTTAATGATTAATGAAATTTAAAAATACTTCACTTACATTTATTGCCTTGAAGAATCTAACAGCACAATGCTTCACCGAAAGCCTTGCTACAGAGCAGTTTTAAAAGCAGCAAAAACTCAAATACTTTCAAGACTGAAAAAAATATGTGACTTGTAATCAAAAGAAATGTCCATTTATTTTAGATCTATAAAGCATCTTATGTTATATAATTATCATTCTTGATAATGAAATATTGTTTCAATTTATTCTATTTTTTATATATATATAACACATTTTCTTGTACATCAAATGTTGCCTTGTTTGTATACAGATAGATTTTTTTGTAAAATAAAAATTTTGATATTTTAATTTACCCACTCAGTAAAATGTTTAAAATACTTTAATTAATATCTGTATTTTTGATCACTCGATAATCGGTAGTAGAAACCTGATTTAAACAGATGATTAATGGCTTCATACCAATATATTAGAAAATGTCATCACAGAATTGTGAAGACCAGGTATGTTTTATCAGAATTTGGTGTGGGCACAGGTGACTCCATATTTTCCATTTTATAGTACACTTAATTTTGCTTTTAAAGTGTTTATATTCTTTTTGTGTTGCAAACACTTACCTTTTATGCTTCCAGATAGAAATTAAATTGACATATACTGCCGTTCCTTTGTTTTGTTTTTGGACCGGATGCTAATCAAATTTTGAAATCGGCAGTGAACATTGGTCAAATTTGCATAAATAGATTAACTAGTGTTTATGTTTTGGTTAACCTGGTTTGTTAATGTACAAAAGTATTTTCCCATTGGACTGTTTTTTAAACAGATATTATTGTGCTGCAACATCACGTTGGGTTTACAAGTTTGTATAATTGTCAATGATTTTGCTCACTATACAACTCTCTGTCACTATGGTGCAGCCACTACCCATATTTAGTGCAGCCACTACCCATTTAGTGCAGCCACTACCCATTTAGTGCAGCCACTACCCATATTTAGTGCAGCCACTACCCATTTAGTGCAGCCACTACCCATTGAAATGTCGGTAGATGTTTTTTTTAATAATTTGTAAAGTTATAGGTCTCACATATTTATTTTTTTAAAGTTGTTTAAAATATTTTGATTAGATTATCGTTTTCTAAAAAGAACGATCATTGTTTCCAGAAGCAATAATATGTTTAAAACCTCTAAGATTAAACACTGCTAACCGTAGGTGCATTTTCTATCATCATAACATGTTTGATGGTTGCTTTCAGCTGGGATGAATGGGTGCAAGAAAGCAGAGTTGTCAAAAACAATGAGGCTGGGATTCAAAAACAGAAAGAACTTCTTAAGAACCATGGGTCAGTTCAGTTACTTCTTAAATAATATCATGGGTCAGTTCAGTTACTTCTTAAATAATATCATGGGTCAGTTCAGTTACTTCTTAAATAATATCATGGGTCAGTTCGGTTACTTCTTAAATAATATCATGGGTCAGTTCGGTTACTTCTTAAATAATATCATGGGTCAGTTCAGTTACTTCTTTAACAATGCCATTGGTCAGTTCAGTTACTTCTTGAATAAAATCATGGGTCAGTTCAGTTACTTCTTGAATAATAGGAAAAATCACTTTAAAACTAGATCATTTTAAATCAATAACAATATTTTCTTTAATATAAGCAGTCATAATTTAATGTTGCTTACTGATCACTTGCCAACAGAGCACAGACTAAAAAAAACAAAGCAGCCAAGAAGTTGGAAAAGGATGCCACAAAGCCTAAAACACCATCTGGAAGTGGGAAAGAGAAAGACAAAGAGAAAGGCACACCAAAAGAAAAGGATAAGGAAAAGGACGTCCTGAAGGAACCTAAGGAAAAGGATAAGTTGCCAGGGGAGAAAACTCCCAAAGAAAAAATAAAAGACAAAGAAAAAAAGGAAAAAGAGCCTCGTCAACGACCATCTACTCCACAACCGTCTGCACCAGATAAAAAAAAAGAAAAGGAGGTAGAAAAGGATACAAAAGAGAAAGAAAAAAAGGAGGAGAAGATAGGTACATTGAAAAATAGATTTTAATTGAGAATTTCTTTTCATTGAACTTTACAAGAATTCTTTTAGTTCACACTTTATGATTCTGAAGTGTTTAAATAGTGGAATGGTATTGTCTTATTTTAATTTTTTTCTTTTCCCACTTTTCAATAGTTGTAAGTTCCCAACCAGCACCTGTTCCGAGTCAAGACTCAAGTGCATTACAAACACAAACACCTACTGGAGAGCCCAAGAGAAAAAGAGCAAGGACAGAACCTACTGTTGAAACAGTAAATCATTTCTCATTTTGTTTTATAACAGTAACAGTTTTGGTTGCATGAATGAGCTTGAAGTTCTTTTTGAGGTCAGATGTATTTAAATTTTGAAATATGAGTTCAACGTATGGTCATTCAGGCCTACATTTTATATCTGGAGAAATCCACTAAAATGCTAGATTATGGGTCTCTCTTACCCCGGGGTTTCCATTCAGGTCACTCTACCTGGGTTTTCCTCTTTAAGCTTTAACTTACACTTTAGACTCACAATGTATCGGTAAGATTGCTTGGAAATTCTGAAGTTTAAAACAGACATTTTACAATGACTAATAGCTTATTTAGCAACCTTCTTCTTCTTCTTCTATATCTATTAAGGGCCCACGATCAATGTATTGATCATTCTGGCTCCTATGCATGTTGAGGGGTTTGCAATGTCTCTGTGCCTGGTGTTGATGAGGATATTTCACTGGTTGCAAGAGTTACCTAGTGAGGGTATCATGCTCTGGGGGTTGGAAGGCCTGAGGCAATAGACGCACTGAGGCAATAGACGCACTGAGGCAATAGACGCACTGAGGCAATAGACGCACTGAGGCAATAGACGCACTGAGGCAATAGACGCACTGAGGCAATAGACGCACTGAGGCAATAGACGCACTGAGGCAATAGACGCACTGAGGCAATAGACGCACTGAGGCAATAGACGCACTGAGGCAATAGACGCACTGAGGCAATAGACGCACTGAGGCAATAGACGCACTGAGGCAATAGACGCACTGAGGCAATAGACGCACTGAGGCAATAGACGCACTGAGGCAATAGACGCACTGAGGCAATAGACGCACTGAGGCAATAGACGCACTGAGGCAATAGACGCACTGAGGCAAGAGACGCACTGAGGCAATAGACGCACTGAGGCAATAGACGCACTGAGGCAATAGATGCACTGAGGCAATAGACGCACTGAGGCAATAGACGCAAATGAGCTGTTCCTTTTGGAGCTTGTTCCAGTCCCTGATGTCTTTGGCAGGAATGAGCAGTTCCTATCCTTGCTTCTCGCTGGTATGACTGCCTGTCATGGCCTGGCAGGAATGAGCAGTTCCTATCCTGGCTTCTCGCTGATATGACTGCCTGTCATGGCCTGGCAGGAATGAGCAGTTCCTATCCTGGCTTCTCGCTGGTATGACTGCCTGTCATGGACTCGTCGCTGTCTATGGCGGAGAGGGGCCAGTTGCTGTTTAATGCCACAGAGCAGTGGACCAGCCCATTATTTATCTTGTAAATAATGGAGAGCCTGGATATTCGTCGTCGTTCCTCCAATATCGACCAGCCCAGTGCTTCCAGCATGCTGCCAACACTAGAGGTATTCCTGTAGCGGTTCAGGACAAAACTTGCTGCCCATCGCTGTACTGCCTTGCACCTGTCGATGCTCTTCTGGGTAAATGGGTCCCAGACTGAAGATGCATCATCTAAAAGCGGCCGGACAAAGTTTTTATAGGCTCTTTCTTTCACACTGAAATTAAAATATGTCAGGCATGTCAATAGCAGCAGAGCACACTCTGTGTCCTGAGTCGACATTTGGCATCTTTGAAGTGCTATGTGGAACCAAATATTTCCCCAGCAGTAAATGTATCATGGTGGACTTTGAGTCTCTTTCCTTTATTTGTTGATAGCATGTCACAACTTGGTATTCTGGGGACTTTAAAACTAAGTTTATTTTATGATTATAAGAAGTGACTATGTTCATGAAATCTTTGATGAGCATTTAATATTATACTATTTAGTTGGGAATGATGCAGGAAAGAGAATCTTTTACTTAAGTACCATTAATAAAAGTTTTGTTTTAAGAGGATAACGCCTTAAAACTTGTGAATTTAATTTTTTTTTTATCTTAGGAAGAGACATATCTATCAAAGATTGAAGTAAAAATCAAGATTCCTGAAGACTTGAAACCTGTCCTTGTTGATGACTGGGATTTGATTACCAGACAAAAAATGGTAATCTCCCTTTTCATTATTGATTTTCTGCATGAAGCTTCTCCGTGTTCTTCAATAGGTCTAGGCTTCTGGCAAGATTGTAGATAAACTAGACAAGACATAAGTCATAGATATAAAATGAATCTTTGCCACAAGATTTATACAAGTTTGAAAAGGAAGACAATAACCCAAAACGTATGTGTAATTCTCTTGTTTTTATCTCAAGCTTCCGCTTATCTTGTGGCTTATTTTCACTTCACTCTGACATATCTTCACTTCACTCTGCCATATCTTCACTTCACTCTGCCATATCTTCACTTCACTCTGCCATATCTTCACTTCACTCTGCCATATCTTCACTTCACTCTGCCATTTCTTCACTTCACTCTGATAAATTTTCTGGTGTTTTATTTTCTTTTACCGCTCTTTTCAAAGGAGGATCAAAATATTAAAAATGATCTCTGTCAACGATCAAGGTTTGACTTATCACGTGAAGCAAATACATTATTTCCTCTGTTCTACAGTATGCAGAGAAAGAAAGTAACAAGTTGATAGAATTTGTGTGTTATATGACAGGTTGGTTAACAAATCAATATGGCGTCAAATGCAATGTAAATCTCTCAAATTTGTTTTGTATTTGTTTCAATGTTCAGCTTGTGAGTTTGCCCTGTAAGCAGACAGTGGATGATATTATTGAGGACTACATCAGAACAAAAACAACAAAAGCATCAAACATTAACAAGTAAGTAGATATAAAAAGTTTTTAAAAAAAAATGATCACTTTGATTTTTTGAGGTTTTGGGAAACTAAGAAAAGATGAAATAAATCTGTCCCATTGGACATTCACTCTTTCTGTCAAACATAAAACGATAAATGATATATATATTACGTAGTTAGCTTTCCCCTTTAATGCCTCGCTCCCTGCTTTCAACTCCTTGTGTTACAGAGATGCTATGGTGGAGACGATGCTTGGCTGTAAAGATTATTTCAATGTGATGCTGGGTGCTCAGTTGCTCTACAAGTTTGAAAGACCACAATATAGTGAAGTAAGTCACAGGACAGGGGGCTGCATCAAAATTATTTATATTCTTTACTTTGCCAGGTTGATCATTGACCAGGAATCTAGTTTTAATTTATGTCATTGAAGATGGGGTTCAGAAATTCTCAAGAGGTCAGAGGTCAGTTTGAAATCTAACTAAACATGGACGTTTGCTGTGATTATTTATTATTATTAAGAAATTTAAACAAGGTAAAGAAAAACCTGAAAAAAGTGGACGTTTCTGCCAAGACGCCTTTGATAAAGAAACTGCAGACAAATTCAGCCTTTATCTAAGTAGTTGACAGGAAATGGTAAACATAGTCAATTACGGAAGTGTCCTATGAAATCAAAGTATTGGCGTATGAGATTAACAAGGAACATAATAGATTAGGAATAAATAAAGTTACATAGATAAAATAAGAGGGAAATCGAATAATATTATAAAAAGCTAACTTTTAAAAGATGTCTTATTCTAAAATGTATTGGCCAAAGCCATGGCAATTTATCCATTAAAACAGAGTATGAACCCTGCACAAATCCTTTCCATAAATATTCAAGTCAATTTTTCAAATGTATCTCCTTATAATGGAAGGAATTTGCAAAGATACTGCCTTTTAAATATTTACTATTTGGGCCATTGGGGACAAAAGAAACTTAATTTTACTTATTTTAAAGCAGGAAGTATTTTAGGTTGGATAACAAACAAATTTTATTTTTAAAATTGTCCATTTAAAATCTGATGACGAAGGGACTCTGCTATACAAAAAATACACTAACTTTAATAGATGTTAACGTCCATTGATGAAGCCATTTGAAAATAATAATGTGTTCCCTTTACCGTCTACATTTTAAGATTATTTAATTACAGCTTTTAGTATAAGGGGATTATGACCAAACTTTCCAGGAACCATCTGTTGGTCAGGAGGAATCACCATTGCGATCCATTGTTTGGTTTTCTTGTGATTGATCGACCCGTTTACAAACAAATATACATAGTCACACAGAGCTTTAGATAGTAGATATTAGAGAGTGTCTGAATTTTAGGATAAAAGTTAAATGTACGTACCTTCTACAGATCACCCGACCCTAAACACCTGAATGCATTTCTCCAAAATACCCCTTACCCCTTTTATTTTCCCCCTTGCAGTATGTACATTATCAGTAGTAAGACAGGCAGTTACGGCTCATACCAGCGAGAAGTCAGTATAGGAACTGCTCATTCCTACCAAAGACTATCAGGGACTGGAACAAGCTTCCAAAAGGAACAGTTGAGGCGACAACACTTGACTCATTTGCGTCTATTGCCTCAGGCCTTCCAACCCCTAGTGCATGATACCCTCAAACAGTCACTCTTGTAACCAGTGAAATATCCTCATCAACACCAGGCACAGAGACATTGCAAATCCCATCTACATTCATAGGCGCCATAATGATCAATAAATTGATCGTGGGCCCTTAATATATATAGAAGAAGAAGAAGTAGTGGTCTCATATTATGCTGATTTAGAAGGTTTAATCTAGTGGCTCTTTACTCTTCATAATTTTTATTATACTTACCTGCATTTTGCACTGTAAATATTCATATGTGTATCCAGCAAGTGGTGAGGGAGTAAAGCCATATGCGGACAAGTTGGAAGGGGTGGAAAAATGTGAATTTTGTGCAGACGTCTTTTATGGATAACACCTATAAAGTTGCATAATATAGATTGTCAATTTTAATTTCAATAAAGACAATAGTTCCTGTGATACTTGATGTGTTACAGATACTCCAAGAAAATGGAGATAAGCCCATGTCCAGCATATATGGAGCCATACACTTTCTCAGGTTATTTGGTAAGCACTCCGTATTTTATGTATACAGTATAGTATAATATATATTTACACGACCTCCTTTTTGCTATATATAGCCTCAGTACTGGCTATTATTTTGCTAATTATCCCCTGTGGCCCAGACATTATTTTGAAATGAGCCAAAATTTGATAGGTTTGCAAATTATTGTGTAACTTTTTTTGTTTTAAACAATTGATAATAACATGTAGAGAATTATTCATTCAGGAATGGATAAGGGTGTAAAAAATATTAATATGTTTTGTTCAAACTTTTCAATTGCGATAGCACACTAGGGGATTGTGTGGTCAGCACAGTGCCCAGCCGCTTTTACTTAAATCGATCTATGTTGACACTAGCCTAAAACCTGTCAAACCAAAGGCTTCCTTAGACGTAAATTTTGAGCTATTGTAGGCCATTTTCCTTCAACAATTTCTCCCCCTCTTCCTCATCAGCATGAGAATCATCTAATCCCCCGTAAAGCTCAATAATAGTGTCAGAACAAAAGGCTTCATCAAGTCGGCGTAAGTCGTCATCAACAATAGCGCTAGGTAGCGCCATGGAAACAACAAATACAGATCAGCTCAAAAAACTCAGCAATTGGTTAATTTTCATAATTTAAAAGGCAAAATAAAATTTGACTGTTCCCCTAATAAATAAACATTATGCCCGAGACTTTGGTGAAAGGTTATATCCTCGTTTTTGTGTTAATATTAGATACCCCTCTATGTGGCAAATAGGCGCGCTTGGGCCACAGGGGAAAAAATCGGCTGGTGAAAAAAGACGCGTTTGGGTCACAAGGAAAAAGTAGGTCACTGCAAAAAGATGTGCCGGGTACTGTTAGGGTTAATGAAAAATTGTCAAAATTCATCTCTTTTTGACGATGAGATATGTTTAATAGTTTACAATTTATTCAAGCTAAGCAGATTCATTTTTCTTGTGATTTCTCCTTTCTTAGTTCGTCTTGGTTCTATGTTGGCATATACATCCCTTGATGAACGTACAGTCCACATTTTATTAAATCATGTCCACGATTTTCTCAAGTAAGTATGAAAATATAGAATCATTTTGAAGATTCTGATGTTAGTCCCCAGTTCAAACACTTAAGATCTTGGTCTTTTATAAACGTTGGAGTCCTTGCCATTGGCACTTATAGTGTGGTCACAATCATTGCCTCGCACTTAAAGTGTAGTCACAATCATGGCCTCACACTTATAGTGTAGTCACAATCATGACCTCGCACTTATAGTGTAGTCACAATCATGGCCAATATAAATATTGAAATAACTCTAAAATTTATTTAGTAAACACAGAAAAAATGTTTAACATAATACACTACAACGAAGAAGTATTTATACATATTTATCATTACATTGTGAGAAGTTGTTTTGGCCATATGTTGATGATTGGTTTGTTAAGCTTGTTTAAGTTCCTGTTTGTGTTATCCGTTATTCCCCCATAAATTGATGTACCGGGCATTGAAAAATATGACTTTACGTTGCCTTCAAATTTCAGGTATTTGTCCAAAAATGGGCCGAACCTGTTCAAGATCTCAAACTATGAAATTGCAACGCCAGATTATCATAGAAAAGCCATCTGAAGTTTTAAGTAGTTTTAACTCTTGTAATAATGAAGTTTTTAAATGTCAATGATTGAGTTCTGCTTTTTTTTAAAATTGTTTTTCTGTACGTGTCTTTTTGAAATTTAAAAACAATTGTGTTTTGGCTTGATAAAAATGCATTGACTTTAAGTTTCTTCTATTTCTATGGGTATAAAATAAATTGTGTGTTCATCAATTTAATTATGCTAAAGAATTTGTATTATTGTTTTAAATTTTTGTTAACATGATTAAAAGTCTGTTCATGTCTAGTTCTTTGTCCTAATTTTTTGTTTACTTTTGAAAGTTATTTGTCTTGACAGAAACAATTAAGTATTTGAGGCTGAATAGCTTTTAAAATGTAACAAAACTATAACTCTCACACAATATTTATGTGCCCTGATCAATGTTTAACATTCCCCCATATACATACATGTATGGTTTGATCATACGTTCTCCCATATACATGCATGTATGGTTGGATCATGTGCAGCAACACAAAACGAATTTCTTTCATAATTTTGTATGTTCCTCTGATTTACATTAATTGTATTTGGCGTATAACTATTTTCATATGTACGTGTACCATTATTTCAAATAGTTATAGACATGTATATTTCTAATACTAAGAAACACTTCATTTACTGGCACTGACAAAAACCGAATGCAAATTGAGAATAAAGGGAGGCAAAAGTATTTATACAGCATAAATTAATATAAATAAGAGTTACTATCCTTAGCCCTCGGTTCTTACAGGAAATTGTGATCATTTGCTGTACTGTTACTGGCGTTTTATTAAAAATGTTTAGTCAAAAAAAATAAACATTCTGTTATTTTAGGGGTGCGAGGAACATATTTAAAAAAAACAAAAAACCCATTTACTTATAAGTTAAACTTAAACGAGATTAACTTTTTTACCGCACAATATTTTGTTATAACGTCTTTATGTTAATTTATGTAAGAATACGGGTATACCATACCAACAATACGTTTATATTTTAATAAGTTCTACAGATCTCTGAAATTGATTTTTTTTTTAAAATTGGAAGTACCGGTATTTATATTCCAATTTCAACAAGCATTGAGACTTTTTCTGGAGGGTGTGAGGCTTAGTTAAACAATTGTTAAGGGATGCTTACTTTGGAAGGCATATGTCCGTGGATTGAGAACCTATTAGGTTCTTACACGGACCTCAACATTTTGAAAATAATTTTGGTATAGTACTGATGAAGTAAAGGTGCTGTTGTCTAACTGCAGTTGGTAGCTGTACATTTTCCCTGGAGCTTTTTATTTACACAACAACAACCCACACCCGCTCCCCCACAACCCCCCAGCCGTTGGCTTTGACCTTCTCTGCTATATGTTAAAAGATTTGATATTATGAATGAAGTGAAATATCGAACGAATTATTGTGGAAGGGAATGAGCCACACGGGTCCACGAAGCAAGCTTATTACCGGTAATATAACAATCTTGAATGCTTTTCTTTTGCGTGTAACTGTAAGACTAATTCCAACTTAGTGGTGTCAGGTATCTGCTTCCCTTAAGGATGACCGTCTCATTATTTGACATCTGCTGGTGTCATTTGTTGCCCCCCCCCTAATGCATGGGCTCTGTAGTTTTCATTCTGTTGTCCTGTCCCTACCCATCTGACCCACTTCTACCATTGTGACCTACGTCAAACAATCTGACTTACTCCCGACAATGTAATCCCTCTTGCTGAAATGTGTGACGTACTGCCACAGAAGATGTGGCACTCGGCCAGTGCTGTCTCTCCATACAAGCTACTTCTATTTCAACCATTCTCTGGAATCCATTATTGGAAAAGAACAAATATAGTTGCTCTATATATTTATTTTTTTAAACTACCTATTTTCTTGCCTGTTGACTAAGCCAATCGTCCTGCACCGACTTAGGAAATATCCCCGTGCTCATCACCCCAACCTAACGTGCAAGGCTTCTCCACCCCACCCCCACGTGGAAGGCTTTGTGTTCACAAACATCAGTTCCTTGCCCTGGGCACTTGTATGTCCTCGCGGAGTCACACTCACTGAACCCTTTTCAACTCACTGGCCATGCAATCTTTTAAGGGGACATTACTCATGATTGCTGCAAAGGAAATAATTAATTTTTTTAGTTATTATTAATATTATTTTCTCTTTTTTTAAAGGGGTTTTCATTATTTTGTTATGATGCTATGCACTGGGACCAAAATCTGAGTTTGATATTAGATCCTTCTTCATATTAAGACTAACAAATATGATCACTGTGTAGAGATCAACGGTTCTCGACTTTTTTAAACATAGTTATCTTCGGACTCACTATACTGACTAATTAATTTGGCATTATTTCGAATAATATAGGGTGTTTAATTAGGGTAAAATCCGTTTTTTTCCGGCGACAAATTCAGATGTTTCTTAATTTTAACTTTTCCCTCATTAATTAAAGGCAAATAACTCTAATCCTTTCACAGTTATTTTTTAAATATAGCAACCCCCCCCCCCCCACACTTTTTTTTCCCCCACCCAATCGCTATAAGAGTATGAGCAACTATAAAAACAAAACAAGCGTTTCTTCTCTTATAATCTTGCGTCCCATGTCTGTATTTTTTCAAACATATTATAAGATTAAATGGTAAAGGGGACATCACCTTCTAATGCATACGTATAGGAATATGGAACATGAAAAAATATTTAAGGACATTTATCCCAATAATTGATGTGGAAAATATTAATATTACGCAGTGTATAATTTCATTGGAAGTAAGCTACTCCACTCCTCAACAACCTGTACAAAATAGAATGTTGTATTCTAGGAAAGTGGTGCAAGATAAAAACAAGTTTGAATTTTGTTTAATTTTACTGCTACAAGATAAAAATAAAAAAACAAGTTTGAACAATTCTCGCATATATTAATGCTAATGGAATGCGATGGAAGCTAGGACATTTTGGTAAAGGGGGTCCGCGCTTTGCATTAGTCGGTCTGATTAGAGATAACCCGTTGCTAAATTTTACTTTTGATCGAAACACAGTTTTTAAAAATGTCACCATAAGAAACAAATGAATATAAAAAATACAATGAGGTACCGAACCGTTTGGAGTCAAAATATTGAACCTTTTGGTTTCAAATACCGAGCCAGTTATTGCTTGTTTCGCAGTACACCGCTGAATGGAGTGGTCGAAATATAAACTTTGCTTCACGTATCCGTCTACTATGGCGCAGATGACGATAGACAATGTACCAGGACTGTACATAACTAATGTCATTATTATTAGGTGGTTTTATATAGAGCAGTACCCCAGCCTAGGGTTAGGCTCAGTTATATAGCACAGTACCCTAGCTTAGGGCTAGGCTCACTTATATAGCGCAGTACCCCAGCCTAGGGCTAGGTTCACTTATATAGCGTAATACCCCAGCCTAGGGCTAGGCTCACTTTTTATATAGCGTAATACCGCAGCCAAGGGCTAGGCTCACTTATATAGCGTAATACCCCAGCCTAGGGCTAGGCTCACTTATATAGCGTAATACCCCAGCCTAGGGCTAGGCTCACTTATATAGCGCAGTACCCCAGCCTAGGGCTAGGCTCAGTTATATAGCACAGTACCCTAGCCTAGGGCTAGGCTCAGTTATATAGCACAGTACCCCAGCCTAGGGCTAGGCTCACTTATATAGCACAGTACCCCAGCTTAGGGCTAGGCTCACTTATATAGCACAGTACCCCAGCCTAGGGCTAGGCTCACTTATATAGCGCAGTACCCCAGCTTAGGGCTAGGCTCACTTATATAGCGCAGTACCCCAGCCTAGGGCTAGGCTCACTTATATAGCACAGTACCCCAGCCTAGGGCTAGGCTCACTTATATAGCACAGTACCCCAGCCTAGGGCTAGGCTCACTTATATAGCACAGTACCCCAGCCTAGGGCTAGGCTCACTTATATAGCACAGTACCCCAGCTTAGGGCTAGGCTCACTTATATAGCATAGTACCCCAGCCTAGGGCTAGGCTCACTTATATAGCGCAGTACCCCAGCTTAGGGCTAGGCTCACTTATATAGCGCAGTACCCCAGCCTAGGGCTAGGCTCGGTTATATAGCACAGTACCCCAGCTTAGGGCTAGGCTCACTTATATAGCACAGTACCCCAGCCTAGGGTTAGGCTCACTTATTTAGGAAAGTACCCCAGCCTAGGGCTAGGCTCACTTATATAGCACAGTACCCCAGCCTAGGGCTAGGCTCACTTATAAAGCGCAGTACCCCAGCCTAGGGCTAGGCTCACAGCGCTTCACATAAAAATTAACAATTACAGAAAATTAACATTTAAAATAAAAAATTTAAGAAAAACTTGACCTCACCCACCCAAGTACTTTCTACTCATTTCCAGCCATGGACAGCACCCAGCAGCATCGAGCGTTGTTTATCAGTTAGAGGGGGTCGAGAATACGTCTGTATATTACAGTTTGAATAGATAGGTCTTGAGAGCAGTTTTGAAGGCTGGGACGGTCGGTATATGGCGGATGTGTAATTGGAGAGAATTTCATTGTTTGAGGCACAGAAAGAGAAAGATCGTTCACAAAATGTTTTATTGGATTTTTCACTTGTGATTATTCTCTATGGATTTCGCACTAACTTCTTGAAATTTCCACTGTGGATTGTGCACGAACTTCTTGAGATCATCCATTGTGGATTGTGCACTTGAGATCATCAGCTGTGGATTGTGCACTTGAAATCATCAGCTATGGATTGTGCCCTTGAGATCATCAGCTGTGGATTGTGCACTTGAGATCATCAGCTGTGGATTGTGCACTTGAGAGCATCAGCTGTGGATTGTGCACTTGAGATCATCAGCTGTGGATTGTGCACTTGAGATCATCAGCTGTGGATGGTGCACTTGAGATTATCACCTTCTCATTGTGCACTTGAGATCATGAGCTGTGGATTGTGCACTTGAGATCATCAGCTGTGGATTATGCACTTGAAATCATCAGCTGTGGATTGTGCACTTGATCATCAGATGTGGATTGTGCACTTGAGATCATCAGCTGTTGATTGTGCACTTGAGATCAAGAGCTGTGGATTGTGCACTGAAATCATCAGCTGTGGATTGTGCACTTGAGATCATCAGCTGTGGATTGTGCACTTGAGATCATCAGCTGTGGATTGTGCACTTGAGATCATCAGCTGTGGATTGTGCACTTGAGATCATCAGCTGTTGATTGTGCACTTGAGATCAAGAGCTGTGGATTGTGCACTGAAATCATCAGCTGTGGATTGTGCACTTGAGATCATCAGCTGTGGATTGTGCACTTGAGATCATCAGCTGTGGATTGTGCACTTGAGATCATCAGCTGTGGATTGTGCACATGAGATCATCAGCTGTGGATTGTGCACTTGAGATCATCAGCTGTGGATTGTGCACATGAGATCAACAGCTGTGGATTGTGCACATGAGATCAACAGTTGTGGATTGTGCACTTGAGATCATCAGCTGTGGATTGTGCACTTGAGATCATCAGCTGTGGATTGTGCACTTGAGATCATCAGCTGTGGATTGTGCACTTGAGATCATCAGCTGTGGATTGTGCACATGAGATCAACAGCTGTGGATTGTGCACATGAGATCAACAGTTGTGGATTGTGCACTTGAGATCATCAGCTGTGGATTGTGCACTTGAGATCATCAGCTGTGGATTGTGCACTTGAGATCATCAGCTGTGGATTGTGCACTTGAGATCATCAGCTGTGGATTGTGCACTTGAGATCATCAGCTGTGGATTGTGCACTTGAAATCATCAGCTGTGGATTGTGCACTTGAGATCATAAGCTGTGGATTGTGCACTTGAGATCATCAGCTGTGGATTGTGCACTTGAGATCATCAGCTGTGGATTGTGCACTTGAGATCATCAGCTGTGGATTGTGCACTTGAGATCATCAGCTGTGGATGGTGCACTTGAGATCATCACCTTCTGATTGTGCACTTGAGATCATCAGCTGTGGATTGTGCACTTGAGATCATCAGCTGTGGATTGTGCACTTGAGATCATCAGCTGTGGATGGTGCACTTGAGATCATCACCTTCTGATTGTGCACTTGAGATCATGAGCTGTGGATTGTGCACTTGAGATCATCAGCTGTGGATTGTGCACTTGAAATCATCAGCTGTGGATTGTGCACTTGATCATCAGATGTGGATTGTGCACTTGAGATCATCAGCTGTTGATTGTGCACTTGAGATCATCAGCTGTGGATTGTGCACTTGAGATCATCAGCTGTGGATTGTGCACTTGAGATCATCAGCTGTGGATTGTGCACTTGAGATCATCAGCTGTGGATTGTGCACATGAGATCATCAGCTGTGGATTGTGCACTTGAGATCATCAGCTGTGGATTGTGCACTTGAGATCATCAGCTGTGGATTGTGCACTTGAGATTATACGCGTATTATGACTTTCCATTTCGACAGTTTAATTTTAAAAATGTCTCGTTTGTTTCACCTCTTTTAAAATATCGATCTTTGTCAAAATTTTGCGACTCATCTTAATTTGTTACATCAAATCACTGGCGCTGTATCTGATCACTGAGTAGTTGGATTTGTAGCTGATCTCTGAATATTTGTTGTTGTAGCTGATCACAGAGTAGATGTCGTTGTAACTCAATCTCCGCTTTATAGAGAATATTTTTTTAAAGCTCTGTTTGGATCTTTGCATTTCATTCAAGTTATGTAGGTTGTCAGTTGCATTGATTGAGATGCCCCCTTTCCACCATGCGGTCGTGTCACTAACCAGCACTGATGCCCTTTCCTTTTATTTAAAATGTTAATTTGCGATGTTGTGTCAGACAATTCAGACATGTTCCATATTTTAAAAAAATCCCTTCCTTGTCATAGCCAAGTTTGCTGTTTGCCCTCTTCATTAGCCAGGAGTTGCTGCGCACGGTGGCATTGCTAAAACAAACGGGTTTCCCCGGATAATTCAATTTCCTGAGCCGGTATGAGCTTGGAATGAACAGGAAGCAGATTTTTTCTCTGGGACAAATAGCTTACAAACTCTTTAATAAAGCTAGCAGCACCCCCTCTACCCCCAAACCCTACCCCACAAATTATAATAAAAAATGCTGGATTGTGTTTCCCGCTATGTTATTTAAACTAAGCCGTTAAAAAACGAGAGAAAGAGAGAGGAGGCCGAATTAGAGAACTCACTACAGTGTCCGACCTTTAACTCCATGGGTCAATTGTAGAAAGCCTTGGTGCCACCTTTTTATGAAGTACAGATAGGGTTTTTTCAATTCCCGGGGGTTATGCTTATCACGTGTTGGGAAATCCAGGGATAAAATTAATTTAACTAAATATATTATAAACTGAATTAAACTAGAAAGAGATGATTTGTATAGTTGTTTAATTGATACTGTCCATTAGTCAATAACAAAGCAAATAATGTTAAGGTAAGTTTAGAGGTTGGCCATTTGCTAATGGACTACGATGAGTCCATTGTTTTGTCACGTGATAAGCGTAAGTACGAGTACGACTTCCGGGAGGCTGTCTGCAACACACTAGTCGCTCACAAATTTTTCTTCAAGCAACTTTCTTCCTTTAATAATATCTGAATTAAAATTATTGTCACATTTATGAATGTCATTTAATCATAACTGAATTAAAGTTATTGTCACATTTAATGAATGGCATTTAAAGAAACGCGTGTATTCAAGAATATTTTGAAAATTAAAAATTTTAATTAACACTGGGGAAGCGCTGATGGAGACAAACATTGTGCTTTAAAATTAATGATAATGGCAATGGCTGATCAGCTGTTATCTGTTGTTATGTGTAGCAGAAAGCCTACCAATGGCTGGTACGTATCACGTGACAAAACAAGGAAGTGACTCATCGTAGTCCATTGTTGCTTCATTTCCCACGTTTTTTCCTAGTACCGGTAATGATTAACTAGCCTAGATAATAATATGGCTGTTAAAAAAAAAATTGATATAACCCCCTATAGGAAATATCTCAACACTTAATGAGTTTTGCATTCTTTGCAAGTGCCTGATTCTAGTTTTGAACTCGTTACCAAATATTTCAAAGCAAATGTTTCCAACAACTTTTAACTACGGGTTAGATTTGAAATCTTTTTTAAAGAAATCAGGAATTTCAACACATATATCTATACATGTATTACCATGTTAATTATGTAATAAAAACGTCACATAACAAAAAGGTACCGGTATCTTGGCACTGTCAAGTTACTAGAGCACAGGTCTCCAGCACAATGTTAGGTGATCTCAAATGGGGCTTTGGTTGAAACAATCGACCGACAGAAGAAGTAGAAGTCATTTTTGAATAGTCTTCTTTTTTAAAACAAAATTTTTGACTAAATTTTGAGTTTTATTTTAAAATCTTGACATTAAATATGTCGCCAATTACATTCTAATGGAAAATAATTTAATTCTAAAATATTTTTCTTTCCAAGAACTCACCCAATTGAAAAGACATTGTTTCCAATACCGGTAATGGTATATCCTATACTAGTGCTAATGAGCTTAGTAATTAAGCGCATTTAAATAGAATTGACAGGTCTTGTCTTCTTCTTCTTATTATTATTAGTATTAGTGGTTTTCTATAGCGTGGTACCACAGCCTAGGGGTAGGCTCACCACGCTGTACATACAATTTAACAAACATAATCATGAACTTTTAAAAAATTATTAACATACATTAATTAAATAAAAGAAAACAAATATATATTTACTCCCACCCATTCTGACCGATAGACGATGCTGCTGGCCGCCGTCCATGGCTTGTCATGTAAAAGTTCTGGAGTGGATGGGGTGAATATGCATTAGTTTTTGTTTTGTCTCTATTCATCTGTTCTTTATTACATAAATGTATTTTATTTTATTGTCACGATTATGTCTCTTTTTCTAATATTTTTATGTACAGCTCTGTGAGCCTAGCCCTGGGCTGGGGTACTGCTCTATATAAGGCAGCTAATAATAATAATAATTCCAGAACTATTTACATGACAAGCAATGGACGGCACCTAGCAGCATCGTTTATCGGTCAGATGTAAGGAATCAGTCGGGGTAGTAGAATTTAAAGATATGTGTTTTGAGTGCAGTTTTAAAGGCTGTGATGGTCGGTATAATATTGCGGATGTGTAGTGGAAGAGAATTCCATTCTTTGGGGGCACAGTAAGAGAAAGATCGTTCACCGTATGTTTCTGTGCGAGTCTTGGGGACAGAAAGAAAACTCTTTGCCTTTTCAAGAATTCCACGGTACGCCGCAATTAAAAACATACAAAAAAATATATTTAATAAATGTTGTTAACATTCACAATGGCCCGTAATGATAAAAGGTGCAAAAATACGGTTTATTTTTCTATATTATCTGTCTGCAGTAGTGGCGTAGGAAGGGAGTGCGGATGTGGTGGTGCGGGCGTGGTGGCGCGGAAGGTGGTGCGGATGTGGTGGTGCGGATGTGGTGGTGCGCGCGTGGTGGTGCGGGCGTGTTGATGCGGGCGTGGTGGTGCGCCCGTGGTGGCTTTTTTTTTGTTTATATGGATGGACGGAATTTTCGGCCATATCAGATTTTTTTCGTGAAACAGGGGCGAAAAGTAGTGTTGCCCACCCTTAGTGGCGCTAACGCTAGCCACGCCTTTGGCCCGTATTGGGCACACCTCAGAGTTGTCATGAGGCTGACCAATGTCGGTGAACACATCTCAGAGTTGGTATGCGGATGATCAATGCCACTGGACACATCTCAGAGTTGGTATGAGGCTGAATAATGTCACTGGACACATCTCAGAGTTGGTATGAGGCTGATCAATGCCACTGGGCAAATCTCAGAGTTGGTATGAGGCTGAATAATGTCACTGGACACATCTCAGAGTTGGTATGAGGCTGAATAATGTCACTGGACACATCTCAGAGTTGGTATGAGGCTGATTAATGTCACTGGACAAATCTCAGAGTTCGTATGAGGCTGAATAATGTCACTGGACACATCTCAGAGTTGGTATGAGGCTAATTAGTGTCACTGGACACATCTCAGAGTTGGTATGAGGCTGATTAATGTGACTGGACAAATCTCAGAGTTGGTATGAGGCTAACCAAAATCCTTGCGCGGCACGCCAGGCATCATTGTGCGGCACACCGGTTTCGGAGCTCTTATCCACAGGACCGACTTTGTCATCCACACTGTTACACCGTAACATATTATCCACAGTATTAACCATATTATCCACATTAATGACCAAATGCTCAGCAGAACTGACCATATTTTTTAAAGTAAATATACAAACTATTAACTCTTCACACACAAACTGTTAACCCTTTTACATATAAAATTGTATCTCTTCATATACAAACTATTAACTCTTCACATACAAACTATTAACTCTTACATACAAACTATTAACTCTTCACATACAAACTATTAACTCTTACATACAAACTATTAACACTTCACATTTAAACTATTAACTCTTAACATACAAACTATTAACTCTTCAAATACAAACTACTAACTCTTCACATACAATTAACTATTCACACACAAACTATGAAATATTCACACACAAACTATTTACTATTCAGAGACTATTAACTCATCCCACGCAGATTGCGAACTACTTACCATACGGTTTATAAGTTGAATTGATGTATTACTTCGTTCTAGACTATAGTGCCAACAGGCGTTCGATTAAACCACGTGAAGGGGCGAGCATCGATCACTCCGGTATTTACCAACGACTTTCACATAGATATCTCGCCACAGCGCTAGATGGAGTGTGGTTATCTGTGGAACGTGGAGCCTCTAGTCATGTCACTGAGGTTAATGGGGCGTGACATGATGAATAGGCAAAACAAAAACATCATTGGCCTGCCAGGTAAACGAAAGAAAATCTGGCAAGTGTTATCACGGGTGAATATTTCCTTTTTATTAAATCATCAGTAAACAAGCGTTTGATATATGCCACATTCTGTGACACACACACATAACGGACTTAAACGCTCAACAGATACAAGAACTGCCCCAAATAGTGTTTATTATTATTATTTTTAACAAGCTAGGTTACATTGTAGAACATTGTTCCAATTATCAACATAGCCGTCGAGTAATTTTTAGAGGCCTTTTTGGCCCCAAGCAGCTTTTGTTTTTTCCTTTTTTTTTTTTTTTCGCACCTGTATTCAACATTGATAGTTGAATTATTTTTCGTTGCCACATCACACTTTAAATGTCCGAGGCTCACACGATTGGGCTGATTATCACTAACAATTATTTACTTTAACTCACCATTGTGATGTTTTAAAAATTTAATCTGTTGTTTCAATTTGGCTCGGAGAGTAAACAATACGTCACAATGGACTGAAAACCAGAATACAAAGAAAAACGATAACAAAGCGAGTGATGCTAACAATCTTCAAGTAAATTATGCTATTAAATTTCTATAAAAATACAGAAACAAGAAAAACTTTATCAACTTACAGCACAGCAAGTGGAAAGGTACAATTATCGACAGACACAAATATTAAAACATGCACACAAAGAATACAATCTTGTAAAGATATTACGTCTCGTATTGGGTCTAGGACAGTGGTCGGCATGCAGCTCTTTAGCGACCTGAGTGCGGCTAGGCCAGTCGGCCACAAATCGGGTTTGACTCCGAAAAAACATTGTGCTTGACAGAATTTTTTTTAATCACCCTGCTGCCAATTTTTGGCTCGTTTGACTAGTGAGTTTGCCGACCACTAAACTAGGAAATTAAATAGAAAAACAACTCTCCCAACTATGAGAACTGCCGACTGAAATATTATTATCATTATTAGGTGCAAGTGGTTTTAAATAGTGCAGGACCCCAGCCTATTGCTAGGCTCACTTATATAGCGCAGTACCCCAGCTTAGGGCTAGGCTCACTTGTATAGCGCAGTACCCCAGCCTAGGGCTAGGCTCACTGCGCTTCACATAAAATTAGCAATTACAGAAAATTATACATTTAAAAACAACAATTGTTGAAAAGCTTGACCTCACCCACCCAAGTACTATCTACCCCTGTCTGCCCATGGACAGCGCCCAGCAGAATCGAGCGTTGTATATCAGTTAGAGGGGTGCGAGAATGAGTCGGTATAGTACAGTTTGAAGAGATGGGTCTTGAGGGCAGTTTTGAAGGCTTTGATGGTCCTTATATTGCGGATGTGTAATTGGAGAGAACTCCATTGTTGTAGGGCACAGAAAAAGAAAGATAGTTCACCATATGTTTTAGTGCGTGTTCTGGTAACAGAAAGAATACGCGTCCCTGCGGAGGAACGAAACTTTCGAACTGGTGAATAGACAGTAAGAATTTCAGTAAGATAGGAAGGGCAGGAGCCAGAGAAAAAGTTGTGACAGAGAACAGACAGCTTGTAATCAATGCGTGCCTGGAAGGGAGCCAATGAAGTGAGTGAAGTAGTGGAGTGACGTGATCACGTTTCTTTGCCTTTCGAACCAACCTAGCAGCTGAGTTTTGATCTTTCTGCAGTTTTTCTATAAAATGTGTTGGTGAACCTGACAGAAGAGAGTTACAGTAGTATAAAGTGGTCATGGGGCTAGTGCCAGCCATCCCAGCAAACAATTATCTTACCCCACAGAAGCCAGGCCGATTAATCAGAGCCAAACAGTCACTTAACACTGACTTAACATCTGACAACCCCATGAGCAATTACACCCGGAACAATAGCAAATGCTTCACTGTGCCTCGGAGTAACACAGTGCAACATAAACAATCATTTTTTCCACGCACCATAATCGCTTGGAACCACCTGGACAATACCGCCGTGAACTCGACATCTATCGAAAGTTTCAAGGCTGCCTTGGCCTCTGCTAGGAGCCGTTAGGATGGCAGCATCGCTTCCCCAACCGTTGCAAATGTGGCAGTACATGGATGCAGCAACGTTCCCTACCAGAACTTTGGCTCCCAACGCTCGCAACCGCACAAGCTTTTCACGTCCTGATCTATATTAATATTCTAATGACCCACCCGATTTTACACCACAGATTTATTTTACCAACAATTTTAGAAAAAATAACGCACGAAACGCACTTGTGACATTTTTTTATAAAGAATCTCATTCAGCGCAGTTATTGGGAATTTCATTTTATCTTCCACTTGAAAAACTCATTTTTGCGGGAGCGAGGCTGAAAATTTGAACGAATGTGTTGTCATCGGCAACGAGTCTATTTTCCAAGTTTAAGTTCGATAGCTTGACGGGAAGTGGGTCATTCAGCCAGCTAGCACCACACAAACAAAAGCGAAGCGAATGTATAGGATTAAAAAAAATAATTTCCCAATCAAGGTAGGGGTGGGTAAAACTAAGACGCGGAACAGTGCATTTAATTATTAATAGGTGCTGTCAATGTGAGAGCAAAGGGGAGACAAGTGGTGATGGCTAAAATTAGACCAATTATATATGCCCTAACATTATGTTTACCTTAACAGTTTCCCCTTTCATAAATGTTTACCAGTTCTTTGTTACATTGGTTGCCATGGTAACAAAATGTATCTTTAAAATAAGTTTTATTGCAACGAACTGAAATCATCACACGTTGAATAAAATTCGGAGACACATTTTTTGAGCCGTTTATGTAATTTGTCTTGTTTTATAAATTGAGACACGGAGATATTATTTTACTTCAATAAAATCATGTACGGGTATCTCAAAGAGACAAGGCAATAGGTGACGGAAAATAATTTTTTTAATGAAAGCCTGTCAGTGCAGTGGCGTAGCGAGCTTAACTCGCGCCCGGGGCACAATACCTTTTTAGCGCCCCCCCTATTTGAAAACCATACAATATTATATTAAAATATACCATTTGTCGCCCCTTTGTGAGTAGCGCCCGGGGCACGATGCCCCCTTGCCCCCTTCGCTACGCCACTGTGTCAGTTGTATATTAAAATGTAAAAGTATATATTTTAATTTAACGAAGTTTCTGTTTTTTTTAGTTCTGCATCCTATATTCTTAGCATAATTAAAATAACATACTGTTAAAAATGAGGGTCATTATTTAGTAACAAGAATTCATTTATTCGTTAAAAAAGTTACATTTGGATTATTTGCCATGGAAACGTACATACATTTGACTAGACATTAGGATCAACCGTCGGAGACATGTTTAGAAGATTAGTTATTAGAATGCCTTTTGATGCAGTATCACGTCAGCTTGAACGGTAGGTAGCACCCCTGTAGCTGATGGTCTTATACACTTCTGAGTGCAATGGGGTCTTTAGAGTTCGCTGAACGGGTCAAGATTGCACAGTGTAATGTTTCAAACGTCCAATTAAGGTCAACAATTTTTTTTGACCCAGACACCTATTCCCGCAGCTGTTGATTGGGACAAAAAAAATTCAAACTCCATATATATATATATATATATAAATATACGCTGAATATCAATGTGATACATGGTAGTCACCCTGGAATCAGTCCCTATCGCAAATGTGATATATAGTATATAGGCCGTGGTAGGCAAAGGGGTGGGGGCGTGGAACCCGGGCTACAAATACAAAAGGCACCAAAACGTCATCAACATGCAAAATATACGTCTACATTTATACCTTTTTGAGAAATGGACGCCACTACTTATTAATCAATGCAAAGTTTTGTTCATGCCCTTCTCCTGATGACTATTTATGTAACTCCCTGCTGAAAAAAAACAACTCATTTTGTCCTTTTAATTCGTCTTTGATGATTTCACAACACTATCGCCCAGTGCTATGGTCCTCAATGATTTCACAACACTATCGCCCAGTGCTATGGTCCTCAATGATTTCACAACACTATCGCCCAGTGCTATGGTCCTCAATGATTTCACAACACTATCGCCCAGTGCTATGGTCCTCAATGATTTCACAACACTATCGCCCAGTGCTATGGTCCTCAATGATTTCACAACACTATCGCCCAGTGCTATGGTCCTCAATGATTTCACAACACTATCGCCCAGTGCTATGGTCCTCAATGATTTCACAACACTATCGCCCAGTGCTATGGTCCTGAGGGAATAGACTGATATTTCACGCAACATATTCAGAAAAGGAACATCTACCAATGACAAAGTAACATCTAAAGTTCAGTAGGACAGAAAACTAACCCGGGGAACACGACCACCATTACATGTCCCGCGTGGGCAGACACAGGCATGCATGGTACCTGCCGGAATTATACAGTTCCTACAGGACTGCCAGCTGTGATGTTTTCACAGTTGGGGGAAAAGGCAGAGACAGGGTAGGGATCCTGATTACCGTTGCCATTAAAGGATATTAGGCGAGATGCTCAGTTGGAAGTCTCTTGCCGTTGATTATAGATATACAGCCCTGAGGAAGCTGCTCCTAGGCAACCGTTTCGTCCCAGCTACTTCGCAAACTAGTTGCGAGGTGGAAACCCACGGTAGATCCCCTCTTATAGGGTGTCTTGGCAAATGAACCTCTCCAACGTGCCGCTTCGTGGCCCGATTTTCGGACTGGGGGGGGGGTGCTATGGGGAGGGCATAAGGAGCACCATTTCCTAATGTGATATTTCAGAAAACAAAAACAAAAACAACCTTAAAACTCGGACATTGCACGTGTGAGGGTAAACATTGCACGTAGGATGGTAACATTGCACGTATGAGGGTAAACATTGCACGTATGATGGTAACATTGCACGTGTGAGGGTAAACATTGCACGTATGAGTGTAAACATTTCACGTATGATGGTAAACATTGCACGTATGAGTGTAAACATTGAACGTATGATGGTAACATGGCACGTATGAGGGTAAAGATTGCACGTATGAGGGTAAACATTGTACGTATGAGGTTAAACGTTGCACGGTTGCACGTATGAGGGTAAACATTGCACGTATGAGGGTAAACCTGCTTGGATGATCTCCCATTTACTAATGTTGATCTTTTAAAAGATACTAGTATTAAACTTGATATGTTTTATTGAGGCGTTACCAGAAAACTGTCAATAAGAAATTAGTACAAAATTATACATTTGAAAAAAAAAATGAAATGGATGAGCCCTGGCATTGGATTCTTCGAAGTCCCCCAAACAAACAACAAACATACACACGATAAAATCTACTTGTAGGTAATAAAAAAAAACTCAAGCTGATGCTGACATGAGTCAGAAACACGTGCATGTCACGTGACACATGGACTTTGCTCTCAATCCCAGCGAGACAAAATAAGCCCTGAAGACGCGTCAATGTTGTGTCTAATTTCAAAGAAGATTTACCCTTGCTTGAGAGTCTCTACTGACTGTCAATATTTCGCACCGCATTGTTCCGATCAGGTGGCGTTTACTCTTGAAGTGTGCCGCCGTCGGTGCAGCAGTGAGTACTGCTTGGGCTTGCAGTAGGTTATGTCAACAGCACTAGAATATCCAGTTTTCTCCCCGGTCTAGTGTAAACAAAAAAGCCGTGTTCAATGTGCAGCGGTTTCGCTTGGTAAAGGAAAGAGCAAAATGAAATTGATTTCAGGTCAGCTCACCCGCCTTCAGGGGTGGTCAGGGTCACTGGCATTTCTCGTCATCTCAAACTGCATTTATCTCAATGTTTCTGAAAGGCTGGAAGATAAAAGTTGGGTTGGGTTTGGGGCGGGTTAGGGGGTCTGTCCTTCAGGGGGTTATCAATGGAATTCAATGTGCGTCTTTGATTTTTGCTCGAGATCAATGGTTCCCAAACTTGAAGGGTCTGGGGGCTCCCTTGACTAGGCACAACTTGAGAATATTTCTTGTTAACCTATTTGGCAATTATAAATTAAAGTCAAGGCAATTTTGATTGGTAGATCTTTCAATTACACCTTTAAAGACTGTTAATCTGCATTTAATTAAGACAAAAACTACTTAAACTTAATTTTTATCAACTGACATTCACCTGCAACGCCATCCAACTCTCAGATATTGTCATTAAGACCTCCATCCAACTCTCAGATATTGTCATTAAGACCTCCATCCAACTCTCAGATATTGTCATTACGATCTCCATCCAACTCTCAGGTATTGTCATTAAGACCTCCATCCAACTCTCAGATATTGTCATTAGACCTCCATCCAACTCTCAGATATTGTCATTAAGACCTCCATCCAACTCTCAGATATTGTAATTAGACCTCCATCCAACTCTCAGATATTGTCATTAAGACCTCCATCCAACTCTCATATATTGTCATTAAGACCTCCATCCAACTCTCAGATATTGTCATTAGACCTCCATCCAACTCTCAGATATTGTCATTAAGACCTCCATCCAACTCTCAGATATTGTCATTAATACCTCCATCCAACTCTCAGATATTGTCATTAAGACCTCCATCCAACTCTCAGATATTGTCATTAGACCTCCATCCAACTCTCAGATATTGTCATTAAGACCTCCATCCAACTCTCAGATATTGTCATTAGACCTCCATCCAACTCTCAGATATTGTCATTAAGACCTCCAACCAACTCTCAGATATTGTCATTAAGACCTCCATCCAACTCTCAGATATTGTCATTAGACCTCCATCAAACTCTCAGATATTGTCATTAAGACCTCCATCCAACTCTCAGATATTGTCATTAAGACCTCCATCCAACTCTCAGATATTGTCATTAAGACCTCCATCCAACTCTCAGATACTGTCATAAGACCCCCATCCAACTCTCAGATATTGTCATTAAGACCTCCACCCAACTCTCAGATATTGTCATTATGCCTCCATCCAACTCTCAGATATTGTCATTAAGACCTCCATCCAACTCTCAGATACTGTCATAAGACCCCCATCCAACTCTCAGATACTGTCATAAGACCCCCATCCAACTCTTAGATATTGTCATTAAGACCTCCACCCAACTCTCAGATATTGTCATTAAGACCTCCATCCAACTCTCAGATATTGTCATTAAGACCTCCATCCAACTCTCAGATACTGTCATAAGACCCCCATCCAACTCTCAGATATTGTCATTAAGACCTCCGTCCAACTCTCAGATACTGTCATAAGACCCCCATCCAACTCTCAGATATTGTCATTAAGACCTCCATCCAACTCTCAGATACTGTCATAAGACCTCCATCCAAAACGCAGATATTGTCATAAGACCCCCATCCAACTCTCAGATACTGTCATAAGACCTCCATCCAACTCGCAGATACTGCCATTAAGACCTCCTTTCAACTCGCAGATACTGCCATTAAGACATCCACCAAACCCTCAGATACTGTCATTAAGACCGTCATCCAACTCTCATAAACTATCATTAAGGCCTTCTTCAAAATCTCAGATACTGCCATTAAGACCTTCCAACTCTCAGATACTGTCAGTAAGACCGTCATCCAACTCTCAGATACTGTCATTAAGACCGTCATCCAACGATCATTACGAAAGGCTATTATATCCCTAAATCTCGCTCTAATTTCCTGTAGGTTCCGGTGTGAGATTTGTGGACGTGCCTTCTCCACACTTCACAACTTACCATCCAGTCCATCCAGACTGTTCACGTGATACTTATTTCCTGTCCATAATGTGGAAACCACCGTGTTTGCCTTTGCTTCATGACTCTCTTACACCCAATTAAAATCTAAATCAATAGCCTATACATATCAATCTACAAGCATTTGTTCAGGCCATAGGTACAAATGGGAAACTATAAAACAAAATTGAATTTTAAGTGTTAAGTAAAACTAAATTCCACTGCGTCATGACTTACTCCATGTTATCTTGAGTTAAACTCCATGTTGTCTTGAGCTAAACTTGAACTCTGTCATTTTTATTAGTATTATTATTCGCTGTCTTATATAGCGCGGTACCCCAGCCTAGGGCTAGGCTCACCGCGCTGTACATAAAAATATTTTAAAAGAGACATAATCGTGTCAATAACATAAAATACATATATGTAATAAAGAACAGATGTATAGAGACAAAACAAAATCTAATGCATATTCACCTCATCCACACCAGAACTTTTACATGACAAGCCATGGACGAAGACCAGCAGCAGCGTTATTGTACTCCGTTTGGTCCAAAGTTAAACTCCATGTTGATATAAGTTAAACTTGTAAATCACTTCGTTGTATGTTAAAAGTAAACACTATTTTGTATAATTTTTGGCGTGTACCGTACTCCATGTTGTCACAAGTTAAACTTGTACTTCATGTTTTCACATATAAACATGTACTCCATGTTGTCACATATAAACATGTACTCCATGATGTCACAAGTTAAAATTGTACTCCGTGTTGTCACAAGTTAAAATTGTACTTCATGTTGTCACAAGTTAAACTTGTACTCCGTGTTGTTACAAGTTAAACGTGTACTCCATGTTGTCACAAGATAAACTTGTACTCCATTTCGTCACAAGTTAAACTTGTACTTCATGTTGTCACAAGTTAAACTTGTACTCCATGTTGTCACAAGTTAAACATGTACTCCGTGTTGTCACAAGTTAAACGTGTACTCCGTGTTGTTACAAGTTAAACTTGTACTCCGTGTTGTCACAAGTTAAACTTGTACTCCATGTTGTCACAAGTTAAACTTGTACTCCATGTTGTCACAAGTTAAACTTGTACTCCGTGTTGTCACAAGTTAAACTTGTACTCCATGTTGTCACATCCTCAATGGGTAAACCCAATCTAACAAATGTTCAACTCACACTGTACCTGGCGTTCACCTGGCATGGGCAATGATGTGGCTCACCTGTTGTAGGTAGCAACACTGAGCTCAGGTTATTAGACGTTAACTGTTCTATATTTCTGGCACCAGCTTGTTCTGTAGGTGTTACACTCATGTGTCATCTTGTTCTTTAGGTGTTACACTCAAGTGTCATCTCGTTATGTACGTGTTACACGTATGTCATCTTATTCTGTAGGTGTTACACTTATGTGTCATCTCGTTCTGTAGGTGTTACACTCATGTGTCATCTTGTTCTGTAGGTGTTACACTCATGTATCATCTTGTTCTTTAGGTGTTACACTCATGTGTCATCTTGTTCTGAAGGTGTTACACTCATGTGTCATCTTGTTCTGTAGGTGTTACACTAATGTGTCATCTTGTTCTGTAGGTGTTACACTCATGTGTCATCTTGTTCTGTATGTGTTACACTCATGTGTCATCTTGTTCTGTAGGTGTACACTCATGTGTCATCTTGCTCTGTAGGTGTTACACTTATGTGTCATCTTGTTCTGTAGGTGTTACACTCATGTGTCATCTTGCTCTGTAGGTGTTACACTTATGTGTCATCTTGTTCTGTAGGTGTTACACGCATGTGTCATCTTGCTCTGTAGGGGTTGGTAACAATAACCTCACCTACTAGGTCCCACAATAATAACCCTCTTGTTGATACACTCATTATCTTAAATTAAACCACCCTGAAAACTGCTGGGTGCCGCCCATGGCTTGACATTTAAAAAGTTGTGGAATGGTTGGGCGAATACACTTTTGTTTTGTTTTATTTAATTAATGTATGTTAATTTTTAAGTTCATGATTATGTTTGTTACATTTTATGTACAGCGTGGTGAGCCCTGCCCTAGGCTGGGGTACTACGCAATAAAAAAACTTCTTGTAATAATCATTTTTGTTTTCATTCATATAATCGTTCGTGATTTATATTTTAAAATATAAAGGTAGCGGTTCTATTTCTTTTACTTAAGTCCCCAGTTATTAAATAATTTAGATACTGTACAAAACAAGGTTTTTATTAAAATACAAATTCGAGCAACTTTCCGTTCGCACAAACTTCAGTTACAAACAAATCTCCCTATTTCCGACTCGCACCTCTAAGACGTATCAACAAAAGTAAAGTCCATTATGTTATAAGACTTTGATAATGTTTATTTAATTAAAGTTAAATGTAAATATAATATCTGAATTATGTCAAATTGATTGAATACTTTTGTACTTGGACGACTGTCACAGGTTATATAACGTAGTTATTAAATGCAGAAACACTATGGCTAAACATGAATTTAACATCCAGGTTGTGCCTGCTGGATCGCGGTGCTACTTAAGGGGTCATCCATATCCATATAGTAAGTACGCAAAAGAATGACACATTTTCGACCACCCTATTGCACACGTAATCTTTTGACCCCCCCCCCCCCCACACACACACACACACGCGCGTACGTGCAAGGATCTTTCGTGAAGGGCCATGAGTATGTGGCAAAGAGAGCAGACGTCTCGGACGCCAACACCAGGAGTGCCGAAATGGTGCTTATACAGGACCATATAGTATAGTGACTTAACTATAAAATCCCATATACTTCCCAATGACAAGATGCGCCAAAAAATAGTCCTTGTACTGGGTGCTTTTTCTATATATTAAGGGGCACCATTTTTTCGGCTTTGCCCCAGGCGCTGCTTTGCCTCAGCACGGCCCTGTCTTGTGTTGCTTTGGCCCCCTCACAGGGGCGCCGCGATATTCTTTAACAATTTTGATAATCTCATTTCCACTTTTAACCCAACGTTACATCTTGCGGTCAATGCGCTTTTAATCAAAGATAACACCTAGCGGTCATGTCACTTTTAACCCACTGTGACATCTAGCGGTCATGTCACTTTTAACCCACTGTGACATCTAGCGGTCATGTCCCTTTTAACCCACTGTGACATCTAGCGGTCGTGTCACTTTTAACCCACTGTGACATCTAGCGGTCATGTCACTTTTAACCCACTGTGACATCTAGAGGTCATGTCACTTTTAACCCATTGTGACATCTAGCGGTCATGTCACTTTTAACCCATTGTGACATCTAGCGGTCATGTCACTTTTAACCCACTGTGACGCCTAGCGGTCATGTCACTTTTAACCCACTGTGACATCTAGCGGTCATGTCACTTTTAACCCATTGTGACATCTAGCGGTCATGTCACTTTTAACCCATTGTGACATCTAGCGGTCATGTCACTTTTAACCCATTGTGACACCTAGCGGTCATGTCACTTTTAACCCACTGTGACATCTAGCGGTCGTGTCACTTTTAACCCACTGTGACATCTAGCGGTCGTGTCACTTTTAACCCACTGTGACATCTAGCGGTCATGTCACTTTTAACCCACTGTGACATCTAGCGGTCATGTCACTTTTAACCCACTGTGACATCTAGCGGTCATGTCACTTTTAACCCATTGTGACATATAGCGGTCATGTCCCTTTTAACCCACTGTGACATCTAGCGGTCGTGTCACTTTTAACCCACTGTGACATCTAGCGGTCATGTCACTTTTAACCCACTGTGACACCTAGCGGTCATGTCACTTTTAACCCACTGTGACATCTAGCGGTCATGTCACTTTAACCCACTGTGACACCTAGCGGTCGTGTCACTTTTAACCCACTGTGACACCTAGCGGTCATGTCACTTTTAACCCACTGTGACATCTAGCGGTCGTGTCACTTTTAACTCACTGTGACATCTAGCAATCATGTCACTTTTAACCCACTGTGACATCTAGCGTTCATGTCACTTTTAACCCACTGTGACATCTAGCGGTCATGTCACTTTTAACCCACTGTGACACCTAGCGGTCATGTCAGTTTTAACCCACTGTGACATCTAGCGGTCGTGTCACTTTTAACCCACTGTGACACCAAGCGGTCGTGGTGCAAACAGAAATGATAGATATACATAATATGTTAATTTGGGATTGTCGGTATAATTATTGTAAACTTTTAAAAATAATGTACTTAATTGCTGCCAATATTACCCCCCCCCCCACGAGTGCACAAAATCTCCCAAATCGACAAACTCTCCCCCCTCCCCCCTTTTAAGTGGCGCCTACACGCCGTCAATGAGGATTTAATTTGTGTCAGTCATTGCTGTGAACTCAGCATGGTTACGACTGCATTCAGTGGTAGTGACTTGTGCTGGTCAAACTTGCTTACCTCCACTTATCTTTTAGCAGAAACCCCAGACTGCAGTAATTTGACCTTATGAGAACCTTATTAACCCCCCCCCCCCACACCATTGCCACCTCTTGAGATGCGACCGGAGTAACGGAGACATGGATCTAAGTTGTTTTATTTCACTTGCGTAAGAGACGAAATGAAAATGAATAGGAAGTGGCATTCCATTAGGGGTGGATACTTCGATCTGGTAGCTGTGGTGTTCAAGTGAGATCGTTAAAAACAGATCGGGCGTGCAGCCCCCCAGACGTCAAGTTAATGCATCCTTAATTAAAGTTTCTGAGCCCGGTGGCATCCCTGGCACTGTGGGTTACCACACAGAGATCACGACCCCCGGATAGACGCTCACACGTGGGCCTCCTAAAAAGGGAAGCGTTTCCAATCTCAAAATTAGGTTTTGGCATTCGTTAATTAAGGCTACTAACGCATTTTCCGGGACGCTTTGCGGGAAAACTATTTCAAACATCCGGGCTACCCACGTTTGGAATAACCCAATCCGCCAAAACCTCTAACCCAGTGGTTCCGAACCTGTTAACTTGCGGAACCATTTTTAGCATCAATTTCTATGGGGGAGCACCTTTGGCCTATACTATGCCAGTGGTCAGCAAACTCATGAGCCAGAAGAGCCAAAAATAAGCAGCAGGGCGATTAATTTTATTTTTGAGAGCCAAATTTCATTTCAAGAACCATGCAAGAACCATGTTTTTTGGTGTCAAAACCGATTTGTGACCGACTGACCGAGCCGCACTCAGGTCGATAAAAAGCCGCATGCTGCTCGCGAGCGGCGATTTGCCAACCACTGGCCTATACCTATCCTATGTCCTACAAGTTGATGGTGCCTAGAAATTCCTTTGAGCGGCCCGGGAGCCCTTAAGCAATGTTGAGAACCATTGCTCTAAACTACCCACCAACAACCCTATAACCCAAACTACCAACAACCCTATAACCCAAACCACCAACAACCCTATAACCCAAACTACCAACATCCCTATAACCCAAACCACCAACAACCCTATAACCCAAACTACCAACAACCCTATAACCCACCAACCAACAACCCTATAACCCAAACCACCAACAGCCCTCTAACCCACCAACCCTATAACCCAAACTACCAACAGCCCTCTAAACCACCAACCCTATAACCCAAACTACCAACAACCCTATAACCCAAACTGCCAACAGCCCTCTAACCCGCCAACCAACAACCCTATAACCCAAACCACCAACAGCCCTCTAACCCACCAACCCTATAACCCAAACTACCGACAGCCCTCTAACCCACCAACCAACAACCCTATAACCCAAACTACCAACAACCCTATAACCCAAACTATTAACAGCCCTCTAACCCACCAACCAACAACCCTATAACCCAAACCACCAACAGCCCTCTAACCCACCCACCAACAACCCTATAACCCAAACCACCAACAGCCCTCTAACCCACCCACCAACAACCCTATAACCCAAACCACCAACAGCCCTCTAACCCACCCACCAACAACCCTATAACCCAAACTACCAACATCACCCATACATGCACAGCTAGAAGAAAGAGACACATCAGTCCTTATTATATTCAGGTGGGATTAAAATAGTAGCTAGTGATAGGCAAGCCGATCTAAACTGTGTAGCATCTACCCCATAAGCCAAGGCCTAAGCCAGCAAAAGTATGTTCAACAAATGAGCTACAACATTAAGAACTGCTAAAGCACTGCTTTTTAATACAATTTAAACAAAATAACAATAAATAAATTAAAAGATAGATACTTTTATTGCAATGTTATTTCTCCAATAGTTAAAAAAACAAAAAAATTAAAGTTTTCCAAATAAATCATGGCAGTAAAATGTAAGATTACACTCCGGGTATTCTATACATGTACAAGACGGAATTCCTTTGAAATAACTTAGAATGATATCTACATCAAGTTTATATCACACAAGGCTTCTACTAGTTTTAGAATCATTTGTACAACAATCAATCAATGAAAAAAACGCAAAAAACTAATCACCCAAACATTTGCACAACAATCAATCAATGAAAAAACAACAAAAAACATATCACCTGAGTAATTTGAGCTGATTCAATGCACAACTGAAAACTTGGGGCTCTCACTCTAATCTCTAAACCAATTGAAAAAATAAAAACGTATTAGTTGTATAGCAACATGACTCCATGGTTGCAATTTAATTTTTTTTTAAATTCTTTAACTGCAACACTTTAAAACAAATCGTCTGTGACATTCAAAACAGTTTATAATATTTTTTTAAACTCTCTTTGAGATAGGAACAGTGTCCAAGCAAATGATTAGAATAAATGGATAATCATTTCTCCCAAGCAAGTTGAAAGTAACATTGCCACACAAAAAAAGAGTTTGATTTAGCTCTACTGTTTTAAACTCTTTAGTCCTTCATAGCATTCTATCAACCTCTCATTTGTGCAACTGCTTCAAAGTCACTGGTCTATTGCAAGATATTATGAAACTTCAAGAGTGCATCTCTTCTAAGCATTTTCTCAACAAGGTCATACGGATATTTTAATTGAATCTATTTGTAAATATTAAAACACTATGTTCCCTATTCATAAAACAAAGTTTTTGAATTAAGAATGCAATAATGGTATAAAATGTATTTTGTGCAAATTTTTCAAAAATGATTATATGGTCCCTTCTCTAATCATTAAATTTATGTCTATAAAAATGCATCTATAATAAAATGCTTTCTGTCACAATAAACAGTAAAGATAATGTTTGGGGCAAGTTCTTATGTGCAGCTGGCCAGGATAAAGAAAGATTGAAATTCATCACTGTGGAATCTGTGTATCAAATGACAGCTCTAAAGGAGTGGACATTTGGATTCAAAGGAGGACTAAATGTACCGAGTAGTAAAGGTGTTGAATGTAGTACATGCAGCCAAGCTTATGAGGAACTTTCACAAAAGACTATTACTGCATCAATTTTAAAATGTACTCTTTCATACACAGAATATACATATCACAAAATGGTGCATGTTAATAAATATACTGCATGATTATAAATACATTTTTAAAAATCCCCTATATCCCCCAATACAAAACATAGGGCACTATTTAGTTGTTCCAGTAGGTGGCATTAAAGTTAAAGTAATTTATGCTCCACTTATACCAGGCAGAAAGGTGCACACTACTGTCAAGCAACTCAACCATTTCATAAATGTTGCAATAGATTTGTTGATACATGCATGAATACATCATCAGATTTTGATTTTTATGTTTCAATAAGAATGTTGATAAAAATTTGACTGACATTCTACATGAGCTATTTTTAAGAAATTGTTGATGCTTTCTCCCAGACAAAATTATTTTGTTCCTCTTCTGGATAAGGAGAGAGCCCATTTAAATGTTATCACAATGTTAATTAAAAGGTTTAAAATCAGCATTTCTGATACATGCACTTACTAATATCTGGATGAAATTTATCAACAAATAACACACTTCAGACCACAGTTTTACATTTTTATCACATTGGAGAGAACATTTGCCATACTCTTTGTCACCACTAATAATGATAAGCCACTAAGCAGCACAGAATTTCTAAAGGCCCAAATAACATGGACACCCTTGCTTTGATAACATGATACTGCAGATGGTGCAAGAGGGCTTGAATGGTTGACAGTCATGTGTCGTGGTAGATTTGTAGTGTAACTACGAGAGACAAACAGATTGAACTTCTGGTGTATTAAGGTTTGAGTCAAATTTAATATTTATTTTTTAATGCTCCTGTAATGTTTGGTTGAGTTAAATGTTTATTGTTGGTACTATAGATCATGGTCATAGCTAGTAATATCAACAGACAATTTTTTTTTTAAATCACAGCAATATAGTTAACATTTTCAAATAAAATTATAGTTCAAAGAAAGTTCTACATTAATATTTAAAATATTTTGATATTTAAAAAAAATAGAGTTATTAAAATATTATGTGTATGGAGGAGAATCTAAATGTATTATTATGTCTATTTTTGGGTATCTTAAAATAATATTAAAATCAATCAAGTATATCACAGAGTGCAAGGTAGGCAGATATTTTATGTGGAACAAAAAAGGATTCCCTCATCCATTTATGCACAGTTGTGAACCTATCCCCCAAGTGTTCACGTACACACAGTCTACTTAAATGAAGCAAAGATGGAATTGTCGAGACATACTTATGGATGTGCCTGATGGCATCTGGCTTACTGGCTAAGGCAAGAGACAGCCTGTCTTCCCTGAGCCAGCTCCATTTTACCTTACACCCAGCCTGGATAAGAAGACAGATAATCTCAACATTTCCAAGCTCCATAGCAAGCTGCACGGGCGTCATGGGCCGCAGAGAGTACTTGGCGTTACTTGTAGTGTTCAGTGGACAGTTGGCTCGGAGCAGCTCTATGATAATCTTGATATTTTGTTGGTCCACGGCCAGGTGTAAAGGTGTGGACCACATGCATGTCTCTGTGTGAGCTGAGGCTCCAAGTTGTAGTAATAGTTTTACCATGTCAATAGAATTATTTACAACTGCTTGTGACAGGAGAGATATAAACTGAGGCGGCCTGGCATAATTAATATTCCCTCCTCCAGCAACCAGGATAGGTACAACTTTTATGTTGTTTTCCTCTACAGCTACCGACAAGGGGGTTTTACCAGAAACATCGGGGCAGTTAGGATCAGCCCCATGCTTTAAAAATGTTTCTATGATTCGGTCGTCACAGCGGGACACTGCAATGTGTAGAGTTGACCTCTCGTTCATCTTCAGGGATGCATCAGCACCACCTAGCAGTAGGGCGGTCACAATGAATGTATTGACAAACTTCCCAGTTAAGGCACGCAACAATGGGCTGGTGTTGTGGTCACAGAGTGCATTGACATTTGCACCAGAAGTGATCAGTTTAGCGACTAAATGTATGTCACCTTTGTCAACGGCCACATGTAGGGCGGTGACTTTAGAGGAAGATGAGATATTGGGATTGCAACCGGCCCCGAGCAGTATATCCACACATCTGCGGTAATTACCTTTGAAGGCTTGCTGTGAATTAAAAATAGCTTTTAACAAAGCTGTAACTCCTTGATTGTTCTGACGATCACGTAGATATATATCGCATTCCAGCAAGTAAGACATCACATCTGCTGCTCCATGTTTTGCGGCTATGTGTAATGCCGTTTCACCTTCAGGAGTAAGAGCTTCAATATCACATCCCTCGGTCAACAAAAATCTGACAGCTCGAACGTTACAATGAGATGCAGCAATGTGCAGAGCTGTCCAGCCTCTGTGCTTTCGTTTCACAAATGTTAAGTTTGCCTGGAAAACCACGCTGACATCCAAGTTGTTTTTATAAGTTATTTCTTCAGTAGCATCAGATGTCCCCTCATCCACAGCAAGGTAAAACTCTCTGAGCACAAGGAGTGGGGTGTTTTCCTTTTCTCTCAGGTCAAGTTGGTGAGAATTCTTATCTGATTCATCCTGTTTAAACTTATCACAACTGAAACAGGCATCACCCAAGCAACTGGCACAGTTTTCAACGTTAAGACTTCTCGTACTCATCAAGTTCACTTTTAGGATGTTTTCACTTTCAGAGCTGTACATTTTTTCAGAACTTGTTGGAGATACAGCGGCACTGTTCATCACTGATTCTTCCATTCTTGTTCTGTTAGATCTGTCATCCAAATTCTCCTCTGTAGCTGGGTGGTTCATCTGAGACACCACATGACTTCGCTCTCTGTCATTTACTTCATCCATTGTATCAGTCATATCTGGTCATTGCAATGATTTAGTTTTTTGCTGTCAATGAACTGGTAACAAAACAATAATAGAGCTATTAAAGGATAATGTGCTCAATGGTAAGAATTTTAATAAAAATCTTGAAATGTGAAGAAAAAAATAATATTTTTATTAATGTGAGGGAGGAAATGTCAATAGAAAAAATGTTTTATCAGATGACATAGAAGAGATCTTCATTTAATTATCTATGCAAACTTTGAATGCAGTATATTCTGTCACATTTTTTGTGCTTTGTAAGAGTGAATTACAGTGATAAGTTTTGACATACATTTACAGGTCCATTCCTTCTCTATCAGAGGAAAGAAGTAAGAGCTCTGGTAAGACAATTTGTTATGATAACACTAATATTACTTTAAACTTTCAGTGACCAGTTATGATAAAAACATATTTTTAATAAATATTACTCTTAATGTTAACTACAATATGAACATGCGAATATGGATATAGTGTAGTTCTGACATAACTCAATATTTGCACATGTAAAATACATTTCTCATAGTAATCTACACTTATGAGGAAGAAGAAAGGTTTAAAATGTAACTTCCTGAGTTATTTTAAGGATGAGACCACATACTACTTTAACTATTAAATAATATTTTTCTTTAGCTATATCCTAAAAGTCTGTAAGCCTAAAGTTGATATGATATTTGGTTCCAAAATAATCATGCTTTGTTGTTGCATGCATACGATTGTTTGTCATGATTAATCTTTGTCTTAAAGTAAATGCTGAAATCTACAAAAATTTGGCAGTCCTCTGAACGCAGATCCAAATTGTCAAATAGTATACCTTTTGTTCAAAAGTGCCAGGTGGCCCGGATAATTAGAGTCATTATTGTCACTAGAGTTAAAGGAGTTAATTGATGATTGATTGTATAAGCTGCGAAGCTAGAGAAATACTATAGATGAAACAAATGTCTTATGTTTAAATTGTTCAGTGCCATTGTTATAATTCTTTAAAAGCTGGCACTGCGTACACCGCAGCAATGTACCTAGCAAAACCATGGACTTTGGCCTACCTAAACCTCTGCAGGCCAAAGTTCAAAGCTCTGGGATATAGGGAACAAAATTTTTTAAAAAAGAAAAAAGGGGGGGGGGGGTGTAATGTTAAAGCATGATTTTTTAAAAGTTAAACACTTTAATTATTATTTTAAAATTATATTGCAATACAAATATATTTTCACTTATTTGTATGACATTGTCATTATAACCCACAATTATGAAACTTAAAGCTACAAGTTTTACCACTAATTTGTGTTTGGGGGGGGGGGGCAATAACATATTATGTGATCAGGTGGGGTGTGGGGAGCACTGCTATGCTTGTGTTAAAATTTGTATCGTGAGTTCCGACACTTTTTTTCCCACAAGTATATCTGTTTAAGATCATCATGCTGGCTGAACCTGGGAATAGCACATCACTGCAAATATATATTTGATTTGGTCCCAAGATTTTGTGCTAATCATTGAACGTTTTTGGGAGCCGGAGCTTTGGTTTAACTTAATTTACATTTAAATTTCTACAAAATAATATAAAAATTAATGCTTTTTTTTTAAAAAAAAAAGTCTGAACATGAAATTTAATAATAAAAAATATATTTAATCTATAAAAAAATAAAATGAAATTTTCAGCCTTTTAAAACTTAACCCACATCTGGGAATCGATTCCATTATTGAATTAGTAATTCACATTTGAATTTGTAGTATCATGTAATGTAGCCGCAATCTAACGTTAACCACAAGACCACATAACATCATACTGTCATATATATAATCTATTGGTAAATGTTGAGAGATATCACCGCGTTTTATACCATGGCGGCCAACTTGATTGCCGTGAACCGTAAAATTAAGAATAAAATGTTTAAAAATAATTTTACAATTTCCTAAATGTATCCCTAAACCTAACCTGAACTGCCTGAACCCTGCCTAAATGTATCCCTAACGAAGTCACTGTGACTGTGATATCATGATATCTCTCAACATTAGCCAATATATTAATATTATATCTCAAGAAGAGGCCAGTGGTAATTATTTGCTGCGGTGTACGCAGGCCAATGTCCATAGTTTTGCTAGGTGCACCGCTGTACTGTAGTGTGCGAAGCCACTTCATTATTTAAATTGTAAAATGAACAATTTTATTGTTGTCTTCTTGGTCTTGGTTTAAATTTGTATGATAATTTATGTATGTGCTTAAAATGAATATGTACAATGTAATGAAAAAAAACATTTCCATTTATTTGGATCAATAAAGAATCGTATCTTAGTTTTTTACTTTATCTTTAATTAATTTGTAACTAATAATAATTTGTTTGACTTTTAAAAAATTTAATTTATTTAAAAAACAAGGCATAGTAGAAGAGTCCTTGAAAAACTGGAAGTATCAGACGTTGTGTAAATGATGGAATGCATTTTAAAAAAGTATGGCTTACTTTGAAGATCGGTTTAATATCAAATACAATAATTAAATAGGAATTACCGTAATGTAAATAGTTCTTCATCGCTGACAATTTTTAATCAAGTTCTTTTTAGTAAATCCTCCATCTTGTTTGAATTTCGATCACGTGATCAATGATGCTTGTAAACATTATTTGAGATCTTAGCTTCCGGGTCATCTAACTATGAGATCACCAGCATGTTCTGCAACCAGACCTGTTTACTCTTACGATTTTTGCGTACAATGTACGATTTTGATGTGTATACATTATATATACTGAGTGGTTTTTTTTACTATGAAGATAATGTATTGAACAATTTTGTGATGAAATTGTACGATTTTGAGGGTAAACAAGTCTGCAACGAATATTAATAACTAGATATAGCCCGTCAGTAATGGGTGAACTTCCCATCTACCAAAGTTACTTGACAAAATATGAACTCAAGTAACGCACATTTAAGAATCCCAATATTTACTACACCCCTTCCCTTGTAATACATCACTGCACACGTTTTTATTTCACGCCCATGAACTATATTAAATTAAATATCTAGATGTTCCAACAACTTTTAATTTATTTTAAACCGAATATTTTTACACCATTTTTTAATTGTTTGGATTTAATTTTCCGAATAGAAAATATTACACGCCAAACGCAGTTGCGTTATGTAAAAAATATCATTTATCGTAGTTATCGGGAATTATATTTTGCGCGCTATTGAACTTATTATTGAACCATACTTTCTTTGAAACATTTACCCCCCCCCCCCCTTTTTTTTTGTTCTCCTCCTTTATTGTCACGTCGCTCCTAAAACAAATTCAAAACGTACATAACATTTTTAAACGAAGATTTTATTTTACTCTTTAACATTTTACCATAATGGGTTAAGATGTAGTATTATTAGAAAACTGACGTAAAACGCGGAACAACGAAGTCCTCCCCACAGTGGCGTAACAACGGCTTGGCACTGGGGCAGTTGCCAAGGGCGCTGGCCTGCGTCAGTTCAAAAGGGCGCCGCTAAATTTCTAATTTTTAAATTTTTATTACTTAAAAAATAAATTAGCCAAGGGCGCCAAAAACCCATTTACGCCTCTGCCTCCCCAAGCCGAATGTAAATTGGCCATAACAGTTTTTGCGTCACTTTTTTTATATGCTCAGAAGGTGTGAGCGACTGGGTTTTTATGGTACTTATAATACCCGAGATAATTGCGACGTCAAATAAATGTTTTTAAAATTAATTGAATACAATTTTTTCAATATTAGAAAATTTTAGATTTAAAAAAAAAGGTGACGTCACAAATTTTTTACCCCCCCCCCCGTCACAAAGTGTCACCAATTCTCGCCCCCACCCCCTGAACGTGGCGTAATTTGCTAACGACCCTTAAAAATATGTATCAAGGCGGCGTCTATTTATTATTTCAACAATTTTTACGCAATTTTTTTACCCCCCTCCCCTTGTCAACAACTGTCAACATTTCAATGACCCCCCCCCCCCCCAATTAATTATGTCAACATTTTATACCCCCACATTAAAAAAATGAATTATAATATAATAAATACATTGTACTTTGTGCTAATCTATTTATTTGGCACATACAATTGTAGTAAAAAAACAATTTATTAGCTCTTTCGTCATTGGGTCGCCACTGATGACATCAAAACTATTCTTCTCCATTCCTCTCGGTCTCCTGCCCTATGCATAGCATCGCCTAGTTGTAAACCCGTCAATTCTTTGATGTTATCTTCCCATTTTTTCTCTGTCTTCCTCTTCTTCTTCCTCCTCTAGTTGTGCCCTGCAATATTTATTTGGCGAGCCCTTGTTTTCTGGTCACTTGGCCATACCATTCAAGTTTGCGCTTTTTTACTGACGCCAGGAGGTCATCGTACTGCCCAGTTGCTTGACGAATCCTTTCTTTTACTTGTTCATTGGTGATATTAGCTCTTTAGCTTGTCCATTAAATCAACACGTCTTTACACTTAAATTGTATAATTCGGAATCAATTAAAATGTTGTTAAAAACTTAATATCATTGTTTGTGAAAGTATAAGTATGATTATTGTCAGTATAGCTGACAATGGTACTATAGTTTCCAGCTGCTATAATCGTCTCATAGAGTAACCAGGTGTTGCTCTTTCGTAACAGTGGGCTTAGTAGCTGATTTATCATTTTCATCTTTCGGAACTGATATTCCAACATCATCCTCATCTAACCATTCAAAACTTAAAATAGAAGCATCGTCCTTGTGACTAATAATTGCCATAAGATCTCTGTCTCCTGACATCTACTCGCATTGGTCGAATCCGTTTCTTGTTGAGTAGCATTTGCTAATTTCTTATGCTCAACATGCTTTTTTCAACATGACTTGTGATGCAAAATAGATGTTACGGATTTAGCAAATCAAGCAGCGATGACTGGACAATAAAGATTAAAAATGGAAGAATTTTGAATGCCTTTGTGGATCGAGGTAACATTTTCAAACTTTACTGACAGATTGAAGAATAAAGAAAGATGAAATCTGTGCAAGTCACTCCCAAAAGCATCTGGTGCCTACTCCCAGAAGCATCTGGTGCCTACTTCCAGAAGCATCTGGTGCCTACTCCCAGAAGCATCTGGTGCCTACTCCCAGAAGCATCTGGTGCCTACTCCCAGAAGCATCTGGTGTCTACTCCCAGAAGCATCGGGTGCCTACTCCCAGAAGCATCGGGTGCCTACTCCCAGAAGCATCTGGTGCCTACTCCCAGAAGCATCTGGTGCCTACTCCCAGAAGCATCTGGTGCCTACTCCCAGAAGCATCTGGTGCCTACTCCCAGAAGCATCTGGTGCCTTAAGGCCTTCACTAGTTTCAAAGACTGGGATTGGTGGAAAATTGTTTTGTTTTGTAAAATGTGTGGCATGAATCAGAATACTGGTCAGATTTTTAATTTCCTTTTCCCCCATCTCAGATCTAAAGCAAGTCATACGGTAGCTTCCTTTTCGACTGCACAATGCTATTATTGCTACTCACGTTACCTTCCCCAAATCATCGACATATCGTATTCCTACTCTATCGATATCGTGTATCTTGACTGCACACGACACTTGAACCTTGTCCTTTGTCCATGCCTGCAACATTTGCGAAAGACATAATTTACAGGTGAAGAAAGGCCAACTTTTGACTTCTCTTGCACTCACAAAGTGTGCTAACATTCTAACCAGCCATCTGTAGTGCACAGACAGACACACATTAAAGAAATATTCTATTATAAAAAGTCAAAAAATTAAATGACTATTTACACTCATTATACTTTTTTTTTTAATTAAAGTAAATAACCAGTCAATTTTTAAGATTAAAATTTTAATAGAGAAAACATGATTGCTGACGCCAATTAATGTAACTCCCTCCCCTTGTCAACAATTGTCAAACATTTCCACCACCACCCCCCACCCCCTATTTTGTTGACATAATTAATGGACGCCCCCCCCCCCCCAATTACAGAAAAGCTTAAATTTTCATATTGTCATGTAGTCATATAATCATGTAGTCATTTAGTCATGTAGTCATGTAATCATGCAATCAACTAGAATTATTCAAAAGGGAAACAGCCAACAGCATCAATATAAATGAGCAATGGGAAAAAAATGAAGCAAATAGTTTAACAGAGGAAACAACAGGATTTAAACAGAGAAAAGAACAGGATTGTATGACGCAGAATGCAGAAAATTTCTAGAAGAAAGGGACAAGGCACGGATAAAGATGCTGCAAAGGGAGAAACGAAGAACACATCAAGTATTTAATGGAAGCAAGAAAGGTGACTATCAAAATTTGTACAAAGAACAAACGTGAATGAGAAAAATAGAAGATATGGAAGAGTTGGGAAAGAAAGAGGTGTGTGGTGTATGTATCTGAAGATAAAGCAGGAAAAGAAAGAGGTGTGTGGTGTATGTATCTGAAGATAAAGCAGGAAAAGAAAGAGGTGTGTGGTGTATATATCTGAAGATAAAGCAGGAAAAGAAAGGTGTGTGGTGTATGTATCTGAAGATAAAGCAGGAAAAGAAAGAGGTGTGTGGTGTATGTATCTGAAGATAAAGCAGGAAAAGAAAGGCGTTCAACCAAGATCACGTGTGTGTGAAAGTATGATCACAGAGAAGAGTAGTGTCCTAGAGAGTGGGGTACTGCGTTCATAATATGCCAATAGAGTGGTTTGCTACGCTCATAATGCCAATAGAGAAGGGTACTGCGCTCATAATGTCAATAGAATGCGGGATCTCGCTCATAATGTCAAAAGAATGGGTTGCTCATAATGCCAACTCACAAAAAGGATTTAACCTGGATTGCTCAAATTATTTGCTCAAATACTTGAGATCGTTCATGAACATTTGATCTGGGGACATCCAGCTTCCGCTCAGATGTACCAGAGGTACGCCACTTCCGCTCAGATGTATCAGAGGTACGCCACTTCCGCTCAGATGTACCAGAGGTACGCCACTTCCGCTCAGATGTACCAGAGGTACGCCACTCTAATCCATAGAAAAAAAAACACTAGCCTAAAGCATCCCTTAAAATATTTTGATCTCGGTATCGATTCTTAAGATTGGGTGATCTCCAAAAAGGATGTTAGCTGTCCGATACTTTAGTCACATAGCCGATACTTGCTTATTTCTTTGTCACATAAACTCTAACATATAACTCTATCTCTAACAATTCATTCAGAGGCTACTCATTTCCAGTGATTGTTTGACCCACTCTGGCTATTGTTTCTTTTGACCTCTGACGACATTGAGGGTCATGGAACGGGCTCGTTGCCTTTATATTGAATATTGTGATTGAAGGTTTATTCTGCGAAGTTTTTATTCGCATTCCCCTCCCTCACCCCCTGAGCAAATTAAAACGGTAAAAGTCATGTGGCTGTTTCTTATCGCCGGTAGATATGCTGAATTAATGTGTCCACATTATTACAATCATTTACACGTCATTCGGAAAGTTAAATTTCATTATTTTTTTGCAGCCTTATCAGAATTTTCGTACTCAAAATGTCTTCCAATTTTTATGTCTTTCTTCAATTTTGTCACGCGTTTAACTTTTCTAAATCCATCCAAGTTTTACCATACACAAAATGGGAAAATAATGTTTTGTGCGAAAGGCCTATACATTTTAATGGGGTTTAAAAACGGATCATTTTTATAAATCGTATATGAACAGCATAATAGTTTTAAGAAGATATAAGAAGTTTACAAAAGACATATTTATTAATGTGTGATTTTTCCTGGGATAAATCTTATAAAAATAAGGTATACATTTCCCAATATCCAGTTGATTGTAATGTTTACTTAGAATTTCAAACTATTACAATTTTTTTTCTGATAAATTAAAAATTATCCATTCCATCAAAATAAACCTAAACAAAAACAATAACAAAAGAAAAAACAAACAAACAAACAAATTCATAGAATTTATGTCTAAATTGACGATTAAGACAAAATAATTTTTTTTTTGAACGAAGGCCAAAAAATTGAATTGGCATGATAATTGAAATGCTTGTTCACGCAAACGGATTAAAAAAAAATCTTTCAACTGGATTCTCATCGAGACAAATTACAATTTAAAAACAAATGCGTGAAAAAAGGTTGGGCAGATTGTTTATTGTTTTGATGTTAAAAAGAGAGAAGCAGTTGAGAATTTAATAAACATAGTTTAAGTATTGAAACAACTCTGTTTTTTCAGGAAACTGTTTTAAAAAAGTAGCACATCTAAAGAAAACACAAACGCTATTCATTTAGTCATAATTGATGAAACTTTCACCAGGTGCAGGCGCCTACGGAATCGAATAAAATTAAAATTATGCCAGTAGCTACATTTGTAAAGCCTAATGCAATCATTCAATTTATAATTAACACCTATCCCTATTTTAAATGTCATGCTTTTGCGAGGAAATACAATTTGAAAGCCAAATTATAGCCGTTTATATTGATGTCAAGGTAGATTAATGCCGTGTTTTTACTTTGAACTTGTGTTGTTGCAAAAAATAAATAAATAAAAATAACAATATATGCGAACAACATGAGCAGGGCCGACCCTAACAATTGCGGGGCCCTATGCGAAACGGATTGCGCGGGACCCAGTCTGGGTAGGAATATGGAAAATAAGTGAAAATTAAGATTTTGTATTAGAAAATAAATTCGGGGCGGGGCCTATGAAAGTGCGGGGCCCAATGCGGCCGCATAGGTTGCAGTGGCCTAAGGCCGGCCCTGAACATGAGCATGCATGACGTTATTCGTGCTAGCGGGGCATGACACGTGCTATTCGATTTAGTCCCATAGAAACCATTGTTTATTTCAAGTTTACTTGATTCAATAACAGCATTCATATGTCCCACTCCACCATTCCCCTGTCCAACAACACCATCCACATGTCCCACTCGACCATTACCCTGTCCCACTCCACCATTCCCCTGTCCAACAACACCCTCCACATATACCAAACCATCATCCCCATTTCTTACACCACCATAAATATGTTCCATACCACCATCCACATTCCCCATGCCGCCACATTTCCCACTCCACCATCCACATGTCTCACGTCACAATTCTAATGTCTCCGCCATCATCCTCATGATCTACCCCACAATTATAATGTCCCTTGCCATCATCTACACGTCCCACGCCACCATCCATACGTCCCACGACACGATTCCAATATCCCCCGCCCATCATCCACATGTAGCACGCAACCATACGTATGTCCCGTGCCTACACCCACAAGTACCATGCCCCCACCCACAAGTCCCGTGCCTCCACCCACATATCCCACCCCACTAAACTGACCATGAACAAGAAAACATCTGAGAATATTGTCTTTTTTTTTGTTGATCCTGCCACCAGCTGCTTATAAACCAATCACAGATGCAGATAGAGGATAATATCTTTCATTCTGGAAATACACATTTCTTTCAAGTACAAGGGTATTGATTGGACACTAGTGCGGAAAGGCCAGATACACCACTGTGTGAAGGGGTGCTTCCAGTGTGAAAAGGGTAGGAACTCAATCATAAATCTCCGATTGACAAATAATAAACATCTTTAAAAAGTTTATGGACACAATTAATTTTTTTAAACAATTGAGGTAAGGGTAGTGCCCACTGGGGTGCCCGATATTTTGTCACCACCTGCTACGACACAATCCCAAGTTTGCCGGAGATGCAGCCCTTTAATATATAGAAAAATCTGCCACCCGGGACGCACAATCCCTACGCAAACCTCTTCATTCGCATATGATCCCCGGGACGCATACTCCCTACGCAAACCTCTTCATACGCACGTGATCCCTGGGACGCACAATCCCTACGCAAACCTCTTCATACGCATGTGATCCAGGGACGCACAATCCCTACGCTAACCTCTTCATACGCACGTGATCCCGGGACGCACAATCCCTACGCAAACCTCTTCATACCCATGTGATCCCCGGCACGCACAATCCCTACGCTAACCTCTTCATACGCATGTGATCGTACACGTTGAAATGAATCACAAACGCTAACACTTCCGGTTGTGTTTCACATCAAAAATATTAAGGACAGTTGTCCAATCGTTTTACCCAAAGTGCGTATACTACTAGTCTGACCAATACTGACTCCTGTGTCTACTGACACATCCAACACTAATAGCCTGACCAATACTAACTCCTGTGTCTACTGACACATCCAACACTAATAGCCTGACCATTACTGACTTCTGTGACTACTGACACATCTAACACTCATAGCCTGACAAATACTGACTTATGTGTCTTCAGACACATCTAATATTAATAGTCTGGCAAATAATGACTCTTTTGTCTATTGACACATCAGACACTAATAGTCTGATCAATTCTAGCTCCTGTGTCTACTGACACATCAGACAGTAATAGCCTGACAAGTACTCACTTCCGTGTCCACTGACACATCTTACAATTTGTGCGTGATGTAATTCGGCTCTAGCGCGGCACAGCATTATCTTTTGGAAAGAAAAAGCAAAATTTTGTCCCGCAGAAACTCATGCGCATATCGCAACTGACAGGATTAGCGCGAAAACCAGGGGTATGTGATCCATTGTATTCATTAGTGCGACAACAAGGGGTATGTGATCCATTGTATTCATTAGCGCGACAACCAGGGGTATGTGATCAAGTGTATTCATTAGTGCGACAACCAGGGGTATGTGATCAATTGTATTCATTAGCACGACAACCAGGGGTATGTGATCAAGTGTATTCATTAGTGCGACACCAGGGGTATGTGATCAAGTGTATTTATTAGCGCGACACCAGGGGTATGTGATCAATTGTATTCATTAGCACGACAACTAGGGGTATGTGATCAAGTATATTCATTAGCACGACAACCAGGGGTATGTGATCAAGTTTATTCATTAGCGCGACAACCAGGGGTATGTGATCAATTGTATTCATTAGCGTGACAACCAGAGTATGTGATCAATTGTATTCATTAGCGCGACAACCAGGGGTATGTGATCAATTGTATTCATTAGCGCGACAACCAGGGGTATGTGATCAATTGTATTCGTACCGGTGCACAGCTAGCGCTCATGCCAGGGACAGCGCTATTTCAAGCTTAGCTATTCACATGTTTCACTTTTTTGCTTGGGTGAAAGCAAACAGAAAATTTCTACGACAATGTTTGCGTTTTTTTGTTGTTTTTTTTACATCAATCAAGAACTAAGTGCTTTACCTCAGTTGCTGCATGTCTCTTGCCGTGTTGCTGGTCCACTGCGTTTCAGGAATTTATGTACACACCATGCAGAGAGACAATGAAATGTGGACGTTGGTGATTTATGTACACATACCATGCAGAGAGACAATGAAATGTGGACGTTGGTGATTTATGTACACACCATGCAGAGAGACAATGAAATGTGGACGTTGGTGATTTATGTACACACCATGCAGATGGACAATGAAATGTGGACGTTGGTGATTTATGTACACACCATGCAGATGGACAATGAAATGTGGACGTTGGTGATTTATGTACACACCATGCAGAGAGACAATGAAATGTGGACGTTGGTGATTTATGTACACACCATGCAGAGAGACAATGAAATGTGGACGTTGGTGATTTATGTACACACCATGCAGAGAGACAATGAAATGTGGACGTTGGTGATTTATGTACACACCATGCAGATGGACAATGAAATGTGGACGTTGGTGATTTATGTACACACCATGCAGAGAGACAATGAAATGTGGACGTTGGTGATTTATGTACACACCATGCAGAGAGACAATGAAATGTGGACGTTGGTGATTTATGTACACACCATGCAGAGAGACAATGAAATTTGGACGTTGGTGACATTACTTTAAACAGAATTGTACGTATTTCTTTTGGGTATTGCATTTTAAGAAATTGTTTTTTATTTTTTACTTTTTAGTTTCGTTTTAATTCGTCTTTGACAACAAGTCTTTTTTTAAAGGTTATCAAATATTTTTTACAGATTAACTTTCAGCACAGTATGTAAAAGAAATTAAAGGGCTGAATATTCATTTTAATTGCTAGAACCCAAAGGACACACCTTACACAACTTGTAAAACTATTAAGCATGCTAAAAGATAGAACGGAAATTATCAGATCGCCTTTTATTATGGCGCCCCGAAAGCTAACAATATTATATTATGCTATTCATAGACAAACCTTTAACATATGCATTCATATCCTTTGATTAAGCCGTATGCTACACGTAAGTGTTCAATTTTTCGGCCAGCCACACCCCGTCCATTCAACGGATGAAAGTTTTTTTTCCATATCTGACGAGTGAGGTCCAATTAAGTCTTTCGTATGCCATGATCAAATCACTGGCGGATTCAAGGGTTTAATTGTGATGATCACCCCCTTGAAGATTATTAAATATATTAATAGTTTTAGTATTGTCATTTTAACCCTTGTATGATCTTATTATATCAATAGAACACACATTGGAGAGTGAATGTATGACAGCTCTCATTTATAAACAAAACGATAAAATAAACATTAAAATAAATGTGTAGTGTGTAAACATACTTGATATAGTGGCAATTGGAAATAGTTGTAATTGGATATAGCTGCCTATTGGAGATAATGAAAATGATAAAAAGTCATTAAATGACCATTAATTTGAAGATTTTTTTCTTTAAATACATCTTAATACCTTGAGATTGGATGACCTTGAGATTGGATGACCTTGAGATTGGATGACCTTGAGATTGGATGACCGTGATTCAAAATGATTGAATTATAATTTCAATTTATGTGACGTCAGTTTAACATCATGTGACGTTAATTTAATGCCATTTGACGTCAGTTTAATGCCATGTGACGTCAGTTTAATGCCCTGTGACGTCAATTTAATGCCTGTGACGTCAGGTTAATGTCATGTGACGTCAGTTTGATGCATTTAACGTCAATGTAATGTCATGTGACGTCAGTTTAATGCCATTTGACGTCAGTTTAATGCCATGTAACGTCAGTTTAAAGCTATGTTACCATAGTTCAGTGTCATCTTATGTCAAACTATAACATTGTAATGTTATTTTAACGTTAATTTTAGTGTCATCCCATATCAATCCATAATAGTGTTATGCTTGTTAAATGTCATGTGACGTCAGTTAAATTATCAAAGTACATCACAAATCTACACTGTACATTTTCTACAGTTAAATTAGTTATTTAATATATCAAGATAAGTGTTATTGTAGATTAGTTTGTGCAACAAAGACGTGCCAAATACTGATGAAGAAATGCAAAGATAAAGAAGTGGAAGGTAGAGATATGAAGGTACATAGAAGATAGGTGGAGAGAGAGGGAGAGAGGTGGAGAGAGAGGGAGAGAGAGGCGCAGAAATACAAAACTAAAGAAGGACAAGGTAGGAATATCAAGGTACATAAAAGGAGGTGGTGGGGAGAGATAATGAGATCGTGAGAGGGTGAACAAAACATGTGAGACGTAATGAGAAACATATATAATATACTAACAAATGGAGAAAGAGGAAGAGATTGAGCGAGAGAGAGAGAGAGAGAGAGGGACAGAGAGAGAGAAAGAGAAGAGTATATGTCCACACACACAAACACAGAGAGAGAGAGAGAGAGAGAGATATAAAGACTTAAAGAGACCTATACATCGAGAGTGAGACAAAGAGAGTGGCATATTGAAGACATAGAGAAAGGTATTGACGACATAGAGACAGATAGAGGAGGTAAGATTTACTAGTCGAGTAGGAATATTAACAGAAGCTTTAGTTAAATGACGATTTATTGTCGTAAACCGAAGGTGAGACAGGTGCGAAACTCCTTCAAAGTCTATAACCGGGTGGATGAATGCCATTTGTTATCACCCTCCCATCCCCCCTGGTCGGCCTTGATATATGGCGACCATCACATCCTGCCCAGGTTTTACCTACAGGAAAGCCAAGTCAAAGAAGTGAGGAGTTGGTCTATGAGCGGACCATCTGGCAATTGGCCTTTAACAGGACAAGAGGTAAACAAAAACAGACAAGGCTATCTAGTTCCTAACAAAACATCTGTTAGGTGGCTAATAAACATTCCCGCACAGGTCCAACTCGGAAGTTAGTGCTTGAATGTCTGTCGACAAAATGTGCACCTGCACATCTCAACTGTATTAACAGTTTGCAGTGACAGCATGTGTGAGTAGCATTTTTTAAGAAATAATTCCAATGACTAGACACGCATTGCAATACCCCAAGACATCATGAAGTATGTCGTATCTGTGAGAATAGCCTCTTGCTTGTTATTTAAGGCCTTCGTGTATTATGGAAACTCTGAACTATCGTGAGGTTGAGAATACAGTTTAAATCTCATTTCTTGGATAACGCATTGGGAGAACTGACACAAAACCAGTTTAGGGCTAGGGATACCAGACACAACACCGGGTTAGGAATAACAGAAACAACCCAAGTTAGGGTTAGGTGTTACATACACAACACCAAGTTAGGGTTAGGGATAACTGATACAATACCAGGTTAAGGTTAGGATAACAGACACTACACCAGGTTATGGTTAGGGATATTAACACAATAACAGGTTAGGTTTAGAGATTACAAGAGACAATGCCAGGCTAGAGTTAGGGATGACTGACACAACGTCAAGTTAGGGTTAATGGTAACTGACACAACGCCAAGTTAGGGTCAGGGATACGTGACACAATACCAAGCGTGTATGTATAAGAAATATGTTACACATTAAATTGCAGGAAAAAAGCAAAGCGGCATAATTCTTACTTGGAGAGTCAAAGTATCAGCACATATTGAAAGATCGTCTGCCAAATTGACATTGTTCTTTGCAACCAGATAATCATTCTTAAGTCCGTAGATTTGTTAGTCGTGCTAAGTACCATCGAGCTCCCAGGCTCCAGTTGCGGGTACCTAAGACCACACTGCTTGGATAAAATGATGCCAGATGTCTGACCCCACTGTACCCTTCCACATGAGGCCATCCATAAAATGTGTACGAGTGTGTGTGTGTTGGCCTCTGTGTGTGTATGTGATGAATCTGTTGCATGTCAACATAAAAAAACATTTGAAAGGATAACAGGTACATCGAAAGCCGTCAGATTCAAGGGTGTGTACACAGGGGCGTCATTAGGGTAGGACAGGGTGGGGTATTCCCCCCCCCCCCACGAATTTGCAGGTTTTATTTAAATTGCTATGTACTGTGGCGCCTCCTGTAATAAAAAAACTTAAGCCGACAAAGTTTTGCTTTTGCAACCCACCTCCTCCTGAAAAAACCCGAAACGACGCCCCTGTCTTTACACTAAAAGAAATTCCTTTTAAATAAGTAGGTTGGAAAAGAAAAATTCTAGCAATAAAATAGAGCTGCTCCCTCTTCTGAAAATTGAGATACATTGACTTCATTGAGATCTTTTAACACATCTGTTAGTTTACATTACAACGTATCCTTTGTTTATTATTGTATTTTCTGCGGTAACGTTTCATTCATTTTCCTATCAATTATGTTTCAAGCTTAAACTATTCTTGCCCAAATTATTATTAAAAAAAAAAAATCCTTGAATTATTTCTATTTCCACACAGACTACCCGTGACCAGCATGTCTGTACATGACACCAACTAAACTGACCAGCATGTCTGTACATGACACCAACTAAACTGACCAGCATGTCTGTACATGACACCAACTAAACTGACCAGCATGTCTGTACACACACCAACTAAACTGATCAGTTTGCTGTACATGAAACCACCTAAACGAAATATGGGTAAAACGATATTCAGATACGTGGACAACTCTGGCTGGTTGAGAGGCTATAAGTATTTCAATAGACCAAGAGTGGAAGCTAAAGTGCGCTATGTATAATATCAAAATATCAAACATTGGCTCACCTTAACAAATTGGCTCATCGTATCAAACACTGGCTCACCGTATCAAACATTGGCTCACCTTATAAAAAATTGGCTCATTGTAAATCATAAATAACATTTAGTTCAAGGCAATCAAAGAGTAAAGAGGTTTTTTTTAAATTGATGCTTCAGTTCAAACATTTCTGACGCTATTAAAATATGTTTTACACATTGATGTATTTATGACGTCATGTGGTCTGCTATGACCCCTATCAGACAGCCCGTCTGCAATGGCCCACATAAGACAACACGTCTGCTATGACCCCTATCAGACAGCCCGTCTGCAATGGCCCACATAAGACAACACGTCTGCTATGACTCCTATCAGACAGCCCGTCAGCAATGGCCCACATAAGACAATACGCCTGTTATGACCCATATGAGACAACCCGTCAGCATTGGCCCACATAAGACAACACGTCTGCTATGACACTCATCAAACAGCACGTCTGCTATGACCCCCACCAGACGGTACGTCCGCTATGACCCCCATCAGACAGCACGTCTGCTATACCCCGATCATACGCCATGTCTGCAATGACCCTTATCAGACAACACGTCTTCTTTGACCCCATCAGACGGCACGTCTGGTATTGCTCCCATCAGACGGTGCGTCTGCTATGACTCCAATCAGACATCGTGGATGCTATGACCCCCAGAGTGTTCCTGTTTGCAGCTAATCCTCTCAGCTATGTCTAAAGCTGTCCTGGTGTCATTAATTCATCCAACAAGGGGGAATGTTCGAACTGTATAAGGTCTTACCACATTCCACTTGATTTCATGAGAGAAAGAGGTAGTGAAAGAGGGGGAGAAGGAGGGGAAGAAAGAGGGGGAGAAAGAGGGGGAGAAAGGGGACAGATGACATTAATGATGAAATAATGTCAAATAGAGAGAAAATGGAAGTGAGGAATAGAACAGAAGTTATAGAAGCACAAAATTGAATGAAAAATAGCTAGAGTGCATAAGAATGATAATGACAGAAAGAGAAGGATGTTTATTAAGAGAGGATGGAGATGAAAGATATTTTGAAAGACAGATCAACAGACTGATTTATATATTATATAGAGAGAGACAGAGAGAGAGAGAGAGAGAGAGAGATGGAGGGAGAGAGAAAGAGATAGAGAGAAAGTAAATCGTTTTTTTAAAGCTTTTTCAACATTCCCACCTTTTAATTTTTTTCATTTCATATATTTTATCATTGTCTACATATTACGATTCTCTACATAGTATTATTCCCTGCACAGTATGATTCTCTACATAATACGATTTTCAAAGTATTTTCCCGAATGGACCAAACATTTTGTGGCGTAGGAAGAGTGGATTGGAGGGGGCGGTGCGAGGCAATTGTTTTTCTTTATACATACATTTTAAATCAATGTCATTTTTTATCGTGGAAGGTGCGGCACATACATTGGTCCAACCGGTATGCACTTATCCTATCTACGCCCCGGGTGGCCCTTACCTTAGCTACGCCGTGGGCGGCACTTAACCTAGCTACGCCCCGGGCGGCCCTTACCATAGCTACGCCCTGGGTGGCCCTTACCCTAGCTACGCCCTGGGTGGCTCTTACCCTAGCTATGCCCTAGGTGGCATTCACCCTAGCTATGCCCTAGGTGGCATTCACCCTAGCTACGCCCTGGGTGGCCCTTACCCTAGCTACGCCCTGGGCAACCCTTACCCTACTATACGCCACTGCTTAAAATACCCTACTGTTCCTTAGATCATTTATTGGTGTCTCATTAGTCTCGTTCAAGACAGCAATTTGACGTTCAAGCCTGGACTATATTTACAACATATTGCATTTGACTTAAATAATTTTAAAAATATTTTTTGTATAAATTATTCAGAATGGACTATTTCATAAATGTATAGGAATCAAATAACGACACATGTTCATGCATACACACATCAATTTTTTTTTTCAAAACACCCCCACCTATTATACAAAATTAAGATAATTTAAGCCACCAAAAATTCACGTTGAAATATGCACAAACTGTTCAGTGATGTTTGAGTTTGTTACATGTAAATTAACATTTTTTGTAAGGCGCCTACATTGTTTAATAAACATTTGTATATTTATAATCATGCTTAATATTCATAGAGGACTTATTTTAATAAACATAGTTAAAGTAAGCGTAGTCTTGTATCCGGGGCTGGAGCTAAGACCCTGTGACGTAGTCTTGTATCCGGGGCTGGAGCTAAGACCATGTGACGTAATCTTGTATCCAGGGCTGGAGCTAAGACCCTGTGACGTAGTCTTGTATCCGGGGCTGGAGCTGAGACCCTGTGACGTAGTCTTGTATCCGGGGCTGGAGCTAAGACCCTGTGACGTAGTCTTTTATCCAGGGCTGGAGCTAAGACCCTGTGTCGTAGTCTTGTATGCGGGTCTGGAGCTAAGACCCTGTGACGTAGTCTTGTATGCGGGGCTGGAGCTAAGACCCTGTGACGTAGTCTTGTATGCGGGGCTGGAGCTAAGTGTGGCGAAAAGTACGTTGTCTAGGAGATTAGGTCCCTTCTGTAGCCACAGAACATCGTTTCAGAGTCTACAACTCCGTTTCTTAAGCTTCTGGAAAGCTGGTACTTGTACATTTTCCTGGCTCCTATAAAGCCGATAGTTTAAAAGGAAAAACCACGCAACGTCGTTTAAGAGTCATCGAATATGTTTATTACTTGTTGAAAATATAAGTGTTCAAACACAGCACCTTCTATTGAATAGTCATGTGAAGTGACTAACAAATCCAATGGATACACAAAACAGCATCATAAAGTTATACGAAGTCCTCACTCCAAAAACACTCTGTCGAATCCACACGCAATAATAAATCGTTCTCTCCCTAATAATAATCTGTCTCTCCTTTTATACCATTATTGCCCATGCACTCGTGATAACAAGAAAAATGTTCACATTCATTCACCACTCTAATGTTTTCACAACTCACAACAAACACTTTCTCCCCTGGGTCCCCCCCCCCTGCCAAGACGGTCATACTCGTGGAAAAATATAGCCAATACCACGAGCACTCTCTTTCCGCCCCCCCAAACATACACACAAAAAAGTAACCCCACAATCTGACCGTGACACCCCCCTCCTCACGAGTGACATTAGGTGAAACCTAATGTTGCGAGTTTATATAAAATAACAACGGTCAGGTCGTGTGCATGTTCTGCGTTTGTGACATTAATAATAGCATACAAAGATCAAATAGATATGTACAAATGAAGAAGTAATAACAAAAATGTATTATGAGACATTTTTGTCACCATTTCTAACTTGAAAGTAAATGGTAAGAGCATGGCAATACATAATAGAATTATGAGAGTTATAATGAAACATATATAGTAAAAGGTAAATTAATCACTAACGGAATCATCTCATTGTTATTCAAAATCAATTGGAGTATTTATGTCAATACATTGTTACAAATATTTAAATGTTTACAGTACTTCGAAACATTCTTTATTAATGGAAATGTGAAAAAGAGAAAAAAAATGTCAACATCTGGGCTTGTGTGGACAGCCATGATTTGTCCAGCCTGCAAATTAAATTTATGATGGCGGGATATTCCGCTTGTCAGACGGTAGCCTGAAAACGTGCAAATTTTTTCCCCAGCTCACAACTCCGCTGTAAAATCTCACATGTTTCAACAAGCTCGTCACATTGTCCATATACAAAAGTAACATGAATATCATTTTAAGCAAACAATCTTCACCTCCCAACTCATGGAAAAGACTCACCTCCCCAACAAAATCAATTTTTCCAACAACAACATAAATTTTCACCCTGGCCCCCACATGACATAATTTATCAACAATGGTATCAAAAACAAAAATATTTCTTTCCCTTAACCTCACCTCAGGGACAATGCTCACCTCCTCAACATCACCGTGATCAAGGCCAAACCCGTTTTCCTGAACACTATTGTCAGAGTCAAAGCTGGACTCACGGTTCTCAAGTCTTGAGTAACCTGTGTCACCCACACTACAAATTTCCCCGATTGGGCTATGGCCTTCATAACTCCACGTGAATTCATTGGAAATGAATTCAACCTTGTTGAATCTACGTCCCCGTCTCGGGACTGAACTTGACAAATCCATCACCTCTACCTCGTGACAACCGTAATTTGTCCAGGTCCTCACCCCCTCATTTGACACACAATTATCATGGTTCACTAGTGGCAAACATTTTACATTAACAGGCATATCTTGAATATCATTAAAAGTAAAATATTGTATATCATCAAATGTGTTATCTAGTACATCTTCAATATTAATGTCTGACAACTCAGTCATTGCGAAGTTCAACTCTTGAGCAGTTGAAACCTGCTCTCTCCCCTCCTCCTCAACACATAACTCGCCTGAGCTTGACTCAGTTATACTCATGACACCTCGCTTGCTTGGAAGCGGTAGGTTGTTCATGCATTCAACAGCCGTCGGTGTGTTATCTAAATCATCACAGTTATTCATGACACCTAGCTTGCTTGGAAGCGGTAGGTTGTTCATGAATTCAACACCCGTGGGTGTGTTATCTAAATCAGCAAAAGTATTCATGACACCTAGCTTGCTTGGAAGCGGTAGGTTGTTCATGCATTCAACACTCGTGGGTGTGTTATCTAAAGTATCTAAAGTGCTGGGTACACAATAAATCTTAGGCAATCTCTCAACATCCATATGTGGAGAATCAATAATACTTGGTTCAACACCCGTGGGTGTGTTATCTATATCATCAAAAGTAGTTGGTGCACAATAGACCTCAGGCACTTTATCAACATCCATATGTGGAGATTCATTAACCATAAATTGACAATCAATAATAGTTTCAACCTTGCCAGGTGAAAACTCAGTAACAATGAGTTCGTAATGAATTTTACAATTAACATCATCACGGGAAGCATCAATAATACTTGATTTATAATCAATATTTGCATCAAAGTCACCATGTGACCCAACAATAGCATTAGTTTCCCTATCAGCAGTTTTATCAAAATGACCACATGAAGCATCACTAACACTAGGTTCATTAGGAATATTATCAAAGTCACAATACAAAGCCTCAAAAATACTGGGTTCTAAATCAAAACTAGCATCAAATTCACAATTAGTGTCATCAATAACAGTAGTCTTATCAAAATTACCATCTAAAGTATCCGTAACACTTGGTTCATAATCATCAAAATCACCCTGGTAAATATCACTATAACTAAATTCATAATCACTATTATTATCAAAATCATAACCTGAACCATGAATTATACTCTGTTCACTCTTGTTGTCAGGGCGATAGCCATCTTGTACCTTCTCTAACCCAACATCACTATCAAAAGTATTCAGCTTATCTGTGTCTTCAAAATATTCGTCACTTATACTAAACTGAAAAAATTCCGGTTCATCATTTTTCTTTATATTCCTATTGACCTCTTTTATAGTTGGATCTATAGTTTCCCAAGCCTTCTTCTTGTAATTCCATCTAAATTGATTTATTTCCGTTTCCCTTTCTGCCCCGTAATCATAATCTTCTTCTTCTGACCAGTCACTATAATCACTGTCGCTAATTACACCACTAATCCAATTTTCCCCTCCCCACTCACTACAGTCACTGTCATAATATTCCTGATCACTATTTTCTTTTGCCAAAATGTATCCCCTTAAATTTGCATCTAAGTATCTCTCTATTTCTAATGATGTTCTCTCATCTTCACACCATGTTTGGAATTCTCTATCTTCTTTTTCTTTTCCTCTATGGGTGTGCCTTTTTGCTATCTTACTTTTTGCCCTTGGCCCCTCGTTCGACAAATACGACGTTATGTCTACTCCCACCTTGAAAATATGTTTACCCTGTTTATCCCCTTCTCTAGCCTTATCTATTGAAAATTGTCCCCTTTCAGAATCAGCTTGTATCCTAGCTTTGAGCTCAGCCAATTCCCTCTCCTGTTTTTCGAGTCTTATTTTTCTTTCTTTCTCATACGCACGAATGTCTCGTTCCTCGTCTTCTTTTTTTTTTTCTAGGTCTCGCCTATGTTCATTTTCTGCTTTTTCATCGGCTCGCCTATGCTCATCTTCTGCTTTTTTCCGTTCCTCTTCTGTTTTTTCTTGGGCTCGCCTATGCTCATTTTCTGCTTTTTTTCGTTCCTCTTCTGTTTTTTCTTGGGCTCGCCTATGCTCATCTTCTGCGTTTTCTTTTGCTCGCTTATGCTCAGCTTCTGCTAATTCTAATTCTTCTAATTTCTTAACGGCATATTTTGTGATCTCGTTCCCTTCTAACCCTAAATCTGTTGCCTCCTGTCTAAGTTCTGCGATCGATTTCATTTTAACGGTTTCACTTCCCCACGTTATATGGTATTACTTTTACAAAAATGTATACTATACAACGAATAATGTTAATTTTGCTAACCAAAAACTAACCTGACAATTATATGGAACAATTTATATGGAAAAATCTGCTTACAATAGCATAATAAAATAAACAATATATTTAATTAATTTTAATTACCCGGTCTTGGAACAGCGTAGGTGGTTCAGTTCTTGCTACAGCAACCCAGTAGTGGTGGTGTCCAATGTCAGGTAACACCTCAGCAGTAGGGTACAATGTCAAAAAGTCTAAGAAACAGCAGTATATAGCAGTGTACAGGTACAGCACGTACAGGTACAGCGGTTAAGGAAACCTCAGGTACCCGAACAGCGGTTACAGGAACGGCAAGTACAGGAACAGCAAGTCCTGGAACAGCAAGTACTGGAACTGCGGAACTGCAGCGGCTGGTGACAGGAACAACAGGAACAACGGTATAGCAGCGGCTGATGACAGGAACAGCTGGCCTCAACAACAGCGATGTACAGTAACAGGACCCGTAATCATCGGGAACAGGACCAGCAAGTAAAGGGAACATCAGGAACGGCGGCAGCAACGGGATACATGATCAGCGGGTACTGGGATCAGAGTAAAGCAGCGGCTGTTGACAGGATCAGCGGAACAGCAGCGTCTCGGCTACAGCGAGGTACAGGAACAGCAGGACAGCAACCTCAGTAATGGATTATATAATACCGCACAGCAATAAATATATAAATAATGTCATTGAACGGTATAAATTTTGAAAAACCTGACGAGAATTCACGGTGGACGAAAATAGGCTTATTTGTTGGGTAAAGCTGAAATGAACCTTCAATAGTGACAGATCTCATGTAAATCTGTGTGCTGTCTGTCTTTAGGTATTTCACAATTTCCTATAGACTGATCGCCGCAACACGGCTAGCTTTACCGGGCCACCACTGTGGCGAAAAGACACATTGGCTTGGCTGGTTCGGACGGGCTGGCTTCGACGGGCCTGTGGGCGATGGTATGATGTACTATGGCTTCGACGGGCCCCCACTGTGGACGATGGTAGGCTTGTATGGCTACGTTGTAGCTGGCTTCGACGGGCATTCACACGATAGTAGGCCTGGATGGTTCGGTCGGCTAGCGTTAACGGGCCTGTGGGTGATGGTAGGATTCAGCTCGCTTTGGTCGGGCTCCCATTGTGTCTGATGGTGGGCTTGGATGGTTCGGACGGGCTGGCTTCGACGGGCCCCCACTGTGGCGAAAAGTACGTTGTCTAGGAGATTAGGTCCCTTCTGTAGCCACAGAACATCGTTTCAGAGTCTACAACTCCGTTTCTTAAGCTTCTGGAAAGCTGGTACTTGTACATTTTCCTGGCTCCTATAAAGCCGATAGTTTAAAAGGAAAAACCACGCAACGTCGTTTAAGAGTCATCGAATATGTTTATTACTTGTTGAAAATATAAGTGTTCAAACACAGCACCTTCTATTGAATAGTCATGTGAAGTGACTAACAAATCCAATGGATACACAAAACAGCATCATAAAGTTATACGAAGTCCTCACTCCAAAAACACTCTGTCGAATCCACACGCAATAATAAATCGTTCTCTCCCTAATAATAATCTGTCTCTCCTTTTATACCATTATTGCCCATGCACTCGTGATAACAAGAAAAATGTTCACATTCATTCACCACTCTAATGTTTTCACAACTCACAACAAACACTTTCTCCCCTGGGTCCCCCCCCCCCCTGCCAAGACGGTCATACTCGTGGAAAAATATAGCCAATACCACGAGCACTCTCTTTCCGCCCCCCCAAACATACACACAAAAAAGTAACCCCACAATCTGACCGTGACACTAAGACCCCGTGTCCTAAGACTTATGAGCACATGCGCTGATGTCTGTGTTACCCATATGTTCATTGTATGTAAAACAACAAAATATTGGAAGATTAGCATTTGGGTATATTAACAGAAGCTATACATAACTATATGTCAGGGAAAGCACATTATATAAGAATGAGCTAGGCTGACCGTAACGCCAAAGAACCGAATATTATTTAGATACGTTCTGATTCTTTAAAGACAATCATAGCTATTTTTTATTATTTTACGGAAATCTACGAATAAATTTGAATGCTTGAAAAAATATTATATATCCTCTTTTATTTTAGTAAACGTTTAAGTATAATTATTATAAATAACAAATACATTTAAAGTAACAACTTAGGAACTATTTTAAAAAATATTATCCTCATGTAAAAGTTATGAAGAAAAAATAATTTTTTTAAAATAATCTCAGAATTGAATCGTAAACATATTTATCGGGAAAAACCAAGCATCTGTTATTTTTAGTATGTTGTTAATATTGCGAAATAAAAATAAAATTAATTTGATCTAAATAAATACCCAAATGACATCCTGGCGCGATTGCCCATATTAGCCACATCTCTAAGTTTCTTTGATTTAATAACCATGCGTGAAATTACTGATAATGTATTTTCCACTTATTAAAAGTAAAATTAATAAATATAATTAATGGGTTTTTAGGTTGCTAAAATTTGCTAAAATTAAATAGAACTTTAGTTTTGTATTTTTAACAATTAATACGTTTTCACTTTTTATTCATTCCAAAAATATAATGTTAACAAATTTATAAAGTAGTAAAAACGTAACCATTAAATGTACTTTTAATAAGAAAGTGGCATTTAATTCAATCAGCGTAGCGAAACTACATAGCCAAATTACTTGCACTAATGAACTTATCACGAATCCAAATAAATTTAAAGCATATAAATGCAAACAAATTATTTTTCTTTAAGTAAAGGAGTTATAATCCTGTGGGTGATTTAATTAATACAAATATTTTTAAAACTCTGTGGTTGTGGGGGGGGGGGGGGGGGGGGGTAATACGATTCTTTCATTTTGAACAATGCAGCACAAAATACGCCTTAGAATGAATTTGATAAATAATTAACCTTCTCAGGTAAATATATATCAGGGGTAAGAGATAGGGTATGTACATTTTTACGTGGATGACAAATACTTTAAATCCAATGATATTACAGCTGTAAAAAATAGATGCTATATTCACATTTTACCAATTCAGAAAATCAATGACGTTATAAAACGTAGGTACATTTACATAATTATACCCATGAATATCAAAACCCAATCCTTTTAAACAAATGAAAATGTAATTTTTAAAATAGAGATGGGTTAAGATTTTCTTGGATAGATGATAAATAGATGGAATTCTCTTCCACTACACATCCGCAATATACTGACCATCACAGCCTTCAAAACTGCACTCAAAACACATCTCTTTAAACTCTACTATCCTGACTGATTCCCACTTCTTACCAATATAATATGATGCTGCTGTGTTGCGTACAAGGCTTGACATGTAAATAGTTATGGAATGTTTGGAGTGAATAAACATTTGTTTTGTGTTATTTAAATAATGTTTGTTAATTTTTAAGTTCATGCTGATGTCTGTTAAATTGTATGTACAGCGTGGTGAGCCAAGCCCTAGGCTTGGGTACCACGCTATATAAAACTACTACTACTACTAATAATAATAGATATATAGATATAGATATATAGATATATAGATATATAGATAGATATATAGATAGATATATAGATAGATAGATAGATAGATAGATAGATAGATAGATAGATAGATAGATAGATAGATAGATAGATAGATAGATAGATAGATAGATAGATAGATAGATAGATAGATAGACACATCGAATGACGGACGGATTGACAGGTGGACAGATGGATGGATGGATGGATGATGGATGGATGGATGGTAGACAGAACGCTTCCTTGAATAGTTGAGCAAAAGGTATCATTCATTCGGTAAACTATATATAAACATATATAAAAATTAATGTATATATGTATGTCCCGTATGCGCTCCTATACCATTCATCCGATTGCGATAAAACCCGTGTGAGTCATTGTACACACGCCCGCAAATGTTTTTGAATTATTACACACATTTTACAATATTCCTTTTGGGCCTCGGGCCCTACATTCATTTTTTTTCTTTTATGACCTAAATATAATTTCCGTATGCGTCCCTATACCATTCTTCCGATTGCGATAAAACTTTGGTAAGTGGTTATGAGCTATACAAATATAATTTCAAATAGAGCTATCTCACTGGTGGATAGTACTTAATCAAATACAATCCACTATTCAGTTTGTGTGTAACATAATAAGTAAGCTTCTGAATTAGTACAACCATTTTACATTTTGTGTTTGAGGCCTGGGGCCTTTTTTTAATGTAAGCTATATAAATATAGATTCAAACATTGCTATTGCATGGGTGGATCAATTGCTACAAGTGTGTTGACTTAACTTTGAAAATCCATGCTTCTCACTTGCACAGCTGTATAGTGCTTGATCATGCGTCGAAAACCCTTCTAATTTATTTTGGTACGCACCCGACCGGAAAAAAAGTAATTATTTTCTATTTAAAAATTATTTCCAAAACGTAATTAAAGAAAAAAACTGTTTTCTTTGAGTGGCATTGCAAAGCATGCCGGGTTCTCGCTAGTAATATATGATGAAAATAATTTTAAAAACTATAGACCTGTATCTAACTTATCATTTTTATCTAAAGTCATTGAAAAACTAGTTCTAAAACAACTTTTTGCTTACTTAAACGACAACTCTCTTCTCAGTCCTAATCAATCAGCCTATCGACCTTTCCATAGCACTGAGACGGCTCTCTTGAAAGTCACCAATGACCTCTTGTTTGCATTGGACAGTGGTGATGTCTCCCTCCTGATCCTCTTGGACCTTAGTGCAGCCTTTGACACTGTCGACCATGAAACCCTTTACAAAACGCTTGAAAATTACTTTGCCATTTCTGGTTCTGTTTTGTCTTGGTTTAGGTCGTTCCTCTCCGATAGAACGCAGGCAGTCGCTGTCGATGGCTGTATCTCCAGCAGTGCTGACTTGGTGTATGGAGTGCCACAGGGGTCCGTTTTAGGCCCGGTTCTATTTACAATGTATACCAGGCCACTGCTCCTCTTGCTCGAGAGGCATGCTGTGGAGAGCCAGTCTTTCGCAGATGATACGCAATTATACAAGCATTTCCATCCCTCTCTTGTCGATTCAGCTGTCCGGACTTTGCAGGAGTGTATTGGTGATGTCAAGTCATGGATGACACTCAGCAAGTTGAGACTTAACGATGACAAAACTGAAGCACTAATTATTCATGATCACAAATCATCCTCTAACTCAGCTCTCCCCACCTCATTTCAAGTAGGTAACTCAGACATACAGTTTACATACTCAACTAGGAATCTTGTTTATATTCTGTCTAACAACATGTCTCTAGATAAACTTATATCTCACATTTGTCGCTCTGCATACACTGCTATCCGTCAGATCAGCTCCATCCGCCACTACCTCACAGTAAGTGCAACAAAAACCTTAGTCCGTGCTCTTGTTCTCTCTCGTCTTGACTACTGCAACTCTCTTCTGTCAGGCTCACCAAAATGCTTCTTAGAAAGATTACAAAAGGTTCAAAACTCAGCTGCTAGGCTAGTTTTAAAGGCAAAAAAAAGTGATCACGTCACACCACTACTTCATTCACTTCATTGGCTCCCTGTACAAGCACGGTTTGACTATAAACTCTCTGTTCTGTGCCACAACTTTTTCTCGAATTCCTGCCCTTCCTATCTAACCGAAATTCTCTCTGTCTATTCACCCCTTCGACAGCTTCGCTCCTCCGCAGACGAGCGTATTCTTTCTGTCCCCAAGACTCGCACAAAAACATACGGTGAAAGATCTTTCTCTTACTGTGCCCCAAAACAATGGAATTCTCTTCCACTACACATCAGAAATATATCAACCATCACAGCCTTCAAAACTGCACTCAAAACACATCTCTTTAAACTTTACTATCCTGACTGATCCCCCCTCTGAAAGTTAAATGATGCTGCGGAGTGCCGTCCATGACGTCACATGTAAATTGATATGGAATGGTTGGTTTTTAATTTATATTTTTTAAGTTCATTTTAATTTGTATGTACAGCGTGGTGAGCCCAGCCTAAGCTGGGGTACCACGCTATAGAAAACTACCCATAATAATAATAATAATATATTAACATAAAATGTAACTAAAAAACCTAAAAGCAAGGTTTTTCATATAAACCTTTTATAAGGATTTTTTAAAAATTTCATTCAACGTCATCTCCCATCCCAAAATACGTCACAAATAGAAAGCACATAGAAACAGCTACACAATCTCCACATATGTCACAAACACAAAGCACATAGAAACAGCTACAGAATCTCCACATATGTCACAAACACAAAGCACATAGAAACAGCTATACAATCTCCACATATGTCACAAACACAAAGCACATAGAAACAGCTGCACAATCTCCACATACGTCACAAACACAAAGCACATAGAAACAGCTGCACAATCTCCACATACGTCACAAACACAAAGCACATAGAAACAGCTGCACAATCTCCACATACGTCACAAACACAAAGCACATAGAAACAGCTACACAATCTCCACATACGTCACAAACACAAAGCACATAGAAACAGCTACACAATCTCCACATACGTCACAAACACAAAGCACATAGAAACAGCTGCACAATCTCCACATACGTCACAAACACAAAGCACATAGAAACAGCTGCACAATCTCCACATACGTCACAAACACAAAGCACATAGAAACAGCTGCACAATCTCCACATACGTCACAAACACAAAGCACATAGAAACAGCTACACAATCTCCACATACGTCACAAACACAAAGCACATAGAAACAGCTGCACAATCTCCACATACGTCACAAACACAAAGCACATAGAAACAGCTGCACAATCTCCCCAGGGAAACACGCCCCATTGAAAAAATTAATACCCCCCCTCTCCCTTTTGGGGATTGGGGAGTGTGGGGCTGACAAATTGAAAGAATGTGTTGTCATTGGCAGCGAGTCTATGTGCCACGTTTCAGCTCGATAGGATAACAGTTAGTGGGTCGGTTAGCCTTTCGAAAGTTTTGCCACAAAGAAAGACAGAAACACACGAACAACGGCCAAGTTAATATCAAGGATTTAAAAAAGATACCTCTTGGCATCAAACTTATGAAAAATTCATAAATATTTTCTACACCCACGATTGCACTGTTGTAGAGCTACCGTGTTTCAACGGAAGAGAGCCATATTTTTTTTTATCTCTGATGATTCTAAAATTCCCAACCCTTTTTTTTTTTTGTTGTAAATCTTCCTTTCAATAAATACTAATCTTTCTTAGAGAGAATCTACTTTATACTAAGCTGTATACCACAGTTTTATGCATTGCTATAAATAGCATTCAAAACATTTAACATTTGTATAGTCTATTTAAAGTAAAATTTAAAAAAATTGATTTAAAAAAGTGTTTGCCACCTGAGGAAAATCTCGTTATTGCTTTCAATCCGACCAGCTTAGCTCATCAACTCCTAGCATGAGATATATAATCACGCATTACGTTTGAAAAGGTATAATAAGCTTCTCGTGATATCATTGATTCTGTTCATGCGATGTCTACACAAATAAAAATAATAATAATTAAGAAACTAATCCATTAAAAACAATCGATTTCATCAATTAACGGATCTAGAAAAAAACTACAAATAATAATTTTACTTTATTTCTGCACTTTCCGATCAAATGTTTTGACAGCGGTCTAAAAATGCCCTGTTGAGCAACTTCAGTCCATCAGCTCAGTTATTTTGTATGGCTGAATGAATTTTTAAGTGTGGCACAGACAAAACTTTAATTATAAGATGATTTCTCTTAAAATGTGCTGAGGTGAAAAATTATAAGATCATTTCTATTAAATTTGATGATGCGGAGAATTATAAGATTATTTTTCTTAAATGTAATGAGGTGAACAATAATAAGATTATTTCTCTTAAATGTGGTGAGGTGACTAATTATAAGATTATTTCTCTTAAATGCGATGAAGTGACTAATTATAAGATTATTTTTCTTAAATGTGATGTGGTGAACAATTATAAGATTATTTCTTTTAAATGTGATGAGATGACTAATGATAAGATTATTTCTCTTAAATGCCATGAGGTGACTAATTATAAGATCATTTCTCTTAAATGTGATGAAGTGACTAATTATCAGATTATTTCTCGTAAATGTGATGAGGTGAACAATTATAAGATTATTTCTCTTAAATGTGATGAGGTGATATCATTGGAGACAGCCTGATATAATGATTAGCTGACAGATACTCTTTGCTGCAGGGAACGACGATACATATGGATGAACATGGATGAACATGGGCGTGCCTAGGCAGGAGCGTGTAATTATCTTGTTCTACTGCGGACAATTTAATGTTTAAAAAACTCAGTGCCGTAGCTATGGTTAGTCCCGCTTGGGGCTCTTCAAACTTTTTGCCGCCCCTTCTATGAAACACCTATGCATTTGTCTGAAAATGCCTGTTCCTCAATATAAAGAGAAAAAAAAAGTCCTGGCCGGATGGACCGCCCCACTCCGCACCCTCTTCCTACGCCCCTGTCAGGACTACGTTATGCTGAGGCTAAAACCAAGTTCATAGTCCTAGGAGAAAAATGAGGAAATGCCAAACGGAAAAAAAAAATGTTAATTATATTATAACTGTCTAGGAAACAGGAAATTCCATCTAGAAATCTCTTAGTTCATTACTGCTGTAGTGATGGGAAGGATCTTTGCGACTTATCTTACACCGACAGGGTATTTTCTTATATACTCAATCAATATCTACATCGGGAACGTAACCAAGTCTCGAGGCGTGGACGAGGGTCAATTGAGTGGCTTGGTCAATGCGAGGGCTAGATTACACTTTGTTGCTGGGGATGTTATCTCGCGGACGCGATGGGGGGGCAAGTTTTTTAGAAATTTTCAGAAGATGGTGGCTTGGTGGATGGCTTAGGGTTAGGGTTAGGGTTAGGGTTAGGAACTCTTTGGGATTTGGTAGGATGGCTGTGACGGATTATTGATGTGTCACACACACACATAACCTCACTACAACCCACCCACAAAAACACACTGCCTCTCACATACACATACATACATACACTTGTGTGTATCTGAATGTGTGTATGTGTGAGGGCATACGATGAAATCCGTTTAAAAGTTACACGCGAAATAAGTAAAATAACTTTGAGCATATTGTTAAAATATCACAGTCAGAGTCGTCCACTTCATCACAATTGCATCGAACTGAATTCAACCAGCTGTTCGGCAAAGTATTGTATTCAACAATCACTACCCCTGGTGGCTAATAACAATGGATAAGTATCCATACATTGATGTTTCTTCAATTCACGTTATTTACGTGCAAGCCCTCCCCCATCATTGATGGCACAACAGCACAATGAGAAAACATTGTGCCATGCGTTTATGCTTATGTTTGCATTAATGACAATTTTTGCCACGCGTTTCTGCTTATGTTTGCATTATTGACAAAGCATCGCTGCAAGAAAACTGACCCCATGAGAACATAGTAACTATGCACCAGGCTTTGCCGTTCAATTATTTTTTTTTTTTACCTTTCACACACACCTGGCGGTCAGCAACTTGCTACCTTGTAGGCCAGCTCTTTTCCCTGGCCGAACTGTCAAGCCTTTAGGCTCTAGCTTTGTAAGAATATCCTGATCACAAGAACCGTGTCCCCCCCCCCTTTCCCCTCAGATGACCAACCAGAAACATGGTGACAAGAACTGATAGATGTGTGCCTCCCAAGCCCCACCCCCTTTTTCTAATTGGCAACCAACTACAGTGATATTCTTTTCACTCCACAACTTGATAATTTTAGTATGAGCAAGACAAAATCATTACAAATAGTTACAAGCTGTCAAGAATTGTAATCATATGTACTTAGTGGTAATCAGATGTTACAAGTGATCATCAAAAGTTACTAGTGGTAATCAAATGTTACTAGTGGTAATCAAATGATACTAAGGGTAAACAAATGTTTCTAGTTGTAATCAGATTTTGCTAGTGATAATCAGAATGTTCTATTGGTAATTATATGTTAATAGTGATAACCAAATGCTGCTAGGGGTAATCAGATGTTACCCTTTTGGTAATCCTAAATTAGTAATAATTTTATGTTATTATCGATGTCCATATTGAAATGTTGTGAGTACATTGTTATCGTTGATAGAAAGGTTTATGATTGAATTGATAGAGCAAAGTGAGTACCAGACCCTGATCTGACAGCGATCTTGCTTTATTCAGGAGCAGACGTTAGTGACAGTACTAACTTGAGCTGATGTGTTTCCCACAGTACCGCCTGCAGTAAAGCACCGGCTGGCTGTGACATCTACAAGTACTTGGCAGTGTTTCTTTCAGACAATTTATTCCAGGGAGGGGGCATCTCAGACCTTCGGGTGGGCTGGGCAGAGCCAGTGGCGTAGGAAGGGGTTTGGGTACCTTTTTTTCTTTTAATGGCGGGGCCGCCTACTGCACTATTTTTATCGCGTAAGTGTGGGGAGGGGGAATCTTGGCTCGAACAGCTACGCTACTTAGCAGCGCATTAATCGGCACCAAAATTAGGTAAAATTGCGATCAGGGCCAACATAAACTAAATTCATGCCGGTTTTAGTGCCCATGAGGGTATACTTGGCCCGAGCTAAGTTTCATCCTCTGGAAACTATGCAGTCCAACTACATAAACACAATTATAGGAAGTTAACATAATTTTATGTTCGAGAAAATCGTCTCGATTGCCAACACCCAGTGTTGTTGTTGTTTTTGTGTCATGAAGCGAGGTCGATGATGGCTCCTGAGCGCAAGTGGGGGAATGTCTTGGGGAGGGGGGAACACTTACCCAATTTTGTTGTTGTTGATAAGTGCAAAATCCAGGAATGCTATTTGGCGTATTCCTAAACTTAGTGGAAATTTGATTAAAAAAAGGGGATGTTTTGGTCGTTCAGGAAAGAAGAGGCGGTGCAATCAGTGCTAAAATAAGGCATGGGACTAGTTGCTATATTTAACCTGAATTCACTGAACTCACTCCGGTGTGAATAAGGCATTATGGAACTAGTTGCTATATTTAACCTGAATTCACCCCGGATGTGACGTGCCCCAGGGTATTATTTTGGCCTTTGCTTTAGTTTTGTCCTCCCACTGTCACAATCATAGGTGTATGGCGGAGGAAAGCAGAAATCGAGGTCGTCGAAGGCTCCCAAGTGAGAGGAGGGGGGGGGGGGGGCTGAGAGATCGGGCTAGTATACTCATTTAGTGCCAACCTCATATTATTTTCGCACCACAATAGGAGACAAACAAAATGTAAGTGTCCCTTGAATGGGTTACATGTATTTTATTGTTTTGTACAGAGGTGCGGCTTATTATCGGCCGTGGTATATTCTTGGAAACAATAGGGTTATAGAATCAAATACTGTATCAAGGTTTCCAATGAATATTCAGCACATCAAAAACATCGAGCTAGACATATAAATAAGTATAAATCAAATTTACATATATATATATATATATATATGTCTTGTTGTACTTATTTCTATGTCTTGTTGTACTTATTTATATGTCTTGTTGTATTAATGTACTGAAAATTTGAAAGAATGTGTTGTTATCGGCAACGAGTATATATCCCAAGTTTCAGCTCGATAGGTTGACTTGAAGTGGGTCACTTAGCCGTCAGAAGATTTTGCCCCCCAGCAAAAGCTAAGTTAATATAAACGACTAAAAATGGCGCACAATTATATCACGTGACCTTCTATTTGTCATACATACTTGATATAAAAGCGTTCCTCTAGATCAGTGCTCAAAATAATTTTTTGTCTCACGGCACACCTAACACACAACACACACACACACTTTTTCCCATAATTCCGCGGCACCCTACTAAAATAAAAATAATAATAATTAAAACAAATTATGAAGCTGTTGAGTTTGTCTGTTGGAAAAACTTGACTTCAGTCAAATTACATTCTAACTTGACTTCAGTCAAATTACATTCTAACTTGACTTCAGTCAAATTACATTCTAACTTGACTTCAGTCAAATTACATTCTAACTTGACTTCAGTCAAATTACATTCTAGCTTGACTTCAGTCAAATTACATTCTAACTTGACTTCAGTCAAATTACATTCTAACTTGACTTCAGTCAAATTATATTCTAACTTGACATCAGTGTACCATTATTTCTTAATTCCAGATCAATTTGAACTCAATGACAATGAAAGTAACGATGTCGAATGTAATGTAGAAGATACAAAATAGTATCGGATTCCAATCTGTTATCTGTGTACATTTCATTTTCATAAAGACACCTAGACTTCTAACAAAGACACCTAGACTTCTAACAAAGACACCTAGACTTCTAACAAAGACACCTAGACTCTAACAAAGACACATAGACTTCTAACAAAGACACCTAGACTTCTAACAAAGACACAGAGACTTCTAACAAAGACACCTAGACTTCTAAGAAAGACACAGAGACTTCTAACAAAGACACCTAGACTTCTAACAAAGACACCTAGACGTCTAACAAAGACACCTAGACTTCTAACAAAGACACCTAGACTTCTAACAAAAACACCTAGACTTCTAACAAAGACACCTAGACTTTCAACAAAGACACAGAGACTTCTAACAAAGACACCTAGACTCTAACAAAGACACCTAGACTTCTTACAAAGACACCTAGACGTCTAACAAAGACACCTAGACTTCTAACAAAGACACCTAGACTTCTAACAAAGACACCTAGACTTCTAACAAAGGCACCTAGACTCTAACAAAGACACCTAGACCGGTGCACGCACTTTATGGCTTATGAGACCGGTGCACGCACTTTATTGCTCTTGAGACCGGTGCACGCACTTTATTGCTCATGAGACCGGTGCACGCACTTTATTGCCCATGAGACCGGTGCACGCACTTTATTGCCCATGAGACCGGTGCACGCACTTTATTGCCCATGAGACAGGTGCACGTACTTTATTGCCCATGAGACCGGTGCACGCACTTTATTGCTCATGAGACCGGTGCACGCACATTATTGCTTATGAGACCGGTGCACGCCCTTTATTGCTCATTGAACCGGTGCACGCACTTTAATGCTCATGAGACCGGTGCACGCACTTTATTGCCCATGAGACCGGTGCACGCACTTTATTGCTGATGAGACCGCTGCACGCAAATGCAGCACAAGAAATCTTGTGATGGCATAGTTCATGAACGAAAATAGTTACTTTAATCCTACCATGGTATAGTCTATGAACACAAACACTTGCTATAATCGTTTCTTGTCATTGTCCGTGAACTTAAAAACTTACTAAAATCTTGTAATGCCATAGTTCACACACTAAAAATATGTGTGTACACATTCAAAGATGTTTTTTTTTTAAAAACATGTTTTGTTGTACAAATACGATCATGGTTCATGGCACTGTCATATTTTATGTTAACATCTTTTTTTATGGTACATTCATGTGTAGAGGTCAAATCATGTTTTGTGTTCAAATCATGTTTGGTGGTCATTCATGTTTTGTGGTAAATCCTGTTTTGTGGTAAATCATGTTTTGTTGAAAATCATGTTTTGTGTTAACATCATGTTTTATGGTGCCATTATGTTTTGTGGTCAAATCATGTTTTTGTGGTGCAATCATGTTTTGTGGTGCAATCATGTTTTGTGGTGCAATCATGTTTTGTGGTGCAATCATGTTTGTGGTGCAATAATGTTTTGTGGTGCAATCATGTTTTGTGGTGCAATCATGTTTTGTGGCGCAATCATGTTTTGTGGTGCAATCATGTTTTGTGATGCAATCATGTATAGGCCGCAAAGCGGCACGCCTGGGGCTTTCCGCCCAGAGAAGGAACGCCTGACTGGCCTGGGTGCTGCTTTCACACAGAAACCGGGCCGGACTTTTTGGGGCTGGGGTGGTTATATTTTACATTAGTTAACTTTGGACAATCATTCATCACATACATTAGTTAACTTTGGACAATCATTCATCACACACATTAGTTAACTTTGGACAATCATTCATCACACACATTAGTTAACTGTGGACAATCATTCATCACATACATGAGTTGACTGTGGACAATCATTCATCACACACATTAGTTAACTGTGGACAATCATTCATCACACACATTAGTTAACTGTGGACAATCATTCATCACACACATTAGTTAACTGTGGACAATCATTCATCACACACAGTAGTTAACTGTGGACAATCATTCATCACACACATTAGTTAACTTTGGACAATCATTCATCACATACATGAGTTGACTGTCGACAATCATTCATCACACACATTAGTTAACTGTGGACAATCATTCATCACACACATTAGTTAACTGTGGACAATCATTCATCACACACAGTAGTTAACTGTGGACAATCATTCATCACACACATTAGTTAACTTTGGACAATCATTCATCACATACATTAGTTAACTGTGGACAATCATTCATCACACACATTAGTTGACTGTGGACAATCATTCATCACATACATGAGTTGACTGTGGACAATCATTCATCACACACATTAGTTGACTGTGCACAATCATTCATCACACACATTAGTTAACTGTGGACAATCATTCATCACACACATTATTTGACTGTGGACAATCATTCATCACATACATGAGTTGACTGTGGACAATCATTCATCACACACATTAGTTGACTGTGGACAATCATTCATCACACACATTAGTTGACTGTGGACAATCATTCATCACACACAGTATTTAACAGGTGACAACCATTCATCACACACATTAGTTGACTGTGGACAATCATTCATCACACACAGTATTTAACAGGTGGCAACCATTCATCACACACATTAGTTGACTGTGGACAATCATTCATCACACATAGTATTTAACAGGTGGCAACCATTCATCACGCACATCATTTAACTGTTGTCAACTGGGAAATTTATGGCGATCTCAAATAATATTTGTTATTGTTGTGTGGTCCGCCCACAGTGCCACACAAAGTGTTGTCCCTCCATGAAACGGACTACCCATAATCCCACAGAAGGTTTTGCCATCTCCACCAAACTTTTTATGGGTTGCTGAGAAAACAGAGCGGCCATTTCATTGGTGGGGGCGGCCATTTCATGGGGGGGGGGCGGCCATTTCGTGGGGGCATTTAACGGCAAACTTTCAAGGGGTTCGATCGAGTTGATTTGAAGAGATTTCGAGGCTCACAAGAGGGCGGCTGTAATACGTTGTCCTCTTCAGCCCCATTCTTTGAACACAGCAAACCGTTGGACAAATAAAAACAGAAAGATATAGAGAATAATCATCACACGGGCATATGTAAGTTGGTCCAGCGCGAGCAGGCTGGGAAATTGTGTAGCATTTAGAATAAACAAATCGTGAAATTGTAGAGAATTCAGACTCAACAAAATTTAGACTAAACAAACTAGGAAATTGTGTAACCTTTAGACCCAACAAACTAGGAAATTGTGTAGCATTTAGACTAAAGAGCAAGAGATCGAGAGAGAGGAGGGGGAGACGAGACGTAGTGGCGTAACTAAGGTTTGCCTCCCGGAGGAAGGGTCGCAATTTATGCCGCGTTATTCTACAACACAAACTCTGCGGTTGGTCAACAATTCTGCCCATACATATAAAGAAAATAAAAGTAATACAAAATGAAACACAAAAATATAAATATATAAATAAATAATAATAAATGCTTAAAAAATTGTAAGAGTTTAGTATTGGTAATACTTTAGTCTTGGTAAGTGTTTAGTCTTGGTAAGAGTTTAGTCTTATTTGATTGATTTCACCTGTTGCATCATGCGAAGACAGAGTAAGACAGAGAGGAACAGATACACGAGCAACAAGGAGGGGAAAGGGACGTGTGCGTGTGTGTTTGACAGAGAGAGAGAGAGAGAGAGAGAGAGAGAGACAGAGAGAGCAAGAGAGAAGCAGGCACTGACTAGGAATGTGAGAAATTGGGGAAACGTTGCGTGGTCTCATTGTTCACTTAACTGTAATCAAACATATGCATTTGTAACAAACATATTCATTTGTAACAAACATATTCATTTGTAACAAACATATTCATTTGTAACAAACATATTCATTTGTAACAAAATTATTCATTTGTAACAAACACAAATATATTCAATATATTCAATAGTAACAAACATATTAATTTGTAACAAACATATTTATTTGTAACAAACATATTCATTTGTAACAAACATATTTATTTGAAACAAGCAGATTTATTTGTAACAAATATATTCATTTCTAAAAACGTATTTATTTGTAACAAACATATTCATTTGTAACAAACATATTCATTTGTAACAAACATTCATTTGTAACAAACATATTCATTTATAACAAACATATTTATTCGTCATAGACATATTTATTTTTAACAAGGATATTTATTTGTAACAAACATATACACATATTTATTTGTAACAACCATATTTACATATTTATTTGTAACACACATATTTACATATTTATTTGTAACAATCTTATTTATTTGAAACAAACATATTTAATTGTAATAAACATTTATTTCAAACAAACATATTTATTTGTAACAAACATATTCATTTGAAACAAGCATATTTATTTGTAACAAATATATTCATTTCTAACAAACATATTTATTTGTAACAACAAAGATATTTATTTGTAACAAACATATTCATTTGAAACAAGCAGATTTATTTGTAACAAATATATTCATTTCTAAAAACATATTTATTTGTAACAAACATATTCATTTGTAGCAAACATATTCATTTGTAACAAACATTCATTTGTAACAAACATATTCATTTGTAATAAATATATATATTCGTCACAGACATATTTATTTTTCACAAGCATATTTATTTGCAACAAACATATTTATTCGTCACAGACATATTTAATTGTAACAAACATATTATTTGTAACAAACATATTATTTGTAACAAACATTTTTACATTTTTATTTGTGACCAACATATTTACATATTTATCTTTGTTAGTGACATCATAATCTCTTTTTGTAACAAATATTTCTCTATTAGTGACATAATATCTCTATTTGTAACACACCTATCTCTATTAGTGACATCACATCTCTATTTGTAACAAACATATTTAATATTAGTAACATGGCATCTCTATTTTCAAACAGTCATATCTCTTTTAGTAACAGCACATCTCAATTAGCACACATCTTTACTCTCTATATAAACAGCCTTGTTTTTGTTTTGACGATATATCGTCTCGCTGTTTTTGTTATCAATCTACAAGCAATTTAAGGTACGCAAGAACGTGGTCTTTGTTATGCGGTAATCGGATACGGTTTAGTTTTTAGATCGTTTTCTTTGAAGCACAAGTAAGACATTTCAAAGTTAAAACGTCATTAAGATGGTTTACTTTCACACTCACACTCTCATCCCTTTAAAAAAAGAAAGTAAAAGCCGGGGGGTGGGGGGGGGGTGGTGGTGGTAAAATGTTGATTCAAAACGTTCCAATAAAAAGGCAAATATTGATGACTTTGGCGGGGCGACTTGTGTGTGCCGCGCGTGTGATGGTGGCGCCCTGGTATCCGAATCTATCCAAGCGCCCGCACGCTACGTGCGAAAGTTCGGTAAGAAGGAGATTTTTCGGCAACAGTGGCCTCCCTTCCCCCCTCTCTCTCTCTCTTTCTCTCTCTGCTTGTAACACGGTGATGGAACCAACGCCTGCACGTATGCAGTTTAATGGGAATCGTTTTATTTGTGCTGTACTTTTTACACTCTACTTCTGTTTTTGTAAGTCCGACTTTTATATGCCACTGAAATTATCGCTGTTTACTTTCCTGATCATACATGGAAGGACAGATTCGTGCTGGGTGCCATAAAATGTTGGACTCTTTAAATTCGTCTCTTTTTTTTTCTCACGGGTTAAATAAGTCTGAATTTTTTTTTAAATAATAAGAACATCATAGCAGTTTAATATTTAAATTTAACCGGAAAATAATGACACTTCTGCCGACTTCATTGCGGTAATATTGCTCGTTACTTTTAAATACTCAATGTGTGTTGGCTTTGTACTGTTAATTTCTTACTGGATTATAACTATAACACTGAACGGACAGGAAAGGTAAGTTATTTTTTTTTTAAATAATTTTTTGGGGTGTATAAAATTGAAATTACAAACCTTCACCTACAGTTCCAACAATAATATTTATTGTTCCAAGGTAGAGTTTATTAACAAATATAAATTGTTCCATGGTGCAGTTCCAACAATAATATATATAGTTCCATGGTACAGTTTATTAACAAATATAAATTGTTCCATGGTGCAGTTCAAACAATAATATATATAGTTCCATGGTACAGTTCCATCAGTAATAAATTATATAACATGGTACAGTTCAATCTGTAATATAAATTGTTCCATGGTACAGTTCCATTAATCGTATACATTGTTCGATGAACATTTATCTCATGAACATGACTCTCTTGACAGCACAGCTAACTCCATGATATTTGCTATACTATACTCAGTATCCTGGGCTAAATGTCTTTCCTAATGGTATTTTACCTTAAAGATGTGAACTTTTATTTCATGGTTATTACCTTTTTATTACCCTCCATTACCCCGCAGCAAAGCCCCGGCAAATCCCAGCCATCCCCAGCTTTCCCCAAGCCATCCCCAGCATTCCCCAGCCACCCCCAGCATTCCCCAGCTATCCCCAGCATTCCCCAGCCATCCCCAGAATTCCCAAGCCACCCCCAGCATTCCCCAGCCATCCCCAGCATTCCCCAGCTATCTCAGCATTCTCAAGCCATCCCCAGCATTCCCCAGCCATCCCCAGCATCCCCTAGCCATCCCCAGCATTCCCCAGCCATCCCCAGCCATCCCCAGCATTCCCCAGCCATCCCCAGCATTCCCCAGCCATCACCAGCAAGCCCCCTTGTCTCACTATTTAGTAACCTCTGTTACTCTGTTCAAAAAAACATATTTTTCCCATTTGTTGCCAACATTTCACTCATCAATCACTGTTTATTTGATGGACCAATCATCTTGTGGGTTGATGGAACACATAGACAGCTTGAACCGCCAAGGTCTTGATGTAGTGGCTAAACTTGATTCGCCACAGTCTTGATATGGTGGCTAAATGTGACTCGCCACAGTCCTGATATGGTGGCTAAACTTGACTCGACACAGTCTTGATATGGTGGCTAAACGTGACTCGCCACAATCCTGATATGGTGGCTAAACTTGATTCGCCACAGTCTTGATATGGTGGCTAAATGTGACTCGACACAGTCTTGATATGGTGGCTAAACGTGACTCGCCACAATCCTGATATGGTGGCTAAACTTGATTCGCCACAGTCCTAATATGGTGGCTAAACTTGATTCGCCACAATCTTGATATGGTGGCTAAACTTGACTCGCCACAGTCCTGATATGGTGGCTAAACTTGATTCGCCACAGTCCTGATATGGTGGCTAACCTTGATTCGTCACAATCTTGATATGGTGGCGAAACTTGATTCGCCACAGTCTTGATATGGTGGCTAACCTTGACTCGCCGCAGAATTTATAACTTGATATAATCATTTTAAATGTATATTTTGTCGGATCATGTATATAATACTTATGCTGTGCATTCTTGAATATCATAAAAATTCTACCAATTTGAATCTCATAAAAAAAATGCTAACTTCTAGCAATCATATATACCAACTTTTTAAATTATCGTAAGGTGACCCTTATAATAATTGTATCTTATAGATGTTTCTAGCTTTCACCTTCATAATTTCAAAGATGTATTTCCACTATTACAAATAATTTGAATTTGGTAAAAATAATCATTATTCCTCTTTACTCTCTCCGGTCTCCCCCCCCCCCCCCCCTATCAAAATTTGTTTGTTTTACAAGGTGCCAACCCAGAATCTCTTTGGAACTATTTCACCAAGTTGCTACACAAAAATCTTAACGGAAATAAAAGCCAAACCGGCAAATATAGACTTTCTTTTCTAGATCATTTTAAAATTTAAAGGGTTTTTAAAAAAATATAGTGCTGAGCCGATTGCTCCCTGGACACTCGGAAATGCCGAGACACCCGGAAAATACCCGGCCAATAAAACGGAATCGAGTACGTGTGTTTAAACAACATTTTTATGTACATTTTGGCATAATCTGTGAAGTAATTTTGTCTTTGGGATTATTTAAATACAAATTAATATTAAACTGACTAGCGCGTAGTGCGAAGCTAAATGTAAGCTAAATGTAAGCTTGCGTAAGCTAAATGTAAGCTAACGTAAGCTAAATGTAAGCTTAATGAAACTGCAAAGTTCTCAAAATAATAATAATGTAGCTATTTATTTAACTTATAATAGTGCATATCTCTGGTGATGCTCATGACACCCCCTGTTTACAATGCATACTTCCTTTCGCTAACTGACCGATGAGACTGAGTAGTCTAAGGCTTACTATTCTTTCACCATGTCTAAGTACTGTCACAGAATTCAATAATGACATTTAACAGGCATTAAATATTGTGAAGGGGTGGCCCCGGAAGGATGGCACATATGGTATGGTTATAATGATGTCATACATATTTAATAATATGCGCAAATCGTCTAAGAAAAATGAAAACTATTACCAACCAGCGACCATCAACTGCTAACAACTAGCGACCAGCAACTGCCACCAACGGTGACCAGCAACTGCTACAAACAAGCGATCAGAAGCACTCACGCAAATATCGCAGCTCTGCTCCTTGTTATTTTTGTGATTTGTATGCGTTAGGGTTGTATGATGTAAGTGTTTTGAAGCCTCCAGGTTTGATGCATTCTGATGTCTATTGTTCGTTACATGCGGTTTTTACTTTTCACCATATAATGGATAAAACTTCTCATTATCCATGGATAATTCCTGAATTGTAATATTCCGAACGGATTTTCCGTGTATGGTCTCAAAATACCAGGCACGTATTTAGCACATCTGAAATCCCCATTGCTTCTCAAGCGTTTCCTGGGTGGTGTAAGGTTCTAAAACTATTTAAATGGAAAGGACACAGTTTAAATTATTCCATTCCAACAGTTCTCACCTTATCCATACAGGGCACCACTTCATGTCTTAGATACATTAAAGAGGGCAATTTCAAAGATTGTATTGACCTGAAGTGTGTGCCTCTGCTAACCCCCACACTCCTGGCAAAGTAGACGATTTGCCTCACTCGCCCACACATCACCACAGACTCGGGTTGAAATATTGAGCACGGCTATTTGACAACTAACTTAATTTAAAAAGCGAACGGGAAATAGTGCTGGAAATTTTAATGGAAGTAGAGTCTTAAGGAGACTCCGCGGCGCGCGCTGAGAAGCGTGGTAACGACGCTGTTGAACATGCAAATAGGACACGAGCAGTGTCGTGAATGTTCTCGTCTTACGACGCCCCTACCACAATTTGAGGTCGAATGGTAGAGAATTCGAGAGGTCGAATGGTAGACGTTTGAGAGGTCGGGGGTTTAAATGAAGTTGTCGCAGGCGCGGGTTTTAATGTTGGTGAAATGCATGAAGTTGTCGTTAAAATCTGAGTTGTGTTCGTGAAGTAACTGGCAGGGTGTAGGTTAGTGTTAGAATTATGGTTAAATGCGAGAGTGTTTTTTTAAAGTTGTGCGTAACTCAATTTGGAGATTGTTGTTAAAGGTTGGATGTGTTTTTAAGGGGTATATGGTTACATTTGGGGATATGTGGTTAAATGTAGGGGCGGTCGTTAGTTTATTTTTAGGAATAAACCAAAGACATACGTCCCCTAGCCAGATAGACATACGTCCCCTACCCAGTTAGACATACGTCCCCTACCCAGTTAGACATACGTCCCCTACCCAGTTAGACATACGTCCCAAACCCAGATAGACATACGCTCCCTACCTATAGCCCCCAGTTAATGTAGCTTTAACAGAAAATGAGATAGCTGAAAGGCGTAAAAATATTATTGCATTATGGCTTTTCCCGTCCTGAACTATACGCTTCAGAAAATTTTAATTTTATTTTGATACATTTTAAATGACAGCGCGTATAATAGACGCGCCATTTTGGTGGCCGGAAATAAGAGGTTTTCTATTCATGGCCTCCACTGTATTAGAACTCAACCAACCAGCGTTCAGACACATTTTGGTGACGATCTCTGGCGTTATTAAAAGTCAATCTGTCCGTGTGCGGCCGTTAGCCCCTGTACTTGGGGTGTCTGTGACGTGACAACAACCCAGGGGTGGTGGGGAGTGAAGGTTGTGGGGGGGGGGGGGAGGCCTGGCATTAGAGAATGAAAGGAGCAAGTGACGTTCAGCCGGCGTAAGCGGGCTGGTCGCGACCAACTGTGGACAGCATTCGTCTTCACTTTCTTTAGATTTAGGGACGTTTTTAAAAACTTTTTTTTTTTTATGTCTCGTTATAAACAACAGGGCTTTTTAATGGCGACGGTAATGTTAACATGAATTTCTACAGGGACCTTATGTAGACAAACACGAGGTGGCGCCACGAGTCCGTAGATCGAAATAAAAGACCTAATCGCTGTACGGCCCCCTCGCCGGATCGATGAATCAGTCAACAACCTTTCATACATTACCGTGTTTGTCTTCTAATCTGATTTTTTCCGCCTAAACGACAGAGTGTAAAATATAAAAAACGACCGTGTCGGAGTTGGCCCTTGTCAAACAATGCACCATAAGTGGTCACTCTCGCATTCCTGAGCAAACAATTTCACCACGGTGGTTGCTGGGTGCCCGGTGACTAAACGCCTCCGCCCAACCCGCCCCCCTGTCTTTTATTACACTAGTTGTTCGTACTTCTCCCTCTGTTTAACTTTCATCTCTCACTTTTGACATTTGTCTAAATTTGGGGTTTTCCCGATATCGTGCTGAAAATAGAGTCGTCCTGTGTACAACGTGAAGGCAGCCGGGTTAATTGTCTTGATGTGATATCAGTATCCGCTTCACGCCGATTTCGTACAGATTGGTCCGACTTCACTAAGTACAATTAACATTCTTGTAGCTCCCGTATACGTTAGATTGAGCTTAGCAGTCAAGGCGTACATTCACCACAAGATAAAGTCTACACAAATATGTCGAACATTTACATGATACCCTGGGGTAAAAAACAACACAAACACATTTTTTAATGTTACCAAATGCAAATAAATAGGACAGCATAATGATTTTTCTTTTCATAATTATTTCTTCGAGTTTCTTTCCACATGACCACATTTTACATTAGGAAACCTAAATCAGCCCCCCCCCCCCCACTCCTCACATAACACCTTCTTCATATGCTCACCAACTAGCCCCTCACACCCCAACTAAACACCCCCAGGCTAGAAACACCTCATTTCGAGCTAAGCCGCGAAGCAGAGAAACCATCTCAAAAAAATGAGCTACACAAATAACTTGCTTTTTCCGCTGAGACTAAACTAAAAAGATATGGCCGCCATGCTCTCTCCTCTGCCATTGATCTGAGGACACACAATCATGTGTATTTACTCCCAACTTAAACCAATACTTTGTGATGCCGAAACGTGATATTAAATTGATAGTGCGGGCTACAACAGACAATTGACAACAGCTCTGAGAGTGTGGGTTTTTGATGAGTGTGGGGGGATAAGATGCGTGACGTCGTGAGGGGCGTGTTGGGGGGGTTCTTGTGGGAGATTGCGGCTGTGTGTGGGGGGGGGCTGTGTGTTTGCCTTCTAGGGTCGTGTGGGGTTATGTGGTGTAACGTGGGGTTGTGTGAAGGTTTTTAGGGCCTTTTTAGATGGTGTTTGTGGTGTTGTGTGGGACTGTGTGGGGTTGAGTGAAGCTTTGTGGGGTTTGCGGTGTTGTGTGAGGTTGTGTGGAATTTGTGTGGTATTTTGTGTGGTTTTTGTGGGGTTTTCTTGGGATATGTGGGTTTTTATGTTGTGTTGGTGTTACGAGATTGTTGGTGTTACGAGATTGTTGGTGTTTTCTGGGGCTCTGTGGGGTTTTTTATGTTGCGCAGTTTATGTGAGGTTGTATGTGGTTGTGTGTGGTTGTATGTGGTTGTATGTGGTTGTGTGTGGTTGTATGTGGTTGTATGTGGTTGTGTGGAGTTGTGTGGAGTTGGATTGCCACGATATAATGGTTTTGCTATGCGAACGTACTAGGGTCAGAGGATGTTGGTGTACACAGCATTGAACATATAAGAGAAAAATATAACTGTTTCTTTACAAAATAATATCTTTTAAAAAATATGTGTGCTCTTATTATGAAAAAATGCTGAGTATGTTAGTACAGCAGCTATAACTTATAAATTGCATTTATCACATGACCTTTTCCAGAGATTTTACCCCCCCCCCACCCCCCACCCCCCCTCACACACACCCCAAAAAAAAATCCACACTTATTTTTGGTGATTTCCTCATTGCGCCTTGTGTGTCTTATCTGCCCTTGAGACATCCGCCCGGCGACCTTCAATTTTGTCCAGCATCGTGGGCGTCACTCTGTCGGGGGCGTGAGGGGAGGGACAAGGTGGTTGAGGGAGGGGGGGTAGACGCCAATTCAATTATTGAGTCAAAGAGAAGATGTTTATTATGTTGTTTACATAGTGTAAACCCAGGGTTGTTTTATGATTACAACAGAGCTAACCTTATGATTATAGAAATGATGATTCCTAATAGAACTAACCTTATGATTATAGAAATGATGATTCCAAATAGAAATAACCTTATGATTATAGAAATGATGATTCCAAATAGAACTAACCTTATGATTATAGAAATGATGATTCCAAATAGAACTAACCTTATGATTATAGAAATGATGATTCCTAATAGAACTAACCTTATGATTATAGAAATGATGATTCCAAATAGAAATAACCTTATGATTATAGAAATGATGATTCCAAATAGAAATAACCTTATGATTATAGAAATGATGATTCCAAATAGAAATAACCTTATGATTATAGAGATGATGATTCAAAATAGAACTAACCTTATGATTAAAGAAATGATGATTCCAAATAGAACTAACCTTATGATTATAGAAATGATGATTCCAAATAGAAATAACCTTATGATTATAGAGATGATGATTCAAAATAGAACTAACCTTATGATTAAAGAAATGATGATTCCAAATAGAACTAACCTTATGATTATAGAAATGATGATTCCAAATAGAACTAACCTTATGATTATAGAAATGATGATTCCAAATAGAACTAACCTTATGATTATAGAAATGATGATTCCAAATAGAAATAACCTTATGATTATAGAAATGATGATTCCAAATAGAACTAAGCTTATGAGTATCATAAGACTAAGACATACTGATTTTATACAATCTTTCATGTTTAATAAAAAATTAAGACGACATTCTTTTGTGACGTATTAGGTAAGTTAGTAAACACTGCTTACAATGTCACATGGTGCTAACGTGGCTAGACACTGCTTACATGGTGCTAACATGGCTAAAAACTGCTTACAATGTTACATGGTGCTAACATGGCTAAACACTGCTTACAATGTTACATGGTGCTAACGTGGCTAAAAACTGCGTACGATGTTACATGGTGCTAAGGTAGCTAAAAACTGTCTACATTGTTACATGATGCTAACATGGCTAGACACTGCTTACAATGTTACATGGTGCTAACGTGGCTAAACACTGCTTACATTAGTAGAAACTATTACATTACCACCAGAACCCTAAACGAGTAAATAATACTACGTACTGGTTATTGGTTAAGACTTATTACACCAGTATCCAACAATTAATTGTTTAACTTGTTACACCGGTAGACAATAACATTATAACATGTATCTAAGACATGAAGTGGTGCCCTACATTGCTCGCACTACTTATAGTAGCGACTTGTCTCTCTTCAGGAAGTCATCTTTAGCACCACTGATTATTGGCTAGTCATATAGAGGAACCCACACTTTGTGCAAGTCTATCTCACTCCAATAAGTCATGTATAAGACCACTCACTTTGGGCTAGTCATATAGAGGAGCCCTCACTTTGGGCAAGTCTATCTCACTCCAGTAAGTCATGTATAGGACTACTGTACAAGACCAAGACTTGGCCATCAGCTGAACGTCTGATGACCAATCTCTGTATCTGTTAATGTGACATGGCCGTCCATTCCTACGGTGTAACGACCCGTTTCCGCTAGTCGATTCCATCACTTAGACAGATTGCCAGCACATCACATTAGAATTATTTACCTCTGTGTCTGGACTTCTAATGGTTCACAACTACTTCTTATTGACCCTTGTCCGCTCTTTCAGTCGGACATATTTAGTTTTTTTGTAACGCAAATCTGAAACCATTCAATATTAAATTGAATTGATGACATGGTTTTTGTTTACACCTTCGATGTGTAACATTAAAATGTAGAGTCCAACTTTTGTATTTATTTAATCAAATTGAAGCAAAATTTCGTTCGGACATTTGGTGACTTCAAGAGTAACCTTATACTAGGGGTCATATTAAATATTAGCCTAAAAAAGGGGTCACATTCTGCATTAACCTAAAACTAGGGGTCACATTTAACATTAGCCAAGACGTATGGGGTCACATTCAAAATAAACCTCTTATATTCCAGAGGTACACAAACACAGTGGCGTAGCGAGCTTAACTCGCGCCCGGGGCACAATACCTTTTCAGCGCCCCCCCCCCATTCGAAAACCATACAATATTATACTTAAATATACCATTTGGCGCCCCTTTGTGAGTAGCGCCCGGTGCATGATGCGCCCCTTGCACCCCCTCACTACGCCACTGCACAAACAAGCTGGGTTTTGTTGTTGTTTTAATTCAGCTTTCAAGTGGCACAAATTGACAAAATACGGAAACAATCTTACTAAACCAATAAGTATTTGTTTCTGGAGTGCAGTTTTGGTTTATCTTTTTAGAATGCTTGATTTTGATTAGCGAATGTGTCGAGATTAATTTTTTTGCTCCACTTTTTAGTTCATGACGTTATGCATGCTTAGTTCACTTTAATGAAAAAACGTAATATTTTCAATGTTTAGCTTAAAGAGTTTTGGCCCTTTGGTCTTCGTTCTCCCCATCTGAACTCAGTCGGTGTTATGTTGAATACGGGAGGGAACTTACTGACGAAGTAGGTCAGCTTTCTGACGAAGAAGGTCAGCTTTCTGACGAAGTAGGTCAGCTTTCTGACGAAGTAGGTCAGCTTTCTGACGAAGTAGGTCAGCTTTCTGCATCAGATCTTAAAAACGTAAAAAATAAATTTTAAAAATAAATTAATAAATATAACAACAACAAAACAACAACAACAAAAAACGACCAAGAAAAGACCAACTCAACTCTGAACTGCGTCGCATCTACCACGAAACGGTTTTTAGCGTTGTGTCAGATTCCTGGCGGCTTTTCTTTCTTGGCGCTCCAGATGGCGCAGGAAAAACGTGTTTTGTTCAATCTGTTGATTGATTGCGTCATTAAAGGAAAATCGCGTTGTAAGCAGCTCCTCATTTATAGCTGAAACTCTGATGGAAGCTGAAAACACAGCCCTCTCTGCCGTCAGACTGGCCCTCAACTTAAATTATTCTGCCGACGAACTGACCCTCAACTTAAATCACTCTGCTTTCAAACTAACCCTCAAATTAAATCACTCTGCCTTCAAACTAACCCTCTACTTAAATTATTCTGCCTTCAAACTGACCCTAAAATTAAATCACTCTGCCTTCAAACTGACCCTCAACCTTAATCACTCTGCCTTCAAACTGACCCTCAACTTAAATTATTCTGCCTTCAAACTGACCCTCAACTTAAATCACTCTGCCTTCAAACTGACCCTCAACCTAAATCACTCTGCCTTCAAACTGACCCTCAACCTAAATCACTCTGCCTTCAAACTGACCCTCAACTTAAATCACTCTGCCTTCAAACTGACCCTCAACCTAAATCACTCTGCCTTCAAACTGACCCTCAACTTAAATCACTCTGCCTTCAAACTGACCCTCAACCTAAATCACTCTGCCTTCAAACTGACCCACAACTTAAATCAAGGGTATACAGCTAGTAAAGTAAAATAGGTCGACTTACCTACAGAGAAAAAATATGTATTAGGTTAAAGTACCTGAGTTAAGAGAGAAAATATATAAATTAGATTGACTTACCTGGGATAACAGAGCAAATATATATATTAGGGTGACTTTCCTGGGATAACAAAAAATAAATTAGTTAAATCAAGTGCCACTTAGAACATGGAGATGTGCACGGTTGAACTAAATCAAGTGAAATTACGTGAAAATTGCAAAAATATGGAGTAGATCTATCTTTTGTTTGCTTATTTGGTTTTGTTTCCTTACAAATGTTGGATTGTTTTTTTAGAGACTCTCCAAAGGTCACTGAAAGTGACGGGTAGGTGGGGGGGGGGGGCCTCACACCAAGATACTCTCCCGTGTCTTCACACCAGCGCGCGCCACGTCGAAATCCCATGTTTATTTAAAGACGAGTTGACGCAGTACACAGATCAGTGCACTCGCATCAAAGCTCGCCGAGCATGAACCCCTGTTCACAAGTGTTTGATTCGTGTTGGCAGTACGAACTAATTGTGTCTGCTTCTCTCAAGGTGGGGGGGGGGGGGCGGGGGCAGTGACAGGGGGGAGCTAGGTTAATGTCTGGCTGACGTACAGAGAGACATACGCTATGTGGTTGTCACAGGTGATATAGTGGTTGTCACAAGTAATTATCTGGTTGTCATTGGCTGTTACGTAATTGTCACATGGTAATACATATCATTTTACTCATTCCTTACACAGACATAATGGATGATTTAATGGTCTTGGTGTATGTCAGTATGTATGACCGCCAGGGAAATAACATAAGACAATATAATAGTTGTATACAATATTTTTTTCTTAAACGTTCGCTAATATTCAATATTCTTTTAACTGAGTAAGACCCCCCCCCCCCCCAAAAAAAATAAAAATAAAATAATAAAACCACTTTCCTAAACGTCACCAAATCCACCAATCATAAATGGACTTCTAACTCAAACTGAATTTGACCCCACCACTTTTCTAAACGTCACCAAATGCATCCATCATAAATGGACTTCTAACTCATTCTGTGAGTATCATCACTTAAAAATCCTAAACTCACTCAGGCCGTATGTAGCTTACCAAAATATTCGCAAAAAATACTTGTATTCAACTTTTTTTTTTTTTTTTTAATCGGCTTGTTGATAGATCTAACTCAAGACTGCTGCCATTGCGCTCGAGTGGAATGTTTATTGCATTGAGAAAAAATGCCTTTAAATAAGATAGAATAAAATATTTTTATACCATAAGAAATTTTTTATGATCCAGATAAATGGATTTTTTTTTCCATTGATCGTACCTATTATTTTCAATACTGAAAATCCTTGGTTGAGATTTTCGTTGTTCCTCAAAATTATTCTGTTGCGAAACGTTCGTCAAATGATTGTGCGATACGAAGAGCTGTTGAGTTCTTGAGTGTGAGTACTGATTTTGAAGAGAGCCTAGGCTTTTTGTTTGAACGGATTTCTCGTTTTTATGTTCTTTCCAATATCAATGTCGCGTCGGATGTCTTTTGAATTCAGTACCAAAAGAGTCTGATGTCTTGAATTCAGCACCAATAGAGTATGATGTCTTGAATTCAGCACCAAGAGAATATGATGTCTTGAGTTCAGCACCAAAATAGTCTGATGTCTTGGATTAAGCACAAAGAGAGTCAGATGACTTTGATTCGAGCACCAAGAGGGTCTGATGTTTTGAATTCAGCACCAAGAGAGTTTGTTGTCTTGAATTCAGAACAATGAGTGTCTGATGCATTTGAATTTAAAACCGAGAGAGTCTGGTGTCTTTGATTTGAGCACCAAGAGAGTCTGATGACTTTGATTCGAGCACGAGGAGAGACATCTGTGTCTTCAAACATCTGCGCAACAGTGTCAAATAGCTCGTACAAGTTAATTAGTTTCTCGACCATTAATGACAATGAACTTAAGCATACGGAAAAGCTAATTCTGAAGATGTTCTTTGTTCTCAAGAGTGGTCAATCATTGAGAGGGCGCGGTTAAAATTTAATTCACTGCAGTAATGAGGTCATACAGTTGGACGATCTCTGGGATTTTTTAGCAACCGAATGTTTACGATGAATGCCATTACACACATTTGTTCTCAGAATAACCAACAAACCGATGTTGTAACCTGTCAGTGATGTTGAACCATACCACGTGACAGTAAGTTACTCTGCCTAATTTCGGAGTCGCTGATGAAATGCTCCACAGTCAATATAATGACAACAACCTCGTATATGTTGTTTGTAAATGATAAAATTTAATCCAAACTTCCAAATCTCCAAACCTCTCACTTTCTCTAATCCTTTTGCGTGTCAATTGTTTTTCAATTATCTCAGCCTGTTTATAATTGACTCCAATTTCATGTCTATAATCAAAACAATGTATCTTTTTAAAAAAAAAAAAAATTATTTAAAAAACGTATGCCTGATATGTGTTATTGGCGCCCCCTCCATGATTTATAGCGCCCCCACATCAATTTTTTTCCCTAAGCAAGCATTTCACTGCCTCGTGGACCATCACACGCCCCCATGGGGGGTAGCACCCCCTCCCTTTTTGAAAAAACTCTGGTTCAAACAATGGATCGGAAATTCCGAAGCAAAAGTGTGACGCCCTGTGCCAAGCCCACCCTTTACCATCTCTCGAAATCCTTGTCTTCCTACGCTAATGTGTAATATTTATGTTATGTTCAGATATATGGTTTTGCAAGTTTAATCTGGCTGAACATTTGGCTCGTTAGATGAACAATGCGTAACAAAAGACTGGAATCAAGTTACAAAGATAAACAGTAGCAAAGCCAATGTTAACCATATTCAATTTAATTATACAAATAAAATTATATAAAGAATACAAAATCAAATTTGCAGAAATAAAAACCATATCACCTTCCAGCACAGCATTTGAAAAAGTATTATCCTCGAAAGAAACAAGCACACACACACATAAGGAGTTAAAGCGTGTATGGCTGCTGTAACTATAGTTCGTCTCGTAGTTTCAAGTCTAGGAAATGAAGCAAATCTCTTCTGGCTAAGAAAGCTGCCGGCTTATTTCTGAAAGAGGGAATTAGACGTTCATATCGAAACAAAAAAGGGGGAGATAAGTGGTAGACGCTCACAAATGTATATTGAAGTACAAATTGGGTCAAAACACATGCTATAACAATTTTTTAAAACTTTAATACAAAATTAATACAAACATCCAAACACAAATTATATATAAATATTTATTAACAAGCAGCATTCTATTTATTTATTTGCTCTTTGTTTTGTTTTGTTTATAAAAGGCTTGCCAAAATGCCTGTGTCTAGAAGTCTAATATCTAAATATATTCTTTTGGTATGTATTCGTCACTGTCAAAACTCAAACTATACACTTTTAATATAACTTTTTATTATAAGTTTTCTTTTTGTTTTATTTAATAAGAAAAACGTATTACATTTACTTTCAAACAGTCTGATGTTACGACAATGAAGCACACTGTAAAGGAGATACATTACCTAAAATATTCAACATTGGAGTCGGTGAATGAAATTTTCCAGTTATATAATTCGATTATATTTTACCATAAAACATAACAAAATGTATTTTTTTTAAATATCTAATCTTATTCTAATAGTAGGGCTACATAGAGAAAATCAGAGTGATGTACCTTCTGAAATGACCAAAGTTCAGTTCGATGATCAATCAGAGAAGGTCGCTGCTCTCATGTACGTACATCTGATCTAAATGGTCGTTGAAACTATAATGCAGTGTTTGTTTCTTTCCAAATCAGTCTCGACTAGTTTGATGTATCGCTCTGTCCTATAAGGATAGGGATACTCGGAGAGGATAGCGACACTCAGAGAGGATGATACTCGGTGAGGATAGGGACAATTTTTTAGGATAGTGACAATCGTTGAGGATAGGAACAATCGTGAGGATAGGGACAATCGTTGAGGATAGGGACAATCTTTGAGGATAGGGACACTCGTTGAGGATAAGGACAATTATTTAGGATAAGGTCATTCGTTGAGGATATGGACAATTGTTGAGGATAGGGACATTCGTTGAGGATAGGGACATTCGGTGAGGATAGGGACACTCAGAAACTTTGTGACTTTATTTTTCTTTTGGAATGTTTGAGAAGAAATATCCAAACGGCTGACTAAAAGGTCTTTGACCTACAGGTAGGTCTGCACCTAAGTTGACCTTTGGAACACTATCAACATTACAACTTCACAATTAACCATTGCCCCACCCACACCTCTGCCCAACCCCTCCCAGCACTGGGATGAAAACGTCCATAATGGCGTAAATTTGCCAGAGGAGAGGCTCCATGACATGCAGTTCAGGGACACTACTGGACAGACAAAGCGGACCTGATCTCCTGAAAGACATGACGATGAACAGACATCCTGGACCAAAGAATATCATAGCACACACAAGGTTCTGTTTCACTGTCCCCCGATAAGTTTTGAGTTGAGTGCAGCGTTATATAAGGCTCTCTTGTTGCTTCCACATGTGTCTGGCAGTTACCCTCGAAACGCCACTGGCCGAGATAAGACAGGACATGCGTATTCAAATATGATGAGGTGAATTATCTGGGTTCTCAACATGTGGGTCGCGACCCCTTTCCCAAGGGTCGCCTAAGTTCCTTCTGAAAAAACATATACTCTACAATTATGAAGCAGAAACAAAAATAGTTTGTGGCTGGAGGTCGCCACAACATAAAGAACTGTATAATGGGTTGCTGAATTAGGAAGGTTGAGAACCACTGCAGAATATACATAATGAACGCAAGACGTAATGAAGCCGTGCTGCCGTCTGGTCAAGGCTCATAACATCTTTTACGACGTGACAATATCAAGGCTGATGGTTGGTGAAAGGACATCACAATGACTTCAGACTCAATTGTGTTCCATAGGATTCCACGCTAGAGAATGGCTTCCGTGGAGAGACAATCGGACCCCTGGCTAGACAATAGTCTCAATGGCGAAATGATAGGATCTCTCGCTGGACATTAGCATCAATGGTCTTACTTTAAGATACATCGCTAGGCAATAGTCTCATTGGCGAGAATATAGCATCCGTACCTGGGCAGTCTCAATGGACAGAATATAGCATCTCTCGCTAGACTTATGTTTTAGTGGTCATACTATAGGATCCCTTGCTAGACATTAGGAGGATTAAAAAAATGCAGCCGAGTGAGGCTTTACTCTTCCAACGCTTGATAGCAACTCACTATTTTGGTGAGGTTTTCTCCTCTTAGCACTCTTTGGGCATTAGCGATGCGTCTACTCTTTGAGGCTTGAGCTCCAACAGCGAGCCTGCCTCATCATTTTGTGTGTTCGAACAGTGAGTCTGCCTTGCCAGCGTGTACGATCCATAGCAGGCGTTTCATGCGAATTTGGGTTGATGTCCATAGATTTCAGTGATTCTTTTAGCCAGTCCTTAAAGCGTGTTTTCTTGACCTTCAGCTGAACTTTTTCCTCTGGAGAGTTCACCAAACCTTTGTTGTTTAGGAAGTATGTTGTCTTGCATTTTCGCAACATGATCTGCCCATCTGGCTGGTCCTTTTTGCAGGAGCGTGGGGATGCTGATAAATTCAGCCTGTTGTAGGACTTCTGCATCTAGAACTTTGTCCTGCCAGCTTATGTCACCAAGTTTACCTTGATAGCTTATAGGTCGAGATGGTTTAGTAGTCTAGAATGTCTTCTGTACACTGTCCACGTCTCTCTAGGACAAAGGAGATAAGCTAATACGATTGCCCTAAATACTTTCAGCTTAGAGACAAGAATGAGACCCATTCGCCCCCAGGCACTCTTTCGGTCAGAAATGTTGAGAACGCCTTTGACCAAAACAACCCTGTTGAATTCCTAGCCATTTAGTTGAACTCTTAGACATTTAGTTAAATTTTTCACTAATTATCTGAGGATAATATGATCTAGGTCATTAAGTGCAGTCATTTGTTCCTAAGTTTGTCCAACTTCTATATTTCAACGTTCGAAATTAGTTCTTATAATTACGTTCTGCTAGGATATGCACTCCCAAGAGGGATAGAGCTGTTTGTAATGTAATTCCCTCGTACTCGGATGGTGAAATGGCATTTTGTAATCATGGCGAATCCCACTGCGACGTGCCGTGTCTGCTACAATGTGACAGCGACCTTGAACTCGTGTCTGAACATGGATAGACTAGATTTATTATGTAGGTCATTTCAAAGTTTGTTAGCCGCCACGAAATGTCTCATCGTTTGTTTTATTTTGGAGAAGACATAGCTACAAGGTGCTCAAAAGAAATCTTACTTGTAATAAAAAATATACTTGGACATACCCGGGTGCAGTTTTATACACCGGTTTAAGGTATTTTGAGAAAATACCCTTTGGACCCAAAAAAAAAAGAAAATAATTAACTTCATATTTTCTATAATATATGCTGACATTGAATAGGCATACAGACATGAACATGAAACAAAGATGGAAGAAGTAACATGAAGGGAAAATGTAGGAAATGCCATTAACGAAGTATGGAGGAAATTACATGCAAGACAGATGTAAGAGATACCGCTTCAGTTTTCAAGTAATCCATTAGTCCATATTCCATTTCAACACGTAATGGACTTCAGTGCTATCTCACAATTGAAATCTAACGTCTCGTAATGGGCTTCAATGCTGTCTTATAAGTGAAAGCTAACGTCTCGTAATGGGCTTCAGTGCTGTCTTACAAGTGAAAGCTAACGTCTCGTAATGGGCTTCAGTGCTGTCTTACAAGTGAAATCTAACTTCTCGTAATTGGCTTCAGTGCTGTCTTACAAGTGAAATCTAACTTCTCGTAATTGGCTTCAGTGCTGTCTCACAATTGAAATCTAACTTCTCGTAATTGGCTTCAGTGCTGTCTCACAATTGAAATCTAACATCAAAATGGTGAATTAAACTAAAGCCTGAAATATTGATGGACTATACGATATCAAGAAGAAATAAATGGTCTAAACCCGTAGGAATCAAGGAGTAACGACATCAAATCAAATCAAACCCTGCAGACGCCAGTGACTGAGATTTCGGCTCTCCCATTCAAAATCAGCCCCGACCAATTCAGTAAAGCTGTGGTCGATAGAAAGGTTTTGGCAACTTTGGCGCTCTGACTGATGCTAAAGATAGTCGATGGCCACCACAGTACGATCTGGCCCACTCATTCCGTCTATAAGTCATCGATGGCCACCACAGTACGATCTGACCCACTCATTCCGTCTATAAGTCATCGATGGCCACCACAGTACGATCTGACCCACACATTCCGTCTCTACGATCTGACCCACTCATTCCGTCTATATGTCATCGATGGCCACCACGGTACGATCTGACCCACTCATTCCGTCTATATGTCATCGATGGCCACCACAGTACGATCTGACCCACTAATTCCGTCTATATGTCATCGATGGCCACTACAATACGATCTGACCCACTCATTCCGTCTATATGTCATCGATGGCCAGCACAGTACGATCTGACCCACTAATTCCGTCTATATGTCATCGATGACCACTACAGTACGATCTGACCCACTAATTCCGTCTATATGTCATCGATGGCCAGCACAGTACGATCTGACCCACTCATTCCATCTATATGTCATCCAGTTAGGTTAACAATGGCTATATCAAAGTTTAGAACTGAGTTCAAATATTGAAATATTTCTTGCTGAACGTGTAACAGTTGGCTAGGGTATTGATGACAAAACACGCGATAGTTGGCTAGGGTATTGACAAAACACGCGATAGTTGGCCAGGGTATTGACAAAACACGCGATAGTTGGCTAGGGTATTGATGACAAAACACGCGATAGTTGGCTAGGGTATTGACAAAACACGCGATAGTTGGCTAGGGTATTGACAAAACACGCGGTAGTTGGCTAGGGTATTGATGACAAAACACGCGATAGTTGGCTAGGGTATTGACAAAACACGCGATAGTTGGCTAGGGTATTGACAAAACACGCGATAGTTGGCTAGGGTATTGATGACAAAACACGCGGTAGTTGGCTAGGGTATTGTTGATGATGCAGTCGTCCAAATGTGGCCTTTAAAATACTTTGTATGCTGTGTTGAGGCCAATAATTTTACCCTTAACAAATATGAACCCGACTTGAAATCTTATTTTTTCCCCAAAAGGTTTAAAAACTATCGTTTATTAGCAAAGTAAAAAATACTTTACATGATGAGATTATCGCTACATCATATCGACCTCCCAGAGTTTCCTTTCCTTGTCACTCTGGCTGTTTCTGGCGGATAAGATGAATAACGGGATTGGGGGGGGGGGTTGGGGGGGGGTTGGGGGGGGGGGGTGTTGAGACGGGGGAGCTAACCTTTCAACCCTGCTAATATTGATGATTTTTTGTAAACACCATTTAATGCCATGCAAAAAGAAAAAACGAATATTTAAAAATACTCATATATTTTTTGCTACGAAACCCACATGAGATTGCAAAGATATGTGTTCTTTTTTTTTTAAAACACCCTTTTTTTAAACACCATTTAATGCCATGCAAAAAAAAAAAAAGAATATTTGAAAACACTCATACATTTTTATACTACGAAACCCACATGAGATTGCAAAGATATGTGTTCTTTTAATTCTATTCTCTTCTTTTATTTTAAAGCTGTTTACTATAGCCGTCCTGAAATAGTTTAAAAAAATGCCCGGGGGGGGGGGGAGAGCTACGATCATTTGTTTGAAAAGCCGAAGCATTTCAAGCGTTTCATTGCCCACAGGCGGCACACGTGATACCTTGTTGCTAAATAACTTGTCGCTTCCACGAGTAGAGCCCGCAGCCGTAACCTCACTGGAAACGCAACCCCGGCTTCCTGGCTTCTTGCACACGATCAAATGAAACGCTGCCAGTATTACACCCACACTCCGGTCCACGTCCAAGTCGTAGGAATGTAACGTAAGGGTGCCCCGCAAGGTGGCGGCCATACCTCTTTGTTTTCACCCCAAATATCACGCTTCGTCCGCTTCATCTCTGCAGTAGGTTCACTCGGAACATTCACTGCGCGGTCGGGTGTGAGCCGTTTATTGTTGTGAGCCAATTTATCTAAGCCTTACACAATCTGACTCAACTAAGCATCGTACTTATCCAAATATGCCCACCACACCCCGGGGTGACCTAGCGTCCCGCGCACCATTCGACATTCTACCTAAAACTATTCAGCCCTCTCCCTTTGTATTGCAAATGTTAAAATGACTTTAGCAGCACCGAGCACCTGCAGTGAGAGATTCAGAAGAAACTATTAAGAGAAAGTGCGGGAGAAGAAAAAAAAACGAAAGGTAGTTTCATGCACGATTAGTTATCATTGAAGAAATCTTTACATTTCTCGCGCACACTGCGTTATATAGACTGAAAACTTGATTGAAGACTCCGTCTGAGTTCGGAAATATTACTTTACTTCATTGGTTTATAGTATTTTAGCAACAAAAATCGTCTTCTTTGCTTGTACGTCAACCTACTTTATTAATGTAATTGTTTAAAATCGAATATTTAAGTGTGTTTTTTTTAAACAAACTCAGACAATCTTTTCTACCAATTTTATTCTCTCTCTCTCCCTCTCTCTCCCCCTCTCTCTCTCTGTCTCTCTCCCCCCCCCTCTCTCTCTCCCTCTCTCTTTCCTCCCTCTACCCAAAATATAATTAAAACAATATTTTTTTAAAAAATTATCTACGTGTTATTACAAATCATGCAATGGCAATCGCATTATGGAATATTTTAAATCCTATAAAATATTCCTAACCACTGGGTGTACGCTGGCAAGTTCTTATAGTCCATCCAGTTCTCTTGTGGTGCTCGGTATCTATTGAGTGACCGGTCCTTGGGCTAGAAACAATCACTGGATCCTTGACCATCTGGTCACACATAGACTCAAACGTGTCTATGACAGATGCTTCACTCAGACTTTCACACCTGTCTATGACAGATGCTCACATATGCAGCATAAAAATGATGGCTTGATATTTTGGATTAAAAAAATGAAAAGTTACAATATAGTTATTGAACTTATTCATAAAAATTATCAATAAAGTTATAAAAAACAACAATTGTAATGTATTATGATATATTCACTTGTGAAATAAAAAATACCCACATCCTCCAAGTAAGTCAAATGTAGTAACTAGACACATCTGCATGTTGATAATATATGTTACTCTAATCATATGAACTAAGACACAATTGCCTGTTTGTATTATAATGCTACTATAATCATAATTCAATTTCACTTCGGCTCGTCAATGACGATTTGATTGAAACACCAGCACGGCTAGCAGCTGCCAGCCATATTTCCATACATTTTGGAGCCACTTTGTTGATGAAAACATTTAACAGAGCCCATGCTGAGTTCATGTGTTTACCCCGTTCATGAACATTAAGTGTCTCTTATCTTCCAGAACTTGTCAACATTTTACTCATCTCAGCAGACCAAAACGAAGTTGTTAACGGCATCATGCTTGGGGGGGGGGGGGGGGGGTGGTGGTCGAGTTCCTGACTTGGTGACGTCATACTAAATTGTGGAGGATGAGAAGAGCGAGTTGGCAGGATGTACACAGGTGACGTGGTGATAACTCAGTGATATATAGGACAAGAGATATTCTTAAACAACAATGACGTCAATTGCTTACATTCAACTTTGACATTAATAATCTTATCATATCATATCATAATATATCACACACCACACATCTTATCATATCATCTATTAAAATCATATCTCATCATATATTATATTATATCATATCACAACATATATTATATCATATTAGTCATTTATTATATCATATGACATTTTATATCATATGATATATTATATCATATCATATTATATCATATTATATTGATTGATTGGATACTTCTATAGCGCTGGTATCCATGCTACTTTAGCATGCTCACTGCGCTCTGGTTTCATCAAATCTATTAAACAAAAAAGTCTTTAAATGTTTCCTAAATGATTTTTTGTCCTTTTCAATACTCCTCAAAGATGGAGGTAAAATATTCCATAACTTTGGCGCTATCGCTTCCAAAGAGCGCACTCCGTACGACTTTTTTCTGTGTTCATCCACACTGGGAATTTTTAGTAAGGATTGTGTAATTATACTTAGATATTTATTATTATTATATAACGAAGCAGGAAATTTTTAAAACATTATGTAACTCCTAGAAGTCCTTTGCATACCAAGACCTCATTGTGACCTGACAGAATCAAACCAAACGGCCACTTCGAGTATTGCATGGGCAATTTCCCAGACAGGTCTGACTTTTTTTTTTATCCGTTAGTTCAGAAACGCTACTGAAATTCGCATTGTTGTTTTCAATACGAATATTTTGATTGCAGCGTGCAAATAATTGGGTTGGCAGCGTTTTGCCGATTAGCGTCTGAGCAAATATTCTGAGCATCAATGACATCATTAGCGGGATGCACTCATTGAACTTCTACCCGTTGATCTTCACCGTCGTCGAGTTCGATGAATAAATCATAATCGAATCGATGTAATAGAATCTGGCAATGAATCGCTATTACAGTAGAATCAGTGTAATCGAATATTGCAATGCATCGCTATTGAATTATAATTAATGTAATCGAATCTAGCAATGTATCGCTATTAAAGTAGAATCAATGTAATCGAATCTAGCAATGTATCGCTATTGAAGTAGAATCAATGTAATCGAATCTAGCAATGTATCGCTATTAAAGTAGAATCAATGTAATCGAATAAAGCATTGAATCGCTAGTAAAATAGAATCAATGTAATCGAATCTAGCAATTTATCGCTATTAAAGTATCATGCAGACTAATAGGAATTGTTGGTTTTAGAAAGTCTTTTTAAAAAAATACATATTTCTTCTTTTTAAATCCTTTACATTAACTTCGCAATTGTTCGTGTGTTTCTTTTTGGCTCCCTTTCCAATGATCATCAATTGCCCTGAATGTCTTTTCTTATTTCTTAAACTTTGTATATCTCCCAACTATTTGTGTCCGTTACAGATCATATTTTTCACAGTAATAATACGTTAATTCTTTTACTTCCTGTAACCTTGGTATTAGAAGATCCAACTTCCGGCAATAACAATGGCGATCGCCAACGTTTTTAAACTAGTCACATTTTCATCTGTACTGTACTCTGAAGAAAGCTCTTAGCCGAAACGTTATTATCTTATCGTCTTGTCTTTCGATTCAAGCTTCCACATACCTTGTTCTGCTATTTACATCTTTTTGGATTGGTGAAAAAATAATCGAACGGCTAATTGTTCCGCTTCCCGTCCAGCAATCGAGCTGAAACTCGGCACTCGTTGCTAATGACAACACATTTTTTTCAAATTTTGAGCACCACTTTTGAACCAAAATTTCATAAATCAGCTTTTTCGATATTTTTAGTGGAAAGATAAAGGCAAAATGGTGACAATAATTTCGCGACATGAAATTCCACATAACTGCGCTAAAAGAAAATCTTTAAAAATAAATATCCCTTGTTTGGTGCGTAAGTTTCTTTTGTTTTTCTGAAAAAGTAGATTTAATAAATATGCAGTGTGAAAGCGGGTGAATAATTAGCATGATATTTCAATTATAATTGAACAACCCTTAAAAACATGCTTTACGTATAATCCTTTATATGCATTTTTTTTGTTTTATTTTACATTATCGTGCTAATTATTCACCCGCTTTCACACTGCAATTATAATTGAACAACGCCAAGGGTTTCGGTCTGGTTATGAAAGATAGATTAAAATTTAATAGTCACTAACAATCTGTGTCAATATAATAATATATATTAAGCTTTAGTAATAATTTTACAATACACATAAGTAAATGTTTCGGGACATGCCTTCATCAGTGCAACAAGACATATAAATATTTATAAATCAATATAAATAAGTATACTCCTGGATTACCTTTGGTCTGTTCATGAACAACTCCTGGATTACCTTTGGTCTGTTCATGAACAACTCCTGGATTACCTTTGGTCTGTTCATGAACAACTCCTGGATTACCTTTGGTCTGTTCATGAACAACTCCTGGATTACCTTTGGTCTGTTCATGAACAACTCCTGGATTACCTTTCGTCTGTTCATGAACAACTCACCCTTGGACTACTCGTGTACTGCTCGTGTACTCCTCGTAGACTTGGACCGCGCGTGGTTCACCCATGTACTGCTCATGAACTTACTCAATCATAAGTTATATTTATCCGGAAATCAGATTTTTGATTCTCCATTACAGAAAAAAAAGGCTTAAATCCAAAATAATTTTCAACAAATAGAATTATGATATCAAAAACACATTTTTACATTATAACCCGATTTTGAAAAAAAAATAATGTCAAACACAATTTAAAATTGTTTCATTCAAGTTTTAAAACATTTTGTGCAGTATCCCCCAGACAACGTATCTAGACATTAGATATTACATTGGGCTACTGCGTCACACGCATACACACGTATATTTGTTTCAGCTATAGTTTACATTCTGTCATCCTATACAGGCATCACGACCGTTGATTACAACATAACAATGCCCATACGAAACATAGGATATCACAGGACGCATACTGAAATGAATCAATACCAACATATTGGCAATTATAGCAGTGCTGCTCACCTTCGCACCGGAAATTTCCTAAAGATACAGTTAGCTGTGCATGTTCAATGATAAGGATGAACATTGGGGTGGGGGTGAGATGATGGGATAGAAGGAATCACACCATCAAACAACTATCACAGCCGTCAGCGATAGGATATCTGGTGTGGCTGTGATTGTTGAGGTGAGGGAGGAGATATGGCGCGTTGTGGCAATCATTCAACACAGTAGGTTCAGACCTCGTAGTTGGCGGCTGGGAGGGGGATCAGATGACCCACTAGTGTCCCCCATTCGGAATGTGTGTAAAACATTTCACCGAGCGCCACCATGAGTGGAATTAGCAGCATCCATTAAGATACAAATAAAGTCACCAGGTAATTGAAAGATAACTTACGTATGAGGATGTTAAAAGTAGCAGCGATGGTATAAATTGATGGTATAGTTTGATAGCCTATACGATTATGGCATAGGTTGATGGTATATGTTAATGGTATAGGTTGGTTGTAAAGGTTGATGGTCAAGGTTGATGGTATAGATTGATGTTATAGGTGAATGGTAAAGGTTTATGGCATACGTTGATGATATAGGTTGATTGTATAGTTGATGGTATACATCGAGGTTGTAGACTGATGACATAAGTAATATGAGCATATGGTATGGACCTATGGAACAGATAGTTGTAATAGCAGATGGAACAGTCGATGGGCAATGGTATCGGTCGATGGCTTAAGGTAGTGGTCGATGGTAGAGGGAAATATCGCATTGTTAAGACATGTCTTCTCATTATGTTATCGAGACTTTACCGTCTTATTTCTAGCCTTGCTCAATGCACAGCGGTCTCCAGTCAGGGATATTTAGCCTCCACTTACATCCTGCCATTTTTGGTCTTTGCTATAATGCTTGTCCATATTTTGGTAGGGGCTCTCACAGTATTATGATAACCCCTGGCTCAAACTAATTCTTAGATTTCCCCTGGAAAGTCCAATACGTTGGCGTACTCTCAGGACCTCAGATTTCACATTCTTCTTAAACTACCAGGGTTTCGTATTAGGTTAATTATGTTCACAGCTGCATTCTTCTTAAACTACCAGGGTTTCGTATTAGGTTAATTATGTTCACAGCTGCCTTCTCCTTAACAGGGTTTCGTATTAGGTTAATTATGTTCACAGCTGCATTCATCTTAAACTACCAGGGTTTCGTATTAGGTTAATTATGTTCACAGCTGCATTCTCCTTAACAGGGTTTCGTATTAGGTTAATTATGTTCACAGCTGCATTCATCTTAAACTACCAGGGTTTCGTATTAGGTTAATTATGTTCACAGCTGCATTCTTCTTAAACTACCAGGGTTTCGTATTAGGTTAACTATGTTCACAGCTGCATTTTTCTTAAACTACCAGGGTTTCGTATTAGGTTAATTATGTTCACAGCTGCATTCTTCTTAAACTACCAGGGTTTCGTATTAGGTTAACTATGTTCACAGCTGCATTTTTCTTAAACTACCAGGGTTTCGTATTAGGTTAATTATGTTCACAGCTGCATTCTTCTTAAACTACCAGGGTTTCGTATTAGGTTAACTATGTTCACAGATGCATTCTTCTTAAACTACCAGGGTTTCGTATTAGGTTAACTATGTTCACAGCTGCATTCTTATTAAACTACCATGCTTTTGTATTAAATTAATTATGTTCAGAAAAAAGTTATATTAGCACCGTAAGAACAGTTAAAAATATACTCGTCATAATTATAATATAACCCGCCACCCCCCTAACAACACGGTTTCAAAATGTCTGCGGTTGTTAATGAAAACGAAGCGTAACTTTGTCACTTTATTTTGGAAATTGAAAGATTAGAAACTAGATTGATCAGATGGAGAATATTTATAAAAAAAACATTCACTCTTAACTATCATTTTTTTCTTTCTATTTTGAATGTGTTTTTGGGCCGAGGGGGGGGGATTCCGGGGAGGGGCAGGGAGAGAGGGGTACAATCCTGGCACTATTAGCTTCTGAGCCCTGGTCGATTCTGTCAGACGCGAAATTTCAGCTTCTAGGTCATCTGGAAAATTCCCGTGAGTCCAGAACACATGGATACAAATACTCACAGACACACACAAACACATAAACAGACACACGGAAACGCACAAAAAGACACACGGAAACACACACACACACAGACACACATTCAATGAAACACCGGCACATCTCATTTAGAAATATAACTCTACTATTATTCTTATATAAGACAAACATTTGAGGATCCTAACGCTATGAACCAAGGTCGTGATTCCAAAATTACCATCCATTGACTTAAGCCTGGCAGAGGACATACATTATTTAGTACCTTAGCCCGACATAATAGAGATGTAATAGGAAAACTGTGTGCTCTTAGTTTCCTTGACTTTTGGCTTAGATGATTATAAATAGAACTATTGTTCATCAGCCGGCCAGTCTGATTAAACAGTTTGTGACAGTACAACCTATGTAAGGATCCGTAGTATAATGACAGCCATGTCACATGGTGTTGTTTTCGCCGTGAGATGGCTTGGATTCTGTGTGGATGTCTCAGCGAGCGGGGATATTATTTCTCTGAGTTGAACAAAATTTCAATTTGAAAGCGACCATGAACTTTGGCCACTGCGTGATCATTATGTGTGGTTTGTGAGTTGCGAGGTACAATGATGTAGTCCACCTACTTGTTTCAAGGAGCTTGATCATATTCCTTGATGTATATTGGCCTGTATTGTCCATTGGCTTTTATGTAGATTTTGTATTGTTGCCTTTTGTATTTTATAGCGTTTCGTGCCTTAATTAGGGATAAAGCGTGTTTTTTAAATGAACTTTATTATCATAATTATTATTTTTATAGGAGATAATTTGTTAATATGTTTGGTGTTGTTTTTTCGCTAAAAAATAACATATTTTTGTCAAAGCAGTTAATATTAGAAAACAATTTTTTTATTGAGAGAGGGGTTTTGAAGTTTTCAACGTTACGTTTGACGTCGATAACTCCATTTATGACCTATTTATTATTCAAATTTATGTTAATGCAAGCTATAAATGGACGTGCTGCGATTCAAATGTTTGCTTTATTTTCTTTACATGAGCCGTAGTAAAGAGTCTAGAAAGTTGTGTGTTTCTGTGGCTAGCGTGTACGGGACCCAAACGTCGACAACTGGGGTGGGAGTTTAAGCAATAGACGGTTCTCTAGTGCTACTATTGTACCCCAATCAGCCAGTCTCTCTAACAAACAAACAACAAAAAACCAAACAAAAAACTGGTTTAGAGAGTACAAGACTAAAAATTTTTCAATTGTTCGAAAGAGGAATTGCGGTCAGAGATTGATTATTAAACTAACACAGCGATGAAACAAAATATATTATAATTGAAATGACTGCTTTTTCCTCCTTCAAACTCAAAGGAAGATTTAGTCTCGGGTCGAGGCAGAATCCCATCCACTATTTTCTGAGCACTTGATCGAAAACATTCATTTCCTCTTTTGGTGCTGTTCACTTCTTCTGACCAGAGATTCGTTGAAAGAAAGCTGGGCCCTCAGGCCTACAAGCTGGGCCTCTAGGCCTACAAGCCCATATTGCCGATTGGTGGAAGGTTACTGGCTAGAGATTACCACGCCACTGCTGGTGGATATATCAGATCGAAACTTGACTCTTGTCCCGTTTCTCCCCAGCTAAGTTGTTTCTCAAACATTTTACAGAAAAGTTGAACATTCAAAGCGAAATAATTGTGTACTAACACCTCGATAGGGAGGCGTATATCATATGAGAATACTAGAGAAGGTATTCGCAATAGTAGTGGGAAAGGTTATATTTCTGAAAATATTCTTTTAAACGTTTGATAGATTAGTTTGATAGATTAGTTTGATAGATTAGTTTGATAGATTAGTTTGATAGATTAGTTTGATAGATTAGTTTGATAGTGGATTCTCTTAATAGTTGACATAAAGGGTACGGCGACTTAGCGCCTATAGATTAGTGAGAGCACGACTATCAACAGACACCAGCAGTGGATAAATCAGGTTATAGTATCTGCAATGTCCATCACACACTGGACGTAAGACAGTCATATCTTTACCGTCTTATTCATCACGTACTCGACATAAGACACAGTCTCATCCATCACAGACTGGACATGAGTCAAACACATCCATATAGTCTCATCCATCCAAGACCAACGTTGATGACGTCATCATTCACCCGCGGCGGCGCCCCCCCCCCCCCCTTTACTGATTGTGACGTTGACGGAAATGAAATGCTATTTGATCGGTTGATATTTGTGACCTTTTGCTGGAGTTATCTCTTTCAGCCAGGTGCTCTCCCTTGTCAGTCGTTTTTCCAAATACCCCCCACCCCCTTTTTTCCCCCGAAACCCAACCAATGGCGTAACATTCTTAAAACTGATTTAATAAGAATACTTTGTCAGTTTCATATAAATAATAATGCAAATATAAGGCGCCGTATAACTAACTTATTTAAACTTATTTATTCTTTCAATCATGTTATAGCAATCATAATTTAAAGATTTTCAACATATTCTACATCCATTTGATAACAATTTCTCAGTCGTCGGCCAGACACTTAACATTACTCCAATGACTACATTCACTCAGACACTTAACATTGCTCCAATGACTACATTCACTCAGACACTTAACATTGCTCCAATGACTACATTCACTAAGACACTTAACATTGCTCCAATGACTAGATTCACTCAGACACCTAATATTGCTCCAATAACTACATTCGCTCAGAGACTTAGATCTAACATTACGCCAATGACTACATTCACTCAGAGACTTAGATCTAACATTACGCCAATGACTACATTCACTCAGAGACTTAGATCTAACATTACGCCAATGACTACATTCACTCAGAGACTTAGATCTAACATTACGCCAATGACTACATTCACTCATTGACTTAGATCTAACATTATGCCAATGACTACATTCACTCATAGACTTAGATCTAACATTACGCCAATGACTACATTCACTCATTGACTTAGATCTAACATTATGCCAATGACTACATTCACTCATAGACTTAGATCTAACATTATGCCAATGACTACATTCACTCACATACTTAACATTACGCCAATGACTACATTCACTCAGACACTTAACATTGCTCCAATGACTACGTTTACTCAGACACTTAACATTACGCCAATGACTACATTCACTTTTGTTTTCGTGACATTCCATATTTTCAGAAAAAAGTATAGCTAACATGACACATGACCTAGTTTATACACATGACCTAGTTTATACACATGACCTAGTTTATACACATGACCTAGTTTATACACATGACCTAGTTTAAAGCTTAAACATGGTCTAGTACTGTGACAGTCACATAGCCTAGAGTATACAAATGGCCTAGCTTATACACATAACCTAGTTATACACATGACCTAGTTTTTATTGTATACATAGTCTAGTTTACACATTGCCGAGTATATACACATGGTCTTGTAAATACACATATCCTAGTATATACACATGGCTTAGTATATACACATGGCTTAGTATATACATATATCCTAGTATATACACATGACTTAGTATATACACATGGCTTAGTATATACACATGACTTACTATATACACATGGCTTAGTATATACACATTGCTTAGTATATACACATTGCTTAGTATATACACATATCCTAGTATATACACGACTTAGTATATACACATGGCTTAGTATATACACATTGCTTAGTATATACACATTGCTTAGTATATACACATATCCTAGTATATACACATGACTTAGTATATACACATGGCTTAGTATATACACATATCCTAGTATATAAAAAAGGCTTAGAATATACACATGGCTTAGTATATACACCATTTAAATTTGGTTGTAAAGGGACATAAAATTGACATGTCGACTGTACTTTACAGTTGCTATGGTAACCTTTTGAAATTTTTCCCCCAGACTTTCCCGTTCCCTTTTCTAATCAATATTTTATTTTTTAAATTACGTTTTTTGTTTTGTTTCTTATATATTTTTTTTCTCTCAGCTGCCTGGGACACACTGGGAATATTAATAAGTTCTATGACAGCAACGAGAGAACTTTGACCCGGGGGGGGGGGGGGGGTTGTGAACGCACGTCTGCAAGGTCAAGGGGTTTCAGTGAAAGTAACAAATATGGTCGTTCTTGTCTTTGGTCTGATGGTCTGACTTTGGTCTGATTTTGGCCTGATGGTCTCACTTTGGTCTGAATTTGGTCTGATGGTCTCATTTTGGTCTGATTTTGGCCTGATGGTCTCACTTTGGTCTGATTTTGGCCTGATGGTCTCACTTTGGTCTGATTTTGGTCTGATTTTGGTCTAAATGTCTCTTGTAAATATTAGTCGAATCCTTTGAAGTGTGCGGGATTTGAGTCAAGGATTCGGACGTTTGAGAACATGGTCTGAATGAATGGTGGCCTGGGTTGTTATGCAAGTGTGACAGCTTTCTTCTGTCATACACACAAGTGTGACTGCTTTCTTCTGTCATATACACAAGTGTGACTGCTTTCTTCTGTCATACACACAAGTGTTAGGGCTTTCTTCTGACATACTCACAAGTGTGACAGCTTTCTTCTGGCATACACACAAGTGTGACAGCTTTCTTCTGGCATACACATAAGTGTCACTGTTTTCTTCTGGCATACACACAAGTGTGACTGTTTTCTTCTGGCATACACACAAGTGTGACAGCTTTCTTCTATCATACACACAAGTGTGACTGCTTTGTTCTGGCATACTCACAAGTGTGACTGCTTACTTCTGCCATACACACAAGTGTGACAGCTTTCTTCTGGCATACACACAAGTGTGACAGCTTTCTTCTGGCATACACACAAGTGTGACAGCTTTCTTCTGGCATACACACAAGTGTTAGGGCTTTCTTCTGGCATACACACAAGTGTGACAGCTTTCTTCTATCATACACACAAGTGTGACTGCTTTGTTCTGGCATACACACAAGTGTGACTGCTGACTTCTGGCATACACACAAGTGTGACAGCTTTCTTCTGGCATACACACAAGTGTGACTGTTTTCTTCTGGCATACACACAAGTGTGACAGCTTTCTTCTGGCATACACACAAGTGTGACAGCTTTCTTATATCATACACACAAGTGTGACTGCTTTGTTCTGGCATACTCACAAGTGTGACTGCTTACTTCTGCCATACACACAAGTGTGAGTGCTTACTACTGCCATACACACAAGTGTGACTGTACTTCTGCCATACACACAATTTTGAGTGCTTACTTCTGGCATACACACCATTTTGAGTGCCTACTTCTGGCATACACATAATTCTAAGTGCTTACTATTGGCATACACACAATTCTGAGTGCTTATTTCTGGCATACACACAATTATTAATTTGAGTGCCTTCATCTAGCATACACACAATTATGAGTGCCTACATCTGGAATACACACAATTTTGAGTGCTTACTTCTGGCATGCTAAAAAGTATGACTGCTTACTTCGGGTATACAAACAAGCATGTGCGCCGACCTGGGCTAGACGCACGCCACTTCCTGTCTCGTTAACTTTTAATGTAGCATTTCACAGTTAATGGCTCAGTAGCACGAGATGTAGTTAGTTTTGTTAACGTATTGCACCTTAAATCTTTTTTTTACATATGACCGTAACATTCTATAACTAGTGTGTTGTAAACATGTAACACTACCCACTAATAGAAATTCGTATTTCCAAAAGATTTAGTCAATGAATTTTGTCTTAAGTCTAGTCAACTAAATAAATTGAGTTTCCCATATTGTTGCAAGGTCGAATCGTGTGTACATTATTTACAAGAATGCGCAGAGAAGAGACGGTGAGTTGAAAGGTCAGCTGTCTGCACACACCTGACTCATCCGTGTCAAATATCCTATTCCAACACACTCTGACACGTGCGTGTTATCGACGTCATCTTGAAACGTTGAAACATCTTATATTATATTACCCTCCCCCCCCCCCTTTTTTTTTTCCTTTTGTAAACAATGATAAATATCTTACACTTCCTAAGATTCCATTTTCTACACCAAGGCTGGATATCTTACATTTTGTCAGTCAACCCACAGATTGTTTGTTCGGGCCTAGTTGTGAGCCAGCAAAATGAATAAGGTTTACAGAGACAGTCTTTTGCAACAATAAATGTCTTTATCCACTTGTGGATACAAGGCGACATTGGATGCTTAAATGAGCACCATGTCCTCGGTGTCAAATTGATGGCGTAAAGGAGTTGGGTGGAACAGCGGCCTTGACCTTGTTCAATGCACGACCGACGTAAACAAGTGCTGCGTTTGAATCGTTCAAATTTGTGTTTCACTTATAGGCATGGGATGGTTCACTAAATGAACTCACTTGAGATGGTTCACTAAATGAACTCACTTGAGATGGCTCACTAAATGAACTCACTTGAGATGGTTCACTAAATGAACTCACTTGAGATGGTTCACTAAATGAACTCTCTTGAGATGGTTCACTAAATGAACTCACTTGGGATTGTTCACCAAATATATCAATATCTGGTTAACGTGTGATGGTATGTCGAATATATCATTATCTGGTTAACGTGTGATGGTATGCTTAATATATCATTATCTGGTTAACGTGGGATGGTATGCCAAATATATCATTATCTGGTTAACATGAGATGGTATGCCAAATATATCATTATCTGGTTAACATGGGATGGTATGCAGAATGCACACTATGATGTAAACGTGCCTTTTGATACAAATGGTCAACATCATATGAACACCCAAAGATATGCACCTATTCCAACTATGTGCACCTATTCCAACTATGTGCACCTATTCAACCTATGTGCACCTATTCCAAATATGTGCACCCTTTTTCAACTATGTGGCATATTCCAACTATGTGCATCTATTCCAACCATGTGCATCTATTCCAACTAAGTGCACCTATTCCAAATATGTGCACCTATTCCAACTATGTGCACCTATTCATACTATGTGCACCTCTTCCATGGGTTACCACGGAATGCATCCAAAATTAACAATCTCTCTTTGAACAAGACGTAGATGGCTATCAGCAACAAATTTAGAGCGCACACTCCACCCGACCTCGCCATCTGTCCATTAATCCAGCCACTGAAAGGGCCGTTTGCATTCAGGCCGTGCGATGCGTGTAAGGATTCCCATTGATTACAATGCGGCACAGTAACGTAGAGGGGGGAGCGAGGGGGGGGGGGCGGAACGAGGGAGGTCCGTCCCGATGGGAGCTAACCCTAGCTACACCCCTGATGTGGCTCATCTCAACATGACATCATTGAAGCGCGTCTAAAATTATTTATAGTGGTTTGTTTTTGTGTGTAGTATTGTAGAGCAGACCTGCACACCACAAAGTGTAAGACGGGCCGTAATACTTTATGAAAAACTTGTGCGGGCCGTAATACTTTATGAAAAACTTGTGCGGGCCGTAATACTTTATGAAAAACTTGTGCGGGCCGTAATACTTCATGAAAAACCTGTGCGGGCCGTAATACTTTATGAAAAACGTGTGCGGGCCAAAAGAAATTAGGATAGAGGGGAAAGCTATTAAGAAAATAATTTTTTTTTAAATATTTCGTTACTACGCGGGCCACAAAGTGGGTGCTGGCGGGCCGCATGTAGCCCGCGGGCCCTATTCTGTGCAGCCCTGTTGAAGAGAATAATTCAACAACCTCTAAAAACTGTTTCGCAAAAATCCTTTCTATTTCATTTTTTTTTTAAATTTTATATTAATATTCTTAAGTCCCACCCAATTTTACAAACTATTTCAGTAAAGACAAAAGAAAATATTACGCACCAAACGAAACTCGGATATATTTTTAAAAAGGAATCTCATTTAGCGCAGATATCGGGAATTTTATTTTATGAAATCGGTGTCATCATACTCCCTTTATTTTCCTCTTGGTAAACAGAAAAATACCGATTCTCGGGGTTTGTGGCTTGGGGTCTAGGATAAAAATGTAAAAGAATACTCTGTCAACGACAACGAGTCTATGTGCCAAGTTTCAGCTCGATAGGCTGACGGAAAGTGGATCAACTAGTTGTCAAAGAATTTTGCCCTAAATACAGAAAAGCGAAGCTAATATAAACGGTTTAACAACGTGGTCAACCATTTGACAATGATGTCCATTTGAATATGTCCATTTGAATATGTCCATTTGAATATGTCCATTTGAATATGTCCATTTGAATATGTCCATTTGAATATGTCCATTGGAATATGTTCATTGGAATATGTCCATTTGAATATGTCCATTTGAATATGTCCATTTGAATATGTCCATTTGAATATGTCCATTGGAATATGTCCATTTGAATATGTCCATTGGAATATGTCCATTTGAATATGTCCATTGGAATATGTCCATTTGAATATGTCCATTGGAATATGTCCATTGGAATATGTCCAATTGAATATGTCCATTGGAATATGTCCATTTGAATATGTCCATTGGAATATGTCCATTTTAATATGTCCATTGGAATATGTCCATTTGAATATGTCCATTTGAATATGTCCATTGGAATATGTCCATTTGAATATGTCCATTGGAATATGTCCATTGGAATATGTCCATTTGAATATGTCCATTTGAATATGTCCATTTAAATATGTCCATTGGAATATGTCCATTTGAATATGTCCATTTGAATATGGACATTTGAATATGTCCATTTGAATATGTCCATTTGAATATGTCCATTTGAATATGTCCATTGGAATATGTCCATTTGAATATGCCCATTTGAATATGCCCATTTGAATATGTCCATTTGAATATGCCCATTTGAATATGTCCATTTGAATATGTCCATTTGAATATGTCCATTGGAATATGTCCATTTGAATATGTCCATTTGAATATGTCCATTTGAATATGCCCATTTGAATATGTCCATTTGAATATGCCCATTTGAATATGTCCATTTGAATATGTCCATTGGAATATGCCCATTGGAATATGCCCATTTGAATATGTCCATTGGAATATGCCCATTGGAATATATCCATTTGAAAATGTCCATTGGAATATGTCCATTTGAATATGTCCATTGGAATATGTCCATTTGAATATGTCCATTTGAATATGCCCATTTGAATATGTCCATTTGAATATGTCCATTTGAATATGTCCATTTGAATATGTCCATTTGAATATGTCCATTTGAATATGTCCATTTGAATATGGACATTTGAATATGTCCATTGGAATATGTCCATTTGAATATGTCCATTTGAATATGTCCATTGGAATATGTCCATTTGAATATGTCCATTGGTATATATCCATTTGAATATGTCCATTTGAATATGCCCATTGGAATATGTCCATTTGAATATGTCCATTTGAATATGCCCATTTGAATATGTCCATTTGAATATGTCCATTTGAATATGTCCATTTGAATATGCCCATTTGAATATGCCCATTTGAATATGTCCATTTGAATATGCCCATTTGAATATGTCCATTTGAATATGTCCATTTGAATATGTCCATTTGAATATGGACATTTGAATATGGACATTTGAATATGTCCATTGGAATATGTCTATTTGAATATGTCCATTTGAATATGCCCATTTGAATATGTCCATTTGAATATGCTCATTTGAATATGTCCATTTGAATATGTCCATTGGAATATGCCCATTGGAATATGCCCATTTGAATATGTCCATTGGAATATGCCCATTGGTATATATCCATTTGAATATGTCCATTGGAATATGTCCATTTGAATATGTCCATTGGAATATGTCCATTTGAATATGTCCATTTGAATATGCCCATTTGAATATGTCCATTTGAATATGTCCATTGGAATATTCCCATTGGAATATATCCATTTGAAAATGTCCATTGGAATATGTCCATTTGAATATGTCCATTGGAATATGTCCATATGAAGGGTCAGGGCCGGCCTGTGAAGGGAGTATGTGAAGAAAGCGTACATTTAAAGCTTTGACTTAGCTTTGTGACACGTTTAAAAAAAAACAACTTAAATGTTAACTTAGAATATATTATTTAATGTGAACTTAGATTATTTGATGTTAACTTTAACTGTTTAATGTTAACTTGGACTGTTTATTGTTAACTTAGACAGCTGGATGTTAACTCAGACTGTTTGATGTTAACTTACACTGTTGGATGTTCACTTAGATAGTTGCCACGAAGCAGAACACTGTGTGTGTTTTGTGTAGTTCCAAACATGAACAAAAAACGCTATAGTTGTGGTAGAGGTAGACGAGTCATGAAGGCATCTCAGCAATGACGCTAATCTCTCTCCACACGACCAGAACTTGAACAGGGTCGTCCTTTAAGTAACCCATCGCTGACTTCCTCTGAGCCTGATGTTTCGGCAGATAAGGCAATGTATGCACGAAAAGAAACATTTGTGTTTATTGTTCTGACAGCTATTATAGCCACCCACTCTTGCCTATAGACAGCTATTATAGCCATCCACTCTTGCCTATAGACAGATATTATAGCCACCCACTCTTGCCTATAGACAGCTATTATAGCCATCCACTCTTGCCTATAGACAGCTTTTTTTGCCATCCACTCTTGTTTATAGACAGCTATTATAACATCATCTATTGCCTATAGAAAGCTATTATAGCCATTCTCTCTTGCCTAGAGACAACACTGTAGTGTGTTCTACAACCGTTTCATTTAGCGCCGCATGGTATATCATATACATGAATTTTGTGTGATAGAGACTTGCATCTTTTGCAATCCACCCACTTTTTTCCTTCTTGTCCACCCACTTTTTTTCCTTCTTGTCCACCCACTGTTTTCCTTGCGTTCTACCAACTATATAACGTTGTAATAGAAATATTTCATCATACAATGTGACATTTGACTAATGCGTCTCTGTTGTCAACTGGCAACAATGGAGTGGTTAGCAGACGCGACATTAATGCTCAAAGGGTATCGCATTAACGACTTCTTTAATATTACATCAACATTTGAATAAAGTTACGCCATACAACTGTGTCTTGACATACGTCTATAGTACCTCGTCATTCACATCTAACAAGACATATTGTGAGGCTAGCCCTAACTCAGCATTGTACAAAAATTAGTTTTCAGTGTACACAGTCCCACTTAATGTTATTGAAAGTGTACACAGTCATCCCTAATTCTATTGAAAGTTTACACAATCCATCATAAAGCCATTGAAAGTGTACACAGTCCATCGTAAAGCTATTGAAAATGTACACAGTTCCCCGTAATGCTAATTTGAGTGTACACAGTCCATCATAAAGCTATGGAAAGTGTACTTGCAGAATGTCACGTGCTAATTTATGGACACATCTTGTGATTCATGCAGGCATGTAAACGATCCTAATTTGTTTTTAATTAGTTATGGGAGAACGCTCGGTTCGTCTACGAATTTTTAATCGAAAGTGTGTTACATAATTTAATGTTTAACGCTTGGAAAGTAAGTACAAACATTTTAGTTTTAGTATCCTTGAGTTACATCTATAACTAAATTACTTTGAGAACACATAATTAGGAATGATATTTCTTAATCATTAAGTGAGATTTTATTCTTGGATAGTATCGAAATGCCATTTGAGAAATAGGAAGTCAGGCTTAAAGAGTTTGGCTTAACAGAAACAACAAGTAGTCTATATTAAATCGGATTTTCCCATTCTCAAAATTCTGATCCTCTTATATTTTATCAGCTTCTGGATTTAGACAAGGGAATACATTAGAATCTCGGATAACGACATTGATCCGTTTTAGTGACACTGTCCTTTAACCGAAACGTTCGATTACCGAAATAATATTTTTCCTATTAAAATCAATATAAATTCAAGTAATGTTTTTCAGCCTTAGTCATGGCGTATTTTTTTACATTTTAAAGTTTTTGTTGTAATGAAAAATATAGAATGGAATTAAACGATCCTTATTTATATGCATATATTAAAATAAAGAAAGCCACTGTCATGCCATTATCATGTAAGAATATAAATTCGACCTTTACTTTTACACTAACACGGTGTTTTATTAATAATTCCTTTTAGGCGCGATCACGAGGGCTAGAATAACAGAAGATGGCAAAAATAACAAAAAGTTGTATTAGTTAACAAAAGTCTAGGACAAACGATATTTACTGCAAAGTCCCCAAAGTCCTAATGAGCCAATGGAACGTATGTATAGGCGCAATTTCGTAATCCGAAGAATCGTTCTTTAACCAAGACAAAAAGCTGTTCACAAAACTTGTTCGTTAACCGATTTGTTCGTTATGTAGGGCGTTCGTTATCCGAGGTTCCTCTGTGATAGGATGACTTTGGTCTCACACACAGTTTTATGTGAATGTTATTTTAGGTTACACTGTACACATCAACGTCTGTCAGTTAGTGGGTGAATGTGAGACGGCCATTGAAGGATTCCATCACGGAATCAGTCAAGGTGTCAGGAAGTAGGTCAGTCGTTTAGTCGATCATGAGTCAATCAAGGTGTCGGGAAGTAGGTCAGTCGTTTAGTCCCATCATGGGCCAGTCAAGGTGTCGGGAAGTAGGTCAGTCGTTTAGCCTATCGTGAGTCAGTCAAGGTGTCGGGAAGTAGGTCAGTCGTTTATCCGATCATGAGTCAGTCAAGGTGTCCGTCAAAACATCAGTTGGGTGTACTGCCAGGGCGTCAGTTGGGTGTACTGCCAGAGCGTCAGTTGGGTGTACTGTCAGGGCGTCAGTTGGATGTACTGTCAAAGCGTCAGGTGGGTATACTGTCAGGGCGTCAGTTGGGTGTACTGTCAGGGCGTCAGTTGGGTATACTGTCAGGGCGTCATTTGGGTATACTGTCAGGGCGTCAGTTGGGTGTACTGTCAGGGCGTCAGTTGGGTATACTGTCAGGGCGTCAGTTGGGTGTACTGCCAGAGCGTCAGTTGGGTATACTGTCAGGGCGTCAGTTGGGTGTACTGTCAGGGCGTCAGTTGGGTATATCGTCAGGGCGTCAGTTGGGTGTACTGTCAAGGCGTCAGTTGAGTGTACTGTCAGGACGTCATTTGGGTATACTGTCAAGACGTCAGTTGAGTCTACTGTCATGGCGTCAGTCCAGAAATCAGTCAATGAGTCAGCTAATATTTCGGTTAATAACTGTGTTATGAATCGTTCAACGCGATGTTCGATTACATTAATCAATTTAAGGTTACGTTACAACAGGGTCGGCCCACCCGCAGACAGTTTGCGACCCGTCGTCTTAAATATCATGCCCCGCCGGATGTCTCACAAATGTGAACGTGTATCTTCATTCATTCACCGATTATCTTTATTTTTGACATAAACGCAAGTTTGAAATATATCCAGTGTTTTGCAGATGGGACAAAATTAATCCTCATATGTAATCCTAAATAAAAGTTATAAAAACACTAAATTTCAGCTAGCATTTTTCAAGTTTGTCTCCCATTACGCGAAGTATAATGGAAAAAGTAAATTCAGGTGTGTGCCAAAATGAATCCCTGCATTTTCAATTTATCCCCCCCCCCACTCGACCCCCCCCCCCCCCCCAATTTTCACTGAGACTCAGATGTGATGTTGATCAAGGTTCCAATGACGTGGGCATTACATCTACAATAAAGCGCACACTCTATATAAATATAAGAAATAGAAATGATTCGATTTATATCTATACAGTTTGTGAATGTGAGGCGGCAGAAGTAAGTGTCTTATCAGCTGAAAATTATGTGGACTAAGAATCAATAAATCACTGTGTCATCGTTATGTTGGTTTAGGTTCAATTACATGCGGTCCTCAAAAAGTTGACTGGCGATCAAAGGTAGCCATAAAATACACTGTCTATACTCCTAGTCAACTGTACCTACAGTGGCTACTATACTCCTAGTTAACTGTACCTACAGTGGCTACTATACTCCTAGTTAACTGTAGCAACAGTGGCTACTATACTTCTAGTTAACTGTACCTACAGTGGCTACTATACTCCTAGTTAACTGTAGCAACAGTGGCTACTATACTCCTAGTTAACTGTACCTACAGTGGCTACTATACTCCTAGTTAACTGTACCTACAGTGGCTACTATACTCCTAGTTAACTGTAGCTACAGTGGCTACTATACTCCTAGTTAACTGTACATGAATGTCCTATCTCGTGAAACTTAAGTAAGTTGTCAGATTTGGTAAAGATTTAGCAGGGGAAGTAATGCCATCACTGTCTGGTAAAGATTTAGCAGGGGACGTAATGCCATCACTGTCTGGTAAAGACTTAGCAGGGGATGTAATGCCATCACTGTCTGGTAAAGATTTAGCAGGGGAAGTAATGTCATCACTGTCTGGTAAAGATTTAGCAGGGGAAGTAATGCCATCACTGTCTGGTAAAGATTTAGCAGGGGAAGTAATGCCATCGCTGTCTCATAGTTTATGCATAAGTTCTTTGACTCTAATTTAATGGACGGTGTCAAGGGAGAAAGTAGCCCAAACTTGAATGGCTGACAAGTTGTCTCACGTTAACACTTCACCGACACAACGGCCTCCCATTTTCCGACACCTTATATTATAAGTGTGATTTGATTGAAAGAGACTTCCAAAATATTATCACATACACATTTAACTTTTTAAAAAATTCACACTTGAGTTCACATATTATTTTTCCAAATTATTTTCAGACTTTGAAAAAAAAAAAACATTAACAAAAACAGGTGAAAACAGAGATATAATTTTTGATGTAGTTGCTAAAAATAAATTACAAAACGAAATTTATATTAAATCATAACCCTGTAGACAACACCAGACAAAAAGTAAGCTGTTCAATAAATTTGGAAAGCCAGCTGAGTCCCCCGGGAAATTAGTCCATAGAAAGTTGGATGACCCAACAAAGTTGAATGAACCAGCAAAGTTGAATGACCCAAGAAAGTTGAATGAGCCAACAAAGTTTGATGACCCAACAAAGTTGAATGAACCAGCAAAGTTGGATGACCCAAGAAAGTTGAATGACCCAACAAAGCTGGATGACCCAACAAAGTTGAATGACCCAACAAAGTTGAATGACCTAACAAAGTTGAATGACCCAACAACATTGAATGACCCAACAAAGTTGAATGACCCAACAAAGTTGAATAACCCAACAGTCTACCATTTCTGACACCTCCAGTTATAAGTGTGATTTGATTAAAAAAGTCTCCGATAAGAGTATCACAAATACACATTCAACATTTAAAAAAAAATCCACTGTTGAGTTCCTTAAACTGTTTTGAGAATGATCAGTGTGACAACTTAATTAGAGAGAGTTGTGTGAAAGAACTCCTACAAACTTAATATGCACATTTCAGAGATCGACTCCGGAGCTGCAATTGGCGTGTGAACCTTATCCATCTTCTCAATGTCATTGGACTCCACCAAATACCCTTGGACTTCCCTGTCCATGACCTTCTAGACTCGGCTACGTTCTTTGTTTAGCTGTTACATACGTTAATTAGAGATAAACGTGTTTTAAGTTAATTAGAGATATACGTGTTTTAAGTTAATTAGAGCAATACATGTTTTACGTTAATTGGAGATCAACGTGTTTTATGTGATTTGGAGGGATACGTTTTTTACGTTAATAAGAGCAATACGTGTTTTACGTTAATTGGAGATATACTTGTTAATATGTTAATTAGAGATAAGCGTGATATTACGTTAATTATAGATATGCTTTTAGTTACGTTAATTGGAGATATACGTGTTTTACGATAATTAGAGAATACGCGTTTTACGTTAATTAGAAATATCCTTGTTTTACGTTATTTAGAGATAAACTTGTTTTACGGTAATTAGAGATATTCTTGTTTTACTTTAATTAAAGATATACGTGTTTTACATGATTAGATATATACGTGTTTTACATTAATTAGAGATATACGTGTTTTACGTTAGTTACAGATATACTTGTTTTACGTTAATTAGAGATATACGTGTTTTACGTTAATTACAGATATACTTGTTTTACTTAAATTAGAGATATACGTGTTTTACGTTAATTACAGATAGACTTGTTTTACGCTAATTAGAGATATACATGTTTTATGTTAATTACAGATATACTTGTTTTACGCTAATTAGAGATATACGTGTTTTACGTTAATTACAGATATACGTGTTATTTTACTTGAACACAAGTCTAGTTGTTGTGTTTTTTAAGACAGCAAAGCCGAGTTCTCTATTCATCATAAAGTCGTTTCCATCATTCGCCATTCTATTTGAAGCCAGCCGATGACAGATGCCAATTCCAATCCCTAAGCACCGTGTACAATGTAAAACGCAAGGTCACTGGAATACTGCACAGGGTCACGGGGCGAAATAAACTGATAGTGAAAAGACATCCCATCGGGGGGTTATCGATTTGCGTTCAGTTTCACTTTATTTATGTCGAGGGCATGACCTGGAAAGAATTGTAAGAGTAACCTAGCACTATTTTACGTCATAGATGAAGCGAGGTTGGCGAGTCTCCCCACCAACAAAGAACATTCACGGAGAAAAGGAGGAGATTTCGATCTTTGGTTAGTTGTTCTACTTTGACAGGAGATCAAGTGTCTCATTCTTAAAGTGTTTCAGCTTTAAAGTGTCTCTATCGTAAAGTGTCTCTGCGTTATAGTGTCTCTTTCTTAAAGTGTATCTGTATTAAAGTGTCTCCCTCTATGAAGCTGCCTCTGTCTTATAGTGTCTCTGTGATAAAGTGTCTCTCTCTGAAAGTACCTCTGTCTTAAATAGTTTCTCTCTGAAAGTACCTCTGTCTTAAATTGTCGCTCTCTGAAAGTGCCTCTGTCTTAAATTGTCTCTCTCTGAAAGTACCTCTGTCTTAAATAGTCTCTCTCTGAAAGTACCTCTGTCTTAAATAGACTCGCTCTGAAAGTACCTCTGTCTTAAATAGTCTCTCCCTGAAAGTACCTCTGTCTTAAATTGCTCTGTGGTACGACTTAATCGAAGTGTCCCTGAAAACATTTAAGAATAATTTAATTATAAATTATGATTATGATTATTTGCTTTAATAAGACGCTGTTCTCACGTTAGAGATGACTGGGTTAGGGGTTTGAGTGTGTAGGTTAGGGGTTTGAGTGTGTAGGTTAGGGGTTTGAGTGTGTGGGTTAGGGGTTTGAGTGTGTGGGTTAGGGGTTTGAGTGTGTGGGTTGGGGGTTTGAGTGTGTGGGTTGGGGAGTTCTGTCTCACTTATGGACATTCTCTAGCATTCTAAAATCTAACATTTGTTAAAAAAAAAACAAACAAACAAATTGGTCGAAATTCTCATCTTTTCCAAATTTAGAACATATCCCACCAACACCGTATCTTGTTTCTTTAAATTCTCATTTATTTTTTTTAATCAGTCAAGCAGAACTAACAGATGAAACATTCTCCCCGATACTTTATCTAAACAAACTGGCATTTGTAATACCCGGACAAATCCTCCAGGATTTCCTCTCTAAAGAAAACAGCAGAGATGTTGAGCAGTGCTTCCCCTAACTAGAGGGCGTTCCTCGGTGAGTGTAGCGTTGCCAGTTGTTAGAAGTTGACTTATTCAAACAGACAAAGAACGATGGTGGTCTTAGTTCGGCTAGTCCTTTGAGTATGTCTGCACTGCTTGCAAAAAAAAAAACGGCTTAAATCTTAGAAATGGAAAAGTTTCAGCACTTTAAAATATTGAGTTTCTAAGACGTGTACATTTTTTTTTTCATTTTCAAATCCGTTGAAATATTAATTTTTATTGGTAAATGATTTTTTTTAAAATATGAAAGTCAAACTTGAAAAAGTGAGTTAGAAGATAAGATAGCTTAAAGGTTAGGAGTTGTGTTAGGATATTTGTAATATTTTTGTCAGCAGTCTACAATCTTTCTTCTCGTTGATCGATTTAAAGTAATATATAATTCTATTTGTTTTGGGATTACAGAAAGAATGATATGACTTCTTACAATTTACAGAAGATTAAAATGCTTTCTTTCGGTCATTACGTTTTTAGATTTTGTATGTTAAGAAAGCGATTGTGTGTGAGTCTATGAGATCGTTGTTGGGGGAATGTGAGCCCAGGAGGTGATTGTTGGGGGAATGTTGGTGGAATGTGGATCTAGGAGGTGGTTGCTGGTGGAATGTGTGTCTAGGAGGTGGTTGTTGGGGAAATGTGAGCACAGGAGGTGGTTGTTGGTGGAATGTGGGTCTAGGAGGTGTTTGTTGGTGGGAATGTGGGTCCAGGAGGTGGTTGTTGGGGGAATGTGGGTCCAGGAGGTGGTTGTTGGGGGAATGTGAGCCTAGGAAGTGCATGTTGGGGGAATGTGAGCCTAGGAAGTGCGTGTTGGGGGAATGTGAGCCTAGGATGTGCATGTTGGGGGAATGTGAGCCTAGGAAGTGCGTGTTGGGGGAATGTGAGCCTAGGAAGTGCGTGTTGGGGGAATGTGAGCCTATGGGGGGATAACACGCTTAGTATGGTGTTGTCAAAGACGTATTTTTGTAAGAGATATTTGGCTAACCCTGAAATTACAATGCTTGAAAGACATATCCATGAAAACAAGGTCATCCTAGCATGCATCCATATCCATGAAAACAAGGTCATCCTAGCATGCATCCATATACATGAAAACAAGGTCATCCTAGCATGCATCTATATCCATGAAAACAAGGTCATCCTAGCATGCATCTATATCCATGAAAACAAGGTCATCCTAGCATGCATCTATATCCATGAAAACAAGGTCATCCTAGCATGCATCTATATCCATGAAAACAAGGTCATCCTAGCATGCATCTATATCCATGAAAACAAGGTCATCCTAGCATGCATCCATATCCATGAAAACAAGGTCATCCTAGCATGCATCCATATCCATGAAAACAAGGTCATCCTAGCATGCATCTATATCCATGAAAACAAGGTCATCCTAGCATGCATCTATATCCATGAAAACAAGGTCATCCTAGCATGCATCTATATCCATGAAAACAAGGTCATCCTAGCATGCATCTATATCCATAAAAACAAGGTCATCCTAGCATGCATCTATATCCATGAAAACAAGGTCATCCTAGCATGCATCTATATCCATGAAAACAAGGTCATCCTAGCATGCATCTATATCCATGAAAACGAGGTCATCCTAGCATGCATCCATATCCATGGAAACAAGGTCATCCTAGCATGCATCTATATCCATGAAAACAAGGTCATCCTAGCATGCATCTATATCCATGAAAACAAGGTCATCCTAGCATGCATCTATATCCATGAAAACAAGGTCATCCTAGCATGCATCCATATCCATGAAAACAAGGTCATCCTAGCATGCATCTATATCCATGAAAACAAGGTCATCCTAGCATGCATCTATATCCATGAAAACAAGTTCATCCTAGCATGCATCTATATCCATGAAAACAAGGTCATCCTAGCATGCCTCTATATCCATGAAAACAAGGTCATCCTAGCATGCATCTATATCCATGAAAACAAGGTCATCCTAGCATGCATCTATATCCATGAAAACAAGGTCATCCTAGCATGCCTCTATATCCATGAAAACAAGGTCATCCTAGCATGCATCTATATCCATGAAAACAAGGTCATCCTAGCATGCATCTATATCCATGAAAACAAGGTCATCCTAGCATGCCTCTATATCCATGAAAACAAGGTCATCCTAGCATGCATCTATATCCATGAAAACAAGGTCATCCTAGCATGCATCTATATCCATGAAAACAAGGTCATCCTAGCATGCCTCTATATCCATGAAAACAAGGTAATCCTAGCATGCCTCTATATCCATGAAAACAAGGTCATCCTAGCATGCATCTATATCCATGAAAACAAGGTCATCCTAGCATGCATCTATATCCATGAAAACAAGGTCATCCTAGCATGCCTCTATATTCATGAAAACAAGGTCATCCTAGCATGCATCTATATCCATGAAAACAAGGTCATCCTAGCATGCATCTATATCCATGAAAACAAGGTCATCCTAGCATGCATCTATATCCATGAAAACAAGGTCATCCTAGCATGCATCTATATCCATGAAAACAAGGTCATCCTAGCATGCATCTATATCCATGAAAACAAGGTCATCCTAGCATGCATCTATATCCATGAAAACAAGGTCATCCTAGCATGCATCTATATCCATGAAAACAAGGTCATCCTAGCATGCATCTATTACTGGATCCTGACCTAACACAATTAATCATCTGTATTCACAGGTGAATATTTTCTCGTTAAAACAGCAGGACCGTGATATTGACAAAATACAACTACATGTTATTTAATAATATATGACGTGCTGCGCTCAAACCGTGTCAAGTAAAAAAAAAAATTAATATTGTAACAAGATATGTGTAGGCTTGATAAAAAGACAAGACAATTTCGTTTCTGAAGTAGTTTGCTAACGATGCTTCAACGTTACAACAACTGTTTTTTTGTTGTTGTTTTTTTTGTTTTTTTAAAGTAAATAATTGAAAGATTGAAGTTCAAAAAGATTGAATGTTATTTACACCAGACCAAAACAAAATAGAATTGAAATAAAGTAATAGGAAAGGAAAAGAGAGGAAGCTATCGGGGAAAAAAACAAGTTTCTGCCATGGAAACGTATTGTTAATATCTGGATTCCACATTATTTTGTTGGAGATAATAGTGAATAGTGTATGTTAAATATACATCATCATCTAGGCCAGCGGTTTGGGGGTCGAAAGACCCTTACACAGGGGGTCACCTAAGACCATCGGAAAACAGATATATATGATGTAGCAACGAAAAGAGTTTTATGGTTTGCGGTCACCACAACATGAGGAACTGTATTAAAGGGTCGCGGAATTAGCAGGGTTGAGAACCCCTGATCTAGGCGTATAACCGAGTTATATTTATTTATTTTTTTAAACACATTTCTTCCTACACTTGAAAAGTAGCTTAGGGGGGTGGGGAGGGGGTGGGGAGGGGGGAGTAATAAGACAAAACTATTATCAATTTTGAGTCGCCCGTAAGAGAAATAAGAAATCCCGTTTGCAGACATCTGGGAACGCTTGAATTCACCGGTGATGGCATTCTCCCCGGAGGCCTGCTCCATTTGTCTGGCTTTGCTTACGACTGGAAAGGGATGGGAATTTTTCATATGTTTGGTTATTTATTTGACTATCTACGGTGAACGAATCTCGGCAGAGATGAAATATGTCAGCGTTACAAAAAAGATGGTTTACTATCTGACGTCATCAATAGATGAACATTAAGTGGAAGCTTTGAATAGTAAACCCATTGTTGTGCCATGATACAACTCTTAAAATGAGTTGTGATGTCTGGCATCATTGTTTGATCCAGATATATGATATGACTATTCTTTGCAGAGAATACGAGAATTAGTGTAATGTCTAGTGAATAATAAGGGGAGATATTCTAGTGAAAGGATCACAAAACTACGGTCCGCGGGCCAGATCCAGCCCAAAGGGGTCATTATCCTGGCCGCCGTACAGTTCGAATAAAGAATCGTACATTAAAGATGTATTTTGCCAAAAGCCAGTCGCAATCTATCCATTGAAATACTAACAAATTTGATGTTGATGAAACTTGGTCGTCATTTTTCACAACACAACAGATGTGTGCAGTGTACATCGGCCCAATAATAGTGTCTGAGGGACAAGCAGCACCCCCCCCTGGTTAAAAAGTTAGAGCAGGCCTGCACAACATACAGTCCGCGGACCGCATGCGGCCCACCAGCACCACTTTGGCGACCGGCGAAGCGACGAAATATTCTTTATTATTATTACTTTCTTAATAGGTTTCACCCCTGTCATATTATCCTTCGGCCCACACACGTTTTTTATAAAGTGTTACGACCCGCACACGTTTTTCATAAAGTTTTACGACCCGCACAAGTTTTTCATAACGTTTTACGACCCGCACACGTTTTTCATAAAGTGTTACGGCCCGCACAAGTTTTTCATAAAGTGTTACGGCCCGTACAAGTTTTTCATAAAGGGTTACGGCCCGCACACGTTTTTCATAAAGTATTACGGCCCGCACACGTTTTTCATAAAGGTTACGGCACGCCTTACATTTTGAGTTGTGCAGGCCTGACTTAGAGAACTCCTGGTCTAGTGACAAACCATGCAGTCCTACAGACGCCTACGTTTCATATGAGGAGATGCGTTAATCCAATTGTTAACGTTATGAAGACACAAGGCTTTGTCCCGTGCTCTTTCATATCTCATTTTTACATCTCTATTTGCACGGTTTGTTTAACACAGAGGCGTAGCTAGAGTTTTTGGCGCCCGGGGACAAGATTTATTTAAAATAGCCTCCCTTTCTCTTATCAATTATCAAACCCATCATTTTTTTAATCAATAAAATAATATCAAAGCACATTTTTTGCGCCCATAACTAGTCTGGCGCCTAGGGACATTTGTCGACCCTGCACCCCTTAGCTACGCCTCTGGTTTAACAGCAATAAAATCGCGTCGCCAAAAAATGTACAGTGCAATAATGATTAGTAATGAGGATAATGCAGTAAAACAATTACTCTAAAAGCTCGATTGCTCGACTTGCTGCACTCCCAGTGCCGCTCAATATCTCATGAATGCAATTTCCGTTAACGTTAAATACCCGCACGCTCGTGTTACATATCTCATGACGTGGAAGTAGCATTGAAAACTATGGCAGGTCAGAGCAGTGTCGTCCCCCATCGAAGGTCCTTTGTTGACCTGACCTTGAGATTATTACAAAGATCATTACTTAAGTGTATCAGTGTCTGGGGGGTGTTACACCAGTAAAAGTAATTAGTGATCTGAATTTAGGGGTCGATGGTCATTCAAATTGTAAGAAGTGGATTTTACAATGCAAGGTAAGTGGTAGGCTGAGAAAGTTCAGATGAATATTTAACAGCCAACTTTTGTGCTTAAGTACAGTTAGTGCTCGACTTACGACCATGATCGGTTCCGACAGACCGGTCGCAACACGATTTGGTCGTAGGTTGAGTACGCTATGTGTACAGTAAAGTGAAGTGATGTTATCAAAATATTTAAGTAAAATGATATAAATTTCTTTTATTATTGTTATAAATCATAATTTTCGATGTTCACGACCGCCGATGATTGCAGACAACGCCGTTTGACTGATAATTGAGGCAGAAATAAATATTGAAATCTAATACAGTATAGCTAGTGATTGTGGTCGTTAAGTCGAATGGTCGTAAGTTGCATAACTCGTAAGTCGAGCACTAGCTGTATTCAATGACAACACTGTTAGTAGAAAGACATTCATCAACAAACACCCGAGTAGAGATCTCAACACAAACGTACCGTGTGGTGGATTCGCCCTTTTTTTCTATGCACTTCTAAAAATTACTTTCGAAAATAAAACCTTGTAACATAATTTTATTTTGGTTTTTCGTTACGTGTTACTAGTATCAATGGCCGCTCCAATCTGTTATTTATAGAACTGTGTTTGAATTAAACGAGCATACTCTTTATATCTTCACTCTTTTATATCTTTACTTCATGTATCTTTACTCCTTATATCTTCACTATTTTATATCCTTACTTCATGTATCTTGACTCCTTATAGCTTCACTCTTTATATCTTGACTCCTTATACCTTGACGCCTTATAGCTTGACTCCGTAAATCTCGAATACTGATGTAAAAAAAATAAGCAAGCAAGAATAGACGAAACTACGAGTTGAATTGTCACTCAGTCACGAAAACAGGGGTGTAACATGATTGAAATATGACAAAGGGGTTTAACAATATTGTAGTGTGACAGTGATTACACATCATTGAAATATGACAAGGATGTCAAATCATTGATAATATGACCATTAGGATCAGATGACAACCAGCTAATGGTACATTGTTTGATCCATTGTCTCTTGTTGCAATGAGCTGTCACAATGATCCAGACAGATATAGCTGTCCTGATAAAATGATAATTTTCATGTGAGTGTTAAGACATTCTATAACAAATTACGTGAGTGGCAAGACTTTCTATAACAAATTACGTGAGTGGTAAGACTTTCTATAACAAATTACGTGAGTGGTAAGACTTTCTATATCAAATTATGTGAGTGTTAAGACTTATTTAAAACCATGTGAGTGGCAATACTTTGTAAACAAAACATGTTAGTGGCAAGACGTTGTATGATAAACCACTTTCAAGTGCCTTTAAAATGAAGACGAATTTCATTGTTATAAATAAGGTTCCAGCATCGCAGTATCAAGCTGGTGCAGCCAACAGACGGCATATGTCAGCCACGGGCGCACGGCATACAGAAATAAGTTAAGCGTAGCTGTGTCGGGAGATAAAGCAGTTTGGAGCGGGAGCGTGTGCCAAAGGCACTCATAGAGTTAATTCATTGGTGGCTCTCACTTTGTTACAGTCACGTGACATCATTCTAGGTTCATCTAGATTTCTCAGACATCCTTTCGGGTTCTCGGTCGCTATAAATTTGTTTGGGTTTGTAACAAAAGTTTTAGTCACAATTGTCGTATTTGTCTTTGATTTCATTCATTCTCATCTACTAATTTGATTTACTTACACAAGAATTGTGAATCTATTAAATGTTGAAACAAGAAAAGTTTCCGAAAAAACAACAACTCGATATTCTAATGCCTTTAAATCCCAATCATTTCCAAACTACCTATAATGCCTTTAAATACCAAATAATTCCCACCAATTTCTAATGCCATTAAACACCAATTAATTCCCACCATTTTCTAATGCCATTAAATACCAAATAATTCCCACCAACTACTAATCCTCCCATGTTCAGATAATAATTGTTGAACTAAACTCTTGAACTGGTAACATGGTTTTACACTCGGCGAGTAATGGAGCACTTACTCCATGACCAGTCTGGAGCACATACTCCATGACCAGTCTGGAGCACTTACTCCATGACCAGTCTGAAGGGATAACTCAGTGGCTAAATATTGGTTAATTAAGAAATATTCAATATCTTGTGACCTATCATGATGGTATCGGATGCCCTCTTGTACCTATCATGATGGTATCGGATGCCCTCTTGTGATATGTGATAGCCCATTGTTGTCCTATTTGGTGCCCCGTTGTTGTGCTATCTGGTGCAGGGGCGTAGGAAGAGATTGCTGATTGATTTGTCCGCACCAGGCGGCCCTTTTTTTTTTCTTTATATGGAGGGGGGACATTTTTGACCAGCTGCAGGATTTGTTATCGTGGTAGAGGGCGTCAAAACGTTTGGTCCTCCCCGGGTAGCTCTAACCCTAGCTACGCCACTGATCTTAATCCTAGCTACGCCACTGATCTGAATCCTAGCTACGCCATTGATCTGAATCCTAGCTACGCCACTGATCTGAATCCTAGCTACGTCACTGATCTATATCCTAGCTACGTCACTGATCTGAACCCTAGCTACGTCACTGATCTGAATCCTAGCTACGCCACTGATCTGCTTCCTAATTATTATGATGGCCTATTGTTGTGATATCTTGTCCACCTTTTTATAATGAATTATGACATTGTGTTCTTCTAAACTTCTGGTCTCCAGTCGTTTACAAACATTTTCCATATTGTATCTGCTATGCACCTAGGAGTCTAGACACTGAATTTCTCTTCCAGCCCCGCTTTCAATTACTTACATTCTCAAACAGATAGTGCAGCAGCCAAAATTGAGGTCTATAAAGACCTTTTACTTTCTGTAGGAATGAACCCATATACTTTGGGGAATTAGCTGGTCTGTATGTTCTGGGGTATTGTCTGGGAACTAGCTCCCTGGTATTGTCAGGAAATACGCCACCCTGTAATGTCTGCAATCTAGCTATCCCGTAATTTCTAAGAACTGGCTATCTTTATTGTCTAGGAACTAGCTATCTTTATTGTCTAGGAACTAGCCATCTTTATTGTCTAGGAACTAGCTATCTTGTAGTAGCTATCTTATATTATCTAGGAATTAGCTATCTTATATTGTCTAGGAGCTAGCTATTTTGTATTGTCCAGAAACTAGCTTTCTTGTATTGTTTGGGAACTAGCTATCTTGTATAGTCTGGGAACTAGCCATCTTGTATTGTGTAGGAACTGTCTACCAACTTTTGTCTAGAGAATTAAATATAATGTGTTCTGAACAGATGAAACTCTACCATTAGCAGCACATATTGACATCTTATAATGTTTGATTACCTGTTATAAGGAATATTGACATCTAGTGTATGCCATGAATGTAAATGTTAGCCAGATGTTTAGGTATGAGCTATGCACCCCACAAATACACCATATTCAGCCACGGCTCACACAAGTTACTAAATTAAACATAGTGTTTGTTGATAGAAAGATTATGACGGTGTCAGAGATGAGTGTATTTGATGGCTCAAAGATTATGACGGTGTCATAGATGACTGTATTTGATGGCTCAAAGATTATGACGGTGTCAGAGATGACTGTATTTGATGGCTCAAAGATTATGACGGTGTAGGAGATGAGTGTATTTGATGGCTCAAAGATTATGACGGTGTCAGAGATGAGTGTATTTGATGGCTCAAAGATTATGACGTTGTCAGAGATGACTGTATTTGATGGCTCAAAGATTATGACGGTGTCAGAGATGACTGTATTTGATGGCTCAAAGATTATGACGGTGTCAGAGATGACTGTATTTGATGGCTCAAAGATTATGACGGTGTCGTAGATGACTGTATTTGATGGCTCAAAGATTATGACGGTGTCGTAGATGACTGTATTTGATGGCTCAAAGATTATGACGTTGTCAGAGATGACTGTATTTGATGGCTCAAAGATTATGACGTTGTCAGAGATGACTGTATTTGATGGCTCAAAGATTATACTAATTTTTTAAACCTTGCTTTAAATTGATGAGACAGAAAGAAGACATGCAATACAAACTAATTGTTTTGTTTAGATTGATAGTATGTCTAAGTGTCTTTAAATTAAACTACTTTGCTTTTATAGCCTATGTCAGTGGTCGGTAAACTCATTAGTCAAAAGTGGTCGGTAAACTCATTAGTCAAAAGTGGTCGGTAAACTCATTAGTCAAAAGTGGTCGGTAAACTCATTAGTCAAAAGTGGTCGGCAAACTCTTTAGTCAAAAGTGGTCGGCAAACCCATTAGTCAAAAGTGGTCGGAAAACTCATTACTCAAAAGTGGTCGGCAAACTCATTAGTCAAAAGAGCCAAAAATCAGCAGCGGGATAATGTCCAGAGCCAAATTTCTTTTCAAGAACTTGTCAAGAGCCATGTTTTTCGCAGTCAAACCCGATTTGTGGCCTGCTTGCCGAGCCGCACCCAGGTCGCTAAAGAGTCGCATGCGGCTCGCGAGCCGCGATTTTCCGACCACTGGCCTATGTTATGGCCTTATTCAGAGGGCCTTAGACTGGACAAACGCATAATTCACAAGGCTTAAGAGCGGACTAACCCATAATTCAAAGGACCTGATATTGGACCAACCCGTTTTTAGAGCGTCTAAGACTAAACCAAACCATTATTAACAGTACCTAAGACTGGAACAACCCATTATTAACTGGACCTAAGACTTGAACAACCCATTATTCATAATGCCTAAGACTGGACGCTACCTTTATTCCCTGAGCCTGAGATGTTGATGACAGAAAATTTCGCCTCTTCCCCTGATGTAGTTCAACACTCATCGAGGCACACTAGGCCATTCCCCTGATGTAGTTCAACACTCATCGAGGCACACTAGGCCATTCCCCTGATGTAGTTCAACACGCCTCGAGCCACCCTGGGCCATTCCCTTGATGTAGTTCAACACTCCTCGAGCCACACTGGGCGCCATTCGTCAATCTCGAGGGGAAGACTTGGTGACTTATTGAATTGAATGGATATAAGAAAATAAAAGATGGCCGCGATCGATTACTCGCTATGTTAAGTACTCAGGCCCTGATTAGCTTGGGTACCAGCTAGTCCTGACCTACATCAACATCGATACTGTGGTCGATACTGTCCAATGTTCGCGTGGTTACTGTGCTGACTTACGGTCTCACCCCAATCAACACCTCAAAATATTCTCATTTTGTCTTTAAAAAAAAAGTAACATCATACGCACGAAGACACACACTTTATCCTAAAACAACGAGGGACCCATGACGTCATTATACGAACGGAGGAGGGAGGGCAATAACTTCATTATACGAGCATGAGTGGAAATGACTTGATTCTACGCCCCCCCACCCCCTTTTTTTTCCCCAAAACAGAACGTGTACAACTGTAAAGCAAATATATATTATCTATTTGTTTTTAAAATGACTAACTTGTCATTGTTATAGTTCATATAATAAAATTAGTGAAATCGTAGAACCAGTGAAATATCGATACTTTCAATATATTTAATGATCCGATATATTTAAGACACACCTAGACACCGAGACACTAGTTCAGTGGTCGGCAGATCGTGACTCGCGAGCCGCATGCGGCTCTTTAGCGACGTGGGTGCGGCTTGGCCAGTCGGCCACAAATCGGGTTTGACTCCGAAAAACATGGCTCTTGACAGGGTCTTAAAAATAAATTTGGCTCTAAATAAAAGTGTTTAATGGTCCTGCAGCTGATTTTTTTGGCTCTTTTGAATAATGAGTTTACCCACCAGTGCCCTATACGATTATAAATACCGCAGTATTGTTCTAAAAAACAGACGACTCTTTATTTCAAGCCCCCGACACTACTTCCCGTTGCTCACTGACATCGGCATTTTGTTTGCTATCAGTGTTTACTTGAGGCATCTCGAAAAAGAAGTGGGGTAGGGGCAGTGGCGTGGCGAGCTTAACTCGCGCCCGGGGCACAATACCGTTTTAGCGCCCCCCCCCCCCATTCGAAAACCATACAATATTATATGTAAAATATACCATTTGGCGCCCCTTTGTGAGTAGCGCCCAGGGCATGATGCCCCCTTCCCCCCTCGCTACGCCACTGGGTAGGGGTGGAGAAACAAGTCAGCTAGGAGCTAAAGCTGTCAAAAAAAAATACGGCGGAATTGTAATTTAACATACACAAAAAACAAACAAAGAAAGAAACAACGAAATTGTCATTTGTATAACATTATATTAATTAAAAGAATTGTTAAATATACCTTAAATCTCTTAAATGAAGGAAATGTGGAGGCAGCGGGGAAAAAAATTATGTAACAAGAAATGTTTAGGCTTGCTAATAAAAGACATGACAATGTAACATGAAATGCTTAGGCTTGCTAATAAAAGACATGACAATGTAACGGACGTATCGGCAAGATGCCGCCATGTGATCATAAACATAAGATAAATTTACACTTAAAGAATACAAAGGTTAATTTTTGAAGATCAGGTTAATGTCAATGTACGTCAAAGTTCACAACAGGAAGCGTTCTGAGTTATTTTTAGAAACGGATGTTGAAAAACAATGACGCACAGCTATGCATGTAATCTAAACGTAACTAATGTTGTCAGCATATTACATATTATCATTTCGGTATTTTTTTTAAAAAAAAAGAGCAAAATACCAAATTGAAAGACTTACATTATGCGGTTCGGTGCGGCCTATACTCTGACAAATACTGACTTAGGGTCGGTTCAGACGATCAAATTTTCCTTCAAGCATTTGATGCAATTCGTGTATGAAGCCTTGTCACAACTTTCAAATGACTATTTGATCAAATTCCCCTCAAAAAAGAAACCACGCACAAGGGTCAGTTCACACGATCAAATTTCGCGTCAAATTGTTGTAAGAACGCACTATTTTGTGCGTGGTTTCTTTTGGGGTGAATTTGATCAAATAGTAATTTGAAAGCTGTGACAAGGCTTCATACACGAATTGCATCAAATGCTTGAAGGGAAATTTGATCGTGTGAACTGACCCTTAGCAATCATTTCTTTTTCTTTACAATATTAGATCAACTACTAAAATATGGCAGGATGTAGATCTAATTATATAATGTCGTAAAGCTGTTATCTCTTCAAGATATTATTACAATTTTAGTCATTTATAAACAATTAATAAACGTTTTCATTTAGACCAAATTCAACAAAACAGTTTTTTTTTTTTAAAAATCATTTTGTATCTGGTACAACTTGGAAATATTTAGGAAGTTATTTGGTATAATTGCTTTTTGTGACGGCCACCTTTTTTTGTTTATAAATATATTTGTTTTAATTCAATTATTAATGAAGTCTAAAGAGTTAAAATGTTAAAATAAGATTAATAAAAACAAATTACGATTTAGTTACAACTTGAAATATAGTATTTGTATAAACACAAGGTCAAGAGACACGTGATTTCTATTGCTCTCCTAATAGTGCAGAATGATGCAAAAACTAAATTTAGTTATGTGTCAAAATGCATCACTGCATTTAAAATTTATCTTTAATTTTTTGAGGAAGGGCTTAATGTATATGCCCCCACTTTTTTTCCCCTAGACCCCATTTCCGATATACTTACATGGAACCTCGATTGTTAAAAAATGATTGCCCTCCCCCCTTTCTATTAGACAAAATAGTAACTATGCTGTAGGTCAAAAATGCCACCTTTCCATAAATACAGCAACAACCCAAAAAAACGGGGGTGGGGGGGCACCTTTTTCACCCACCCTACCTGCGCCACTGGCACTGCCCACCCCGACATCTGAAATACCCCCCTTCCCAAACCAGCAAATGTTCTGAAATAAACCACTGTAGAATCAACACATTACACAAATACATCAACATGTAATATTTTTTATAGAAATAACTTATTTCTTTACGATGATTACTTTTGTGACGTCACGACTAAGAAGTGGTTAATTCATTGTTTTATTATAAACTAGCGAGTACCCGGCATGCGTTGCAATGCCACTCATCGAAATAAAGTGTCTGTGTTTTAATAATTTTTTTGTAAGTTCTTCTACTAACCACCTTTTTTTTAACCGTCTGGTGTGTATTCGAATTAATTAGAAGGTTTTAAGAAGTGTCAGCAGACCACACGCAGCTGTCCGTGTGGGAAGCATGGATTTTCCAAATTTAGTCCCAAAACTTATAGCGATTGATCCCCCCCCCATGCAATAGCTATGTTTGAAATTATATTTATATGGCTCATTTATTACATATAAACAAATTTTGGGCCCCCGGCCCCAAAAGTAATATTGTGAAATATTTGTACTAAATCAGAAACCTATTTATTAAGTCACATATACAAAATGAAATGTCACAGTTTATATTTAATGTAATTCCACCCACTTATGCAATAGCTCTGCTTGACGTTATATTTACATAGCTCATATAAGGAAAAAAAAGAATTTAAGGCCCCCGGCCCAAAGCGGAATATTGTAAAATATTTGCACTTCTTTAGAAACCTAATGCGGGCCTGCACACAACAACTCACTGAAAGTTTATCGCATTCAGATGAATAGTATAGGAACTCATACGGAAATTATATTTAAATAGCTCATATTAGAAAGAAAAACTACTATAGGGCCCCGGTCCAAAACTGGTAATTCTTTGTAAAATGAATGGGTTTTGAAATTCATGGATATACTTTTGTAAATGTACTTAAGTTGTGTTAACGTCATTGATTTTCTTAATTCGTAAAATGAGAATATAGCATCTATTTTTCACAACAGTAATATCATTGGATTTAAAGATATAAAATTGTACACACCCTATTTCCTAACCCCCATGTATATGTACCTAAGAAGGCAAATTATTTGTCAAATTCATTTTGAGACGTATAGTGTGCTGCCATGTGCAAATTAAACTATTGAATTACAACTTCCCCCTCACCTAAACAGAGTTTTAAAGAAATTAATAAAATCATCCACAGGATTGTAATCCACTTACTTACGCAAAAACAATTTGTTTTGCATTTCAAATGCTTTGTTCTTATTTAAATGAGTGATAAGTACATTAGTGGATGCTATTTGGATATGTAGTTTCGCTGCACTGATTGCATTAAACTGCATTTTCGTATTAAAAGTATATTTAAAGGTTAGTTTTTTTTGTTTTTTTTTTAATTAATTTATAAAATTCATAAATGTATATTTTTGGAAAGAATAAAAGTAAAAATTTATTCAACGTTAAAAATAAAAAGCAAAAATTGTATTTCATTTTTTAAATTGTAGCAATTTAAAAAGCAATCTATTATATTTATTAATTTTACTTTTAGGAAGGGGGAAATACATTATCAATTTTATTAGGCGCGGTTATTAAATCAGATACATTTTTGCATTGAATAAATAGACAATTTGAGTTCTGACGTCATTTGCGTTATTATTTAGAACAAATTAGTTTTACTTTTATTACGCAATATTTGGAACGTACTTAAAAATGCAATAAAATCAACAGATGTTTTGGTTTCCCCGATAAATGTGATTACAGTGTAATTCTTTGATTATAATTTGTTTTATTAATTTTCATAACTTTCAACCACATATAAAATGTTTAAAATAGTTCCTTAGTTGTTACTCCAAATTTATTTGTAATTTATATTATTAATACTTAAAATTTTATTAAAATTATAGCGAATATACCATATATTTTTCGCATTACCATTGATTCGAGTTCCTTAAAATAATAGAAGAAAACTATGATTGTTTTAAAAAATGGGAATGTATTTAAATCGTATCGGTTCTTTGGAGTTAAGGTCAGCATAGATCATTCTTATATAATAGATGTATTACTACATCATTGCTATTCAAAATCACAACACATTTACAAAGCTATATCCGATTCTAAAATACGTCACAAAATTCAAGCTTATTTATAAAAACAACAAAAATACTCTCTACACTAAACATGCAAAAACATGTTTTTCTCTGCTCTTGCTACAAATTGATGTCTGTTGGCATTTGTTCAAGGGCGGTTGAGTTGATAGATCCGATTGAAATTATTTTGATAAAGTTTGTTAAAGAAAACAAAACGAATGTAAGGACATCGGCCCATGCGAAATATTGTAAAATGTTGTTCTAATTTAGAAACATTTGCGGGAGCGCGCATATCAATTCACCAAAGTTTTTATCGCAATCGGATGAATGGTATAGGAATGCATACGATAATTATATAGATAATATAAGGGTGGGAAACGAATTAAGGCCCCCGGCCACAAACGGAATATTGTAGAATTGTTGTATTACTTCAGAAACCTACTTATTATATCACAAAATTAAAAAAAGAGAAACATATTACTGAAGTTGTATCGCATTCAGATAAATGGTATAGGAGTGCATACGGGTATTATTTTTTACAAAGCTCATATAAGAAAAATAACGATTTTGGGGCCAACGGCCAAAAACGGATTATTTTAAGTGTTGTAACTACTTCAGAAACCTAATTATTATGTGACACGCACAATTTAATGTCGATATTTGTATTTGATTAAAAATCTATCCATCCACACATTAGCTCTGTTTGAAATTTTATTTGTATAGCTCATATAGGAAAAATAGAACATAGGGCCCCTGGCTCAAAACAGAATATTTTAAACGGTTGTAATAATTTGAAAAGCTTTGCGGACGTGGGTAAAACATTTTACTAAAGTTTTATCGCATTCAGATAAATGATATAGGAGCGCATACAGAAATTATTTTGTACAAAGCTCGTATAAGAAAAAAAAAGAATTTGGGACCAACGGCTGAAAACGGAATATTTTAAAAGTATTATAATTACTCATTAACATGCGCGACTTTATGGACAACCTTTCAAAAAAGTTTTGTTGCAATCACATAATTGGTGTAGGAGCGCATACGGTTTGAAATTATATTTATATAGCTCCTATAAGAAAAAAACGAACATGGGGCCCCTGGCTCAAAACGGAATATTTTAAAACGGTTGTAATAACCTAGAAACCTTTGTGGGCATTCTCGCAACATTTCGTCAAAGTTTTAGCGTATTCGAATAAATGGTGTAGGAGCGCAGACAAAACCTATTGTTTACAAAGCTCATATAAGAAAAAAAAACGATTTTGGGGCCAACGGCCAAAACGAAATATTTTAAAAGTGTTATAACGACCCAGTAAAATGCGCGAGCTTATGGAATACAACTCTCCAATGTTTTGTCGCAATCGCATGAATGGTGTAGGAGCGCATACGGTTTGATACTATATTTATATAGCTCATATAAGAAAAAACGAACATGGCGCCCCTGGCTCAAAACGGAATATTTTAAAACGGTTATAATTATTTCCAAACCTTTGTGGCCGTGCTTGCAGCATTTTACCAAAGATTTAGCGCATTCAGACGAATGGTGTAGGAGCGCAGACGGAAATATTTTTTTACAAAGCTCGTATAAGAAAAAAAAAACGAATGAAGGGCCAACGGTCGAAAACGAAATAATTGAAAAGTTTTTTAATGACGCAGTTATTTACCCAGGTTGGTGGCCAACAACTCACCGAGGTTTTGTTGCAATCGCATGAATGGTGTGGGAGCGCATACGAGACAAACAGACATACAGACATACATACATACAGACATAAATTCATTTATATATATATATATTTAAAATATACTTTCCGCGCAGGACGAGTGCTGACATGCTTAAAGAGTCGCTGGAGACGGGTTTTTTTTTGTAGTGCTGCTTTGAATGGCTTCTCAATATCAATCGTATTCAACGCGTCTCGTCATCTGATAACCAGTTCCATTACGGGACTGCTGCCCCTCAGGCAGTTTATGGTGACAGATTTACAGTGAGTGTTTTCAGCCGACATCATATTGAATGTGAGCCGATCTGGACACGCTCATTCCGTTGTTGATGTTGGCAATGGAGAGCACTTTCGTCTTACTGTCACGCGTGTCAGTGTTGATATATTTCAACCTGAAGATTGGCACGTTAATGATGTTCAACCGTATGTTTAGGAATAGGATAGGTGCAATCTGTGTTCAGATATCAGTGTGTTCATCTGTGTGTTCATCAGTGTGTTCATCGGTGTGTTCATCGGTGTGTTCCTCGGTGTGTTCATCAGTGTATTCATCAGTGTGTTCATCAGTGTGTTCATCAGTGTGCTCATCGGTGTTTTAAGCCAGATAAGAATAACTAAATTAAGGATTTTAAAAAAATAATCCACCTAACTCACTGAACGTTTGACTGTCTGCCATTCTGTCTGGGTGTTAATAGATCCAATCAGTCTATCTCTATGTCAAAGCGTTCGGCTATTGGACTCTAGTTCTATACCATCTATCAGACTCTGTGTCTGCGTGGCTAATATGCTAAGTCTGATGTTTTGGTCAGGATGTCAGGATCTCTCTATTAGAGTGTTTGCAAAGTACGTCATATAGTCTGTCTGACATTAACGTTTTTGTAAGTACGTCAGATAGTCTGTCTGACATTAACGTTTTTGTAAGTACGTCATATAGTCTGTCTGACATTAACGTTTTTGAAAGTACACAAATCTGGCAGTCATTGGACAATTACGCTCAAGTATCTTTTAATTTCAGTTTTTTTTAAATCTTTCAGTCCGCTTCTATTTTCTATTTCCTGATTTATCTTTCGACTGCTATTTTCTATTTCTCGATCTATCTGTCGACTGCTATTTTCAATAGCGTGATCTATCCTGTCCACTACTATTTTCAATAGCGTGATCTGTCCTGTCCACTGCTATTTTCAATAGCGTGATCTATCCTGTCCACTGCTAAAGTCAATAGCGTGATCTATCCTATCCACTGCTAAATTCAATAGCGTGATCTATCCTGTCCACTGCTAAAGTCAATAGCGTGATCTATCCTGAACACTTCTAATTTCAATAGCGTGATCTATCCTGTCCACTGCTATTTTCAATAGCGTGATCTATCTTGTCCACTGCTAAAGTCAATAGCGGGATCTATCCTGTCCACTGCTAAAGTCAATAGCGTGATCTATCCTGTCCACTTCTAATTTCGATAGCGTGATCTATCCTGTCCACTGCTATTTTCAATAGCGTGATCTATCTTGTCCACTGCTATTTTTAATAGCGTGATCTATCTTGTCCACTGCTATTTTTAATAGCGTGATCTATCTTGTCCACTGCTATTTTTAATAGCGTGATCTATCCTGTCCACTGCTATTTTCAATAGCGTGATCTATCCTGTCCACTGCTATTTTCAATAGCGTGATGTATCCTGTCCACTGCTATTTTCAATAGCGTGATCTATCCTGTCCACTGCTATTTTCAATAGCGTGTTCTATCTTGTCCACTGCTATTTTCTATTTCTTGATCTATCCTGTCTCCTTGTGTATTCTAAGGTCTGTGTGCATTTCCACGTGTAAATTGAACTTTCTCTTTTTGTTATTTTCACGCACCATCCCTCCCTTTTTTTTTCTTTTGTTGAATTACATTAAATCTCTGTAGACCATTATTCATTACTGATGGTACAAATAAACAGATTAATGTTTCCTACTGAAACTACATCCCAACATTGTCTGGTTTCTGTAACTGTAAGCACATACCATTTATTAAGGTCTATTTATTAGGTCTATAAGCACATACCATTTATTAAGGTCTATTTATTAGGTCTATAAGCACATACCATTTATTAAGGTCTATTAGGTCTGTGAGCACATACCCTTTATTGAGGTCCATTAAACTCCGTACACTTAAACAGACCTTCTTATTTACTGAATTTTGAACATCAGAGCGTCTTACCGTCCAACCGTCTGACAGTCTAACCGTCTGACCGTCTAACCGTCTGACCGTCTAACCGTCTGACCGTCTAACCGTCTGACCATCTAACCGTCTGACCGTCTGACCATCTGACCGTCTAACCGTCTGACCGTCTAACCGTCTGACCGTCTAACGTCTAACCGTCTGACCGTCTAACCGTCTTACCGTCTGTCCTTCTGTCCCACGTAAAAAAATCACGTTTGTCTGTCTGTTCAGTGTATTTTAGCTTAAAATACAAAATATTTCGTGTGGCACTCATTATACCAATTCTTGTCTGTCTATGTCTAGTTTGTGTTAATCCTCTTCCTCTAATGCTTATCAATTCTGTCTTTCTTATGTGACGTTTTTGTCTTTCTGTTTCATATTCAACTCATTCCTGTCCTTCTCGTGCAAATCATTTTGTGTATGACTATGTTAACTTCATTTTTGCATATCTCATGTGAAACCTATTGCTGTCTGTCTTTATTAATCCACTTGCTGTCTATCTCACGTGAAAGCAATTTTTTACGTATGTTAAACTTATTGCTGCTCGTCTCATTTTAAATCCGTGTGTGTGTCTAAATGATGTTACACCAATTGCTGCCTGCCTCATGTTAAACCAATTGCTGTGTGCCTCATGTTAAACCAATTGCTGCCTGCCTTATGTTTAACCAATTGCTATCTGCCTCATGTTAAACCAATTGCTGCCTGCCTCATGTTAAACCAATTGCTGCCTGCCTCATGTTAAACCAATTGCTGCCTGCCTCATGTTAAACTAATTGCCGCCTGCCTCATGTTTAACCAATTGCTGCCTGCCCCATGTTAAATCAATTGCTGCCTGTCATGCTAAACCAATTGCTGCCTGCCTCATGTTTAACCAATTGCTGCCTGCCTCATGTTAAACCAATTGCGGCCTGCCCCATGTAAAACCAATTGCTGCCTGCCTCATGTTAAACCAATTGCTGCCTGCCTCATGTTAAACCAATTGCTGCCTGCCTCATGTTAAACCAATTGCTGCCTGCCTCATGTTTAACCAATTGCTGCCTGCCTCATGTTAAACCAATTGCTGCCTGCCTCATGTTAAACCAATTGCTGCCTGCTGCCTCATGTTAAACCAATTGCTGCCTGCCTCATGTTAAACCAATTGCTGCCTGCCTCATGTTTAACCAATTGCTGCCTGTCATGTTAAACCAATTTCTGCCTGCCTCATGTTTAACCAATTGCTGCCTTCCCCATGTTAAACCAAATTGCTGCCTGCCTCATGTTAAACCAATTGCTGCCTGCCTCATGTTTAACCAATTGCTGCCTGCCTCATGTTAAACCAATTGCTGCCTGCCTCATGTTAAACCAATTGCTGCCTGCTGCCTCATGTTAAACCAATTGCTGCATGCCTCATGTTAAACCAATTGCTGTGTGCCTCATGTTAAACCAATTGCTGCCTGCCTCATGTTAAACCAATTGCTGCCTGCCTCATGTTTAACCAATTGCCGCCTGCCTCATGTTTAACCAATTGCTGCCTGCCCCATGTTAAACCAATTGCTGCCTGTCATGTTAAACCAATTGCTGCCTGCCTCATGTTTAACCAATTGCTGCCTGCCTCATGTTAAACCAATTGCTGCCTGCCTCATGTTAAACCAATTGCTGCCTGCCTCATGTTAAACCAATTGCTGCCTGCCTCATGTTAAACCAATTGCCGCCTGCCTCATGTTAAACCAATTGCTGCATGCCTCATGTTAAACCAATTGCTGCCTGCCTCATGTTAAACCAATTGCTGCCTGCCTCATGTTAAACCAATTGCTGCCTGCTGCCTCATGTTAAACCAATTGCTGCCTGCCTCATGTTTAACCAATTGCTGCCTGCCTCATGTTGCACCAATTGCTGCCTGCCTCATGTTAAACCAATTGCTGCCTGCCTCATGTTAAACCAATTGCTGCCTGTCATGTTAAACCAATTGCTGCCTGCCTCATGTTGCACCAATTGCTGCCTGCCTCATGTTAAACCAATTGCTGCCTGCCTCATGTTAAACCAATTGCTGCCTCATGTTAAACCAATTGCTGCCTGCTGCCTCATGTTAAACCAATTGCTGCCTGTCATGTACGATTGAATAGGACTATAGAAACTACGTACCCGTACCTAATTGTTGTGATAACCCCACGCACCAGGAGATCAATTACAGATATTGATTATACGATTTAAAAACGCTGCTTCCCCCCCCCCCCTCCCCCCGCCCTCCCACAGCTACACTTCCATCAATGACTGCATTTGAAAGAATATAAAGGTAAAAACTGCATTGTGTGCACAGCATGATAATAGCAGGACCAAGTTAACGAGAGTTCCATAGTTCAATTGGACACAAAGCACATCAGCACCAGTCCTTTGATGGACAATGTGTTGATTTACATTTCAATTAGGGGGACAGGGATTACGCATTAAAGTAGACAAGAGCACGGGCGGGCACTGGCCGTGGTTTCATCTGTCACATAATTACGTGCCCTTTGTTTACAGTAGACCTGGAGAGAACGTGTTTATACTTGTATCTTATCTAGATATAATTCAAGTCAAGCAGTCTGTCATTCAAACTGTCAGGCAGTCCGTCATCCATTCGGTCTGTCGGTCAGGCAATCCGTCATGCAATCTGTCAGTCAGTCAAGCATTCTGTCATATACTCTGTGACTCGGTGAAATAAACTGTCATCTAACCTGTCAATCTGACAATCCGCCTTCAATCGGTCAGTCAGTCAGGTACTCCGTCATCCAACCTGTCAGTCAGTCAGGTACTCCGTCATCCAACCTGTCAGCCAGTCAGGTACTCCGTCATCCAACCTGTCAGTCAGTCAGGTACTTTGTCATCCAACCTGTCAGTCAGTCAGGTACTACGTCATCCAACCTGTCAGTCAGTCAGGTACTCCGTCATCCAACCTGTCAGTCAGTAAGGCAGTCCGTCATCCATTCTGTCTGTCAATCAAGCAGCCTGTCATCTAATCTGCCGCTCGGTGAGACAATCTGTCATCCAAACTGTCAGTCAGGCAGGGAGTCCATCATTCAATATGTCAGTCAGTCAGGCATTCCGTCATTCAATCGGTCAGACAGTCAAGCAGTCCGTCATCTAATCTGCCACTCAGTTATACAATCTGTCATCCAATCTGCCACTCTGACATCCACCATCCATTCTGTCATCTAATCGGTCAGTCAGTCAGGCAGGCATTCATCCAATCAGTCAGTCATTCAATATATTACCATACAGTCATTTAATGTTAGTCATCCAGTCATTGAGACATTCAATCGATTGATAACGAAGTAAGACAGTTAACAATTCTCATAGTTTTAATAAAATGTGTACATACACTTAACATCTGAGAAATTTAAATCCTTGTAAATACCACAACATACATATGACCATGTGCTTGTTTTGGGAAACCAGACATACAAATGACGGCTTGTCAAACGTTCTGAAATGACATCGTAAACGCGTGCGACGCTATCAGCGTAACAACGACATAAAATAATCTGACTTAATTGATAGCTCGCCGTGGACCAGTTATGCTAATATGAGTAAGAGATAAGATTTGACTTTCAAATAAAATAAATAATGACGTATTTAACTGAAGCGTTTGACTTATCTCCCCTTCTCTAAGAATGCATTATCTCCATAAGTGTATTCGGCAGAGAGACAGATTGGCTTATTTTATCAGAGGCTGATTTCAATCTAAAATAAGAACCAGGGGTCCGGTTTAAAAAAAAATTTAAAAAGCCGTACACACATTTTGCGTGAAATGTTCTGCGTGAACTCTTTAAGGGCTGAATTTCGGTGTTTGTCATTCGGCCGACATATGCGGCCTAGCAACAATAACACTCGACTAATCTCTAACAGCTTGTCTGAATCTGAGTCAATGACAATAACACTCGACTAATCTCTAACTACCTGAAACAAGTCTATGACCAAAAAAAATCAATTACAAACGGAATGACACCATGTACGGAAGCGGTTCTCGGCCTGTGGGTCGCGACCCTTTGGGAGGAGGGTCGAACTACCTTTACACAGGGGTCACCTAACACCATCGGGAACACATATTTGTGAAGTGGCAACGGAACATATTTTATAGGGTTGGGTGTCACCAGAACACGAGGAGCTTTATCAAAGGGTCTCGGCATTAGGAAGGTTGAGAACCGCTGATGTACAGGGACAACAAAATGCCATTCTTGTTGCGGTAGTAATCCGCCGAACGGATTACCACTGTTCGCCATATTTCTATATTATACTCAGAATGAAAAAAAAAATCAAATTAAAATCCTATTGGATTTTATTGTGAGGCGCTCGTGATGTCATTTAGAACTTCTGCAATGAGTGAAGCAAATCATTTGTTTTCTCTCCACTTTTCAACCTAATATTTATAATACCTTATAATTTCTCCTTCCCTTTATCAGTTTCTTATCTCTATTCTCATATCTGCCACCCCCCCCCCCCCCTCAAATCCCCTTTACCCCTCGCCCCAAATTTCGGCTGTTTTTAAATCTGAATTTAAATAATTCAACGCTTGGTGTCGGCTGAAAGATAATTAAAGTAGTATTGACTATTTCGTGTTCCCTCATGTTTTAATCAATACCCCCGAGCATTGCTCAATTTACACACTACAAGCCTGGTGGTGCGTAAAGTTTCGGGATTTCCCACAAAAGACGTTAATTTTCATCGTGCTTTTTTATCAATACAGATTTTAATTAATAGTTGTTGTTTTTTTTGTTTGTTTGAGTTTTTCAATGTATTATACAATTTGAAAACGAAATCTAGGGGCTACAACCACGAAGGAACAAAATATTTATTTTCGGAGAGAAGAGAACATAATGGGTTGTTGCATATCATTTCCACTTTCATCGTCATTTGTGGTTGCCATGGTTTGGCTAATTAACATGGATCGGATGACGTCACCGTGAATTGAGAGGAAAGAAATTATTCAGAGTAAAAGTATAGTTGTTGTATTTTTTAAAACTATATTATTGGTGTGTTTTAATTAACCATAGTTAACTTAATGGAATCAAGCTTAGAAACAACAAACATGATCTTGGAACCAACGAAAAATTGATAAAAGTAGGCGGCAATCACGGGCAAGCTACTCTGTTTTACAAAAATGTTGGACGTACCCGACAAAAAATAGCTTGTAATTATATTCTAAACTAAAAGATATGATCTGGTCTGAACCGGGTAAAAATGGAAACGATTTGTGTAACTGTCTACCTAATGACACGAAGTCTTGCTTGTGTATTCTCCGGTGTTTTATTAACTGCAAACTTTAAAAAACAAAACAACCCAGAAAACGATCATTGAAATTCCACTTTTTTAAACTGTTATTTAATCTCTAAAACACATGCCTATTTCTTTGAAGGGCATAATTAATAACTAAACTTCTTTTTAAGATAGATCATTTATACATGTTTGCGTTTGAAACTTCATCTGGTTAAATGAGGTTGGTGTCTTTTAATATATATATTTATATATATATATATATATATATATATATATATAGTTATTAAAAGATACCAACTTTATTGTATATATATGTAGTGAAATAATTTACGAAATGCAATCATATCTTCTAAAGACTAATTACTTTCAATTACTAAACCGTTCAGAGAATAAAGACATATATCTGAAAGTTGATTCAAGAAGGAAATATGAAAGTATGAACATTATTTATAACCACAATCAGCCAACACACGGTAGCTAACTCTTCAGACCAAGCACCTTGCGTGGTGACATACCTTTATTTATTATCGCCCAGGGCGAACTCCCATAATTACGCCCCCACACATGGATCTTTAGGTCCCGGGTTCAACCCTTAAAATTTAGGTTATATCTTATATCTTCTTCTGCTGTTTTTACCTCGTGGGTACCAAGGGGAGGTTTAGTTGACGGAATGACTCGATGTGTGAGGCCTGCTTGAGGTACATGTGGATCTTTAGGGTGTCCCTAATAAAAGCATCAAGTGACGGTGGGGTCGTCCTTTTGCCATGAAATCGCCTGCTATTTGAAATGAGCGATGCGTGTTGGTTGACAGTCATTTTGACCAGCTGGCAAAACCAATAAATTTATTTTTGGACTAAATAGTGACTGATTGAGATTGCACCAATGATTGATCGGGATGGCACGATGACTGATTGGAGTAGCACAATAACTGATTGCGATGGCATGATGACTGATTGGGGTAGCACAATAACTGATTGCGATGGCACGATGACTGATTGGGATGGCACAATAACTGATTAGGATTGCACGATGACTGATTGGGATGGCACAATAACTTATTGGGATGGCACGATGACTGATTGGGATGGCACGATGACTGATTGGGATGGCACAATAACTGATTGGGATGGCACAATAACTGATTGGGATGGCACGATGACTGATTGGAATGGCACAATAACTGATTGGGATGGCACGATGACTGATTGGGATGGCACAATGACTGATTGGGTTGACACAATGACTGATTGGGATCGCACCAATGATTTGTTTTATTTTCTGGTTCCGAATGTGGCATCTTCTTATTTTACCAGCTGCTCGTCTTTAAACATCTCATGGTAATGAATATTAATAGAAGTGCAAGCCGTAAGATTCTCCCCTCACCCCATGGGCACACATTTGCACCCCTTTTCAGACGCGCTGAAATTTAAAAATATTATTATGTATAAATTTCCCTCCCACTTTTGATCAGCCCCCACTTTTGATCAGCCCCCAATTTTGACCAACTCCCACTTGTGATCACCTCCCACTTTTGACCACGTCCCACTTTTGACCACGCCCCACTTTTAAACACCTCCCACTTTTAAACACCTCCCACTTTTAAACACCTCCCACTTTTTACCACGAGCATTTACTGTATTAGCGAAAAAAACCTATTAAAATTATTTTTCCGTATGGTATTATTATTATTATTGGTAGTTTTCTATAGCGTGGTATCCCAGGCTAGAGCTGGGCTCACCACGCTGTACATACAAGGTACCCCAGCCTAGGGCTGGGCTCACCACGCTGTACATACAAGGTACCCCAGCCTAGGTACTGGGCTCACCACGCTGTACATACAAGGTACACCAGCCTAGGTACTGGGCTCACCACGCTGTACATACAAGGTACACCAGCCTAGGTACTGGGCTCACCACGCTGTACATACAAGGTACCCCAGGCTAGGGCTGGGCTCACCACGCTGTACATACAATTTAGCAAACATAATCATGAACTAAAAAATTAACATACATTAATTAAATAACAAAACAAAACCAATGTGTATTCGCCCAACCATTCCACAACAATTTACATGTGAAGCCATGGACGGAACTCAGCAGCATCGTTTAACGGTCAGAGGGGGAATCAGTCAGGATAGTAGAGTTTAAAGAGACGTGTTTTGAGAGCAGTTTTGAAGGCTGTGATGGTTTATATATTTATGATGTGTAGTGGAAGAGAATTCCATTGTTTGGGGGCACAGTAAGAGAAAGATCGTTCACCACATGTTTTTGTGCGAGTCTTGGGGACAGAAAGAATACGCCCGTCTGCGGAGGGGTGAAGCTGTCGAAGGGGTAAATAGACAGAGAGAAGTTCGGTTAGATAGGAGGGGCAGGAATTCGAGAAAAAGTTGTGGAAGAGAACAGATAATTCGATGCTACCAACAGTTAAAGAACTTTCTTGTAATGTATCTGTAAATGCCAACCGAAAAGCCTCTTTTTAAATACATCTTTGAAAGCACACCCTTCTGAATAAAGGTTTGATAGAATGCGTACACCGAGACTAAAGGATCGTGCAGAGCTTTGACAGAACGCATGGACAAGCCATTGAAAAATGTTTACAAATTTGAGTTTACTCCGAAAATTGTATATTTTTCAAGCTAAAGCTTTTTGGGGCAGACGGGTTTGAACAAACTTTCCTGGAGATATTTTAAGGTCAGTTCCCCGATGCGAAATTTTGCTCTCATCTATTTTGTGGTTTTAATGTTTTTAGTTAATATTATTCAATGGCAGCCTCTCTGGGCATACAAGTCACATCATAGCTAATGAAGTGACAGCTGACCATAGCAGCCTCCAACGTACACAACTGTCACTTAATGACTATAGCTAGTGACAGCTGACCATAGCAGCCTCCAACGTACACAACTGTCACTTAATGACTATAGCTAGTGACAGCTGACCATAGACGAAGAAACTTTCAAACAAGTGAATTACTGATTAACCAAAGTGACATTTCAGTCAGAAGAACGCCCACTCGAACAAACACTCACATGCAACCAACCCTTCGCAGACACACACACACAAGCACATGACCACTGTTCCCCTCGGTTAATGGTGCCAAGGATCACACGACGCACGGGACATTAGCGATGCTATCAATTAATAGGTGGATTGCCCTGAAATTGGGAGAAACAAAGGGAAACAATGGATCCGTGCTTCATTCCCACAGATCAATGTCCCGGGCACAGGCTGCCAATAGCCATCAGTGGTGGGTGTGTCACTGTCCATTATGCCGATAGTGGGATGTGTCTATGCCCCTCTACGGTATGCTATGAGTTGAACGATGCCCCTGTAGGGTATGCCGATACTTGGAAGTGCACCCTGGTATACTTTGCCAATACTTGGCTGTATCCCTGCACAGTATGCAAATAGTTGGATGTGCCCCTGTACACTATGATACTACTTTGGTACACTATGCCAATACTTGGAATGTCCCTGTACACTATGCCAATACTTGGATTGTTCCTGTACACTATACCAATACTTGGAATGTCCCTGTACATTATGCCAAGATAATGTACAAGGACCCACATAATGGCTTTTATTTGACCCACAAAGTTATTTTTATTTGAGCCACAAAGTTATTTTTAAACAAAGCACCAAGTTATATTGAACGACCGTAACAAGCAAAAAATAATGTAACTTTGTAGAGATATGTTAACGTTTCTTCTAGTAGCGGACACCATTATATGACACCATAATACGACACCATTTTCTGACACAATTATATCACAACATAAGACACCATGGCACTAAACTACTATGCGACATCATCAAAAGGCCACCATTACATGACACCATTATAAGACACCATTATACGACACTACTACAAGACACTATTATAAGACACAATTATACGACTCCGTTATTCTACACCTTTAGAAGACACCATAAGACACCATTATGCGACTCTTTTTTACAACACCATTATACGACACCCTAACATGACACCGTTTTACGACACACTATCAGACAACATTTTATGATACTGTTATACGACAACCATAATACAACACCATGATCAATATCACACACTCCATGTGGACACTGTACAGTGGACACAATTCACGTGCTCATCTTTTGACGTTGGTCAAATCTGCTGAAGTTGGACAGGTTTGCTTGCCCAGTGCTGTTAATGATGTCAATTCAATCAATCTGAAACTATTCCCCAAACTTTTTTTTCTGGCATCCTTCTGTCACAATGTGACGATGGTTTAGAATTCGCAGGAAGAAATCAAAAGGTCTGGGATGTTTCCTTAGGGGGATAAGCTTGATTCCTATACAGCAGCGGTTCTCAACCTGTGGGTCGCGACCCATTTGGGGGTCGCTAGACCCTTTCACAGGGGTCGCCTAAGATCATCTGAAAACCCATACACTCTACAGTTATAAAGTATCAACGAAAATAATTTTGTGTTTGGGGGTCGCCACATCATGAGGAACTCTATAAAGGAGTCGTGGCATAAGAAAGGTTGAGAACCGCTGCTATACAGCAACTCGCCTCTCTCCTCGTACCTGGATAATCCCATGGAACAACATATGTGGATGATACAGCAGCACCAGTAGCTCGCAGGAGTGGTCGGAATGTTTCAATGTGTCAACGGTATCCGCCTACGGGACTCCATCTCCGGGTTTTGAATTCAGAATTTGCCTTCTCTTAGATGAGTTGCCGTCCAGGGTTAGCGAGTCCTATCCACCGTGGGTGCTGGTGATATTTTCGTTGGTCTAGGCTTTGGTGGGGATTGAACTCAAGACCCCTAGCCTTTTGGATTGACTCATTTTAGATTACTCGGCACTCCATTTTTCTATAATTATCCGCAACTAGAAGAAAAGTTAACTTATTTCTACAAAGTTACATTATTTTTTGTTTGTTTCGGTCGTTCAATATAACTTGGTGCTTTGTTTAAAAATAAATTTGTGGGTTAAATAAAAGCCATTATGTGGGTCAAATAAAAATAACTGTGTGCGTCAAATAAAAATAACCTTGTGGATCAAATAAAAAACCTTTGTGGGGAAAAAAATAGCTTTGTGGGTAAAATAAAAATTATTTTTGGGGTCAAATAAAAATATTTTTGGGGTCAAATAAAAATAATTTTGTGGGTCAAATAAAATAACTTTGTGGGTCAAATAAAAATAACTTCGTGGGTCAAAAAAAATTTGTGAGCCAAATAAAAATAACTTTGTGGGTAAAAAAATAGCTTTGTGGGTAAAATGAAAATTAGTTTTGGGGTCAAATAAAATAAATTTGTGGGTCAAATAATATATAACTTTGTGGTTCTTTTACAAATAAATGTGTCATCGTCTTTTGAAGATACATTTGTTGGTCATTTGATAACAAATGTGTGGGTCCTTTAAAATAACTTTAAGGATCGTTTGAAATTAGATATAAATGGTACGAGCATACCATTCATCACTTGAGTCTACAGTAAGTTGACGACACGTCCACAGTAAGTTGACGACACGTCCACTGTAAGTTAAAGACACGTCCACAGTAAGTTGACGACACGTCCACAGTAAGTTGACGACACGTCCACTGTAAGTTGATGACATGTCCACAGTAAGTTAAAGACACGTCCAAAGTAAGTTGACGACACGTCCACCGTAAGTTGATGGCACGTCCACCGTAAGTTGATGACACGTCCACCGTAAGTTGATGACACGTCCACCGTAAGTTGATGACACGTCCACAGTAAGTTGATGACACGTCCACCGTAAGTTGATGACACGTCCACCGTAAGTTGATGACACGTCCACAGTAAGTTGACGACACGTCCACCGTAAGTTGATGACACGTCCACAGTAAGTTAAAGACACGTCCAAAGTAAGTTGACGACACGTCCACCGTAAGTTGATGACATGTCCACCGTAAGTTGATGACACGTCCACCGTAAGTTGATGACACGTCCACCGTAAGTTGATAACACGCCCACAGTAAGTTGATGACACGTCCACCGTAAGTTGATGACACGTCCACCGTAAGTTGATGACACTTCCACAGTAATTTGATGACACGTCCACCGTAAGTTGATGACACGTCCACAGTAAGTTAAAGACACGTCCACCGTAAGTTGACGACACGTCCACCGTAAGTTGATGACACGCCCACAGTAAGTTGACGACACGTCCACCGTAAGTTGACGACACGTCCACAGTAAGTTGATGACACGCCCACAGTAAGTTGATGACACGCCCACAGAAAACTCGATTCAAGATCAGCGAATATCTGATTTTCTCTTCACGTTAAGTAATTTTTTTTTAAAAATTCAAATCATTAACGACAACGTTTGGGTTTAAAAAAACGTATACTTTTGTGTGGGGGGGGGGGGGGCACTGATAACTGTGTTATTGCCATCAGTTAGGGTCACGCCAGGGAGATGCTATCTATTTAAAAACCGTAGCGACGCAATAAAGGCCGACATGCACATGCACAATATCACCGTGTGAATGTTTAATGAACAGTTCGGGGGAGATCACTCGTGCACTTTTGTGATGGGATGGAGATAACTCGTACCTGTCAAGCTCTTTGGATTGGCGCAGATTCGATAGCATTGTGTGTGTGAAAGAATATTCGTTTCATTGGACTACCCATAGTTGTGGACAGGAGTAAGTCTTGGTCAGACTGACTTGATCATTGAAAATAACAACATATATATATGTGCCAACATATTGAATCGTTGCAATACAGTAATGTTTGTACATTGAGACTCGCATACGGCGGTAGTGTTTGTTGACTTGCAGTAAAAATATGAAAGTAGCATTTAACACCAGGAACAAATATCAGAGCCCCCCCCCCCTTTTTTTTTCCTAATAGTTGATAAACATTTTTAATGTTAACAAAAACTCATCTACATACCATTTTAACCGTATCCGGAAATTTGAACGAAAGAAATTTCGTCGACGGAAAATTGATCGACGGAAATTTGATCGAACGGAAATTTGGTCGAATCGTTTTTTTAGTTTATAAGTTAAAATTTTTCGTCAAATTTCTTTTTGAACGCATTATTTTGTTTTACTTTATAGTATAGTGCGTTCAAAAAGAAATTTGACGAAAATGTTAACGTCTGAACTGAAAAAAAGATTCGACCAAATTTCCGTTCGATCAAATTTCCGTCGATCAGTTTTCCGTCGACGAAATTTCTTTCGATCAAATTTCCGGTAACCCATTTTAACATCTTAAATGAACTGTCATGTAGCCTGACAGAGACATCTTTGTGGCAACTTGAATGACAACTTAGTAAAGTTACTTGTGTGACAACTCCTTGGAACTGGTTTTACGTTACTTTGTGTCATATTGTGCATCTAAATTTGTATCACTTTTTACCAAGCGCGGTTTCGAAGCAACGAACCAATTAATTTAGAACCGTTGGATGTAAGTTGAGCTGGTATATTTTTAGGATTTATATGAATACATGTTATGTTGCATGACTGCAGTGTCTAGCTACATACATCCTTTATATTTTTGTTTTGGGTCATATGATTACTTCATCACTTGACTATGATTAATATTATCACCTGACCATGATTATTTTGTCAAATCACTATGATTGTATTTTGTATTGTCACCTGAGCCCGATTCAATTCTCACCTTACTATGATTATATTGTCACCTGACTATGATTTTTCACATGACATTGATTATATTGTCACATGACTATGAGTATTTTTTCCGCATGGCAATGGTTACTTGGGTGTTATTACCAAGAGTTAAAAATCCCCCGACTTCCTAAAGCAGCGGTTCTCAGCCTTATTAATGCCGCGACCCTTTAATACAGACCTTCATGTTGTGGCGACCCACAGCCATGAAATTGTTTTTGTTTCTACTATATAACTGTATAGTATATGTGTTTTCAGATGGTCTTAGGCGACCCCCATAGGGGTCGCGACCAGTGTTTCTTTCAGAAATTTTTCCCCGAGGGGGCACTTTTGACGTTCTGGGGGGCAGTGCCAGTTTTTCAGTGGCCAGAGGCGTAGCTAAGGGGTGGCAGATGGGACATATGTCCCCGGGCGCCAGACTAGCGGGGGCATCTAATGGGCTATAGTGTTAATGGATGAAAATAATAGGTTTCAGAGTTTAGCCGGGGGGGGGGGGGGGGGCTGGACAAATTAATCTTGTCCCCTGTCATCAAAGACTCACGTCAGTGACGTAGAAGTGGGGGGGGCGAACATTTGGTCTTCCCAAGTGTCATTTTTTCTTTAGATAGAGCGGCGGGATTTTCGGACATCTGCTGAGTTTCTATCGAGAAAGGTAGCGTGGCAAAAAAGTTAACCCACCTAGGGTGGCGCTAACACTAGGCACGCCGCTGGGCAGTGTATATTTGGTGTTTGGCGACTAGTGCCAGACACAAACTAAATTCATTCTGGTTGTGGTGTGCCGAAGAAAATCATTTGACACAAGATTAGATTCAACCCGGTAGTCACATTGATCGACGTCAAGGAAAAAAAGAGGGGGGGGGGGTAGCAGAAATTGAGGAATCCGAAGAGTTTGAGCAAAAGTGAGGGCAGGGGTCACCTTAATTTAAAAATAATAAATTCAAAATGCAGTGATGCATTGTGGTGCAACTTTTTCTTCTTCTTTTTTTGTCTATTAAGGGCCCACGATCAATTTATTGATCATTATGGCTCCTATGAATGTAGATGGGATTTGCAATGTTTCTGTGCCTGGTGTTGATGCGGATATTTCACTGGTAACAAGAGTTACCCAGTGAGGGTATCATGCACTGTATTCAATGTATCTTTAAGACAATTTTTGAAGGGGCATTTCAAACGTTCATGTATTTACTGTTAGATGCCTCGTAGAAAAATGCTAAAAATACATCAACATACACCAACTATATGTGGACTACAAATCATGTTATGATAGCATAGACAGGAAATACATGAACGATGCTGTGCTGGAACTTGGAGTCCTTAACAAACTTACCCGACTCATATATACATATGACGATGAATAACTACAAAAGTAGAATTAAAGTACAGAGGGAGTACTTGAGGGAGTTCCCAATCAATCTGGGCCTCAGACAAGGAAATCCGTGTATCATTTTCAACATCACTTTAGAAAAAAGCATTAGAAACATACGTTTGAACACCTGAGAGGTGGTACAGAACAACCATAAGGAACTTTATAAAGCCAGCCACTGCAATACCTGGCCTACACAGACGATATAGCGCTACTTGGTAGAAACAGCATTGATGATATAATTAAAACTTTCAGGGAACTTGAAGATGTGACGGTCAAAACTGGTCTTGATGTAAATAAAGCGAAGGCAATATTTATGATAATGTCAGGAAATACGCACTGATGACTTCATCAATATGAACATCTACGCCTTTGAGGGGGTAGCTACTTTCAAATATCTAGGGGTGACTATAAATAAGCAAGAGGAAATACAATCGGAGGTGCAAGAAAGAATAACAGCATGCAACAGTTCTTATTTCAATTTACAAAAGCTACTTCAAAGCAAAAATCTCGCCAAGGGAACAAAGAAGGCAGTATACACCACTATCACAAGACCAGTAGTGAGACTTGGTTCCTACCAGAAAAGCAGAGAACCTGCTAAATATATGACCCGATGATAGACAATTTTGTTTTGGGAATCCGTACAAACCAAGAGCTATATCAATTGTACAAATACCCATCCATAGTCACAACAATATAAAAAAAGGCAGACTGCCCTGGGCAGGACACATTGAAAGGATGCCGGATTCTGGAGCAACAAAAACGATCTACAGGCAGAAACCTAGGGGCAGACGGCTCACCGGTCGACCAAGACTGAGATGGATTGACGATGTAGAGAAGGGCTTACAAAGGTTGGGGTTCGCACATGGAAGTGTAAAGCGATGGATCGATCCCAATGGAAGAATGGGGTGGAGCAGGCCAGGGCCCTAAATGGGATGAAGCGCCACTGATGTAAACATTTCAGACATTTGGGTGGGAAGCGCTAGAAATAACGATAATAACAAGACATCACTAACTCTTCCACCAGCACAATATTAAATAAATTCAGTCGTTGGGAGCCCTTAGGGTATGTTTTTTTATCGAGAGATACTCCTTAGCTTAGACTCGCCCCTGAAAACTTTATAGGCCCCGGAAATATTTTTTTTACATACCGTAGTTAAATTTAGTTTCGCATCATTAAACACTTAACTGTAGAGCAACGGGAGAGATGCTAGTTAAGATTTTATGTGTCATTTGACCTAAGAGCCATCCTGTGAGGTCTGCAACCCACATAGCTGCATGGGGCCTCGAATATTTTTGGGGCTTAAAGTTGGGCTGTAATTACATTAAATTATCAACTTTTACTGCTAGGTAGGGAAGGAAAAAACCGAAAAGTAGCACGGGTGCCATAAAAAATCCAGCGACGTCTCTGCTTGACTAAGTGTGGTAAGCAAACATTTTCTTTTTAAAATTGAAAAGTAATGTATTTTTAAAGTTATTATTTTAAAATATTTTTGGGATCAACTACATAAAAATAATGAATTTACTACAAAATATTTTTAAAATTAACAAAAATGAATTCCTTCCAAAAAAAGATATCCATCCCAAAAAAGAAATGTTAAAATAGTTTTACATTTTGAACGAAAAAGAAAAACCAAAAACATACATTTATTTCTAAATATTTCCAAGTTTCACCAAAGTCAAAAAGAAAAAAGCTTTTCTGTACAAAAGGCTATAGAATATATCTTTATGGGTTTTCAAAATTGGTATTTATTTATGAATCATATGTAACTGACATAATTGTTCAGAAGTCAAGAATTGTTTACAAAAGACTCATATATTTATTAATGTGTGATTTTTTTTCGTATAAACTATTAAAGTTTCAATTCTCAATATTCAGTTGATTGAAATGTTAATTAAGAAATTTAGACTACTATAATTTGCTTCAGATCATTACAACTTGCCTCTTCGATATTATACTTGAAAACAATTGTTTTACCAATTCCATATAATTTTTTTTTAACTATAACCAAAAATGGCATTTACAAGATAATCGAAATAATCGATTTTTTTTTATTCGTTGTTTAAATATATATTATATTCTTTCTACTGGATTATCATCTTAAAATATTTTTTTAAATAGTTCAAACTGCTGGGAAGATTGTTTATTATAATCATATTAACAGAGAAAAATCATTGGGGATTTAATAAATAAAGACTATTTTTTTAAAAAATCATTTTACTCTGTTCCCAAAACTGTGTTAAAAATTAGAAACGCACTCGATTTAATAATTATTGATGAAATGTCCACTATTTGTATGTAACCGTTAAATTCCTAATTTTTTTTTGTTTTAAAATTATTATTATTTTTAAATTTTCATTTTATCTATGTCAGCATACATCAATGGAATCTACTACATTAAAATGTTTGCTAAAAATGATTTTTTAAAGCATGATGCTATTATACAATATAATTTGAAAACAGATTGCACATGTTTATTTCTTAGCAAAAACTATATTTAATTTACAGACATTTATATCGATGAAAAGTTAGTTTAATACAGGGTTATTAAAAAGTGTTTCAACTTTTGCAGCTGCAAAATGTAATTAAATAAAAGATACCGATATCTGCGAATCAGAAAAAGTAAGATTTTAGCTTATGATCAGGAGCGGCCAATTTTCAAAACAATACCATATTTATAATCGATTTCTGAGAGCCTGTAACAAGATTAACCTGAACGCTATGGATCATCAATATATATAGAACAAAGCAATATTTTATTTGTTCCAATAATTGTAATCGATTAAAGGCACACATTTCAATAACTTTTAAAAATTTTATAAAAATTAAATTTAGAGTAGTTTTTTTTTATTATTATTATTTTTTCTTACACATTTTCCCCCGGGGGGTACTTGACTTGCTCCGGGGGGGCACTGCCCCCCCCCCGGATGTATGCCTGAAAGAAACACTGGTCGCGACCCACAGGTTGAGAACCGCTGTCCTAAAGCATCGCGACCCTTTAATACAATCCTACATGTTGTGGTGACCCCCAACCATAAAAATTATTTTCGTTGCTACTTCATAAATATGTGATTCCGATGGTCTTAGGCGACCCCAGTGTAAGGGACGTTCGACCCCCAAAGTGGTCGCGACCAACAGGTTGAGAACCATTTCCTTAGCACGTATTAAACTATTTCCAGTATTTCACAACATGTTGGCCGTGTGGCACCAGCCTGCACCGTCTTATAATGGTATCACTGTTCACTTCTGGCAAGACATTCATGAGTGACACCGAATGCGTGGGTGTCCGGTGTCATCCTGAAAGAAGTCTACTTGAGATAATCCTCCAATTTTTCTCTCTCCATCTCTGATCTGCCGTACCTGGCATACCCCGGAAGGACGCCAACAACATGCTCTACATTCCATCTCTCACCTCATTTGTCTTAATAAACACTTGTAATCCTGCAGCCCCCGGCCCCCCCCCTCTCTTTTTTTCCCCATTACTTGGCTTGCGTCTGTCTGGCTTTTTGGTGCGATGTCTTAAACAAAAACCTACTCCTTGAACCGTACGTAGGTGTCCGAAATAGTTTAAAATCGATCTGTTTTCGATGAACCAACCTACTGGCGTTTCTCAACATCGAGGTCTTGAAAGTGAGAATGTCGATATTGTAATGCTATTTGAGTTTCCTGTACATACACTATCATAAAGTTCGAACTAAGACTGACTAAAATAACAGCTTAATTAAGTGATACAATGTTGACATTTAAAACAGGAACAAACAAAAGAAAAACGCTGAGAAATTGAATACTATGTTGAGAATGTTTTGTGTTTTAAATTGAATTTAAACTTTTGGATATAGCCCGCCAAACATTGGCGGAAGCAATGCGTGAACTTCCCATCTACTAAAGTTAATTGACAAAACATGAACTCAAGTAACGCACATATAAGAAAACCAATTTTTGCTACACCCCTTCCCCCCAAGATTTTTTATGTCAAGCCCCTGAACTATATTAAATATTCTGATGTCCCAACCACTTTTAAACCGAGATATTTTTTAAACCTTACATAAATTGAGAAGATTTCATTTTCCGAAACGAAAAAATTACGCACAACGCACAACAGTCCACGAATCCCACCAGAAGCATAATGTAAATAAGAGATTGTTGTATTATAATTGCAAAAGGTAAAATCAGTAACGATAATAAAAAGTTTACAATACGAAATAGCTGACAAGCTTCAACAGCGGACACGTCTTTTTTTAATATTTATACATCTACCAAATCTTGACTAGTGTCTTCACATTTCTAATGACAAGTCTTTGACTACTGTCTCTAAATCTCGCATCCCAAATCTTTGACTACTGTCACTAAATCTAGCATCCCAAATCTTTGACTACTGTAACTAAATCTCGCATCCCAATCTTTGATTACAGTTATTAAATCTCGCATCCCAAATATTTGACTACTGTCACTAAATCTAGCATCTCAAATCTTTGACTACTGTCACTAAATCTAGCATCCAAAATCTTTGACTACTGTCACTAAATCTCGTATCCCAAGTCTTTGACTACTGTCACTAAATCTCGCTTCCCAAGTCTTTGACTACTGTCACTAAATCTCGCATCCCAAATCTTTGACTACTGTCACTAAATCTAGCATCCCAAAATCTTTGACTACTGTCTCACAATCTCGTATCCCAAGTCTATGATTACTGTCTCTAAATCTCGTTTCCCAAATCTTTGACTATTGTCACTAAATTTCGTATCCCAAGTTTTTGGCTACTGTCACTAAATCTAGCATCCCAAATCTTTGACTACTGTCATTAATTCTAGCATCCCAAATCTTTGACTACTGTCTCTAAATCTAGCATCCAAAATCTTTGACTACTGTCACTAAATCTCGTATCCCAAGTCTTCGACTATTGTCACTAAATCTCGAATCCCAAGTCTTTGACTTCCGTCACTAAATCTTGCATCCCAAATCTTTGACTACTGTCACTAAATCTAGCATCCCAAAATCTTTGACTACTCTCTCTCAATCTCGTATTCCAAGTCTATGATTACTGTCTCTAAATCTCGTTTCCCAAATATTTGACTATTGTCACTAAATCTCGTATCCCAAGTCTTTGACTACTGTCACTAAATCTCGCATCCCTAATCTTTGACTACTATCACCACACGGCGTAAGACTTTTATCTTTTCAATAAAAAATGTTTCACTTTATAGTCCCGCCTTGAGATTACGACCTGGTTACTTCTATTTCATTAAGCGGAATAATAAAACTAATCCATTTTCAGAAATATCTGATCTCTGCGCATTGCTAGACGGGGTTATAAAAGAGATGGTAGGGCTCAACTCTTCCACCGCTTGAATTAGTATAATTGAGTCGCTGGAGTAAGGTTTTTTTAAACTGCAAAATAATAACCATATTGCCATATTGAGTAATTCACTGGCTGTAAACGTAATGTTATTTTTAACTCGCATAGTTTTACTCATACGGTGGGAACAATTCTGTTAAAGTATAATTTTCTTACAAATACAGCGAAGTGTTTTACTTTATAAGATGGGAGAGCACCGTGGAGAGTATCGGGGTGAAAATGAAACGATCGATTTCTGACAGTGTCGTGTGATTACCTCACCTACATAACTGCTTCTTGGGTGGTATCTATTTTAAAGATGTTTTATCGATTACTTTATATTGTTGCCATTGTGACATGTTAGGATTACTTAATTTTTTTACTAGTTTTGCTCGTGTCAAAAGGTCATCAGACTATTGTTGCAGCACGTAATAGAACCAAAGTTCATAAATGTGTTTGGCTGACTTCCAAAGTGTTCGACCATCTGCTCTCTTTCTCTTCCGTTGTGATGAATGGTTCTGCTAGTGTTTCTGCCTGAGCGTTAGTCCGTTTATTGGTCGGCCAGAATTTAAGTCTGTTTGTGTGTCTGTCAGCACGTTGCTCTGTCTGCCTGGTAGTGTGTCAAGCAGACTTTGCCAAAGGCAACATGTATGATGCGACTCCATTATTCTTTCATGTGCAATTACTGAACTGTGTGGGACAAAGCGTCAAATGTGGGGACGTCCCACTCGACAGCGGTCGTTACCGTGGGTCTCCAGGGGGACATCCAGACGTCACAGCGCACTTTATTATTGGAGTGGCTATTTTTTGGTCAGGCATTATTCATAGTTATTGACCGGGGGAGGGGGAAAGATGGTCAGAAATATAACACTGTCATTGAAAACAATTGGAAGCTATGGCTGACTGGGAATGGCTTGTTGAGTCCTTTCATGAACAGGATATGATAGTTATTGATATCAAGGGTTTTTAGGGTCCTTGCAACTCTTGGGGTTTAAACAATGTTACAGTATACATATAACCCAGCGGTTCTCAACCTGTGGGTCGCGACCCTTTTGGGGGTCCCACGACCATTTCCCAGGGATCACCTAAGACCATCTGAAAAGACATATACTCTACAGTTATAAAGGTCCAACGAAAATAAATTTGTGGTTGGGGGGTCGTCACAACATGAGGAACTGTATTAATGGGTCGCAGTTGAGAACCAATGATATAACCGAAGGGTTAAATTTATTCATTTAACCGCTTATCTTATGTTATGCACCAACAGAGGAAAAATAATCTTTTTAGCAGTGCCCCCCCCCCCCACTTTGATTTCAACACATTTGCCGCACCCCCCCTCCCCCCACACTTTTTAGGAAGAGAATGCTAATAGCAATGCAAATAAACCTGATCTTTCTGGGCCTGTCCGCACCCCCTGACGCTGCCTCCCACACCCTCAAGGGTCTTGGCGTGCACGGTTTAACAAAACAACTGATTTCATTAGTGAATAAAGTAATAAAGCTTTATCTATTGTGTGAACTAATTACATGTGTCATAAATATGAATATGGGGGAGGCGGAGGGGTGGTCAGCCCCAGGGGGGGGGGCTTCTTTTTTTTTAGACGGGTGTCATTATCAGCTAACTGCAGAGGTTTTTCCTTATGTGTGTGCGTGTGGGGGAGGGGGGAATGTCTGAAAAAATGTTTGTTGATCTCATAAAATACACTTATTTCGTATATGTTGGTCACATGCATATGTTTGTATTGTATGCTAGTATCGATCTTGATCTCAAAAAGAGAAATCAAATTAGCGATATCGTTCCGTGCATGGCTTGGCGATTATCGCAGAAAATTGTGTTCAGGGGCGCCTCACGTCTTTTTAGTCATATGAGTGGAACAGGTCTGAAGTTTTTTTTCTTTTTAGGTCATTTTTGGTTAAGCTTATTTTTTAAAAAAGTATTTTTTTTTAAATAATTTTTTTTAAAATCAGAGAACCACCAGGATTATAAAACATTTGGGTACCCACTTACAGAAAAACAAGATTAAAAAACATGTTGGTAGCCACATAGAGAACATGATGATTATAAAACATGTGGGTAGCCACATAGAAAACATGATGATTATAAAACAGCTGATGATTCTTGTATAAAATCATGCTGAAATTGTGAGGACTACTCATTTATAGCCCACTGCATACTGACGTTTGTACTAACAGCTATATTCAAATATGGATGTGATTTCAACTATCGACAATAATCTTCAAACATTATTTATACGTTAATTCAGTACAAAATATCAGCTGCAATTAAGTAAATATTTTATTCAGCCATTGATCGTATTTGTAACTTTAGTAACTGCATTGTTTTAATATTGACCACGGCCCATAATCTCTCTACTGTAACATTATCTGAGAGATGATCTATTGTGTAACTATTGACTATTGAACCCATTACCCGAGTCTTTGATCCAGGTCTGTGTTGACAGAACGTGCGCGAGCTCCGGCCTGCTCGCATTACCCCCGCGCTTGTATTACTCATAGCGACGAGATGGCCGATTGTTTGTCTGGCAATATGCTTTGCATTCCTGCACTTTCCACGGTGACCTCAACCCCCCCCCCCCCGCACCCGCCACACTATTCCATGTTCTGTTAAGCGATTGAATTATCTTAATCCACTTCGCATGACTATTCCCCCAGCACCGGCTGTCAGAGGTATGGGACTTAGTTTCGCCGGCAATCTCCAGGTCCCAGCAGCCGTCTCGTGTTTCAGTGTTTGAGCCGTGCACCCGAGCCGATAAACCGATCCTGCTCCCGAGCCGATAAACTGATCCTGCTCCCGAGACTCGTAATCGTATTTTATATGTAATCACATTCGTAGATATAAAAAATAAATAATTGTCTAATATACACGAAAAGTATTGTATTCGTTCTTCACATGTATTCGCAAACATAGATATAAAAATTAAGTGTTTAATGTCAGCTAGACATAATGTACCATTATACATACAAAAAATGTGTTTAATGTAAGCTAGACATAATGTACCATAATACATAAAAAGTGTTTAATGTAAGCTAGACATAATGGTACATAACACATAAAAAGCTGAGGAGCTAGAGCTTTGTGAAACCAAGGGTGGTCCTTGTCTTTGATGCCCTTAAATTCACACACAAGGGTGGTCCTTGTCTTTGATGCCCTTAAATTCACGCACAAAGGTGGTACTTGTCTTTGATGCCCTTAAATTCACACACAAGGGTGGTCCTTGTCTTTGATGCCCTTAATTTACGCACAAGGGTGGTCCTTGTCTTTGATGCCCTTAAATTCACACACAAGGGTGGTCCTTGTCTTTGATGCCCTTAAATTCACACACAAGGGTGGTCCTTGTCTTTGATGCCCTTAATTTTACGCACAAGGGTGGTCCTTGTCTTTGATGCCCTTAATTTACGCACAAGGGTGGTCCTTGTCTTTGATGCCCTTAAATTCACACACAAGGGTGGTCCTTGTCTTTGATGCCCTTAAAGTCACGCACAAAGGTGGTCCTTGTCTTTGATGCCCTTAATTTACGCACAAGGGTGGTCCTTGTCTTTGATGCCCTTAAATTCACACACAAGGGTGGTCCTTGTCTTTGATGCCCTTAAATTCACACACAAGGGTGGTCCTTGTCTTTGATGACCTTAAATTCACACACAAGGGTTGTCCTTGTCTTTGATGCCCTTAAATTCTCGCATAAACGATCATTGTTTACAACACATGAGAAAGTTTCATCTTATAATGTCATTGAAAGTTGTAGTGGATCTAAAATGCTTACCCCTATTTTCTAAGCAAATAGACTTACAAAAGTGTACAATATATTCCATCAATCCTACATAGTACACGTGTAATGATACACAAGTCATGCAAAGTCGTCCATGAGTAAGTATCTTATATGTGTTATCTGAAGTGTGCAACTGGTCACACTATTCATATTGCGCTACTGGACACACCAATCATATTGAGTAACTGGATACACCAATCATATTGAGTAACTGGACACACTATTCATATTGAGTAACTGGACACACCAATGATATTGAGTAACTGGACACACTATTCATATTGGGTAACTGGACACACTATTCATATCGTGCAACTGGACATACCATCCATATTGAGTAACTGGAACACCATCGTTTTTTGCAACTGGAATACTATTTATATTTTGCAAATAGACACAACAATCATATTGTTCCTCTGCTCCTACTATTCATAGTACGCCACCGGACACACCATTTACTGGACTGGACACATCATTATATTGTGCAAGTGGACACATCGTTATATTGTGCAACTGGAAGACTATTCATATTGTGCAACTGGATACATCAATCATATTGAGAAACTGGACACACAATTCATATTGAGCTACTGGACTGGACATATCATTATATTGTGCAAGTGGACACACCAATATATTGTGCAACTGGAAGACTATTCATATTGTGCAACTGGATACATCAATCATATTGAGAAACTGGACACACCATTCATATTGAGCTACTGGACTGGACACATCATTATATTGTGCAAGTGGACACACCAATATATTGTGCAACTGGACACACCATTCATATGTTCCTGCGATGTGGCTCAAACTCAATGAAATTTGTGTAATATATATTGTCTAAATCATGCACATCGCTTTCACGGCTATCTTACACGAAATAGCGGGGTCTGTTCTGCACACTTCACTTTTACTAAATTACTCAAAAAAATCACAGAAACAATTCGAATGCAAAATAATTGCTCCATCGTTATTTAGCTCAAAATAATAATGATATCCTTGGACAATAGATGAAGGCAACCTCCTAAATAACAATATGAAGTATATAACCCTCTCTCCCTCTCCCTCCCCATCCCCCTCCCTCTCCCTCTCTCTCCATCTCTCTCTCTCTCTCTCTCTTTCTTTGTCTCTCTCTCTCTCTCCATCTCTCTCTCTCCATCTCTCTCTCTCTCCATCTCTCTCTCTCTCCATCTCTCTCTCTCCATCTCTCTCTCTCCATCTCTCTCTCCATCTCTCTCTCTCTCCATCTCTCTCTCTCTCTCTCCATCTCTCTCTCTCCATATCTCTCTCTCTCCATCTCTCTCTCTTCATCTCTCTCTCTCCATCTCTCTCTCTCTCTCCATCTCTCTCCATCTCTCTCTCTCCCTCTCTCTCCATCTCTCTCTCTCCATCTCTCTCTCTCTCCATCTCTCTCCATCTCTCTCTCTCCATCTCTCTCTCTCTCCATCTCTCTCTCTCTCCATCTCTCTCTCTCTCCATCTCTCTCTCTCCATCTCTCTCTCTCTCCATCTCTCACTCTCCATCTCTCTCTCTCCATCTCTCTCTCTCCATCTCTCTCTCTCTCCATCTCTCTCTCTCCATCTCTCTCTCTCTCCATCTCTCTCTCTCCATCTCTCTCTCTCCATCTCTCTCTCTCTCTCCATCTCTCTCTCTCCATCTCTCTCTCTCTCCATCTCTCTCTCTCTCCATCTCTCTCTCTCTCCATCTCTCTCTCTCTCCATCTCTCTCTACCTCCATCTCTCCCTCTCTCTCCATCTCTCTCTCTCTCCATCTCTCTCTCTCTCCATCTCTCTCCATCTCTCTCTCTCTCCATCTCTCTCTCTCTCCATCTCTCTCTCTCTCTCTCTCTCTCTCTCTCTATGAAAACATAGCTGAACCATCCATGCTATGGCTTTTTTGTACTCCCATGTTTTAGAAGCTCTTACTTTCCCGTACATATTTAAATTGTCTAAATCCCGAGAACGTAACACATATTATAAAAGCCAATATCATCTACTTCTATTAATTCCTTTTGTTACTAATTAGAAAAAAATCGGTTCCTAAATTAGTGACACAAGATAATCAACGAAAAATAATAGCGTTTAACGAAGTGTTTAGACACACGTAATTAATCATTAATTATCAGAGTAAAGACGTGTGCTTAAGTTAACGCTTTGGCTGTTGTCAGGATACTCCTTAAAAATAAACAAATTTTTTTTTGGAAGTAGCGTACGTAAAAATGAACTACACCTGAAAGCTGATCACTGCCTGGTTGAACAAGGCAAGAGGGGGAAAAACATGTTTTGTAATTCCATCCGATGTGCAGGTTACAGCAAGTAATTCGTGGTTATTTTTATGGCAAAAAAAATTGTTCAAAAGTTTGACATTTTCTGAGAACTTACAAAAAATGTGTTAGTTGCTGATGTCATATTCAAAGGTTGATTTTTGCTGGTGTTATATTCAAAGGTTTATAGCTCCTGACATGATATTGAAAGGTTGATAGCTGATGCCATTATACGGAGAGGTTGATAGCTGATGACATTATTTTCAAAGGTTCCAGAATATCTTATCATGACTCGCATATCACTCTCTGTAAACTTTCTCAGGCCTGTCTTTATCCGGTATAAATATGCACCTTTGTCATTGAACAATGGCGAGAGCATCTCTTGTGAAGGACTATCATGCAAGAGGTGTTTCTTTCGGTTCATATCCTAAGGGGAGTGAGGATGCGGACATTTCAAATTTTGGGGTGTCCAGCGTCAGTGACAAGAGGCGTAGATAATGGGGGAACAGAGTGGGGAGGGATATGCCCGGGCGCCACAATATCGGGGCGATAAAATTGGTTTCAATGGTATTTAATGGATGAAAATAATGGGTTTCAGAGATGAGGTGGGGGAGTGTAAATATGAAATTTGTCCTCTGGTGTCAAACCCTTTAGCTACCAGTGACATAAAAGTGGGGGAAGGGGGGTGGATGTGGTGGTCCACCCAGGTGTCGCATCTTTTTTATACGAAGGGCGGCATTTTCGGAACACTGCAGAGTTTGTATCGTGATAGGGAGCGAGGAAAAATCTTGGCACGCCTGGGGCGGCACTAACACTAGCTACACTTCTAGGCAGTGTATCTATCGGCACTAACAATAGCTGCACCACTATGGCAGTGTATCTATCGGCACTAACAATAGCTGCACCACTATGGCAGTGTATCTATCGGCACTAACAATAGCTGCACCACTAGGCAGTGTATCTTCTTCTTCTATATATTAAGGGCCCACGATCAATTTATTGATCATTATGGCTCCTATGAATGTAGATGGGATTTGCAATGTCTCTGTGCCTGGTGTTGATGAGGATATTTCACTGGTTACAAGAGTAACTGTTTGAGGGTATCATGCACTAGGGGTTTGGAAGGCCTGAGGCAATAGACGCAAATGAGTCAAGTGTTGTCGCCTCAACTGTTCCTTTTGGAAGCTTGTTCCAGTCCCTGATTGTCTTTGGTAGGAATGTGAAGTCATGGCCTCGTCTTTGTCTATGGGGGATAGGGACGAGTTTCTGTTTAATGCCAGAACAGTGGACTAGCCCATTATTTATCTTGTAAATCATGGAGAGCCTGGACTGTCGTCGTCGTTCCTCCAATAGTGACCAGCCCAGTGTTTCCAGCATGCTGCCAACACTAGTGGTATTTCTGTAGCGGTTCAGGACAAAGCGTGCTGCCCGTCGCTATCGGCACTAACACTAGCTGCACTTCTAGGCAGTGCATCTATCGGCACTAACACTAGCTGCACTTCTAGGCAGTGTATCTATCGGCACTAACAATAGCTGCACTTCTAGGCAGTGTATCTATCGACACTAACACTAGCTGCACTTCTAGGCAGTGTATCTATCGGCACTAACACTAGCTGCACTTCTAGGCAGTGTATGTATCGGCACTAACAATAGCTGCACTTCTATGCAGTGTATCTATCGGCACTAACACTAGCTGCACTTCTAGACAGTGTATCTATCGGCACTAACACTAGCTGCACTTCTAGGCAGTGTATGTATCGGCACTAACACTAGCTGCACTTCTAGGCAGTGTATCTATCGGCACTAACACTAGCAGCACCACTAGGCAGTGTATCTATCGGCACTAACAATAGCAGCACCACTAGGCAGTGTATATATCGGCACTAACAATAGCAGCACCACTAGGCAGTGTATATATCGGCACTAACAATAGCAGCAGCACTAGGCAGTGTATCTATCGGCACTAACACTAGCAGCACCACTAGGCAGTGTATCTATCGGCACTAACAATAGCAGCACCACTAGGCAGTGTATATATCGGCACTAACAATAGCAGCACCACTAGGCAGTGTATATATCGGCACTAACAATAGCTGCACCACTAGTCAGTGATCTATCATCAACAATATTGGCAATAAGGGCCAACTATACGTTCTTATTTATCGGGAAGTAGGGCAGAAATCGAGGGCGCCAAATGGGACTGAGGAGGCCCTCCCCAGAAATTTTTTAAGTATTTCAAAATCATGAGCTGCATTGTTTTACGACTTTAGCTCGGCGATTCTGTTATATTATTTGATTAAGGGAAGGAATTATTCACGTCTCAAGGTGCTCATTATGGCAGTTAGTATCATAGATAAAATGAAATCACTCAGGTTGTGGCACGCCCTCAGGGTAATCATTTGACATCTGCTTAGATTCAACCCCGTTATGTCACACTGACCAGCGTGAGGTGAATAAAAAAAGGTTGTTGGGGGAGGTTGGCAGAAAGTGTGGGTGCCAACAAATCTCGAGAAATCATTTGATAAATTCAAAATGCAGGGATGCATTTCGGCGCGTTCTGTGTTTATTTAGAAAAATTAAGCGGGGACATTTCAGACTTTGGGGTGGGAAGCACCAACATAATCCATTTTAACGATCAGGGGACATCTCGAACTCCGCCCCAGTCCAACATGAACTAAATTCCGTCCAGTTCTTGCGCCCTTGAAGGTGACATTGTGTCTCAGCTTAGCCCCTTACATTTTTATAGCCCCGGAAAATTATTGATAAATTCCAAATTTAAGAATGCATTTTAGCACATACGTGAATTTAATTGTGCATCATTCGACTCTGAATCGGAGAGCAACGGGAGAGATGCAAGTTAAAAATGTCGGTATCACGTGACCCCAGAGCCATCAATCATGTTGGCCCTGACTCCGCCTACAGCTGCAGGGAGCGTCAGATATTTAAGAAGCTAAAAGAATTGTGATCTGGACACTTTGAATGTAATTGGGGGGGGGGGGTGACGAAACACAAAAGTTGCAGGGGGGCCTCGGATTTGTATTTAAAATATTGTGGGGTAAACTACCTAATTAATAAATCAGTTTTTAAAAATCCTAACAAAAATGGTTTCCATCACAAAAAGCACTACTACGTCACTTTACACGTTGAAGCAAATTAAAAGTAGAAAAAAATACGTATTAAAATTAACTTTTAAAAACATTCCCAAAGTTTAAAAGGCCAAAAAAGAAAGGGGGGGGGGGGACTGTATTTTTAGAAAAGTGTATACATATTTATGGGTTTTCAAAAATTTGTCATTTTTATAAATCGTATATGAACGGCATAAATATTTTAAGGAGACATCAACTGTTTACAAAAGACATTATATATTTATTATTGTGTGATTTTTATCTAAGGGAAATCGTATTCAAGTAAAGTTTAAATTTCCCAATATTCAGTAGATTGAAATGTTTATTCGGAGCGTCAAACGGCTATAACTTTCTTCAGACACATTACCAGTGGCGTAGCGAGCTTAACTCGCGCCCAGGGCACATTACCTTTTTAGCGCCCCCCCTATTCAAAAACATACAATAGTATAGTAAAATATACCATTTGGCGCCCCTTTCTGAGTAGCGCCCGGGGCATGATGCCCCCCCTTGCCCCCCTCACTACGCCACTGCACATTACTAATCGTTTCTTCGATATTGAACACTTTTATATAGCTACAAAATTCATAGAATTTAGTTTTAAATTGACGAGTTAGACAAAATATATTTTTTTTAACACTAGTCCCCCAAAAATTAATGGAATGGGCATCCTATTTGAAATGCTATTTCATAAAAAGATGGAGTGTGTGTGTGTGTCTCTGTGTGTGTGTGTGTGTGTGTGTGCTTGAGTGTGTTTTGGGGGAGGGGGGAGAAGGTTAGATTTCTCCTGCATTCTCATTTTTCAAAAATATTTAACTTAAACGGAAATGCGTAGAAATATCTGGGGCAGATGGTTTATTATTCTAATATTATAAAGATTGAATCAGATGGGAATTGAAAAAATGTAGGCTAAGGTTTGTTTTTTTAAAAAGAACTGTTTGGGGAAACTGTGTTACGCATTGAACACAGTTAATGTCAATAGAGACGCTTTCAATTTAATACTAGTTGTATTCGCGAATCGAATTTTTTCTTTATTGTTTGAATCGGGCACATTTCAAAAGTGTGCTAATAAACTATGTTTATATTGCTTTAAGCATGCCATGATAAAATGTATAATTAACAGCTGTTCCTACTTTAAAAGTCATGTTAAATGATGAAATATTATTTGAAAATAGACCGCACATGGGGGCGTTTGTCGAGGATTGGGGGGGGGGGGGGGGGGGATAATTGTCATATTTTTTTTTTCTACATCGCTACAGCATAAACACAACATTGTCACAACAAAAATCAAAAGAACGTTGGTTTTCAATGTTGATTGCTTGTGTTACAATGAGTTCATCTCTTGTTCCAACATATTTCTATGCGGTCATGACGTTGACATTGATATGCCTCTGTTATCACGAGTATCGTCACTCTGAGGTGAATCGTGGACATGCGCAGAGCACCAGCGGACGTTGTTAGCGATTAATCAAAGGTTGCAATGCGTCACCTCCGCTTGTTAATTTTCAATTATCGACCTTGACATTGATTTGAATGTAAAAGTATTTTTTATGCCATGCTTTTAACGTATTTAAACTTGTGACGTGGCAAACACGAAAATAATTTTTAAAATACCGATAAATGCCAACGACGGGAAGTACGACATCCGCTTATAATCGTGAGCGGTCAAATTTTGGAACAGTACAATATTTATAATCGAATAGTGTAGGACTCTAACAAGATAGCCTTTAATACATGGATCATTTAATATATCGAGATAGCGACGTTTCCTAAGTTCGACTACTTGTATTTGGTTTATGGCACCGGTTACAAAGTTATAAAAAATGACAACTTAGTCGTTTTTTTTTATAAAATAAATTTTCATGATATTGTTGTATACATTTTTCTCATTAGAGATGCCTGAATTGTACACTGGCCGTAGTCATTGTTGGACCTGCTTGAGAACACGTCCGTGATTCTCGTTTTTTTTAAATTTTGACGGATGGACCTCTTCTGGCGTGTGGACCTCTTCTGACGGGCTCTCTCAGAATGGCGAAACTTCATAAGAGTAGACATCATAACCTTCTCATTAAAACACATTTGAAATTGCTCTGCCATCTTCGTCAAACTTGCCCCCGCCCCCTCCTTTTTTTACGACGTCTTACGCATGAGCGAAAGTAATGTTCAACAATGAACAATGCATTATCCTCCGTTGAGATAACCGTAAGCAACGTTGAGATAACCGTAAGCAACGACAACTGGCCAACATACTTTTCTTTTCACTTGGCGTCTAGAGGTATGAACTTTGACAAAGTGGTGTAGACCTTGACGTGATGGCGTCTAGAGGTATGAACTTTGACAAACTGGTCTAGACCTTGACGTGATGGCGTCTAGAGGTATGAACTTTGACAAACTGGTCTAGACCTTGACGTGATGGCGTCTAGAGGTATGAACTTTGACAAACTGGTCTAGACCTTGACGTGATGGCGTCTAGAGGTATGAACTTTGACAAACTGGTCTAGACCTTGACGTGATGGCGTCTAGAGGTATGAACTTTGACAAACTGGTCTAGACCTTGACGTAATGGCGCTGCTAGGATAGTGCCGACCGGGGGGTGAGGCAAATTGTTGACGCCACTACCACAAAAAAACCTCTCCGTATGGACAAAGAAGCCTTTCATAAAAGGACAGACGGGGCGCGCTGCCCCCTACGCATTCCCTTTGCCTTTTCTACTGCGTTCAGAATGTAGGAGCTTCAGTACTCCATTAGTGTAGCATCGACTCCATTAGTGTAACATCTACTCCATTAGTGTAACATCGACTCCGTTAGTGTAATATTGACTCCATTAGTGTAACATCGACTCCATTAGTGTAACATTGACTCCATTAGTGTAACATCGATTCCATTAGTGTAACACTGACTCCATTAGTGTAACATCGACTCCATTCGTGTAACATCGACTCCATTAGTGTAACATTGACTCCATTAGTGTAACATCGATTCCATTAGTGTAACACTGACTCCATTAGTGTAACATCGACTCCATTAGTGTAACACTGACTCCATTAGTGTAACATCGATTCCATTAGTGTAACACTGACTCCATTAGTGTAACATCGACTCAATTCGTGTAACATCGACTCCATTAGTGTAACATTGACTCCATTAGTGTAACATCGACTCCATTAGTGTAACATTGACTCCATTAGTGTAACATCGATTCCATTAGTGTAACACTGACTCCATTAGTGTAACATCGACTCCATTCGTGTAATATCGACTCCATTAGTGTCACATCGACTCCATTAGTGTAACATCGACTCCATTAGTGTAACATCGATTCCATAAGTGTAACACCGACTCCATTAGTGTAACATTGACTCCATTAGTGTAACATCGACTCCATTAGTGTAACATCGCCTCCATTAGTGTAACATCGCCTCCATTAGTGTAACGTCGACTCCATTAGTGTAACATCGACTCCATTAGTGTAACATCGACTCCATTAGTGTAACATTGACTCCATTAGTGTAACATCGCCTCCATTAGTGTAACATCGACTCCATTAATGTAACATCGACTCCATTAGTGTAACATCGACTCCATTAGTGTAACATCGACTCTACACAACTTGCTCTAACATCAATCAGCTGACAAACGTTTCTTGGCGTCTTTCAAAAGGTACGCTTCGGCCTTAAGTTGATTGTTAATTACAATTTTTTTTTTTACATTTGAAAACAAATTTAAACTAGCATCGAATTTTGTGTCCTTATATATTATAATAAAGTATTATGGTATGGCATCTTTCCGTCTACGAGAGACGATAGATCATATTGTCTGGTTGTAGCTCTTCGTGTGGCTAATGAGACCGATCCTTGAATGGCAGTCTCTTGTGCATGTCCCGCACACGAATGCAGTGGAGTAGTGTTTTCTTGCCTTTCTCCGCGCTCTAATAAAGTATTATATCCCTGTATTTTGATCCTAAATCAACTACACTATAATAACAGAAAAATATTCTTTTAAATTGGAAATATTCAAAAGTCTTCATTCTTATTGTCCTGCATCAAGTGTCGGCTCCAAGTCGTCTGCTGATAGAGACACATAAATTACCCTTCGTTTGAAGATTTCCTTATAGAATCTCATTGAGTCTTGTGAGGATCTTGGGATAAAAGTTTCAATTCGAGTCTCTGTCTATTGACGCAAGGAACACAGACTTGACAGAATGGCTCTCACTGTCCTTCCCACATCTTACTAAAGATGGACTTTGAACGTCGCAGCTTGACATATTTGCTTCTCATAGTATTTGGTCAGCAGCTAAACCGAAATGATTCTGAAAATGAAAATTAGGTTCTTACCAATTCTCTCGCTTTGGTTATTACTGCTTGTAGCGAACAGTCTTTTATAATGGTTGTTCTTATTATGTCTACTTTTTTATCCTTGCTGCTACCTTATCATGTGTGCTACCTATAACTGCCACACTGTCATGGCTGATACATTGCCATGTGTGACATTAGTTTTCGTAGGTAGCTGCTTTACCCACTACAAAACCGCATCCAATGAGCTAGTCATCTGGCATATGGTTGGACCTAGACTCAAGTCTACATAGTCACAGTCTATGGCATATTGTTAGATCTAGACTCAAGTCTACATAGTCACAGTCATATGGCATATTGTTAGACCTGGACTCAAGTCTACATAGTCACAGTCATATGGCATATTGTTAGACCTGGACTCAAGTCTACATAGTCACAGTCATATGGCATATTGTTAGACCTGGACTCAAGTCTACATAGTCGCAGTCATATGGCAAATTGTTAGATCTAGACTCAAGTCTACATAGTCACAGTCATATGGCATATTGTTAGACCTGGACCTTAGTCTAAAAAGCTAGTCATCTGGCATATTATTTTAGACCTAGACATAGTGCACTCAATAGCTGAGTCTAAATCACACGAGTGCACTCAGTAGCTAAGTCTGCACCACACCAGTCCACTCAATAGTTAAGTCTGCACCACACCTGTGCACTCAATAGTTAGGTCTGCACAAAATCGGTGCACTCAATAGCTAAGTGTGCACCACACCAGCGCACTCAATGGCTAGGTCTGCAGCACACCAGTGCACTCAATAGCTAAGCCTGCACGACAACAGTACACTCAGTGGCTAGGTCTGCACCACACCAGAGCACTCAATAGCTAGGTCTGCAGCACACGAGTGCACTCAATAGCTAAGTCTGCACCACACCAGTGCACTCAATGGCTAGGTCTGCACCACACCAGTGCACTCAATGGCTAGGTCTGCACCACACCAGTGCACTCAATGGCTAGGTCTGCAGCACACCAGTGCACTCAATGGCTAGGTCTGCACCACACCAGTGCACTCAATGGCTAGGTCTCCAGCACACCAGTGCACTCAATGGCTAAGTCTGCACCACACCAGTGCACTCAGTGCCTAGGTCTGCACCACACCAGTGCACTCAATGGCTAGGTCTGCACCACACCAGTGCACTCAGTGCCTAGGTCTGCATCACACCAGTGCACTCAATTGCTAAGTCTGCACCACACCAGTGCACTCAATGGCGAGGTCTCCAGCACACCAGTGCACTCAATGGCTAAGTCTGCACTACACCAGTGCACTCAGTGCCTAGGTCTGCACCACACCAGTGCACTCAATGCCTATGTCTGCACCACACCCTACATGTGTGCATGTAAATTAGTCTGTAATTTATAAAAGTAATCTTTAAAATACAATAGCACCGATGATTTGATAGGTAAAGAAGTGCTTGCGATACAATGCAACAATTACCCGCTTAACATCTGAGATAGAATCGTTTTTGACAGTTCTAGTCCAAGATAGAACCGCTATTGACGGTTCTTCACCAATCAAAGATCGCGTGTGACAAACGACTTTCTCCCACTTACATGCTACATTGTGTTCCTACTTTTCGACGTATCGTACTGGTAGAGAGATTGTTGGTCTGAAAGATGACGTAAAGTGACTTCTCCTGAAGTTTCATTGAAGAAGTATCATGTATATTTTAATAAGATTTAAAGGGAAAAATAAATTGGGCGTGGGGTGGGAGGGGTGGGGGGCATTTGTCGAGGATGGAGGGATAATTGTCATATTTTTTTTCTACATCGCTACAGCATAAACACAACATTGTCACAACAAAAATCAAAAGAACGTTGGTTTTCAATGTTGATTGCTTGTGTTACAATGAGTTCATCTCTTGTTCCAACATAATTTCTATGCGGTCATGACCATTGACATTGATATGCTTCTGTTATCACGAGTGTCGTCACTTTGAGGTGAATCGTGGACATGCGCAGAGCGCCAGCGGACGTTGTTAGAGATTAATCAAAATTTGCAATGCGTCACCTCCGCTTGTTAATGTGATTTCTTTCCCAGGAGATTAACGCGGGAAACTTTGGGGGCCATTTAGTTTATAGCTTCTTGAAATCTCCAAGTTTTTTTTTTTTTTGGTGGATGACGTCATTATAATTTTTATATTTATTTTAATTACATGTAATTTTACTTCGGTGTGTATTTTGACGGCTCGTAATTATAATTTGTAGTAGCTTTCAAAAACAAAAATGGGAATTTAAAAAAAAAAACTGATAGTAAGGCGTTGTTGTAACTTAACTATAGGCACAATGTCTTAACGTGCAAAGATAATGTATGAACGTAATGTAAGAATCGGATACTGAAGATAGTTTTTTGAGAAAAAAAATGAAATTAAACTTCAACATGCAAAGCAACGAATAGTTCTTTGCAGATTAAAAAAAAACTAATTATTTGTCGGCATGGAACGAAAGAAAATGAACTAAAACACAAGTTTTTTTTCCCAAAACTATTGTGGACATCGTTGTGGCACTGATTTCAATTTCTGTAATTTAAAATAATCGACTAGCGTTTTTTTTGTGAACAAGTATTTGTAAAAGTATCGATTATGTCAATAGATTGAGTACGTTGTACTACAGAACGTTGTGCAAAGACATAAGATAACTGGGGCGTCTTCTCAAACAAAGACATACGTCTCAAGCATAATTACCAATTCGGGCACATGAAATTTATTGAACTCTTAAAGGAAACCAACTTCTTAAAGTTACAGATTCTTGTGATTCGAATTTATTTTCTTAAATGTCTTTTGCGTCTTCTTATTAATTTGGTTACATCGTCTGATTTATCTTATTAAATGTACTCTTAATAATGTCCATCTTCTTAGTGGCTGTATGTATCAAATTTCCTATAGCTGAATTTTTGTTTGTCTTATACTTAGCCCAGTCAACAGTGATTTTTCTGAGTTCCTAAGATTTCCGTGTTTCTATAATATATGCCGGCTTTAGCACAATAGTCCTACAGACGGTCCTACAGACGGTCCTACATCCTACCTGCCAGTCATGATATTGAGTTTGATAGAGGCTCGTTTGGTTCGGCGAATGTGTCCCTTCAAGACTTCACAGAAAAGGTGTGTTTAGGCGTATGTGTATCTAAACACGTATCCTTAAAGAACCTGCGCTCTTCAACACAGTCCTTACTGGGAGTTTCCAGTGTAGAGGGACACCGAAAGAAATCATACGGAGTGCGCTCTTTTGAAGCTTTTGCGCCTAAATTGTGGAACAGTTTGCCTCAATCTTTGAGGGACATTGAAAATAATTCTAAAAATCATTTAAGAAACATTTTAAGTTTAAGACGTATTCCTTTAAATTGATTTTAGGACATCATGTACACAAGCGCTATAAAAGTATTAAATCATCACCAATCATCAATCATCTTCATCAATCATCTTCATCAATCATCTTCATCAATCATCTCATCAATCATCTTCATCAATCATCTTCAATCATCATTATCAATCATCATATTCAATCATCATCATCATCATCATCACTCATCTTCAATCATCAATCATCATCAGCAATCATCATTATCAATCATCATATTCAATCACCATTCGATCATCATCAACAATCATCTTCATCATCATCATCATCATCATCATTATCAATATCATCAATCATCATCATTAATCATCATCAATCATCATCAATCATCATCATTAATCATCATCAATCATCATCATCATCATCAATCATCATTAATCATCATCAATCATTATCATCAATCATCTTCATCATCAATCATCATCAATCATATTCATCATCATCATCAATCATCATCAATCATCATCGTCAATCATCATCATCATCAATCATCATCATCATCAATCATCATCATCATCAATCATCATCATCATCAATCATCAATCATCATCAATCATCATCATCAATCATCATCAATCATCATCAATCATCATCATCAATCATCATCATCAATCATCATCAATCATCATCAATCATCATCATCAATCATCAATCATCATCATCAATCATCATCAATCATCATCATCATCAATCATCATCATCAATCATCATCATCATCAATCATCAATCATTACCTGTTATTTAAAGTCTTCACGTACCAATGAACCTATAGTTGGCTGTTGTTTTTCCCAAGGTCCTATTTCGACCAATTAATTGATTTGATTTGTTTTCTTGGTGAACCTTTTTCTTGATAATCCTGTATAATCAGCTTAGGGCTTTGAAACAGAGTTCCACTTTTTAACCTGACCAATGTCCGACTGACAGGGGCTCTAATTAACCAATGCACTTTAAAGTAGTTCCATACCTTACTGTGCTCCTCCGCCCGTATGTGGACTCAAGTCCTACAAAAGTAGTTCCCCGTCTAATTAGTCAGTAAAACAAAGATCGCTAAACAGTGAGGGCCGTGTCCCGTCACCTAATTGGTAGACGTCCGTAATAAAATATTTACGAACGGTGTCCTACTGTCTGTCAGTTCAGAGCTGGGATTGGCCTAAAGGGTTTTATTGCGTCCTATTTCATCATCATGTTACAACTAAGCCAACATTGCGCACAAGTGCGGCGATCGGTTTTTTTTAAAAATTGAAATTAAAAAAATGTATAAGGAGTTTTGAAAAAAGATACTTCAGATGAAATTTTTTGTTATATAAATAATTAACAAACTTTCATTTTAACGATCTGTTATGAGTGATGACGTATTTTGAGACACTCTTTGCCCGCCTTCCACGTGCATGACCTCTTTCAAGTCGGTCCCGTGTTGGGGCGGCTAGAAAAAAATATCCCTTTGTTGATACTTTTGTTTACTATCGTCCGTTTCTGTGGAACATGATAGAACGTTCTAGAGAATGCGGGAAGCAGTAAGACTGCGTATTCCCTTTTCCAGAATGATCATCTGAAACTGGGTATAAAAGGGATAAGAATAAATGACGAGAGAGAGATTTTCCTATCCTTGATTACGAGGCATGCTTGTGTCATTATACTTTGTTGTGTGTAGAGATTTCTATTTCCTCGTACAATTTTGTGCTCATTGTATTTTTATATACAGTACCGGTACCAGCAAATCTGTAAGTTTATAATTTCAATCATATTTCTCTTGCTGTTATTATTTAATTGAAGTTCACAAATTAAAAAGTTATTAATTGTAATTAGCTCTGGCCTTGATTGTCGTTTTATTTGTTATTATTTTTAAATGTTGGTATCGTCCTTTATTATGGACCGTTTCTAGAACGAGCCATAGTCTAAAATTAAGAGATTAAATTCTCAATTCATAACGGTCCGTAATAGATCAAATAGATCATTTCTATCTACCTGTAAGCCATTAAATTAAGTTTCGTAATGTGACATAATGCCACAAAGATATTAAATCATATCTTGTCGTTAAATAATCCTACAAATATCTCGATCACACCTTATAGTAATATAATCGTACAGAGATCTTTCATCACATATGGTAGTAACATAATCCTAAAGAGATCTTTAATCACATCTTATGGTAATATAATCCTACAGAGATTTTGAATCACATTTTATGGTAATATAATCCTACAAAGATGTTGAATCACATCTTATCTATTATATATATTTTGCTTGTGGTGTGGCTGCTTCAATTTTCCAACTGACCCTCATCCTACTCAACATGTTTTATATTAATAATGCCGGATAGAGAGTCGGGAATTTATTTTTTTAAGCTGTATAACAGCGATCGTCATGCGTGACGTCATGCTTGACAGTTGAACCCGTGAACCCGGGGAATAAAGTTGATTTGTTTCGGGAGTGACTATTATATTAATCACGGGTATGGTGTAGGACTATTTGTAGGACTGTTGATATAAAGGCCGGCAGGTAGGGTTTCGAACTGTCTGCGGGACTATTGTTTAAAGGTCGGCAGGTAGGGTGTAAGACTGTCTTTAGGACTATAGTTTAAATGCCAGCATATATTATAGAAAATGAGAATTAACTCTTTTTTTGTGTCACATTCGGACCTACCGGATATCTTCTCAAAACTGCCCTTTCCAGGTGTAAAAAAACTGCAGCCGGTTAAGCCTTGGTAGTAATATAATTTCTACAAAGATCTCAAGGTCACACCTTATAGCAACAGTAACCTACATTGCCTCAGATGCCGATGCCGCTGCCTACTGAAATATCACAGTTATTACACTGCTCACGAGATCGTGTTACAGATGGATCAGCACTTGAAGACAAGTCGAGAGCTGGGTCCAACTTTTGTTCTATTCGACGAAAAGATCTTTGATTACCGACGGCTGAAAAACGTGGTTGTCTCCATTAGCTAATGAAATCTTTCAGGGGGAAGTAAACCCCCCTTTGCACTACACCAAGCGGATTTAGTAGGCTGCTCTTTGTGGGTGTCTGTGTACTTACTCAAAGTGATACTTAATGATTTATTCGAAGTTCTGGTACAGGATGTTTTGTCAGGAGAACGTTCTCATTCTGTTCTCACAAACTGGTGAGACTTGACGGTTCTTTTGTGTGTTCTGGTCTAAAATGTTTTTTTTTATATTTAATTTTTTTGTTTTAAAATTCTTCTCTCGAATGCATTTTAAAAAAAACTAAAACTAAATGTTTTTCATAAAAATCCTTTATATGCATTTCTTATTATTTTTATTTTCTATAAATATTCTAATGACCCACAAATGACCCACCAATGACCCACCAATGACCCACCAATGACCCACCTGCTTTTACTCCGCAGATTTATGTCACCAACTATTTCAGAAAAACAAAAGGGAAACGCACTTGGGAAATAATTTTTTCAAGACTCTTTATTTATTTCGTGAAATAAGTGTGATCATAATTTTCTTCATATTCCCTTTTAAAAACAGACAAAACTGAATTGTTGGGGGTTGGCGTGTGGGGGGGGGGGGAGTGCTGAAAATCTGATAGGATGTGTTGTCATCGGCAACAAATATATGTGTCAAGATTCAGCTCGATAAAATGGTGAAAAGTGGGTCGAATAGCCGTCAGAAGATTTCGTCCTAAACACACGAAGAAAAGCGAAGTTAATTTAAAGGATTTAAAAAAAAAAAAAAATGCATCTTGATTTTTTTTTATCTTACTTAATTCATTTCGTTTGCATGATAATTTTGTTCATGTATTAAATTCATGTGTGAGTTATTAGCAAGGGGTTTTTTCGTATCAAAATCATTAGGTGTCTAGTTATATTATGTGTATGAAGGCCGTTCAAGATATGTTTATGTGATTTGTTTTAGTTTTCCTTGCCTTTCCATCTCATTTCGGGATATCCTAAATAATTATAATTTCAAGACTTTTCTCAGAACTGATTTTTTTGTGCTTGATATTGTTTTAAAATCCGCTTTTATTCATGTGTTTCTGGCTTGTGGCAAAATCTGCAGACGCCTAATTGACCAGCTTGCCGTCAACTTGTCAAGCTGAAACTTGGCACATAGACTCGTTGCCGATGACAACACATTCTATCTATTTTTCTAAAAAAAGTGCGTTGCTTGTAATTGTAAGCATGTTTTGTCAAATTTTCAGTCCCCCACCCCCCCCCCCCCCACAACCACCCAATGCGCGATTGTTTAAGCCTTCTTCACGTTACGGATTTTGTGTCTGCTGTTACGGGTTAGTAATTGTTACAATGATCTGATAGTTGTGTTGATCAAGTACCAAGTGCGTACAATGATCTGATAATTGTGTTGACCAAGTACCAAGTGCGTACAATGATCTGATAATTGTGTTGACCAAGTACCAAGTGCGTACAATGATCTGATAATTGTGTTGACCAAGTACCAAGTGCGTACAATGATCTGATAGTTGTGTTGACCAATTGCGTACAATGATCTGATAGTTGTGTTGACCAAGTGCGTACAATGATCGGAATGTTGTTTTGACCAAGAGCAATGTGCACACTGTTTTAATGTTAAATGAGTGAGCTATCTGTTGCCGTCTCATAAAAGTGTCCTTGCAAATGCACAAAGTTGCCTCCACATAAATAGGCTCCATAAAGTCGATATATTGGGTAAAGGCGTCTTTATATCAGCTGCTATAATGTGATCTCTGATGATCTGATCAATCGTGATGATGATGATTGAGTTGTTTTATAACGCTTGTGGCCGTGCCATTCCAGCATGCTCACAGCGCTCTGCTGTCCTAAAATCTATTTAAAGGAAAAAGTCTTTAAGTGTTTCTTAAATGATTTTTAAAATTATTTTTAATGTCCCTCAAAGATTGAGGCAAACTGTTCCATAATTTAGGCGCAATAGCTTCAAAAGAGCGCACCACGCATGCCTTCTTTCTGTGTCCATCCACACTGTGAACTCTCAGTGAGGTCTGTGTTGAAGAGCGCAGGTGCTGCATGGATACATTTTGAGAGATCAGTTTTCGAAGATATTCAGGTGTAGAGCCTTCTATACAGCTGTACGCCAGGGACAGTAATTGGTGGTCAATGCGCTCACTCAAAGGAAGCCAATGGAGATCTTTAGGAACTTGGGTGATGTGGTCAGATTTCTTTATACCCGATACAATGCGTGCTGCAGTATTTTGTACCCTATGAAATTGTCTGTTGTATTTTGTGATTGGGCAGAAGCATAAACCTGTGACATAAGTAAACAAAGTGACATGAAATAATGTGTGTACAAACTTTGGGATTTCCGCAACAAAATGAGAAGTATTATTAGGGCTTTTCAAGCACACACCCACACATTGAATTTCACGCATTTTTCTTTTTTTTTTGCATTTGCTTGAAACTTTGAGAAATGTAACCATTGAGACATGAAACAAAGATGTGAGCCTCATGCAATGAACTATCGCTATTTATAGGACTACAAACAGGACTACAAAAGGACTACATTAAAAACTACATATGTGAGTTCTTAATGACTACAAATAGGAATAAATATAGGAACCCTTCTAGGTGTACACATACGACTAGATATAGGACTTCTTATAGGACTATATAAAAGACTAAATATGTTTAGGTAAATCACTTTCTATGAATCCCAATTAGTTGTTCCCCCCCTCCCCCCCAAACCTAATGCCCCTACCCCCTTTTATACTGCATATTTATAACACTGTTTTAAAGTGAGACAGTTTCCGTCAAATTTCACAAAAAATTACGCACCAAAAGCACTTGCGATGTTTTAACAATCTCATGTTGCGCAGTTATCGGGAATTTCACTTTGTGAAATCATCGCCATCTGGCGCCATTGTTACATAATAGAGAATTTTGATATTTTGATACTTTGCCGTCCTTTACATTTATTTTTTCTCCATATTTTAAACATTTTCACCATTTCTCCGCTCTGAACTATTGCTGGGGCTATGGCATTGTCAAAAATTACAATTCATTTAATTAATGTTTCGAAATAGTTGAGTTTTTAGCTTATAATGGTCATAATTTGACTTCAAACAACATTTGAAAAAAACAAACAAACAAACAAACATTTTACTGAAGGGTAACACAATGAACGTCTCACCCACCCCATCCCCACCCTACTTGTTTCCAAATTAATATCATCAACATGTTAGTACATTTCACAGTTTAAATTATAAATTAATCCAGAGTTTTCTTACAATTGTGCTGGTCTAAAATATTTTGAAATAGTGAATAAAAATGGCTAAACCTATGGACAAGCCAAATTAAATTCCGTTTTGGCGAAATCAAAATCAGTAATAATCAGATTAAGTGTTGAACGATTATCATCTTGATGGGGGGGGGGGGGGGGGTCAGCGCAGTTATAAATAGATGATTTTGTAAAAAAAAAATTTTTTTAAGAATTGAAGGGAAGCAAGCTAAGGCTGTTCGGTATTCTTTGTGTCACTTCATTGAAAGGCAAGAGGTGAAATGTATAGCAATCATGATTATACCGATAATATTGCACACAAAAAACGTTTCCTATTCCAAAAGTAAATTACACTAATATTTTTTAATGGGCCTTTATAACAAAAAACTATTTGTCGCCCGACTTTCTTAAGGGGTGTCGCCCGGAGCGGTCGCCCACCCATCTAGGTTGCCCACAGCTGATTATCACAAATAATAACTCATTTTCTAGAAGGGACATTTGCCTCTATACTTCTACAACTGATTGGGACACGTGTATTTTAAAAAAAACAAGTAAAACATCCATTAAATATTTTATTATCTGGCCAAACTCTTTTCAAACAAATTTAAATCATCAATGAAGTTCATCTTGGCGTTATAGCGGTCCATTGAAGAGACGCCATTAGTCGGATGACGTATTCAGTTTTGTCTCTGTGACTCTGTTCTAACAAAAAAAACAAAAGTCTTGTCGCTTCCATTACTAGGTCACAAAACGAGTCATCAAACAAACTATAAGAGAATTTCTATTTTGGAAAACGATAAATTTAATTTTTTTTAAAAAAGGTCACCATTTTATCAACTCTATCAGGACTAGATTGGCTATTTTTATCACATCTTCCAAAAGTGAGTCATTGTTATAAACCATAATCTTACTGCTATTTTTATCTCCTACATCCCAATTGGTCCCCCTCAAGGTGACAATCCCCCTCTATTGGGTACCTTTGCCCCCTCTTGTTTGGCGCAAAATTATTGGAGACTTCGATTTGGCAACTTAACATATATCGCACAATCAACGCTTGCAATAAAATGGCGACCACTTTCTTACAAATTGTATACATTATACAGTATCTTTATTATTTTTAATAAGAAGAATAATTATACATTTATCTTTAGTTGATAATTTATTTTTAGTTGATAATTTATTTTTAGTTGATAATTTATTTTTAGTTGATAATTTATTTTTAGTTGATAATTTATTTTTCTCTAAAATCTAAAAATGGTTTTCTTTTTTTTATTTTATTTTTTTGTTATATCATGATATTTTTTTTAAAAACTCGGTAACCGACTTGTGAAGATCAACAACCGGTTTGTGAAGATCAACAACCGGTTTGTGAAGATCAACAACCGGTTTGTGAAGATCAACAACCGGTTTTCGTTTCACAATCCTTTCTTTCAATGTACGTTACTCTCAACAAGTCGTTTGCTAAAACCCTTCAAGACATAAGATCATGCCAATGACATCACACTCAACGGCTTCAATTTTCGGGTCTCGACCGAAGGTGCAAAGAAGAAAATCCATCATTGTGACAAATCCACATTAAACCCTAATGTGTTTCTCTGTCACATCTGTCAGCCGCTGTCACGTAAAGGTGACACAATTTAATCGTCTGCCCAAGCTGTAACAAGCACCACGTATTATTATCGATGATTTTTAAAAAACATGCACACGCAATGGCTTTACCTGCCTTAACATTCGTCTTGTTTGGTTTTTTTTCTTTCTCAGCTATTGAACGGCACGGTGTCGGCACGCACGCCAGAGGTCGCTGTCTCGTGGTGAACACGTGCAGGTGGTGTTGATAATAATCTCCTTCCTGGCGGACAATCAATGGATGACAGCATGACATAAAAAATTGGATAACTTTCTGGAGATCAAGGGGAAAGTAGTTCTGCTGCTACAACAGCGTTCTGTGACTGAATGGTATTCGTCAGATAACATATACAAGCGATAACAAGTTGTTAAAAATCAATTTAGTAAAAAAAAAAAAAAAACCTGTTTATTCCAAATTTAAACAAAGCGATTGGCTTTAGCAGTGTCAACTCCTTTACCAAGTCATTTGACAACGGTCAATATCAAGTATTTGTATTCGGAATAGATGTTAAATATTTGTAATCGGGTGGGGTATTTAGGGAACACATGTTGATAATCCTAAATGAAGACGTTCAACACCATAACACTTCACCTCGTAGGTTTGGTTAGCTATTAATGACTATGTTATCTCTGGAACGGAAATATAATTTATATTCAATTTATTTATTTATTTAAGAACAGAACAAGTAAATTTTTGAGCTGAGAACGTTGAGTTTCATGCGTACATTTCAATGGTAACCCCAAAAGTTGGAATAATTTCACATCTTATTGAGTACGCATACACAACTCAACACTTATCTGAGTAATAAGGGTTTTTAAATGACGGTAACATGTCAGAAAAGCTCAGTTTCCTGAAATGGTTGCCTAGATACATGTTACATTAGGACAAATTATGTACTTAGAACAATTATTCTTAACAAATTTTATTGGTTGGGGGGGGGGGGGGGGGTTGTGTTTATAAGTGGTTATTGTAACAAAATATAGACATTTTGGAAAATTAAAAAAAAAAATTTTTTTACTTTAAGTTGACTACCGGTCCCCCCTTAGCTAGGCGACACCACCCTAGACACCACCCTAGACCAATTTTTTTACACAAAGGGTGATTAGAAATAAGTATTTATTGGTTCTTTAACAAAAGTAATCAAAATTGACAAACTCTATATTAGGCTCGCAGTCAATGATAACTCTACAGTAGCCTCGCAGTGAACGATACGGTCTTTTCCAGAATATGATAACGGAACAGGCTGATAATTGTTTAACATTGGACAGTAGTCCTACTGACTAGTTCCTTTACTTAAACACTAAAATGTGACTATGGGTGCTTACAAATGGTTGCTCTATCCTCGTCACCAATGTCTTCAAAGGCCGACCCTGCACCGAGCGCCCATACAATGGCAGATCAAGCAGACGTTGAGTCTTATCATCATCTACATTCTTTCGCTACCAGCTTCCTCGGGTAAGTCAGTTTGATCAAATTGGTCATCAGTTGTGTTCATTGGTTTGATACATTTAGTCTTTGACTACAATTTGACCAATAGTGTTGGCCATAAACGGGTAAATAATGTATCGTGCTTGGACCATGTACTCGGCATCGATACATTGTATATCCGTATTATGGATATTCATGAGGAAACTAACTTGTACAAGACATTGATGTAATCTGATATATATGTGAATCACTTAGGTGTACAAGAAATATGATGCATTCTGTTAGGTGACTCTCTTATGCGTACAAGATATTGATATAATATTCTCTTAAATTACTCACTAATATGTACACGATGTATGATATATTCTGTTGGGTGACTCACTCAGGTGTACAAAATATTGATATATTCTCTAAGAGGAACACTTACGTGTACAAGATATTAATGTAATCTCTAAGATGACACACTTATGTATAGAAGATATTGATACATTCTGTTCAGTAAGATAGGCGACATAAGTTCTGGCAACGGTCCGAAACGTCTGTCAAGGAAGAATTCCTTCAGACACTATTTAATTGATATTAGATTATTGGGTAAACAGTGTTCAGAACTTTCATCTAATTCGTTAGTTATGTGCACTCTCACTTGATCCTAAAGTTAATGAAATAGTAAAACAAGGTATGACGAAGCTTGAATCAAAATACAGGACAATAAGATGTGAACGTGTCGGCTTAGAGCCTTCTTCAGCCAACAGGACAAATGAAAAATGAAAATAGGGCAAGTTGCTTTTTGCTGCGGAAGACTCTTAGCCGAAACGTTCACATCTCCTTGTCGTGTCTTTTGGTTCAAGCTTCAACATACCTTGTTCTTCTGTTTCAAGATGTGTAGCTTGAATGCAGTCCTTCAATTATTATCCTGGTGTTAAGTCACGTCAGTCACGTGTTTAGTATAATCTATCCTGAGAGTATTTTATGGCACATCCCGGTTGCCGCTAGGGGTCGTGGTCTGCACCGTCTCCAGATTTCTGCGGCCATGTTACCGTATCGGTGATTTCTCCCAACGCAGGTTATTTAAAACTATTGCTGATATATTATTCCATCTTGATAAACAAGGTCATCAATAAATATTATTTGTAAATTGATCAACTCTGTTCAACATTTGCTTATGTCATCACCGTGCCTGATCAACCCAAATATGGCAGTTATAGAATATCGCAGTTATAGAATATCGCTCATCTAGAACTTTTTACGACACCCTAAATCAGTGTTCGACAAACGCATTAGTCAAAACAGCAAAAAATAAGTAGAAAAACGATTTTACAAAAATTGAGAGCCAAATTTCTTTCCAAGAACCTGTCAAAACCGATTTGTTGCCGAGCCGCAATCAGGTCATTAAAGACCGCATACGGCTAGCGAGCCGCGATTTCCGACCACTACCCTAACTTAATCACATGAAAAATGTAGAAGTCCACTACCCTAACTTAATCACATGAAAAATGTAGAAGTCCACTACCCTAACTTAATCACATGAAAAATGTAGAAGTCCACTACCCTAACTTAATCACATGAAAAATGTAGAAGTCCACTACCCTAACTTAATCACATGAGAAATGTAGAAGTCAACTACCCAAACTAAATCACATGAAAAATGTAGAAGTCCACTACCCTAACTTAATCACATGAAAAATGTAGAAGTCCACTACCCAAACTTAATCACATGAGAAATGTAGAAGTCCACTACCCAAACTTAATCACATGAAAAATGTAGAAGTCCACTACCCAAACTTAATCACATGAAAAATGTAGAAGTCCACTACCCTAACTTAATCACATGAGAAATGTAGAAGTCCACTACCCAAACTTAATCACATGAAAAATGTAGAAGTCCACTACCCAAACTTAATCACATGAAAAATGTAGAAGTCCACTACCCTAACTTAATCACATGAGAAATGTAGAAGTCCACTACCCTAACTTAATCACATGAGAAATGTAGAAGTCCACTACCCAAACTTAATCACATGAAAAATGTAGAAGTCCACTACCCAAACTTAATCACATGAAAAATGTAGAAGTCCACTACCCAAACTTAATCACATGAAAAATGTAGAAGTCCACTACCCAAACTTAATCACATGAAAAATGTAGAAGTCCACTACCCAAACTTAATCACATGAAAAATGTAGAAGTCCATTACCCAAACTTAATCACATGAAAAATGTAGAAGTCCACTACCCAAACTTAATCACATGAAAAATGTAGAAGTCCACTACCCTAACTTAATCACATGAGAAATGTAGAAGTCCACTACCCAAACTTAATCACATGAAAAATGTAGAAGTCCACTACCCAAACTTAATCACATGAAAATGTAGAAGTCCACTACCCAAACTTAATCACATGAAAAATGTAGAAGTCCACTACCCAAACTTAATCACATGAAAAATGTAGAAGTCCACTACCCAAACTTAATCACATGAAAAATGTAGAAGTCCACTACCCAAACTTAATCACATGAAAAATGTAGAAGTCCACTACCCTAACTTAATCACATGAAAAATGTAGAAGTCCACTACCCAAACTTAATCACATGAGAAATGTAGAAGTCCACTACCCTAACTTAATCACATGAAAAATGTAGAAGTCCACTACCCAAACTTAATCACATGAGAAATGTAGAAGTCCACTACCCTAACTTAATCACATGAAAAATGTAGAAGTCCACTACCCTAACTTAATCACATGAAAAATGTAGAAGTCCACTACCCAAACTTAATCACATGAAAAATGTAGAAGTCCACTACCCAAACTTAATCACATGAAAAATGTAGAAGTCCACTACCCTAACTTAATCACATGAAAAATGTAGAAGTCCACTACCCAAACTTAATCACATGAGAAATGTAGAAGTCCACTACCCTAACTTAATCACATGAAAAATGTAGAAGTCCACTACCCAAACTTAATCACATGAGAAATGTAGAAGTCCACTACCCTAACTTAATCACATGAAAAATGTAGAAGTCCACTACCCTAACATAATCACATGAAAAATGTAGAAGTCCACTACCCAAACTTAATCACATGAAAAATGTAGAAGTCCACTACCCAAACTTAATCACATGAAAAATGTAGAACTCCTTAAAGAAAAAAATAATAAACATTGGCACCTCCAGGGCCGTGCCGAGGAAAAGGGCCGCCCGAGGCGAAACCTAAAATAGCGCCCCAACTACATAAAAAGTGTCGCCCGTCGCGGACTAGTAATCCGACGATCTGGCGCCCCTTGTCTTTGTAATCCATGGGATTTCCTCGTTTAATCCATGATGAAGATCCTATCCAAGGACGATTTTTGATGTTGAGCGCTCGGGGCGAGTGCTCCCTTTGCCCCCCCCCCCCCTTTGCCCTCTCTCTTTTTCAAATGGCCCTGGTCCCTTCAGGTATATATGATTTTTTGAAATGATTGCCTGCTGATAATCGTTCTATTCTTTAAGCCACTCCGAGGAATGCGACTGACACGTGTGACAAACAACAATAGTAGATGGGGTATGGGTGAGATCTGTTGGCCTCATGGAAGTACAAATAAATAACAGACAAGTTCACTGAATGGCACCAGATGTAGTTAACAGATTTTGTTCTGTGGTGAGGGGGCGGAAGCGTGGAAAGGGGGGGGGGTAGATGGGTCGTGAGCGGGGCCTAAGCCGACATCACTTCTATAGGGCAACCTTTACCTACCGTGTATGTAAATGATATTCATTGTTATTTTGGTATTCTCTTGCGTTTAATAGAGGACGGATAGAATCGACGACTCAGACGTATTTTTTTTTAAATTAAATTATTGTGACAAATTTCTTTCGTTAGGATGTAAGATATTTTATAAAGCACATTCTTAACTGTAAAATAAAGCGGAGTGGTGGTGGGGAGGGGCTAGACTAATCTTAAATATAATAAACATTTGTTTGGTGAAAATGTATCGGTATTCAGATGATATAAATGATATAGATGATTTAGATGATATAGATTATATAAATGATTTAGATGATATAAATGATTTAGATGATATGGATGATATAGATGATATAAAGGACATAGATTATGTAGATTACCTAAATGTGTTAGATGATATAGATGATATAAATAATATAGATAATATAGTTGATATAGATGATAAAGACGGTACAGATGACACAGCTGATCCTATAGATCGTATAGATAATATAGAAGCGTCTTTTTGTATAATAAGTCATTGTTGTCTTTTTGTCTAAACGTGCGATCAATACGTTAATATACCAACTAAAAATGTCATGTAACAGTTAACATGAGATTGTGTTACCATTTGACAACTCATTATGCGCGTATACCCTGACAGATGCTTCAGCACATTTTATATCTCTGGGAAAGAGTGGCCCGAAGAGGGGGGGGGGGGGTAAAATGACTTGTTTGTTGGTTTGTTTTTTGAAAGTGAGAAAACCTGTTTTTAAAGGAAGAGACTCGTTTTCAGGGAATAAAAATTGTTTTCGGCAAAGAGGACATGTAGTCAAGGGAAAGATTTTAATTGAAGGGTAGAGACGATGTTTAACGTAACGTTATATGGTTTGCAAAATTGAAACGGTTTTAAGATTGGGCTCGTAGAATGAACACTACATAACAAAGGATGGAACAATTAGTATACGAAGACAACCGATACCAAAGCTGGTGATGCTAGTGATATTCATTTTAATTATACTATTTAATTTATATAAAAATACACATTCAGATATACATACAAAAAATATATCAAATTACAGCAATTGAAAATGTACACGCTTCGATAAATCACAAATGAAGGGCTGAGTAGAAAAAGTACTTAAGTTACAGTTTTCCAAAAATGAGTTAAGACAGGCATTATATTTGAGTAATAATAATATTTCCCCTGAATCATTCATGTAAATATAATTAACGAAAAATGTCCACAAGTGTTTGATTCAGAGTTACCTCGAGCAGGTTTTAATGTATCTAAATAAGAATTTAAAAATGTTAAACTCATTTTTCTCAACACTTCAAAAATACCCTTAAGTACTTTTTCTACTCGGCCCTTCAGATATTAATTTACACACACACATAAAGAACAAAATCTTGCAATATTATAACGTCTCGTATGTGTTTGGAAATGTAGCAACAAATCTCATCCGGCCAGGAGACATGGCGGACTATATATAGGGATTAAATCAGAACCATCTAGTAAAGAAATTCTAGAAATTGTGTCACCTGATAGCATTCTTTAGAACAAATAGAACGCATGTGAACGTGAACAACCTTTTCCCAATCAAGTCAGGGGTTAGTGAGGAGAGGCGCAGCACATTTATTCGGTGACGTCAATTAAAAAGCTAAACAAAGGGGAGGCAAGTGGTGGTGGCTAAAAATAGTGCTACACATGTGCTATAACACTTTGTTTTCGGGGGAGAGACATTGTCTTTGGATGTGAGCGTTTTTACCAGGGGAGTGCATTGTACCGGCTTTCTTTCGTTAGTCTGTTACCTCCGATGGCGACCACTTTAGGTCTAACCTTATGTCAGACCTGTTTGGTTAATTCTCGTCTCTCTCTCTCTTGGTCAAGTAACCCAAACACTGAACAGTTCATTGTAAATTATGTATTTATTTCCATGTACTAGAACATCCACTTCGCACACAATGCAGTTGCTCTATAATTCAGCAGATAAAGTATTGTGTTCAGGCAAGAAGCCCTACAGCGACTCAAACAATACTATATCTCTCCACTCTAATTCTGGACTCTCGGCTCATCTCTCAACTCTTGTCTTCTCTCCACTGACAATCTAAAAACACACAGCATGCCCTAAAGCTCAACACGACGAACCAAATTCACGTTCTGACCTCGCGACTTACAACTCACAAAGAAAACGCTCACGATTAACAACTCCCCCCCCCCCTTACTTACCATTCACAACAATCTAGTTCACAACATTCCTCTGCTACCATTTACTTGATGCGTCGCAACACGTTAGTTTAGTATAATAACATACCGGCGAGGGAGGGTGGATGTTTTGTGACGAAATTTAAATTTATTTTTAAGAATAAAATGATTAGATCTAGGAGAATGGTTTGTGCAGTGTGAAATATATACTACTTAGGTATTGACAATGTGCACACGATAAGAACTGTTTGAATAATGGATATATATAATAAAATTGCTTGTGATTGAACGTGGATGTGGAGGGGGGGGTCACTTTTCATTAATCACAGGGCCAGTTGGTCACGTGATGATTGAACATAGTGGGGGTCACATTTCATTAAGCATACGGCCAGCTGGTCACGGAGAAGTTGATTAAGAAAGTTTCATTAAGGGCCCAATAAGTTTGATTAGTTCCCAGTAAGGAACCAAACATTTTCAATCAGAAGGTCGTGATGCTCAAAAAAGTCTTAACTTAAAAACAGTAGTTTCTAACTGGGTCAACGAGTTTATTTCCATTGATGTATTTCATTGTTCTATCTCATAGCCGAGATATGTGTTTGTTTGTCCACATAGCGGTATTAGATATATGTTTGTTTGTCCACATAGCGGTATTAGATATATGTTTGTTTGTCCACATAGCGGTATTAGATATATGTTTGTTTGTCCACATAGCGGTATTAGATATATGTTTGTTTGTCCACATAGCGGTATTTAATCCATAGATTAACTTCGCTTTTCTTCGTGGCTGGCCAGGTGGTTGGCAAATTTTCAACCAATCCTTACTGGCGGACTGTTATATTGGATATAATAAACATCTTGATGGTGAGTGCTAAATTGAATGATTGGTGATGATTTTTTAATTGGATGTGGTAGATATAAAGATGAAGAGAAATGGTACATTCAGAAGGGAATCCGTGCCTCTCAAGCATTAAAGGCAACGTTCAGACTTACCATCGACCATGAGAACAAAAACTGACTTTAGCATCGACCATTGGCACACACTCACTTACCATGGACAATTAGAAAACAAACTGACTTTACCATTGACCATTGTCACAAATTGACTTACCATGGACCATTTGAAGTCAAACTAACTTACCATTGATCATTGTCACATATTGACTTACCATGGACCTTTAGAAGACAAATTGGCCAACCACCGACCATTTAAGCATAAACTGACTGACCACCGACCATTAGAACACAAACTGACTGACCACCGACCATTTGAACACAAACTGACTGACAACCGACCATTAGAACACAAACTGACTGACCACCGACCATTAGAACACAAACTGACTGACCACCAACCATTAGAACACAAACTGACTGACCACTCACCATTAGAACACAAACTGACTGACCACCGACCATTAGAACACAAACTGACTGACCACTGAGCATTTGAAAAAAAAATGACTGACCACCGACCATTAGAACACAAACTGACTGACCACCGACCATTTGAACACAAACTGACTGACCACCAACCATTTAAGTGTATTTAAAGACTACTTAGAACTGTAGAATGGCGTGTCAGATGACACACAAGGCGCTAGGAAGTTAGCCTTTTGATAAGATGCTAATATCAAGCTTAAGTCTTCCCCGTTTCGGATGTGAGGTTCAGGGAACAGTGGTGAGTAAAATTAACACTGACCACTGTCCAGTCTAAAGCCTCTTTATTATACTTGACACTTGTAGGGGCGCTGACTGAGGCCACTTCTAGCAAGCCCTGGAGAATAAAAATGTAACGGTGACAGAGTGGCCAGAGTTAGATCCGACATGGGCGTGAGTGTGAGCTCTAAGTTATGATGATGCTATACAGGACAATGCCGAGGAAAACGGGCACCCGGGGAAATGCCTGAAGATGACGCTTATCATTATATGGAGAAAAGTGGCGCCCGTGGAGGCTCAGTTAAAAGACGATTTTGGCGGCCCCTTTTCTTTGTGGGGTAAGGGGTTTTGCCATTTAATTACTACAAAGGTCTAAACCAACGGCGATTTTGGCGCTCCCGATGATGTTAGCGCCCGGAACGATTCCCTCCCCCTTTGCCCCCCTTCACACAGCCCTGATGTTACATGACAGCTTAGCAGTTGAGGATGGTTGCCAATGTTTGGACTGGAACTATACATAGCCACTAGATGCACATAAATAGATGGAGAATAGATACAAATATCGCAAATAGATTGATAGATAGAATGATACATGCCACAGAACTTAAAAAGATGCTTCGGAAAAAAAACACCTTCATTCAAAACAGCAAAATTCAAAACACCTTCATTCAAAACACCTTCATTCAAAACACCCTCACTCAAAACACCTTCATTCAAAACGGCAAAATTCAAAACACCTTCATTAAAAACAGCAAAATTCAAAACACCTTCATTCAAAACACCTTCATTCAAAACACCTAAATTCAAAACACCTTCATTCAAAACACCTTCATTCAAAACAACTTCATTCAAAACGCCTAAATTCAAAACACCTTCATTCAAAACACCTTCATTCAAAACACCTTCATTCAAAACACCTTCATTCAAAACACCTTCATTCAAAACACCTTCGTTCAATATTCAAAACGCCAACATTCAAACATTTTTGTGTAAAAATTGGACAAAGATTTGGTTTCAGATCAGCCTGCTTATCATTAACGCCTCGAGATGGAAAACGAAAGCTCTGTTGTTCACGGTCTAGACTTTCCCCGTGCTGTTAAAGAGAAATAATAAGATCTTATTTTTACACAGGGCGCAATATAAGGAGAATAAAACCTATTATAAATTCATTGTGAAACAGCTGCCATTTTGTCTTCTCTTGATTTCACCCAACGCCAACCAGGCAACACTAACATTTGTGGGAAGCCAATTACCTACAACATGTGTAAATAAAAACAACAACTTTGACTTATCTTGTAGGGTTATCGGTGCACGGACGGGCGCAGATGTAATCTAGAAATACGTTGCGCTCGCTGACAATTAGCTCCAATGTGTTTGTAATAGATCTGAGCAATGATCTATAGCGACAGCTGACTGCTGCTTGTCTCCGGGCGCCGTTCTCTTTCAATCCAGCATTTTTCTAGAAGCTCTAAATAAAGATCAGAGGGTCCGACTTTTCATCAATAATTAAATGAGATGTTACGTAAAGGAATTTGCTGCGATATTATTGAGTTATATTTTAAACAGGCTTCTCACTGTGTATACAATTTGAGTTCTAATACGAGGTGTAACGTCCTCAGTTCTGATACAATGTGTTGAGCTGTGGGCGCAAGGAGGTACACGCTAAATGAAAATATACAGAGTATTGAAGTAGAGAAGGTGAGGTGCTCGGGTTGCTCGAAGTGCTGGGGTTGCTCGAAGTGTTCGGGTTGCTCGAGGTGCTGGGGTTGCTCGAAGGTGCTCGGGTTGCTCGAAGGTGCTCGGGTTGCTCGAAGGTGCTCGAGGTGCTCGGGTTGCTCGAGGTGCTCGGGTTGCTCGACGGTGCTCGGGTTGTTAGAGGTGCTCGGGTTGCTCGACGGTGCTCGGGTTGCTCGAGACGCTCGGGTTGCTCGAGTTGCTCGAAGTGCTCATGTTGCTCGAGGTGCTCGAAGTGCTCAGAGTTTTCGCTATTAGTTTATTATATAAGATCAAGTCCTCAATTCGACATCACACATCTTTTATCTAGTTGTTCTTCATTAGGTGACCGAACATATGTTGTCACCCCGATAAGCCGCATATAAAGCCTTATAAGTAATACGTGTTGTGTTAATCCACGCTGAGTGTAACAGCACAAACTAAATACGTAATTGGCAAGTGGGGAGGCTTCCAGCCTGCCGCTTCGTGGTCCAGTAGTAGGGATTGTCTTGACTTGAAAGGGTGGGGGCGTACTCTGGGAGTGGCATAACTAGCTTAGGCTCAACTGCCCGTTGAATTCTTAAATAAATTAGATTAGTATAGATTAGATTAGAATAGAAAAGTTTAGATTAGATTAGATTAGATTATTCTAAGAATCAGTCATACAGAAACAATTCATATGTTGCCAAAAACTTCAGTACACCTTCTGTTATGCTGTGTATGTACTGACATTGCCAAGCAATGTGTGAGCATATGATTTATTCCACTGCTTTGTAGCACGTATCCACTTCATACAGCTGGTAGAACAATCTGTGTTAATCACGTTGAATGCTTTATATGTCAAGCATGTATTATTACTTTGTTATGCTTTAAGCCGCTAGTATAACTGGTGTTTTATTCCCATAACATTTCTCTATTCCTAAAACTAGTGTTTCAATCTTGTATTATACGTTATTTATTTAAATGTTCTCTAACAGTTTGTTGTATAAACTGTTAGATATTTAATGCTATGTTATACTGTTTGCCCTCCTGTGTCTTTTAATTCTATGCTATACTGTTTCCATTGAGTTTTGTTTCATTTCCATTCTTTTGTCTTGAATTCTCTCAGCAAACCGGCTGCCCCCACATTAGAACACTCATGGTCTTCCCTGGGACCACTCGCTTCCGCTCTGTGACCCTATTACTCTTCAGAAAAATAGGTTTCTGATCGGTTGTGTTTATTGGTAGAGAAGCTCCTAAATCATCAGAGAGTGTGGCTACCCCCCAGCGTGTCAGATATGAGGAACTAAGGGCAAAATGTAGACCATCACTGAGCTACGTTGACCCAATGGCACACTGACAACATGCTTCAGTGCAAAGTTTATCATGGATTTTAAGCGTACGGAAAAGACTTGGACATATAATAAGTCGTTGCACTAGTCAAGTAATGGTTGCTATGTTGTACAATGACATGGTAGGCTGATAAATTGTACAATGGTATGGTAGGCTCCTAAGTTGTACAGTGACATCTTGGGCTGCTAAGTTGTGCAATGACATATTGGGCTGCTAAGTTGTACAATGACATCTTTGGTTGCTAAGTTGTACAATGACATATTGGGCTGCTAAGTTGTACAATGACATCTTGGGCTGCTAAGTTGTACATTGACAATATGGGCTGCTAAGTTGTACAATGACATCTTCAGCTGCTTAGTTGCACAATGACATCTTCAGCTGCTAAGTTGTACAATTACATCTTCAGCTGCTAAGTTGTACAATTACATCTTCAGCTGCTAAGTTGTACAATGACATCTTGGGCTGCTAAGTTGTACAATGACATCTTGGGCTGCTAAGTTGTACATTGACAATATGGGCTGCTATTTTGTACACAATGACACGGTGGGCTGCTACGTTGTACAATGACATCGTGGGCTGCTAAGTTGTACATTGACAATATGGGCTGCTATTTTGTACACAATGACAAGGTGGGCTGCTAAGTTGTACATTGACAATATGGGCTGCTATTTTGTACACAATGACAAGGTGGGCTGCTAAGTTGTACAATGACAACATGGGCTGCTAAGCTGGACAAATTAGCAGCCAATATCTTAATTGCATAACAAAGGATCCCATCTACCAAGTAGCAGCTTTTATGATATATGTTAGCAGCCGATGTTAGTATGATTGACAGAGTTGACAAAAGACAGACCCAAGCTGGACTTGAGATTGTATGATCATGTGCAGAGTCTATTTCCTTTACTATTGCAACAACCGTATATATTACATATTGTGGTATTTCACCTTCATCTTTTTGGTTTCTTACTTCACAGGAAGGCGTGGAAAGTAGAGATTTTCATAGATTAAAATCTTGATACTATAAAAAACTAACAATAAAAAGTTGATACTATAACAAACTATCAATGAAAAGTTGATACTATAACAAACTAACAATAAAAAAGTTGATACTATAACACACTAACAATAAAAAAGTCGATACTATAACAAACTAACAATAACAAGTTGATACTATAACAAACTAACAATAAAAAAAGTCGATACTATAACAAACTAACAATAAAAAAGTTGATACTATAACAAACTAACAATAAAAATGTTGATACTATAGCAAACTAACAATAAAAGATGATACTATACAAACTAACAATAAAAAGTTGATACTATAACAAACTAAAAATAAAACAGTTGATACTATAAGAAACTAACAATAAAAAAGTTGATGCTATAACAAACTAATAATAAAAAAGTTGATAATATAACAAACTAACAATAAAAAAGTTGATACTATAACAAACTAACAATAAAAAAGTTGATACTATAACAAACTAACAATAAAAAAGTTGATACTATAACAAACTAACAATAAAAAAGTTGATACTATAACAAACTAACAATAAAAAGTTGATACTATAACAAACTAACAATAAAAAAGTTGATACTATAACAAACTAACAATAAAAAAGTTGATACTATAACAAACTAACAATAAAAAGTTGATACTATAACAAACTAACAATAAAAAGTTGATACTATAACAAACTAACAATAAAATATGGATACTATAACAAACTAACAATAAAAAGTTGATACTATAACAAACTAACAATAAAAAGTTGATACTATAAAAAACTAACAATAAAAAGTTGATACTATAACAAACTAACAATGAAAAAGTTGATACTATAACAAACTAATAATAAAATGTGGATACTATAACAAACTAACAATAAAAAGTTGATACTATTACAAACTAACAATAAAAAGTTGATACAATAACAAACTAACAATAACAAAGTTGATACTATAACAAACTAACAATAAAAAGTTGAGACTATAACAAACTAACAATAAAAAGTTGATACTATAACAAACTAACAATAAAAAGTTGATACTATAACAAACTAACAATAAAAAGTTGATACTATAATAAACTAACAATAAAAAGTTGATACTATAACAAACTAACAATAAAAAGTTGATACTATAACAAACTAACAATAAAAAGTTGATACTATAACAAACTAACAATAAAAAGTTGATACTATAACAAACTAACAATAAAAAAGTTGATACTTTAACAAACTAACAAAACCAACGACTGCTTAATGATTCAATTTGAACACATTGCCCGCGCGTTGTACGTGAACACACCGCTTCTAGCAAAAGCAATAAAGCGGGACATAAATGCGATCACAGGTCACACAAATTTAATGTAGGTCAGTGGAAAGGAGCACCAGAACTCAGAACTTGACTCGACTAACTTATCTGCATTGACACAGAAGAAATGCTTTCCTCCTTAAAAATAACAGCAGCATTGTTTGACATATCGATTAGTTTCCGTTCAACGTCCCTTCCAAACGTTCAGGAAACAAAATGAAGACAACTGCCCATGCCTATGTTTCATCACCGCCTACCCAAAGCAGCACAAATTACATCTTAAATGGAGCCAGTCTCTCTCTCCTTCGGGAGAAGATCGACTGTGGCCGTGTTGTGAAGCGAAGGGAAGCGTGTTCGCAAAGGTGTTGAAACAACAAATGGTTTGACAATTATCTGCCTAGGTGTTGGCATTGTTTACGGCTGGCGGTGAGTCTCTCTTTACCTGTCCTAATTCAGCTTTTAAGTTAGTAAAGCCGACAGTAAAGATTATTTAGAATATTTACATCGATTAGTGTTTGGCTTGACTATTGGAAAATGAAAAACAAAATAGAAATGTAAAAATGATGGCTAGATACGAATTATCTAGACCAGTGTTTCCCAACCCAGAGGCGTAACAACGGCTTGGCAATGGGGCAGTTGCCAAGGGCGCCGGCCTGCGCCAGTTCAAAAGGGCGCCGCTAAATCTCTAATTTTTAAATTTTTATTATTTAAAAAATAAATTAGCCAAGGGCGCCGAAAACCCAGTTACGCCTCTGTCCCAACCTTTTATCATATCCATAATTTTTAATATTCAAAACTAGGGTTGTTCACCAAAGAAACGTAACTGCTAGGTTGTAGGAAGAAATCACTAGGACATTGGTGAGGAAGCATAGAGAGTGAATTTTCAAAACATTTAATGGAGAACTGAAATTCAAGTACGAAATAATTTCATTAAAAGATTTTGCTGTATTATTTTAAATATTAGTAATTATTTATTATTTAAATTGAATTTAGTGAGATGATTGTGCTTGATGCTTGCTGCAAAGAGATTTTATGTTAGTCTCCAATTTAGTTACTTTCCGTCTCAAGTCTCCTCGATGTATTATATCCAGCCGATTTCCTTTTATTTTATTTTTATTATCATTAATTTTTTAATTAATTTTTTTGCAACAAATCATTTCAAACACTAAATCCACATTCAGCTAAATATGAAGATGGAAACGGTAACAATAATTTTCTTCTACATTTATTGGTTGAATTTGGATATTTGATTTCTGTTTCCTCACAAAGACATGACGCCATCGCTTATTTTATATTAAATAAAGTTTGAACTGACTCATCATTTTACATTTCTGCGAGTTCTTCTTGATACTGCATAATTGAAAAATCAGACAAATCCACTTCCATTGGTTGCATCATCCAAGTTGGAGAATTAATTTGTTTCAAATCAGAACAACTTTCTTTTAAATCAGCCGATAGGATTTTCAGATAATAATAACAATAATAAAGTTTATTTGAAAATCACTCTGCATCGCCAAAGGCTTGAAGCGCGGTACAAAGTCAACCACATTAAAAGAGAAATGAAAACAATCTATATTTTACCACTTTGAAATACAAAACACAACAATACAAAACTACATACGAGCACACCCATTCAAAGTATTACATCACATATCAACCATGAACAACACAAGCCAATATACATCTAGGAGATAATAGCTAGCTGGAAAAGATGGTAGACAACATCACCCCAGCAGGTGTTTGCGAAATAGATGTTATTTGTGTTTTCAAATTGGTTTTGAAGGACTCCATTGTCTGGCTGTTTCTGAGAGCGTCAGGAATGGTGTTACAAATTGTTGGGCCAGCAAATGCGAAATTACGCATTCCGTAAGTCTCATAGCGAACACCCGGTATCGAGAGTTTGCCACTATCGGATGAGCGGAGTTGTCTAGTGGGTACATAAGGCGTCATGAGCGCTTGCAGATAGGACGGCACCAGGTCATGCAAGCAGCGGTATCACAGAGTTGCAATTTTGTACTCTATGCGAGCGCGGACCGGCAGCCAATGCAGTTCTCTCAGAAGTGTTTTAGCATGATCGAATTTGCTTTTGCGAAAAACAATGAGAGCAGCATTACTCTGTGCTTTTTGAATTTTTTCCAGGAGCGTAGCTGGAAGACCCACCATGAGAGCATTGCAATAGTCCATGCGCGATAGCACGAATGCAGACATCAGCCTCTTTGATGCATCAAACTTTTTGAAAGGTCTGATATGACTAATTCTACGCAGCTCTAGAAAAACCATCTTGCAAAGCATGTTAATGTGATTCTCCATAGTTAGTATTCTGTCTAAGTAGACACCCAGGTTTCGCACTGTTTAAGCAAACTCAATCTGCACGCCTGAGAGAGTAAAGGATGTTGTGTTATTTACAGATTTTAGCTTTTCAGCGGTAGCAATTGGGATGAACTCGGTTTTTTCATCGTTCAATTTGATTTTGTTTATGGTCATCCAGTTCTTAACTGACTCCACTGTCTTCTGTGTTATGCTAAGAAGCTGGGGGAACTGAGAGGGGATCACGGACTGCTGAAGTTGGGTATCATCCGCGAACATGCGATATAGCATGTCAAACTGATTGATCACTGCACCAATGGGCTGAACGTACAGAGTGAAAAGCACCGGGCCTAAGACCGAGCCCTGGGGTACTCCGAATTCGACAATAACAAGTCTAGCGCTACCAGGCACTTCACATTCTTGGAGGCAAAGAAATTTTTCAACATTTTTGTTGTAAATATTTTTTCTGACAATATTCAATGAAGGTAATTAAATCGAATATCTTCGCATTTGCATCCACAAGAGTTTTTTGTTTTTGTTTTTGTCCTTGAAGTTGGTTATGTAACATATTTAATTTTTCAAAGATATCGGCTAAATAAATCACAAATGCATTACCATCGACCGTTAACAGATGGTGCATATCAGGTTTGTCACTTTAAAAAATTGGAAGAGTATTTAATAGATCCATGAATTTTTTCAAGCAATTCCCTTTTGAAAGTCATGTTACTTCAGTGTTAGGTAAATGTCTCACATTCACCTGTATTTTTTTCTTCAAAAGATACCTTGAAAAGACAGCTCATTTTCCTATTCCCACCCCCCCCCCCCCAAACCAATGAAATTGCAACCCTGTGGGGCGTGAGCCTTACGTTGAGAAACACAGATCTAGACTGTAAACTCCCTTATACTTCATAGCTTTCAAGTATTTCGGTTGCAATACGCAGCTTACTTACCAAACCCAATGTATCTCTTATATATATATATAGATATATTGCTTCAGGTGGGGCTGATTCCTTTTCACAACTGGTCCTCCCCATACTAAACTAATTTGATATTAATAGTACTGAGTGGGGGGGACGATAGCTATCAAGCAGTGAATGTCATGTGTTTCGGTTGAACTCGGGTAAAAAGGCTGACTTTTTTCGGAGGCGACTATTATATTAACTAATAAAAAGCCACAGGTATGGTGTAGGACTGTCTGTAGGCCTATTGTTTGGCAGATAGGGTCTAGGACTATTTATAGGCCTATTACTTAAAGGCTTGCAGGTAGGATGTAGGACTGTCTCTTTGCTTATTGTTTAAAGGCTGGCAGGTAGGATGTAGGACTGTCTGTAGAACTATTGTGTAAGGACTGACAGATTTATTACAGAAAATGATAAGTTAACTTTTTTTTTGGTAACACTTGGACCACCGGGTATTTTCTCCAAATACACGGGCCCAGTGTAAAAAAATCTGCACCCGTTTCAGCCCTAGTTTGTAGTTTTAGCACTTCACACACATCTTCCTATTACTTCCGTTTATTTAACTGTGTTGGGATGATGGGGGATCTTCGTCTCCTTCCTAAAATAAGGTCACATAGTTCACACATCTGCAAATAATGATTGATGACTTGACTAAGTGTCTGACATATTCCATATTTGTTTTCAAACATTGAAACTTACTGCCCTGGGCCCGCTGAAAGGTTTCCGTCTGAGTGAGGGTCGACGGTGTGGGGATTTCATTCGTCATGTGAGTTCTGTGCCCGCCTCTCTCTCTCCCTCCAAATACGTAGGCAATATCCAGGGGTTCTATAAATCATTAGTAAATACGGTTCACTGTTTCTGCCGATTGGTTCATATTTTAGTTAATTTGGTTAACTGTTCCTGCTGATTGGTTCATATTTTAGTTAATACGGTTCACTGTCCCTGCCGATTGCTTCGTATTTTAGTTAATATTGTTCACTGTTCCTGCTAATTGGTTCATATTTTAGTTGATATGGTTCACTGTTCCTGCTGAGTGTTTCATATTTTAGTTAATATGGTTTCATTTCCTGCTAATTGGTTCATAGTTTAGTTAATATAGTTCACTGTCCCTGCGGATTGGTTCATATTTTAGTTAATATTGTTACGACCTGGATAGTTATGAATGTCTGGTCGGGCGACGGGTCGACCGTGAGAGTGTTTTGTTAGTGTTGATTGTGAGGTCAGAGGTGGAATTGATTCGTTAATGAATGTCTGGTCGGGCGACGTGTTGAGGGGATAAGAGTTGTGAGCTGTTAGTTGAGAATTAGTAGAGCCAGGAGTTAGTCGAGAGAGGAGTCGAGAGAGGAGTCCAGAGTAGATCGTTAGAGTTAGTGTAGATTCGAGAGTAGTTAGAGAGAAGATAATTATTATTATCTCCATTGATGAATTGACATTAGCTGCGATTAGATCATGCAATAAAAGTACTATTATTGTATCTTCATTGGATGCTGTTGTTTTGTTCTTTATTGGACCTGGTGTGACAGGAAACATTCTTTGACGTTAGAGAAGACCAAAGTAAGAAGGCTGTAAAACATTGTGACCCTAGACTAACGAAAGTAGACCGCAACAAATACGGTAGACTGTCCCTGCTATTTGGTTCATATTTTAGTTAATATGGTTCACTGTTCCTGCTGATTGGTTCATATTTTAGTAAATATGGTTCACTGTTCTAGCTGATTGGTTCATATTTTAGTAAATGTGGTTCACTGTTCCTGCTGATTTGTTCATATTTTAGTAAATATGGTTCACTGTTCTTGCTGATTGGTTCATATTTTAGTAAGTGTGGTTCACTGTTCTTGCTGATTGGTTCATATTTTATTTAATATGGTTCACTGTTCTTGCTGATTGTTTCATTTGTTTGTAAATATAGTTTACTGGACCAGCAGACTGGTTCATATTTATAATATAGAGGTATTAATGCGTTGGTGTAGGGGAGATATTTTTACAATTGTTTGTAGTTACTTTACATTTCATAGGTACTTTACATTTCATATGTACTTTACATTTCATATGTACTTAACATTTCATATGTACTTAACATTTCATATGTACTTTACATTTCATATGTACTTTAATGATCCTGCAAAGGAAGACGATGAAACAAATAAGGGAATGGGATGTGGGGGTACACTAATGTAAAAGTGATGTTGGGGTACACTAATGTAAAGGTAATGTGGGGGTACACTAATGTAAAGGTGATGTGGGGGTACATTAGTGTAAAGGTAATGTGGGGGTACACTAATGTAAAGGTAATGTGGGGTACACCAATGTAAAGGTAATGTGGGTACACTAATGTAAAGGTAATGTGGGGGTAAACTAATGTAAAGGTAATGTGGGGGTACACTAATGTAAAGGTGATGTGGGGGTACACTAATGTAAAGGTGATGTGGGGGTACACTAATGTAAAGGTGATGTGGTGGTACACTAATGTAAAGGTGATGTGGGGGGTACACTAATGTAAAGGTGATTTGGGGGTACACTAATGTAAAGGTGATGTGGGGTACACTAATTTAAGGTGATGTGGGTGGTACACTAATGTAAAGGTAATGTGGAGGTACACTAATGTAAAGGTAATGTGGGAGTACACTAGTGTACAGGTGAGGAGCTGGAACATTTAGGTAAAAGGAATGTGGTCGAACAATAATGTAAAGGGACTTTGAAGGAACAGTTAGGCAAAGATAATCTGGTTGAACAATTAGGTAAATGGAATGTTGGTGTATTTCTCCTTTAAATTTGAACTTTTGCATGGATATCGCCATCCCCCTTTCGTCCCATTCATCCCCTCCTCAACTCCCTCGCTTCCCCACTGCCTCGCTCCCCAACTCCAAACTTCCCAATTCCTCGCCCCCCCCCCCATTCCTTGCTCCACCGCTCATCCACACCTCCAAACCCCTCCCCCACTCCTCCGCATCCCCACTCCTTTTCTCCCCCACTCCTCCTCTTCCTAATCTCTCGCTTCCCCCACTCCTCCCCCCACTCACACGCACCTAAACAATAACAATAAAAACCAAGATAATTTCCACACTTCAACGACAGCACTGAGTTCTCCTTCCTTGCAATGTTCTCTTTACGTAGTTCAGCTTGGTAAATAAACAAGGGAAATGAATCCAGTCAATGGAGCAAACATTCGGGTTGGTTATGTAAGACTTTTACCTTGTTAGCTTGTTTGAATAGTGTAACATTTACTGCTAATAGATACACTTATATACACCAGTCACCAGTTAACGTTGGCGTCCATATCGGTACAACATATATAACATACACAAATATACACCAGTCACCGGGTTACGCTGGCGTCCATATAGACAGAAGTAGACTAGATTTTAGTGAAAACCTTAATAATATATGGAACTTTTTTTAAACACTATTAGAATAACTGGATAATTTATCTACTGTTTTCTGAATAGCTGACTGCAAAACAGTGGTTCTCAGCCTGTGGGTCGCGACCCCTGTGTAGGTGAAACGATCTTTGCACAGGGGCCCCTAAGACCATCGGAAAACATATAGTTTTGAAGTAGCTACGAAAATAATTTTATGGTAGGGTGTTACCCCAACATGTAGATTTGTATTAAAGGGTATCGGCATTTGGAGGGCTGAGAACCACTGCTGTAGAGGAATTGTTTTAATGACGTTTCTTCTAAATTTTCGTGTCAATTTGTTCATCTTGGCTGCTCTGATACCAAAATTGAACTAATTGTGTTCATAAATCAGATTAGCTCCATGGGCAAGTCACTCTTCGTATACACTGAAAACAGTGCGTATTATGGCCCCTTGAGTTGCCCTGCCATACGTCAACGATATTTGACAGTTTGAAATGTCATGAGCTGATATATTGAACAGATATTCTGACCCATCCCTTAACCTTATGACAATGTCTGACCCACTTTAAACTGCGATGTAATATAACCCCTGATCTTATGCAAATATCATCTGACCAACTCAGAGAAAAAAAAAATCACCACCGAAACGAGCGATCGATCTTTTTTGGCATGTACATCTCATTGAAAGCTATTCTTGGCTTTTTATCTCTGTAAGAAAGACGTTTCTAGGAAGGGGTCGTCTTTATTTCTCTCTGTTTAGACTTCTCCGGTTATGATAGATTAAAAACGTGTCTGGTGCTAACTAGGTCTCGTGATTTTAGATGCTTGACAAAACGGACAATCAATGATGAACACACATTGATGAACACACATTGATGAACAAACATTGATGAACAAACATTGATGAACAAACATTGATGAACAAACATTGATGAACAAACACTGATGAAAAAACATTGATGAACAAACATTGATGAGCAAACATTGATGAACAAACATTGATGAACAAACATTGATGAACAAACATTGATGAACAAACACTGATTAACAAACATTGATAAACAAACATTGATGAGCAAACATTGATGAACAAACATTGATGAATAAACATTGATGAACAATCATTTAAAGTTTTATGGATAACAAAAATTGAATAAATATTTATGGACAATGACAATAATAAATGAACTCAAATGCATGGTCTTTTATTAATGTTGTTGTATTTTCCTGTGTGTGTTTTTTTTTTAAGTGACTGGACAATAAAGAAAAATTGTCAGAATCTAGTAGAGCTCACTATGACAAAGCTGAATATAGACTGTATTTTTTCATTAATTAAAACGAGGGTAAGGCCATGAATGTTGATATTAAAGAAAGTGATATGGTTTGAAAGTATTTGGACAAGATGTTTCTTGTCTCCTTGTTTGAAGCAAAATTATTTGAATTATGCATATTTCCAGAGTTCTATGACATACTGTACCACAGACTTGTATGACACATTGTACCACAGCGTTGTATGACACACTGTACCGCAGAGGTGTATGACACATTGTACCACAGAGTTGTATGACACACTGTAACACAGATGTGTATGATACACTGTAACACAGAGTTGTATGACACACTGTACCGCAGAGTTGCATGACACATTGTAACACAGAAATGTATGACACACTGTACCACAGAGGTGTATGACACACGCGTACCACAGAGTTGTATGACGCATTTTACCACAGAGTTGTATGACAAATTTTACAAAGTTTTAAAGTTAATTTTGGAGACGACTTTCCCCCGTACCACCAAGACCTGATTTCTATTGTATCAACACTGCGTTACTTCATTAAACCGCCAAACATCATTTCCATTGTACCGCCAAGACGTCATTGGCATTGTACATCAAGATATTATTTCCATTTTAAATTAATATAAATATTATTTTTTTTAAACTTGGAATATCTTTCTCTTAGAGTAGACGCCAGCGTATCGGCTGTGCTGATAAAAGAAATTAATTGTCATCGTGACGTTCAACCGATCTCAAAGATTCGTTAACCTGATCGTTTGATGGGTACCAGTGCCAGACAGCAATTATACCGACCAGCAACCATCTTACGGTCATTAGAGTGGGAGGGCCGTGAGCCGTACCTTAGCTAACAAGACAGAAGTGGCGAGAAAAATGGTTTACTTTGGAGATAACTTTCCATTTATCTGCTTATTAACTCCTGCGGGATCGAGGGGCGGGGGGGTCTTTTCTATAGTATCTTCTGGTATCTCATCTTTACTTGATCTGATATCCCAGCATTCTCTTAAAAACTAACCATGATAAACGATTTGATATCCCCACGTTGTTCCTAAACTCATCCATGATGTTTGATCTGACATCCCAGCATTCTCTTAAATCCTATCCACGATAATTGATTGGATATCCCAAACTTCGTCCTTAAACTCATCCATGTTGTTTGATCTGTTATCCAAGCATTCTCTTAAAACCTACCCATGATACTTGATCTGACATCACATCCTTCTGTTAAAACCTATCCATGATACTTGATCTGACATCACATCCGTCTGTTAAAACCTATCCATGATACTTGATCTGACATCACATCCTTCTGTTAAAACCTACCCATGATACTTGATCTGACATCACATCCTTCTGTTAAAACCTATCCATGATACTTGATCTGACATCACATCCTTCTGTTAAAACCTACCCATGATACTTGATCTGACATCACATCCTTCTGTTAAAACTATCCATGATACTTGATCTGACATCACATCCTTCTGTTAAAACCTATCCATGATACTTGATCTGACATCACATCCTTCTTTTAAAACTATCCATGATACTTGATCTGACATCACATCCTTCTGTTAAAACCTATCCATGATACTTGATCTGACATCACATCCTTCTGTTAAAACCTACCCATGATACTTGATCTGACATCACATCCTTCTGTTAAAACTATCCATGATACTTGATCTGACATCACATCCTTCTGTTAAAACCTATCCATGATACTTGATCTGACATCACATCCTTCTGTTAAAACTATCCATGATACTTGATCTGACATCACATCCTTCTGTTAAAACCTACCCATGATACTTGATCTGACATCACATCCTTCTGTTTAAAATTATACATGATACTTGATCTGACATCATATCCTTCTGTTAAAACCTATCCATGATACTTGATCTGACATCACATCCTTCTGTTAAAACCTACCCATGATACTTGATCTGACATCACATCGTTCTGTTAAAACCTATCCATGATACTTGATCTGACATCACATCCTTCTGTTAAAACCTATCCATGATACTTGATCTGACATCACATCCTTCTGTTAAAGCCTACCCATGATACATGATCTGACATCACATCCTTCTGTTTAAAACTATCCATGATACTTGATCTGACATCACATCCTTCTGTTAAAACCTATCCATGATACTTGATCTGACATCACATCCTTCTGTTAAAACCTACCCATGATACTTGATCTGACATCACATCCTTCTGTTTAAAACTATACATGATACTTGAAATAATTTCCAAGCTTTCACTTTAACATTTCCAGAAAATTTGATAAAGGTGAGGAGGAAAAAACCTTCAGCTGTCGGTCTGGAAGGAAATGGGAAAGAAAGACGAAGACAACAAAAAGCTTGAAGAAAAGGCTTGAGGGGACTGGGGGGACGCGGGGTTGGGGGGGCAGGAAGAAGTTGGTCGAGAATGGGGAAAAGGGGGAAACCTCTTTCAATAGTTTGATGTCGTCTGCGCTTCTTTTTTTTTTTACCCGAAAACCCCGATTCCTAAAGTACTTGTTGAGCGCATTCCTCGCTGTCTTTGGCCAAGTGAATGCTGATTGATTTCCCTTTGATTGCCGCCCCTGTTTGGGTAACCTTCATCGGATAGTCACAAGCCAGGAGACGTGGCGAGGGGAAGATGAGGCAGGGATCTTAGAAGAAACATGTGACCCACGAGCGTGTACTAGGGAGACACGGAGGTGCTGGGGCAAAAAAGTCAAATCGGAAATACGATATCGGGAGGGCCGTTGAAGGGCATTAGGTTAATCGGTAGGTATAAATGAAAGCAGCTAAATGCCCCCAATGAAGTAACAATTAAGGAGAGTCAGTAAGAAAAAAAATGTGTGGATAATTACTTAAGTCTGACAAGCGAAGACTTCAATGCGTCCAGTTCGATCTTTTCATGTATCTCTAACTTTATTCCATGTTGTTTACATTTCAACTTCTTAAAAAAAAAAAAAGGGGGGGGGGGGGGACATGTTTAAAGCACATAGTTTTTTATTGGTGTTTATAAAGTGGTGTTTATAAATAGGTGTTTATAAAGTGGTTTTTAAAAAGCGGCGTTTTTAAAACAGTGTTTATTAAGTGGTGTTTTTAAAGCGGTGTTTATAAAGTGGTGTTTATAAAGTGGTGTTTATAATGTGGTGTTTGGTGTTATAAAGTGGTGTTTATAAAGTGGTGTTTATAATGTGGTGTTTAAAAAGTGGTGTTTATAATGTGGTGTTTATAATGTTGTGTTTATAGTGTGGTGTTTATAAAGTGGTGTTTATAAAGTGGTGTTTATAAAGTGGTGTCTACAAAGTGGTGTTTATAATGTGGATTTTTAAGAGTGGTGCTTATTAAGTGAATGTACATCGTTTGAAAAGGCGGGAGATACGAAACAAACAACTTAGAATGCAAATCCTTCATAACTCTAGTCGTCTGCAACAGGTGGTAAATATAGGTCAACCCTGAAAAAAGGGAACGCAACAAAACAACGAACGTCTCGGCAGGAAACCGTCATCAGCGAAAGTACAACAGAAAAAAAAACAGAATTAAATTTTTTTAAATACCACTTACCTGAGAAGTAGTATACGATAGGGCAACAAAAGAATTGGGGCAAATATAATGGATGAAATTTTGCTGCCACTTATTGCAGTGGTTCTCAACCTTCCTAACGCCGCGACACTTTAATACCGTTCCTCATCTTGTGGCTACCCCCAACCAGAAAATTATTTTCGTTGCAACTACATAACTGTAAGAGTATATGAGGTTTCCGATGGTCTTAGGCGACCCCTGTGAAAGGGGCGTTAGACCACCAAAGGGTTCGTGATCCACGGGTTGAGAACCACTGCCTTATTTTAAGTTAAAACTGTTTAATATTAAAGCCTATGTGATTAGTAGTTATTGTGTTTGGAAAAAAATACTGTACAGTCGTAAGCAATCTATCCATTTTAAGTTCATGATTATGTTTGATAAATTGTATGTACAGCGCGGTGAGAGCAGCCCTAGGCTAGGGTACCACGCAATAGAAAACTTCTAATAATAATAATGTTTTATTAAAGTTGATATAAAGGTAGTGTATATTTGTGTTAAATTGATAGTTATAGAGTGCGATGGTATAAGTTTGAGGGTGAGAAAGTGTGTGACGTTTTAAGGTTGAGAGTAAGAGAGTGTGTGACAGAAAGATACAAAGAAAAGTCTGATTTCTCTGCCTGTAAGTACGCCCCCCCCCCCCCCCCCCCCAACTTTTTCAAATTCGAACTGTCTCTCGTGACCTCAGTTATGATCATGAAACTAAGTCCTTCCTGTGCATTCTCCCGGTCCATGAACCAATTTCCATTGACCACTGGGCTGTCAGCGATATTAAAATGCGAGCAGGCAAGGCCCTGCTCTTCAATGAGCTCTTCATTTCAAGTCAGTCAACTGTGAGAGAATGTCACGCTTCTCTTAACATGGCTCCTGTAGATAGGATTCTTTTCTGGATATTTCTATTCAAACTCTTCACGTCAAACTAACTCTCAAATGACGTAAAATAGTCACTTAAAATAGTGACGTAAAATAGTGACGTAAAATAGTGACGTAAAATAGTGACGTAAAATAGTCACTTAAAATAATGACTTAAAATAATGACTTAAAATAATGACTTAAAATAAAGACTTAAAATAATGACTTAAAATAAAGACTTAAAATAATGACTTAAAATAAAGACTTAAAATAAAGACTTAAAATAATGACTTAAAATAAAGACTTAAAATAATGACTTAAAATAAAGACTTAAAATAATGACTTAAAATAATGGCTTAAAATAATGACTTAAAATAATGACTTAAAATAGTAACTTAAAATAGTAACTTAAAAAAATGACTTAAAATAATGGCTTAAAATAGTGACTTAAAATAGTGACTTAAAATAATGACTTAAAATAAAGACTTAAAATAGTAACTTAAAATAATGGCTTAAAATAATGAATTAAAATAATGACTTAAAATAGTGACTTAAAATAGTAACTTAAAATAATGACTTAAAATAGTGACTTAAAATAATGACTTAAAATAGTGACTTAAAATAATGACTTAAAATAATGACTTAAAATAATGACTTAAAATAATGACTTAAAATAATGACTTAAAATAGTGACTTAAAATAGTGACTTAAAATAATGACTTAAAATAATGACTTAAAATAGTGACTTAAAATAGTGACTTAAAATAATGACTTAAAATAGTGACTTAAAATAATGACTTAAAATAGTGACTTAAAATAATGACTTAAAATAATGACGTAAACGTGAACCATTTTCTCGAGGAAAAAAAAACGAGAATTTTAAGACGGAATTTTTTATTGCATAAAAAAAGTGTTGCTCTCAACATCTAACAGAGAAAATCACGTGATATATTCCATGACAACATAGCCACTTATCAAAGCTGCCTTCCTGAGTATATGAAAATGTGTTTTGAATTTTCGAATGTGGACAAAGAAGTGGTTTAAATTTTCCTCACATCATTGCAAGCATAGCAAGTTTTGTTGGGTTTTTTTTTTTTTTGGAAAAGAAAACGTATTGTTGTCTCGGTTATTTAATCTATTAAATCTGTTTGTGGGTCAAATCCTATTGTCAACGTCAACTTGTGGATAAATGATTGACTTATCGCGCAACTAGAAATAAGCCTTTTAATGTTCTATTAAATCTTCAGTTGGCCTATTGAGTTTTGACCTTTTGGAGCGAGAAATTTGTTTTATGGTTGTTGACGAAATGTTTTGCTACTTTATTTTACCGACATCTTTGCGAATATTATAATATCAATTATATCAATTATATGAAACTTCTTCAACTTAGTCCTGTATCTTTAATTATCTTTATCTTTGTCCTGTATCTTTAAACATCTTAAGCTTTGTCTTCTATCATTAAAGATCTTATATTTGACCTATTTTTAAACAGCTTCAAATTTTTCCCGTATCTTTAAACATCTTCATCTTTTTCTTGTATCTTTAATTATCTTTATCTTTGTCCTGTATCCTTAAACATCTTTATCTTTCATATTTAACCATCTTCCGGTTTGTCTTGTTCCGCACGTCTGCGACAATTGATTAGAAAAGTTCATCTGTAAGCGTGAGCATGGCGAGTTGACCCAGGTGCAAGGTGACGAGGTGTGAGGTCAGCGGGGAATTGTAACGCTTGCTGCTCAGATTCAAACAAAGTGCTCGCAAGATGCAGTCAGACATTGTTGTAAATATTTCAGGTGTCATCTGGCTTTTAAAATGTTACGAATGAAAAGCCAATAGACAAGAACGTGAATCTGTTTGAAATTGCATTATCACGTTGAGCATGATTACACACGTTGATTTCAGATTAGCGACAGATTTCAGTTTCACTGTAGATTTCAGTTTCACTATAGATTTCAGTTTTCGTTTTTGACATTAGTTTTTTTTTTCAATAACTTAAAAAGTAAAGAATTTTTTTTTTTATAAATTAAAAAAAAAACGACAACAAATAATGGAAAAATCTATTAATAATAAATGAAGTTAAATAAATTGAAGAGTCACTTGATTTTTGTAAATTATTTGTTGCACATGAGAATATAAGGACTTATATGGGAGTGAATGTGGACTCTTCAGAGAATACAGTTGACAGGATACGGCAATGATGTCATCTCAGATCAGTTGACATCAAAGTAATGCGTCTTCATAAGATATGATATCAGACAAGATTGTAACGACAATGGGATCAGGCGGAAACTATGGAGTAGGAATCCACAGCATGAGACAAGGAATTCTCATAAGAATGCTGCCAGGGCCGGCCTTAGGCCACTGCAACCTATGCGACCGCAATGGGCCCCGCACTTTCATAGGCCCTGCCCCGAATTATTTTCTAATACAAAATCTTAATTTTCACTTATTATCCTTATCCTCTACCCATAATGAGCTCCGCGCAATCCGTTTCGCATAAGGCCCCGCAATTGTTAGGGTCGGCCCTGAATGCTGCAAAAATTACAAGTGCGTCTCCATAAAATTCTGCAAATGAGACAAGTATGTCTCTATAAAATGCTGCAAATTAGACAAGTACGTCTCCATAAAATTATGCAAATGAGACAAGTATGTCTCTATAAAATGCTGCAAATTAGACAAGTACGTCTCTATAAAATTCTGCAAATGAGACAAGTATGTCTCTATAAAATGCTGCAAATGAGATAAAGATGTCTCTATAGAATGCTGCAAATGAGATAAAGATGTCTCTATAAAATGCTGCAAATGAGGTAAAGATGTCTCTATAAAATGCTGCAAATGAGATAAAGATGTCTCTATAAAATGCTGCAAATGAGATAAAGATGTCTCTATAGAATGCTGCAAATGAGATAAAGATGTCTCTATAAAATGCTGCAAATGAGATAAAGATGTCTCTATAAAATGATGCAAATGAGATAAAGATGTCTCTATAGAATGCTGCAAATGAGACAACTACGTCTCCATCAAATGCTGCAAACGATGACATGTTTTGTGTCAATTTTCTATGCACGATCATGTTCCATTGACAAAAGGCCAATCCAGATAAGCATTGTTGGGACATTGTACTTCTTAACTAGTTTTATTTATTCATTTTAACATCGAAAACGTTGTTTCAGCACTGGCAAAATTTCTGTGAGGAAAGTAATTTTTTAACATCTTACTTAATATTTTTCTTTTATACTTTTATATGCTCCGGCCCCTTTTGGTTTAGGGCCCTGATGCGGTGGCACCACCTGCACCATTGTAGCTACGCCACTGCTCAAGGGTTCTTGGAACGGACCTCAAGGTGGAACGCAACCCTTTAGTGAGGTGTAGGTGAACATTACGGTCTCTGTTGCTCGACATCCTAAGTCAAAATCTTGCAAGACGACGATTTCTTGCAATAATATAAATGGTTGGGGCAAGACTGAAATTTGTCAGTAACAACTGAGTGGCGACTATATCCTCCGAATAGAGAAGAACTATTTATTTTCAAATAATTGATTCAATGGTGAGGAATCATAATCTATATTAGGAGAAAGTCCTCAGGTAATATTTAAGTGCTTCTGTGTTCGGATGTTTGCATAAGGGTAAATACGTGGAGGGTGGAACAAACGGGGATGGTGGAACAAACGTGGATGGTGGAACAAACGTGGATGGTGGAACTAACGTGGATGGTGGAACAAACGTGGATGGTGGAACAAACGTGGATGGTGGAACAAACGTGGATGGTGGTACAACCGTGGATGGTGGAACTAACGTGGATGGTGGAACAAACGTGGATGGTGGAACAAACGTGGATGGTGGTACAACCGTGGATGGTGGAACTAACGTAGATAGTGGAACAATTTGCTTTCTGTCCTTGATTGATTAGTATAGAGTGGATTAGTTCTTAGGGGTTCCGGATAGAGAGTTTATTAAGTATCTTGTGTCCTAGAGGGGATAGGATAATGTGTGCATCTTTTCTCTTAGAGAGATTAACATAGTTTTGCTTCTCTCCTAAGTGGGTTAGGATATATTATCTTCTCTCGTAGAGGGGTTAGGATAGTGTGTGTATATTCGCTCCCAAAGGGCTTAGGATAGTTTTGCTTCTCGTCTAGATATGTTAGGATATAGGACAGTGGAACCCCATTATAACGCGCCCCGCCATAACACGAATTCGGATATAACGCGGTCGTAGCATGGCTCCCGAAATTTTGTATATTTATTCAGATGGAGAACAAAAATTTGGAGAAAAGTAAAAAAAACAAAACAAGAAATTAACTTCATTTTGGTCATGAGATTAGTTGTGCCTTTTAAAATAATAGGATCGTGGCATGGTTCCTGAAATTTGAAATTCATTTACTCCATCAGGCCTAAGTTCTTTGAAAATTTTATGCATTGCATGGAAAGACATTTTTTTTAAAGTGAATAAAAATCACAACTTTTCAAAATATCGTAGAAAATGAGCCCCTAAACGCACCACGTTCAAACTAGTATCAAATTTAATGCCGAAAACGAGGCTTTCTCCCGGTAGAACTATAAATAGTAATACGTAAGGGATTTCCGCTGTGCTAAGAGCGAAAGTAAACAACCTCAAGACGGGCGGGTTTGGCCGCAACGGACTGTAGGCTTAAAGAAAAAAGTTAAATACTGTAAAACCGCGCATTAATGCGAGCCCGCTTTTAACGCGATCCGATTTTATGGACCCCGATCATCGCGTTATAGCGGGGTTCCACTGTACGTTCTCTCCTAGAGGGGTTAGGTTATTGTGTGTGTAGCTTCTCTCCCATTGGTTTTGGGATAGCGATGCTTACGTCCAAAAGGCAAACATAACGGCACGCTATAGCACAGCAAGCACAACCCATCTTAATACTTTTGTGCAATCGTATTCGTATTACAAAAAAACAGAGAAAAGATGGTATCGATATCAAATACGTGTGTGCTTAACCAAAGCAAATGCTAAAATAAACAGTATATTGTGAGGTAATATATTGCATTATACCGCACAGAAATAAAGTGCTCTATTCTCACGTGTTCATTGTCCACCCATGACACTTCCTGCACCGGTATCGCTTAACTAAAGACTCGAGTCTTTTTTTTTTTAAACTTCCTGGCCTGTTTCTTCCCTCCCATGTGGTTGCTCGCTGTTCGCTTGTTTGCGCTACATTCCCACAACTTATAGAACTATTAAATCTGCTCACCTATGCGCGCTATCTCGGAACGAGATAAAAACTATTATTTATGACTTTCTTATCTCTACAATTATCTTCATGTATTAGCAGACGATGTGAAAAAGCTGACTTTTGGTAAGTCGTGAACGCATAAAATTAATCATTGGGGGGGGGGGGGGGGGGGGATAAATAGGGGGAGATAATTCGTCATACTTAGCGACTAAAAATAAAACAAAGGGAAACAACTTCAAGGGTAATAATGTGGGGCGCTAAGGGAAAGAGCACTCTGCTCGTCTGTTGATCTTTTGTGGCACACCGCCCAGACATCGAGCCAGCTGAAAATGTGCTATAAATCATATCAACTAACAAGTTAGCTTTCTTAAGTAGCCTGGCAGGCTTGCTGGCCCGTGTATATTTGTCTGTTGAAGAGCTCTACGAGTGGGGAGCTGGTGTGCATATTAAATGCACATACCATGACATTAGGAAGGTGGTGTGCATATTAAATGTGCTTACTTTTGGATTGTGAAATGGTGTGCATATTTCGACTGTTATTTCTACTTTTTATGAGATATAACTTGCCGACCTTTCTTTATTGGTTCTAGAAATGTACATATTTATCTCAGAGTAGAAATACATTAATTATGTTTTCCCCAAATATATCCATAGGGTGAAAGCTAGTATCTGGATACTCTGCCTAAAATTCGACCGAAAATTGAGTGCATTTGTGTTTTCTGGTTATTTCTATCCCTATTATAATGTCACTGAAGGCTTACCTTAGTTAAAATTTTGTTTAAAATGGAGACTAGTTCAAATATTTAAGAAATTGTGCAACTGGCTTACTGCTCCTTTCACAAGTATGGATACATTTGACTATAGCTGTTTGCTATACATATTAACAACACGGGATCTAGGCGGCAGCTCGTCACCAATATTTTCTAGGTATTACCTTGGCCTCTCACAATGAGCACCTCGATTTTTTTCCTATATTTTCTAGGTATTAATTTGGTCTTTCACAATGAACTCTTTGATTTTTACCACAATTTTCTAGGTAGTACTTTGGCCTGTCACAATGACTAACTTGATGTTACCATAATTTGTAGGTATTGCTTTGGCCTGATTGATTTGACCATAATTCTTCCAGGGTTCTTGGAGAGCTACACCAACGTGCCTACCATGGCACCAATATTTTATAGTTGTCTACTTGCCGCAATAACAACCTGGACTCTATCAATATTTTCTAGGTGTTTCTGTTCTACCAGAGTTCTTGGAGAGCTTCACCAACGTGCCTATGGAACCAATATTTTATAGTTGTCTACTTGCCGCAATAACAACCTGGACTCTATCAATATTTTCTAGGTGTTTCTGTTCTACCAGAGTTCTTGGAGAGCTTCACCAACGTGCCTATGGAACCAATGTTTTATAGTTGTCTACTTGCAGCAATAACAAACTTGACTCTACCAATATTTTCTAGGTGTTTCTGTTCTACCAGAGTTCTTGGAGAGCTTCACCAACGTGCCTATGGAACCAATGTTTTATAGTTGTCTACTTGCAGCAATAACAACCTTGACTCTATCAATATTTTCTAGGTGTTTCTGTTCTACCAGAGTTCTTGGAGAGCTTCACCAACGTGCCTATGGCACCAATATTTTATAGTTGTCTACTTGCAGCAATAACAACCTTGACTCTACCAATATTTTCTAGGTGTTTCTGTTCTACCAGAGTTCTTGGAGAGCTTCACCAACGTGCCTATGGAACCAATGTTTTATAGTTGTCTACTTGCAGCAATAACAACCTTGACTCTACCAATATTTTCTAGGTGTTTCTGTTCTACCAGAGTTCTTGGAGAGCATCACCAACGTGCCTATGGCACCAATGTTTTATAGTTGTCTACTTGCAGCAATAACAACCTTGACTCTACCAATATTTTCTAGGTGTTTCTGTTCTACCAGAGTTCTTGGAGAGCTACACCAACGTGCCTATGGAACCAATATTTCTGAACACAGACGTCAACATCACAGTCAGGGAAGGAGGCAAAGCATCGCTACCGTGTTCTATACAACATCTGGGAACAAAGAAAGTACGTTCAGATATTCTCTCTCTCTCCCTCCCTCTCTCTACCTGTCTCTCTCTATCTGCCTCTGTCGGTTGGTCTCTCTCTCTTTTTCTCTTTCTCGCTCTCTGTGTGTGTGTGTTTCTCTCAAACTCACCCCTTAAAACTTAATTACTGATTTTACTCAAGTATGTATCTAATAAATCCACCTTTGTCTCTGTTACTTGTGCTTTCTATTTGTTCACATGTCATAGATCAACTAGCACAACCCGTCAAAGTGGCGGACAAAGATATTATTTACAATGTGTGAAAGTCTTTGCATTACATTATTTACTTGTGGTACATTTAATTCTCTTTGGGGCGTACCTCATACGCAACAAATATTCCTGATCATCAGCTCACCCGCCATGACGCATTGGCTCTCGTCCCAACGACAGAGTATGTGGGGACCAAATAGTATCACCGGGCTCACGTAGACTGACCAGTTATCGCGCGGTAAAATGTGACGTCACGAGACAGAAAACTACAACGTTATCGGAAATGATTCCCGCCATATTGTGTCCATAGAATGCTCATTACCTCCCTTGATTTATACTTTTCCTCATGTCACAGAGTTCCCGCTCTTCACAAATCTTAACACCAATAAAGCGTTGAGTTCTCAGACATCGCACATCTTTACGTCAATAAAGGGAATGCCTGATTTATAAATCCTATGAAAATAATGAATTTATTTATGTTTTTATTTATTATTAATTTGAATGCGGGGTTAAGAGACAAAATATTTTGCGATTGTAATATATGGGGAAAATATGCAATGTCGAATATATAATAGGTTTTGTCCGACCCTAAGACCGTAATATGTCTTAAAGCCTAGTCCCTGAATCAATAAATGGCAATGTTAAATATATTTTGAACCTTTGATCTGGCATTTCACAGAAATCATAACAAATGGACAGCAGGACAACATGACATCAGTAGATAAGTACATCGTGACATCAGGACATAGGAACATCGTGACATCAGGACATCGTGACATCAGTACATAAGAAAATCGTGACATCAGGACATAAGAATATCGTGACATCAGGACATAAGAACATCGTGACATCGGACATAAGAACATCGTGACATCCGAACATCGTGACATCAGGACATAACGACATCAGGACATAAGAACATCGTGGCACCAAAACATAAGAACATCGTGACATCATCACATAAGAACATCGTGACATCAGGACTAAGAACATCGTGATATCAGGATATAAGAACATCGTGACATCAGGATATCGTGACATCAGGACATAAGAACATCGTGACATCGGGACATAAGAACACCGTGACAGCAGGACATCGTGACACCAGGACATAAGAACATCGTGACACAGGACATCGTGATACCAGGACATCGTGACACCAGGACATCGTGACATCAGGACATAAGAACATCGTGACATCAGGACATAAGAACATCGTGACACCAGGACATCGTGACATCAGGACATAAGAACATCGTGACATCAGGACATAAAAACGTCGTGACATCAGGACATAAGAACATCGTGACATCAGGACATAAGAACATCGTGACACCAGGACATAGGAACATCGTGACATCAGGGCATAAGAACATCGTGACATCAGAACATAAGAACATCGTGACATCAGGACATAAGAACATCGTGACATCAGGACATAAGAACATCGTGACATCCGGACATAAGAACATCGTGACATCAGGACATGAGAAAATCGTGACACCAGGACATAGGAACATCTTGACATCAGGACATAAGAACATCGTGACACCAGGACATCGTGACATCAGGACATAAGAACATCGTGACGCCAAGACATAAGAACATCGTGACATCAGGACATAACAACATCGTGGCACCAAAACATAAGAACATCGTGACATCATCACATAAGAACATCGTGACATCAGGACATAAGAACATCGTGACATCAGGACATAAGAACATTGTGACATCAGGACATAAGAACATATTGACATCAGGACATAAGAACATCGTGACATCAGGACATCAGAACATCGTGACATCATAACATAAGAACATCGTGACATCAGGACATAAGAACATCGTGACATCAGGACATAAGAATATCGTGACATCAGGACATGAGAACATCGTGACGCCAAGACATAAGAACATCGTGACATCACGACATAAGAACATCGTGACATCAGGACATAAGAACATCGTGACATCAAGACATAAGAACATCCTGACACCACGACATAAGAACATTGTGACATCAGAACATAAGAACATCGTGACATCAGGATATAAGAACATCGTGACACCAAGACATAAGAACATCGTGACATCAGGACATAAGAATATCGTGACACCAAGACATAAGAACATCGTGACATCATCACATAAGAACATCGTGACGTCAGGACATAAGAACATCGTGACATCAGGACATAAGAACATATTGACATCAGAAAATAAGAACATCGTGACACCAGGACATCGTGACATCAGAACATAGGAACGTCGTGACACCAGGACATCGTGACATCAGGACATAAGAACATCGTGACATCAGGACATCACGACAACAGGACGTTAGCACATCAGAACAAAAGAACACCAGGACACCAGGATAACGGGACAACTGAAACATAGTTACAGAGATAATTAAATAATTAACAGCACATTAGCCTATTGTATCACGTAACGCAGCAATTAATATGTAACACCAGCACCTGCATGATGGCCGTGTTGTGTCTGGATTTATGGACCAGGGAATTACAAGCGAGAATAGGGAAAAACTACCCGGTTGAAGCTGGTAACCAGTTGAAGCTACTAACCAGATGAAGCTGCTAACCAGATGAAGATACTAACCAGATGAAGCTGCTAACCGGTTGAAGATGGTAACCAGTGAAGCTACTAACCAGATCAAGCTGGTAACCAGATGAAGCTACTAACCAGATAAAGCTGCTGACCAGATGAAGCTACCAACCAGATGAAGCTACTAACCATATGAAACCACTAACCAGATGAAACCACTAACCAGGTGAAGTTACTAACCATTGAGATGAAGCTACTAACCAGGTGAAGCTGCTAACCAGGCGAAGCTACTAACAATATGAAGCTGCTAACTAGAACATGCAGCATATATTCTGTGATTGATATTACCAGATTAAGAGATTTTTGTAAGAGATACAGAATGAACTGAAATTAAGCAGATATTAACATCTCTGTGGCTAATATTATTTTTTGGGATCCCAGATTTAAGATATATTTGGTAACAAACTTTCAACATCCCCTCCTTGTGCCCATGGTCATTTATTCACACACACACATCACTTTATGGGTACGTTCAGATTTTGTAAAACAGAGTAGCTTGCCCTTGGTTGCCGCCTACTTTTACCAACTTGGGTTGGTTCCAAAATCAAGTTTGTTGTTTCTAAACTGGATTCCAGTAAGTTAGGTAGTGTTAATTAAAACAGACCCAATTATATAAGTTTTTTTTTTTAAATATACTTTTACTCTGAATAATTTCTTTCCTCTCAATACACGGTGACGTCATCCGATCCATGTTTACGTAGCCGAACCATGACAAACCATAAATGACCATGTAATCGGAAATGATAATGCAACAACCCATTATGCTCCTCTCCCTCCGGAAATAAATATTTTTTCCCCTTCTTGATCTTACCCCATAAGTTGCATCATTTAAAGTTAGCTTAAAAAAAATCGTGAACACAGTTTTCCTAAGGCTGCACCTATTGGTACCCGGGTACCAGAAGTGAGCGGTTGGGATTAAAAAACGATTTAAAATAGTATTGTTGGGTTTGTAAGACAAAATGAGGTATCAAATGAAAGATAATTGAATGTACTATACGTTTGTAATCTTAATTCTTCAGTTTTACTAAAATAAACTACCACAAGTGACATCCGAATAGCATTGAGTCTAATGGTTGTCGGGTGCGAATGGTGGCGCTGCCTGTCTGGGTCCAATTTGACCAATGCTATTCGGATGTCATTTGTGGTAATAATATTTTAAATCGTTTTTTAATCCCAACCTCTCAATTCTGGTACCCGGGTAACAATAGCCACTTCGTTTTCCTAAACAATTAAATTCGAATCAATCGGGACTTCTGAAAGCAACGACTGAAAGAATAAAATCCTGGTAGAAGTCGCCATTAGCAAGGATACTAAAGGTGAAGGATTCCTTTGGTGTGTGTACTAAAGGTCAAGGTTTCCTTTAACATGGGTGCTAAAGTTTTCCTTTGCTATGGGTGCTAAAGGTGAAGACGCTTGAGAACTGCTAGTGCGAGGTGAATTCGGCTAATTTAACGGCTTGTCCTGACTACATCCAGACCTGTTAGCCCTTCACGCATGCGTGATGACCCGAGGGACTTCCTGTCGCTGTTATTCTAAATCTTGTATCTCCTAGTACTAGGAGGGTGCTCTCCCTTAGTTATGTAGATTGGCAATGGCAGACTTTCCTATGAAGAAGTCCGGTAACCTCTGATGGGCCGCGTCTAACGGGGCAAAGGGAGGCAGCCACCGGATGTTCTCAGATTGATTACACGGGGAAACAAACCGACGCATGCGCACTGTGGTCGGCCTCTAACAATCGAATATGACGCGGCTTCACCATTATTCTATTGTTTAATATCGGGCGCACTTTTCCTTCAAGGCGCACGTTCGCTGAACTGAAGGTGCACTTTTATTTAATTACATATCCATAACAACAGTCGCGAACTATTTTTATGTTATCTGCTACTAACGCATATAACGGCTGGTTTGTTTAAAGTTAAAAGAGATTAGTTTTGATAATGAGAAGGTCTTCAGTTCGCTAGCCATTGGAAAACCAAATCGTTCTCAGGGTGGAGAATCAGACAGGAAGAAAGCCAACATCGACATCAAAGAATTGTAGAATATTGAATTGTAGTATATCGAATGGTAGAATATCAAATGTTAGGATATCGAATGGTAGAATATTAAATGTTAGGATATCGAATGGTAGAATATCAAATGTTAGGATATCGAATGGTAGAATATCAAATGTTAGGATATCGAATGGTAGAATATCAAATGTTAGGATATCAAATGGTAGAATATCGAATGACAGAATATAGAATGACAGAATATCGAATGACAGAATATCGAATGACAGAATATCGAATGACAGAATATCGAATGACAGAATATCGAATGACAGAATATCGAATGACAGAATATCGAATGACAGAATATCGAATGACAGAATATCGAATGACAGAATATCGAATGACAGAATATCGAATGACAGAATATCGAATGACAGAATATCGAATGACAGAATATCGAATGACAGAATATCGAATGACAGAATATCGAATGACAGAATATCGAATGACAGAATATCGAATGACAGAATATCGAATGACAGAATATCGAATGACAGAATATTGAATGACAGAATATTGAATGACAGAATATCGAATGACAGAATATTGAATGACAGAATATCGAATGACAGAATATCGAATGACAGAATATCACGGTGCCGCTCGGGGCTAAATGTTTTGCCGCCTCACTCCCTCTCCATGCGAAAAAAAATGTCAAAGGCCGCCCCTCCATGTAAAGTAAAAGGTGCCCCCCAGCACCCTGCTTCCTACTCCACAGGTGGTGTTATTATACCAGGGCTATCTTAGATTCATAGCAGTTTTATTGCAGTGTTAGTAAAGTTTCTTTCCTTTAAATAAAAAATCCGTTTTCAATTATCTATTTATAGATTATATCAGGGAAAAAACTTCGTTGTTTTGGTGGTTTTTTTTACTTTTACTTTTCATCTTTTTGAATAGGAATGCATGGAATATTTTGTTTGATATGTCAGAGTTTAAGCAAACAAATGAGATCTCAAACATACAAACTGCTCTCCGTGTATCGGTCGCTATGCAGTTCGCGGCTTCAGACGCTCTAAGTTAGACTGTCCACTCACTGTAGGAGCTGACCTCTCATTAGAGCCGTGGATTAGTGGACACGTATTGGGTAATTCACTTACCGCTGTGATTCAGTGCTAATTCAGCACAACCCTGGGGGTCATACTGGGACCCCGTGACACTCCCACGAAGCGTTTGTTTTTTTTGTCCAACCCACATGAGTTGTAATGTTGGTTCATCCGCTGGTTCTATTTAGAACTGTATGTCCCCGACTTTTCTTCAAACTTTTCAAGGCGAGCTGGTTAAATTTTGGCTAGCTCTTTCGTAGACAATAGAACCGAGTCCATTGTATGACTGATCACTCTCTAATATGTAAGGTAGACAATAGAACCGAGTCCCATAAGTATGATCTGTTGGTAATGTAGACGGTGAGGCTGAATTCAATTTGGTATCACCCATAATTACATGTGATTACTTTTAGAAAGTCTCATCTATTGTGTTGAAATTCAAATCTATGGTGTAGAAAGTCACAGCTATGGTGTACAAAGTCACATCTATAGTGTAAAAAGTCAGAGTGTTTTTTATTGTAAACATAATCCCACAAGCTTTCTTTACTAAACGTTCAACAGTTGTTGAAGCTAATTTCTTATTTAAAAACTTTTTAGAAATTTTGTAGATTATTGAAGAGTATAAAAACACCAAAATTGTAAAGATTCTCAAAAATATCTGAATAATCATAGACAAAAAACAGCGATGCCTGATGGCTGTTTCCAAAACAAACAAAAAATGATTCTATTTTTCTCTATCACACCTAAACATTTCTCAAAGCGAGAGAACTCCGATATGACATGTAGCTGTTGGGAAGTAAACAATACGTCCTGCCAAGCTAAAACGTAAAATTTCGTGGTTTATCTTAACGGCTATGGTGTTAAGATTCTTTGACTGTAGTAATTTTAGCGCTGTGCCATTTGTAACAAAGCGTCTACGAACTCGAACTTTTAAAATCCATAGAAACACCCCCCCCCCCCAAAAAAAAAATCACCTCCATCCCGCCACCTTCGTCTGCAGGCACGTTTTATAAATAGAGATGTGATGACGTCATAATCGAAACTTTTCTTTTTCGTGTTTTAAAAATCAAAGAATTTATCATGAAAAATCCAAACCGTTATCGCGCATCGCAAATTAACCCAAAAAATCCATTGAATAATTTACAATGACTAATCGAATTAGTGCTGGCATTGCGTTTGCTTGTCTAGGGATGGAACTACAAGCAACAGGAATGGGATTGCCTCAGTTTAAACCACTCGACCACCCAGGAGCCTAACATTACAGTGGAAGATGTAGAATTTGCAAAGCATTTTAATTGCTAATGAATTTTATTTTTGACACATCTTAATATTATTGAGAAGTATTATTGTAATGCAGCGCCAGAACAAACTCCGACAGAAGCGGGCCAAGCTGCCCAAATATCACCAACAGAAGCGGCACAAGCTGTCCAAACATAACATATGGCAAAATATCCATAGCAGAAAAGATCCAGGCGGCCCCTGACAGTTACAGAAGCAACTTAGTTGGCCGAAAAATGACCGGCTCACCTCTCTCTCTCCCTGTCTCTCCATTTCTCTCTCCTTCTCTATATTCCCCCTCTCTCTCCATTTCTCTCTTCCTGTCTTCTCTGTCTCCATATCCCTCTCTCTCTCCCTCTCTTTCTTCCTATGTGTCTCCTCTCTCCCTCTCTTTCTTCATATGGGTCTTCCCCTCAATCTCAATCTCTCTGTCTGTGTCACACTCTCTCTCCCTCTCTCTCTCTCTACCGCTTCTTCCCCCTCTCTATGCGCAATCCACACAAAAACGTCCATTGAACCACACCCACACAAGGAGACACGTGATGCTAAGGGAAATCAACTAATGTCCTCTTCTCTCAGATAAAAAGCACATTGATACACGCAGCACCTTCCATGACACGCCATTCACATGCTTTGGCTACATGTGGGGGAGGGGGCTGGGGGACAAGCATCGCAACATGGGGGAGGGGGGGCGTACAATCATCATCCTCTACAGCCCAACTCAGGAATCAGTCCAATACATTCTATTCATCCTATTAAACTATCTAAATTCTCGTATTAAATGATTGAGATTTCATTACTACTATCAACATCACCACTTTAAGCAACATCGCCTTTTTATCAGCATCACCACTTTAATCAACATCACCACCACAATCAAACATTACCACCACAATCAACATTACAGCCATAGTAAAAGCAGCATCACCTCTACAGTGGCGTAGCGAGCTTAACTCACGCCCGGGGCACAATACCTTTTTAGCTTCCCACCCCCTATTCGAAAACCATACAATATTATATGTAAAATATACCATTTGGCGCCCCTTTGTGAGTAGCGCCCGGGGCATGATGCCCCCTCGCTACGTCACTGCACCTCTAGAGTTTTTGACATGAATGCCGGACACATGACATTAAGAGAAAGAAGTAGTTAGTTACTCTGTTGGACACATGACATTAAGAGAAAGAAGTAGTTAGTTACTCTGTTGGACACATGACATTAAGAGAAAGAAGTAGTTAGTTACTGTGTTGAACACATTTCAAAATCAACTTCTTTGATTCATAGGTCCTGAGCGACGACATCATGTCCTGGACTTTTCCAATGAATGTTTTTGCAGCAGTCTGGGGATATTATAGAATCTTCTACATCGGCGTTTCCCAAACTGTTAAGTTTCTAGGTCCGATGGACACGTTCTTGAAATCGTACCAGGGAACGGCGCTATATTTATTAATTACATTTTCTTTTAATTCGACCATAAATATTTATGGTGTGCGGACCGGCAACGTAACGCTAAAGGACCGGCGCCGGTCCGCCGATCGCAATGTGAGAAACACCTTTGTACACCTTTGTTTACACCATACAGCATCTCTTCCTGTGGCTTTACAGTAGCACTTTCCTAACATTGAACATAAGATTTATTTCAGCGCTAATCGATTGATTTATCGGAGACGTTTTTCCATTAGGTGGCCTGGAGATCTGTAGACTACGACAAGTTTATGACCATTGGAACAATGGCCTGGTCACCAGATGACGACATCCAAGTTGACCACGTCAAGCACAGCGAGGAGCTGGAAGACTGGACACTCGTCTTTCCGAAAGTGAAGAAATCGGACGGTGGCTTGTATGAGTGCCAGCTAACGTCGGTGGCTGGGTACCACACGCTGGTCAGGTTAATTGTTGTAGGTCAGTACTCGGTCATGATAAACGGTGTACGTCAGTACGTGGTGATGATAAACGGTGTAGGTTGTCATGGTCATGTTAAAAGCTGTAGGGTCAGTTCATGGCTATGGTTTACTTTGAAGGGCAGATTTGTTCTTGTTAAACACTGTAGGTCAGATCACATCATGTTAAACACTGTAGGTCAGCTCATATCAGGTTAAACACTGCAGGTCAGTTCACATCAGATTAAACACTGTAGGTCAGTTCACATCAGGTTAAACACTGCACGTCAGTTCACATCAGGTTAAACACTGTAGGTCAGCTCACATCAGGTTAAACACTGCAGGTCAGCTCACATCAGGTTAAACACTGTAGGTCAGCTCTCATCAGGTTAAACACTGTAGGTCAGTTCATATCAGGTTAAATACTGTAGGTCAGTTCATATAAAGTTAAACACTTTAGGTCAGTTCATATCATGTTAAACACTGTAGGTCAGTTCATATCAGTTTAAACACTGTAGGTCAGTTCAGATCAGGCTAAACACTGTAGGTCAGTTCAGATCAGGTTAAACACTTTAGGTCAGTTCAGATCAGGTTAAACACTGTAGGTCAGTTCACATCAGGTTAAACACTGTAGGTCAGTTCACATCAGGTTAAACACTGTAGGTCAGCTCACATCAGGTTAAACACTGCAGGTCAGCTCACGTCATGTTAAACACTGTAGGTCAGTTCATATCAGGTTAAACACTGTAGGTTAGTTCATATCAGGTTAAACACTGTAGGTCAGTTCACATCATGTTAAACACTGTAGGTCAGTTCAAATCAGGTTAAACACTGTAGGTCAGTTCACATCAGGTTAAACACTGTAGGTCAGCTCTCATCAGGTTAAACACTGTAGGTCAGTTCATATCAGGTTAAATACTGTAGGTCAGTTCATATAAAGTTAAACACTTTAGGTCAGTTCATATCATGTTAAACACTGTAGGTCAGTTCATATCAGTTTAAACACTGTAGGTCAGTTCAGATCAGGCTAAACACTGTAGGTCAGTTCAGATCAGGTTAAACACTTTAGGTCAGTTCAGATCAGGTTAAACACTGTAGGTCAGTTCACATCAGGTTAAACACTGTAGGTCAGTTCACATCAGGTTAAACACTGTAGGTCAGTTCACATCAGGTTAAACACTGTAGGTCAGTTCACATCAGGTTAAGCACTGTAGGTCAGTTCACATCAGGTTAAGCACTGTAGGTCAGTTCACATCAGGTTAAGCACTGTAGGTCAGTTCACATCAGGTTAAGCACTGTAGGTCAGTTCACATCAGGTTAAGCACTGTAGGTCAGTTCACATCAGGTTAAGCACTGTAGGTCAGTTCACATCAGGTTAAGCACTGTAGGTCAGTTCACATCAGGTTAAGCACTGTAGGTCAGTTCATGATTTCTAGACAATTTATTTGTGTCTTTTTTAAGGACAGTTTTAATTGCTGTATTGCCTTATATCTCCCAACCCAGCCCTCTCCGTTGCTCCCTGTCAATCTGTCCGATTGTCTGTCATTTAATCAGTTAATTAGTAATTCATCGCCTAACGGGCATTACTATCTAACACAGCGGTTCTCAACCTGTGGTCTCGACCCCTTTGGGGGGGGTCTAACGACCCTTTCACAGGGGTCTCCTAAGATCATCGGAAAACAAAAAATCCCAACCGTTATGAAGTAGCAAGGAAAATAATTTTGGGGTTGGGGTCGCCACAAGGGTAGGAACTGTATTAAGGGGTCGCGGCATTAAGAAGGTTGACAACCACTGATCTAATAGGATCGAAAAGTGAACATAAAAACGTTGTACCCAATACAAGTATTGGTAATAAGACATCTTCTTTTTATTTAATTAACATAGTATAGGCCTACTTACTGACATTGCTGTGGGCTGTTGATTCCAGTGATATTAACATATTAATAAATAAACCTTTTATTTATCATCTCAATAGGTCCTCCAATTTCAAACCCTGGTAAGTATATGATTGTGATTGTGTAATACAGACAAGACATTATATGATTATGTGTGTATGTAATACAGACAAGACATCATATGATTGTGATTGTGTATTAAAGACAAGACATTATATGATTGTGTGTGTATGTAATACAGACAAGACATCATACGATTGTGTGTGTATGTAATACAGACAAGACAGCATATGACTGTGTGTGTATGTAATTGGGAGATCATAGGGGTCGTCCAGAAGGTATGTCACACTCCATTGGGGACAGGGGGTCTAAGAGGGAGTCACAGTTTGTGACATGTGGGGGGGGGAGGGGCTTAATGATATTGTTTGACGTCACGCTTTGTTTTCATACCAAAAACATCTGAAATTGACAGTGATGTGACACTTTCTCTTGTGACAGCTTTATTCTGTCAGAAGATGTCACTTATATAAATTAAAGGTTTGATAGTAAGTGAGTTGTAGATTAAGGGGGTGGGAAGGGATGTCTGAGTTTTGTGACAGATTGTGACGGGGAGGGAGGGGGGTAAAAACTGTCCAAAAATAGAGTGACATACTTTACAGACGACCTCCTAGAGGACAGACGAGCTCACGAGAACGCATAGATAAGACCAAATCTGACCAGCTAGATTTGTTTCAACCAGCAAGAATCCGCCTCTGAAGTCTAGCAGATAAGCAAAGAACATGCACAGCCTAATATCAGTGTTCTATTAGCTGTCTTATGACAATTCAATGTCATCTCATGTCAGTGAGTCTGTTGTGGAATTAGTACACACATTTGTACACACATTTGTACACACATTAGTACACACATTTGTACGCACATTAGTACACACATCAGTACACACATTTGTACACACATTAGTGCTCACATTTGTACACGCATTGGTACACACATTAGTACACACATTTGTACACACATAGATACAGATTATAAATGAGATTCACTTCAATAGAGTCAATGTTTGTCATTTTGAGTACGTTTTAGTTAATTTAGTAATGCAGGTGTGACATGGATACTGTTGTTGTGGTTGTTGCAGAGGCGTAGCTAGAATGTTTTACGCAAGATTCATTTTAAAAGCCTCCCTTTCTTTGTTCTACTCTCAAACCCATTATTTTCATCAATAAAATAATATCAAACCACATTTTGGCGCCCCTAACTAGTCTGACGCCCAGGGACATCTGTCCCCCCCCCCCCGTGCCCTCATTAGCTACGCCTCTGGGTTGTTGTTGAAGTTGGAAAGACGGAAATAATGGGAAACGTTGTGGTTGTTCGTCCTTCGCATGCGGATTACTTTCTGAGGATTGTGATCCGACATTGAGTCTGCCACATAAGTCTGCACGGTCCATGGCAAGCGTCACCACCAAACCAAGGTCAACGTCCATGGCAAGCGTCACCACCAAACCAAGGCCAATGTCCATGGCAAGCGTCACCACCAAACCAAGGCCAATGTCCATGGCAAGTGTCACCACCAAACCAAGGCCAATGTCCATGGCAAGCGTCACCACCAAACCAAGGTCAATGTCCATGGCAAGTGTCACCACCAAACCAAGGCCAATGTCCATGGCAAGTGTCACCACCAAACCAAGGCCAATGTCCATGGCAAGCGTCACCACCAAACCAAGGTCAATGTCCATGGCAAGTGTCACCACCAAACCAAGGCCAATGTCCATGGCAAGCGTCACCACCAAACCAAGGCCAATGTCCATGGCAAGCGTCACCACCAAACCAAGGCCAATGTCCATGGCAAGTGTCACCACCAAACCAAGGCCAATGTCCGTGGCAAGTGTCACCACCAAACCAAGGTCAATGTCCATGGCAAGCGTCACCACCAAACCAAGGTCAATGTCCATGGCAAGCGTCACCACCAAACCAAGGCCAATGTCCATGGCAAGCGTCACCACCAAACCAAGGTCAATGTCCATGAATTTAAGTGATGATTTTAGACTGTCCAAAGTTCGTAAAATCCAGGAACCAAAATTTAAATTTGATCATATCAGTGCTGCGGCCGCTTCGAGGGAGTTTTTACCGGACCTACATTTGACTCCATTTAGGTGAACAATGATGATCTGACATAGGGTTGCCTGGATACCTAGAGGTAATAGCCCTGACATGCGGCTTTTTTATTTAAAGGAGGAAAAGCTTCTCAATTTGTCAGCCTCACTCTCACGTCCTCGTCAAGACGACTGAAAATCGACGTGCAAATAACCAGCAGTGTCACAATGGGCTCTTTTTAGGCGTTTCACGTCACGTTGGCTGTATCTGCTTTTCCAGCCAATGGATCATTTAAGGATCTCTTTTGCGTGTTCCGCCAGGCCCCGTCTTCACATGCGAGGTAGACGCATTCTCATGTTTCACCCATGTCCTGTGGCTGGTTTGGATATTACCAAAAAGTTTGTGAGTACTTACTTTGGGAGGATCTATTCAATGTGAGGACCTATTCCATGTGAGGACTTACATTGTGAGGACTTATTCCATGTGAGGGCTTACTTTGTGCGGATTTACTTTGTGAGGATTTATTCCATGTGAGGACTTACTCTGTGATGACTTACTTTGTGATAAATTATTCCATGTGAGGACTTACTTTGTGATGAATAATTCCATGTTAGGACTTACTCTGTGAGGACTTACTTTGTGATGAATTATTTCTTGTGAGGACTTATATTGTTAAGACTTATTCCTTGTGAGGACTTATATTGTTAAGACTTATTCCTTGTGAGGACTTATATTGTTAAGACTTATTCCTTGTGAGGACTTACTCTGTGATGACTTACTTTGTGAGGACTAATTCCTTGTGACGATTTACTCTGTGAGGACTTATTCCATATCATTACTTCAGTTTTTAATTGCAACAGCTTTTACAAGTGTTACAAAAATAAAATAAATAGGTGCGGAAACTGTCAGAAAATGAAAAAGCCGTTGATAATTAATTACTGTGTACCGGTACCTACTGTTGTGACTGTTCCTGTTGTACCTACTGCTGTGACTGTTCTTGTTGTACCTACTGCTTTGATTGTTCTTGTACCTACTGCTGTGATTGTTCTTGTTGTACCAACTGCTGTGATTGTTCTTGTTATTGTAATGTTCTTGTACCTACTGCTACGACTTTTCTTGTTCGTGTACCTACTGATTGTTCTTCTTGTTGTACTTACTGCTATGACTGTTCTATTCTTGTTGGTAGTGTTAACCAATGATATTGCAGAAGTGACCTTGACCGGGACACAGTTTGTTGAGCGTGGGGGGCAGATTCAACTTCAGTGTAACGCCACTGGTGGTGAGCAGATAGCTGAGCAAATCGATTGGTTTAAGGTGAGGAATACGAAGTTTGATGTAACAAACCTCTTTCATTGATAACTCCACCAGTGTTAACGTTTCTTCATTGATAACTTCACCAATGTTAACTTTACTTCATTGATAACTTCAGCAATTTTAACTTTACTTCATTGAAAGCTTCACCAATGTTAACTTTTCTTCATTGATAACTTCACCAATGTTAAATTTTCTTCGTTGATAACTTCACCAGTGTTAACGTTTCTTCATTGATAACTTCACCAATGTTAACTTTACTTCATTGATAACTTCAGCAATGTTAACTTTACTTCATTGAAAGCTTCACCAATGTTAACTTTTCTTCATTGATAACTTCACCAATGTTAACTTTTCTTCATTGATAACTTCACCAATGTTAGCGTTTCTTCCTTGATAACTTCACCAATGTTAACTTTTTTTATTTAAAACTTCACCAATGTTAACTTTTCTTCATTGATAACTTCACCAATGTTAGCGTTTCTTCATTGATAACTTCACCAATGTTAACTTTTCTTCATTGATAACTTCACCAATGTTAACTTTACTTCGTTGATAACTTCCCCAATGTTGGCGTTTCTTCCTTGATAACTTCACCAATGTTAACTTTTTTTTTCATTTAAAACTTCACCATTGATAACCTCATTTCACTTTTTTTTATTGACTACTTCACTAAGTAAAAAAAAAATTCATCAATAACTTAACTACCTTCCACTATTAGTCCTTTTTTTACTTCTCTAGAATTTTTGTTTTTAAAAAGTTCGTGATCATTTCTTTGGTTGAAAATATTGTTGGTGCTGACTTTTCTTGTGCGACTAGTCGGATCCAGCGCTCATGTTAGATAGCCTTATTTTGGTGGATAAGATGTTGCATATAAAAGAACAGAATTAGGAAAACGGGATATTTGTCTCAAAATGCTTTTATTTTCAACTCTCATTTTGTTGCGATAGATGAAGACCTTGGTGCTAAGAGTACTTAAGTCACAAAATACACGTTTTGAGATAATCAAGTTCAAATATTCTTTTTGTCTATAAAATTTTGATCATATTCATATTTTGTGTTGTTTAATTAAGGGACTTGGGTACATGTTAATGAGTTCAAATTTCTGCAGTACACTTGGCTAAACCGGATAAGACAAGGTCACAGTTTAGATTGATTTGGACAAAAAATGTGACTTAGGTACTTTTAGCACTAGGGTCTTCAAATGTTACCAAATACTTGGTAATTTGAATGGACAAGTTAATAAGATTCCCGCCTTTCTGTCAATCCGTTTTTTTCTACACAGGACGGAAATATAGTTCAAGGCAAGAAATTCCAGGAGTACGTCATCTACAATTATCGCCTATATGAGCACGGCGCTCTTGTCAGTACGCTGCATGTGGACAGAGCAAGTAACCACCATGCTGGTACTTACGTCTGTAGGTCATCAGAGAACAAGCTTAAGGATATTTCTGTGCAGGTTTTAGTTGGTAAGTTTGGTACCGGTATTACCACATATTTAAACCACATTTGTTTTATGGACATCTCTCGGCCAGCAACATTTAACACTTTTACTTTTACCTTTTGCTTTAACAAAATCAATATTTTTTTTGTTTCACAAATCTATAAATAGATGTGCTCGGGAACAGCCTTTACAATTTTTGTTTTCCTCCTGACATTTAAAAGCTATAATTTAGTACTAATTTATATTATAAAATATATTTTCATGATATTTGTATGCTGTATGTTTCAATAATGTTATATAGAGCTATCTCACTAAAAGACATCTTGAATATATCAGTTGATAATTTTTAGACAATAAGTGATCTAATATGACGTCTCTGTTTGTGTTCCCTAGCTGACTCAAGTAACGTCAAGAGAGGTAAGTTATCAATTGTTTTGGTGCATCTTATTTTTCTCTCTTTGGTGCATCTTATTATTCTCTCTTTGGTGCATCTTATTATTCTCTCTTTGGTGCCTTTTTGATTGCCTTTTTTGGTGCATCTTATTGGTGGTCTTTTTGAACAGCATGCACAAATCACACCAAGTACTAATTTGACTATTTAGTCCAGTGTCATCATTTTACCAAGTCTAGCAGATCTTTGATGTACTCATCCGGAGATATTTGTTGTTAACAAATTTTATAAAATTATACATATTAGGCCTATAGTTATCATATTTTTATAACATTCCCGTGTCAAAATTTTATCAATCTTATCCAGTAGACTACCAATATTAAATCTAATTTTCGCTTATTATCCCATTTACATTCCTTGAAATTTCATTCACGGTTTAACAGATATAAAACGTCATTTCATCCTTTAAATAGCTTTTTTTAATTACTTTTTTTATAATGTTTTACAACTTGATCGATAATTCGAAATGATTTGTCATTTCAGGAACAGTCTCATCTTCAAACAACTCATCCAGCTGTGCACTTCACCAGTCAACATTTTGTATATTTATTGGTCTGGTGGTCACTCACTGGAAGATATCGTAGTGTTGTAACGTGTCCTTTCGTGTATTTTCTGTTTACATTGAGACGCACGACTTTAAGTTACTGCGTGCAGGAACATGGCAGCGTGAACTTTGCTACAAAACCCATGGGCCGTTGCAAGGGAGAAAAACAATTTAATCCATAACAGTGTTAGTACTGCTAGAGTAAGTTCCCTTCTGGCAGGATGTGGTTTCTTAATCTGTGATTTGCTCTGCCCAATGGAGGAGAAGAGGAGGAAGAAAATGGGACACGTATGTTTTTCAGGGAAGCTCTGATTCATGTCTATCATCGCATTGTGTTAAGATAACCAGCCAACAACAGCTGATGATCAGCAACTACAGCCGACGATCAACAGCAACAACAGCTGATGATCAACAGCAACAGCAGATGTTCAGAAACTACAGCTGATGGTTGCAACTATAGCAACAGTTCATGACAGAACAAAGTCTTCTCACAACAATGCTAATATGTTTGCCTTCATTGTTAATGCTTTTTAGTTTTCCATGTTCTTAAATTCTCTTTTCTTTTACGTATTAAGCATATACTTTTTGTTACATTTTTTAAGGTTCACGCGGCAAAAAAATATGAATTACCTGCGACATAGATTTTTAATTGTTGAATAATCCATCGAATGAGACACAAACTATAACACAGTAACTCTCCACTTAGCTTTAAGTATTGCTGTAAAATAGCATATGTAAGCTTTCTCTTGGAGTATCTATGTTCCTTCTGTCTCATTGGCACAATTGTAGTGTCTGTTCCTTCTGTCTCACTAGCACAATTATCTTTAAGTCCAGTTGATAGAGTAACCAATGTATCTCATTATTTTTGTTCCAAGTGTTTATTGAGATAAGGGTCCCTTAAAGTTAAAGATGGTTTGAGAAAAAGTTGGATTAATGCCAGGGAAAACTTTTCAACTTGGTTTACCTGCTGGTCCATGCCTATTAAATGTTAGGTCTACACTGTATTCAAAGTCACCAATTCCACTTGTTATGTCACGATAAGCTTGTAAAAATTATCACGAAAATCTCCCACAATAATTTGTAGTGCAAAGGGATAAGATGGAACACGTACGACGTCAACAAGTCATGTAACATATGAGAAGATTAACGTGTCTTTAATGTAATCTTTAATGTAACAAGACTGAAATTTACCAAGTCTTAAATATGGCATGTCTGAAATGTAACCATTCTACAAGCCACAAGTTCAACGAGGTAGAAAGAAACCGGACTTACGGAACCAGTGGCGTAGCGAGCTTAACTCGCGCCCGGGGCACAATACCTTTTTAGCGCCCCCCAATACCTTTTTAGCGCCCCCCCTATTCGAAAACCATACAATATTATAGTAAAATATACCATTTGGCGCCCCTTTGTGAGTAGCGCCCGGGGCATGATGCCCCCCTTGCCCCCCCTCACTACGCCACTGTACGGAACACCTGACTTGATATATTTATAACGGAACCCATGTAAACATGTCATTTAAAAAGTACCAACCCTTATAATTCTAATATTTTAAAATGTTTATAATGTGGCATTTAAATTGCCATGGAGTTCACCTCAAACGTTTACACCTGGATCCTGGGTGTCAGTTGTTTCAACATTTAATCGTCAAGATCCTCAGGTTATTGTGCTACAACTTTTTCATTGATCAAACACAGGGAAGGAGAAGACCTAATAGAAGACCAAACAAAAGAAATAACATTGCTGCCTTCAGTGAACAAAGTATTACAAAACTTAGGTTGTGTCCGAGACAACTCTAAAAATATAGTCAACTCTGAATAGGTAATGGTATTAGTATAAGGAAGGTGGAAAAAAAGAAAGGAAAGGAAGTACGATGTGATATGTTGTAAACAAGGGACGGAAAGAAAACATGATATTTACACCGATTGGTGTCAGGGTTCAACTGGTGTGTGTCAGTTTCATCTTCAACTCCAACCTCACCCTGGCTGTAGAGAAAACAATAGCCATAATGCTATAATGGATACATCCATAATGCCTTTGTGATCGCTTCTCTTGAAGTGAAATGAGATGGATCAACGCTTATCTTGAACAATGTTGCGAAGATGTTCACTTAATCTTTCTGCAAGGCGACATCTTGCTTATCAACATAACACATCTGGCAGCGTTTAAAACAATATTGTAAACCAACATTCGTCTTTTTAGGTTTTCACCATATTCTTTGGGGTTTTTTTTCCTATGGTTTCAACCTCGCCACATTACATCTGATACAATTGCACACATTTGTTCTGTTACATAACAAGTCAAGCAACTACATAATTTATTGGTTTTATTTTTATGGCACAAGACAATGATCAAATAAAATTGGTGTTTGTTTGTGGGGCACTAAAAAGCTGCATTTTAATATTTGTTATTAAATGGCCACCAAGCAAGTACCTGTTAAATCGATGCTATTGTTTGTCCACCAACCAAGTACATGTTAAATTGGTGTTAATGTTAGCCCACCAAACAAGTACATGTTAAATTGGTGTTATTTCTTGGCCACCAAACAAGCACATGTTAAATAATTGGTGTCATTGTTTGGTTGCCAAATTAATATTAGAGCACAAATCATATTTACCTGGTAGCATACCAAACATCAACATTTGAATAACGCATTTTCTTTATTACATAAAATAATGTAATATTGATGATACTATTAAGGCTATAAGGATTTGGGCACCAAACTATTATGTGAAAACTGATGTTGTTGTTATTGTTATTAATGAAAAACATGTAACATGACGCCTCATGATTATTATGTTTATCTAAGTGTAAATTATTTACATTCACCACTTGTATGTGTATAATGATTCGTTTTTTCGTCACATATTTATTGCACATGTACACTGGAGTCATAATTCTTGTAAATGGAGTAGTCCATGGGGATAGATAGTATGTATATGATGTACCTTTAAAATCTTTAAGTTGTAAAGAAGAGTTAGATAGACCTATAAACATTACTCCACATCTTTTTTTTATAACTGTTGTAAGAACTTGTAAAAGTTTATCTTGCAAACTGGTTGTTAGTTATGGAATCATTTGATAAATATTGTGTATTATAGGCTGAAACTTTCCTCATGAAAACAAATCTTGTGTTTGAGAATGCTGCATAATCTATTATAAAGAGATTCTTGGGGTCAGTGTTTTGTTTTCAGACTTTGTAAAACAAACAAATAAAAGAAACCAAACTATAATGCAGAAATTATAAATGATATTTGGAACAGTGCTGGAGTCTTGGACAGAATTCTAAATGATGTTTGTAACAGTGCTGTGGGCTTGGACAGGTCCACTCTGATAATTCCTTTTTTTTATTTTTGTACCCGTGTTGATTTAATTCAGGTTTAATGATTGTGCGTTTGTGTGTTTATTTATTGGTGTGTTTATTTATTTGTGCGTTTATGTATTTGTGTGTTTATTTATTTGTGTGTTTATTTATTTGTGGGTTTATTTATTTGTGGGTTTATATGTTTGTGAATGGTTGCTAAAATAAAGACTACCTCGAAACTTGTAAGTTGTTTACTTGTTCATAATTTTTTATTTAATCTGAGCTACAACTGTGACCCAAAACACTTGGAAACATTCATTAAAACATACTTTTTACTCATTCTAACAGTTTTAACAAAATGGTCTGTCTGCCAGTATGTCAAATATTAAACGTCCCATTCTATTTGTAGAATGCTAATTTTTTTCATCCAGAAGAAACGCAAATCATAAAAGAAGCCATTGCGGTTGGACGGACTGCTTCGTATTTGTAAGCAGACAATTTTACAAAGTCCCTGCAAAATGTTTGAAAATTACCCTTAACTGAATAGATTTCATGAAAGGTCTAATCATTTGTTAAAGTTGATTAGTTGGATAAAGTCACCTTCTATAGTCCAAACATCTGAAATTTTACTGTAAGCGTTTTACCAGAATCTGGCAATATAGAAGCAATGATTACAACTGATGTATCGTCATCTAAGATGAAGCAAAATAATGTATAACTTCCTGTTGTCAGCTTTTACAACTTTTTACCCCTGTAAATTCAGAATGAAATGGATATTACAGTCGAACCTGCTAATCTCGACCTCGGTTAATTCGCCAACCCTATTAAGTCGACGTTTTTGAAGTGGAGCCGCCAAATTCTCTCTTTGTCTTAGCATTTTCTCATCGGTTATGTCGATTCTTTTATGTCGCCGAACCCTAATATCTCGAGCACAAAAGAGGGCCAAATTTGCCACTTAGCGTTGGTTATCTCGATCCCCGTGTCCAATTGCCAGCTTTTGAAAAGTTAGTTATCGATGCCACTTCACCATCTCACTACCGTATTTTCGCGTTTGTATCGACAATCCCATCTTAGCAGTGCATTGTTGGTTGTCAAGGAAATTTGTGGCATACGAGACACATGGGTAGGGGCAGGGCCGACCCTAACAATTGCGGGGCCCTATGCGAAACGGATTGCGCGGGGCCCAGTCTGGGTAGGAATAAGGATAATAATTGAAAATTAAGATTTTGTATTAGAAAATAAATTCGGGGCGGGGCCTATGAAAGTGCGGGTCCCATTGCGGCCGCATAGGTTGCAGTGGCCAAAGGCCGGCCATGGGTAGGGGGATTGGTAGGTGTGTCAAAGGTTATAAAAATATCACCGCAACGTATCGTATTGATCGTGATGGTCATATTGTTGCTTTGTGTGTCACAGTGAACTAGAGATCTGCGGGTGGGGGAAGGTTGGTTCCGCCGAGCGAAATAATGACGTCACAGCACGGAAAGACGTGTTGGCGGACTACAGTGTGTTGTGACTATGTCATGTTAAATATTACCACTACAGCGATCTCTTTATAAAAACACAAAGCAATAGTATACGCAGTGGCGAGCTTAACTCGCGCCCGGGGCACAATACCTTTTTAGCGAAAACCATACAATATTATATGTAAAATATACTATTTGGCGCCCCTTTGTGAGTAGCGCCCGGGGCATGATGCCCCCTTGCCCCCCCTCGCTACGCGACTGAGTATACGGGCATACGATAACTGCGAACATGTTGTTAGCAATCATGTATGTACATTTTTATAGCATGCCGATCGCTTCATCAAACAAATAACGGCAACGCTGTTGTGTAAAAAAAACATCCAAAAATACGTGCATGTACATTCTCATTTATTAACGCACATCGTGTGTATAAAGACATTTCAAGCACATGTTAATATATTGCCGCCATATTGGTTTTCGTTTATCTCGATTCTCGGCTATCTCGACGCCTTTTGGCATACCCCGTGGCCGTCGACATAACCGGGTTCGACTGTACTACATATGTCTGCGGATAATGAATGAGCGACAGCGCCAAAAAAATCTGTCCAACGGAAGTAACCAACGTATCAGCCCTTCAGTCATATCTTTTTAATTTAAATAATGCCTGCCCTAACGTTTTCTCATACTGCTATTTAGTACTATACCTACTACTGGTCCCTGCTATTTAGTACTATACCTACTACTGTTCCCATATTAGATCCTCGTCTGAGACCACAACAGGGGGGATGCCCCCACCACACACACACACCCAAGTTTATGGTGTTATTTATGTTCTACTAGCTGTGCTTGCCCTAGATGTTATCTTACACGTTTTAATTTCATACAAATCCAGCCAAAGTTTTTTCTACTTTCTGGGTTTGTTTTGTTGATTTTTCTCAAATGAAAAAAATGAATTATCAAAATTCATCCAAAAATTGTTTCAGTTGTACATAATATCTAAATTCTATTGTTGGCCCTCAATTTGCATCGCTGAATAGGTTTCCATTACAACCTTCATTAACATATGGGGGCCATCCATTAATGAGGTCACGCTATTTTGTACCCCCCTCCTACCATCTTCACACAAAATATGTGACTTTAGTTATGGATGGCCCCTTATGAGATGTTTTTAATAAATAAAGAGACAGACAGAGATTGTCAGAAAGAGAGAGAGAGAGAAAACGAATGCTTAGTAATTTCGTTACTCCCTTAGCGTATGTCATAATTTCATTTTTTAAGCCGTTTATTTTTCTAATTGGTGTTATTCTAAAAAAAAAAAACTATCGAGTTAAACAGGGAAAATTGCTTGTTCCAGCCAAATCAGCTTGTTTTTTAAATCTATTTTACCGTGTTTTTTTTTTGTGTTTTTTTTTAAATCTTCATTATTTGATTCTAAACAATACTTTTTTCATAATTCCTTCCCCCCCCCCCCCCCAACCCCACACACGCACCCAAAAAACAACTAATTTATTGTTTTCAGTCATCTATTGTTTCTGCTGGCGCACTCAATAACCTTGATCTTGTTACCTCTACATCCCTGATCTTGTTACCTCTACATCCCTGAGGAATTCAGAATTGTGTCTAAGCATAGGATTAGACATGATGGTACACAATTCTGATAACAATTATTTGTCACTCATTTAAAATAAAGTGTGTATTTTTTTTTGAGTTTTTCACATCATTGCAGCTTAGCAATGCATTATTTATAAATGACAGTAATTCAGAACAGACCTTCCGTGTACAAACCATTGATTCTTTAAGCTATAGTTAAAATCTGAGAGTCAACTAAGAAGTCGAGAATGTCTGTCATTAAATCTCATTTGTTTTTTTGTTTTTTGTTGTTTTTTTAAATTTTATGTAATATCTGTAATATTCAAAATCATCATTTTAAACTCAGTGAAAATAAAATTTTTAAAATGTATCACCTGGTGTTCTTTGAATATATTCGAGGTAAGATCTGTTAACTATGTTGTTGTTGTTGTTCGTCCGTCAAATCGACTAGGACCATCCAGTCATCCGGTTAGGGGGATGGGTTACGGTGGGTTCGTAGGTGGCTTGCCAATCCTATACGTGCTCGGAATAGTCTGTGGCACCGCGGGCAGGGGATAGTTGGTGCAGTCGTGACTTTAATAATGTTCTTTCGGGCTTGCCTGCGTGTCTCAATGGTGGCCATCCTACTGGCTTCATAAGATTTAGCCCCTATCTTGACCACTGATCTCCACCTGACTCTGTCCTGGGCGGTCTGCTCCCATTTAGTAGTGTCGATGCTGAAGGCCTTTAGTGCCACTTTCAGTGAGTCTTTGTAACGTTTTTTTGGACCTCCTTGGGAGCGCTTGCCTGTCGTGAGCTCACCATAGAGTATTTGTTTAGGGAGCCGGTGATCTTCCATACGGGCAACGTGTCCCATCCAACGGAGTTGATACTGCATCAGGGTGGTGAAGATACTAGGTAGGTTCGCTCTAGCGAGAACCTCTGTGTCAGGAACTTTGTCTTGCCACCTGATGCCGAGGAGTTTCCTGAGGCTGGTTGTGTGAAAATGGTTCAGTTTTTTAGCGTGACGCTGGTAGACTGTCCACGTTTCACACCCGTAGAGCAATGTCGAGAGGACTGCTGCGCTGTAGACCTTGATCTTCGTTTCCCGTCTGATACCTCTCCTGTCCCAAACAGTGCTGCGGAGCCTGCCAAATATGGCACTAGCTTTTGCAAGTCTGGCATTCATTTCATCATCAATGATGACAGATCTGGAGAGGGTGCTGCCCAAGTAAGTAAATTTATCCACCGCGTTAAGACGCTGTCCGCTGATGATGATGTTGGGTTCAGCGTAGGGCCTACTGGGAGCTAGCTGATAGAATACCTCAGTCTTCTTCGCGTTGATTGTTAGTCCAAAGTTGTTGCAGGCCTCAGAAAAGATATCAACGCTTTGCTGCATGGCAGCCTCAGAGTCAGCATTGAGGGCACAATCGTCCGCAAACAGAAGCTCGTTGATGGTGGTATGTTTGACCTTTGTTTTAGCTTAAAGCCTCTTTAGGTTGAAGACCGATCCATCGGTGCGGAAACGGATTGGCAAGCCCGTGGTGGAGTCCCTGAACGTATCAGACAGCATTGCAGAATACATAATACTGAAGAGCGTGGGAGCCAGGACAAAGCCCTGCTTCACACCATTTGTGACAGGGAATGCTTGAGATGACTGACCGTTGTCCTGCACTCTGGCCATCATGCCATCATGCAGCTGACGGATGATGGTGGTGAATTTTTCTGGGCATCCGTACTTTTTCATGATTTTCCACAGGCCATCTCTATTGACCCTGTCAAAAGCCTTATTCAGGTCAATAAATGTGGAATATAGGTCCATGTTTTGCTCCTGACATTTCTCTTGGAGCTGCCTGGCAGCAAACACCATATCGATAGTTCCTCGTTCTTTTCGGAAACCACATTGACTTTCGGGTAGGAGACCTCGCTCCAGATGTGCATTTAGGCGGTTCAGAAGGGCTCGGGCCAAGATCTTGCCCACGATGGACAGCAGTGAAATTCCGCGGTGATTGTCGCAGGCCTGGCGGTTTCCTTTGTGTTTGTACAGGTGGATAATGGAGGCATCTTTGAGGTCATGTGGTACAGTTTCCGTCTGCCAGATGATCTGGAATAGACGCAATAGCTTATCCGTCAAGTTAACTATATGACATATAAATTGTGATCTTTTACTCTTCATTCTTGGCTATATACGGCTTGAAATCCTAGAAACATGTTTAATCTAAAATAAAAATTTCTTCCATCGACCTTGTACTCCGGACCGACGCTAGGTGGAGGGGTGAACGGGGCGATCCCCCAAGGACGAGAGAGTGAGGCTGACGAATTGAGCAGCTCACCCTCAATTTTTTTTTTAAAATACATCTCAAATGAAGGCTTCTACTCAAGTCGAAATTTGATTTTGGTCATCTTCGAACAAAAACACCATGACTCTTGATAATTTGAGAAAACACTGTCTGGATTTTTTGCTAACTGGCTTTAAATTTATGGGCAGTCCGAAAAATTGTTTCTGAAATGATATGTCCTTAAATGTCATTAAATGTCCTTAAGAACTTTGGGATGTTTTGTTTTTTTTTTATGTCCTATTCCCATTGCACATAATTTTTTGACGGGAATAAATTTAAAACGTGTATGATTACAATCAGGAACAATTCAACACGTTAAAAATTCTGGACAATTTATTTTTTAAAGACGCCATAAACAAGGCTCAATCCTGAATCATACAGGCATAAGCATAAAATCAGAGTCCTAGGGATATCTGGGGGAAAATAGCGTCGTAAGTTTATTTTAAATATGAGTCCGGAAAAACTTTTACTTGTCCCTAAAAAAAGTGGAGATTTAGAATATATGTCCATAAATATTTATTTTTTTTTGATTTGGCAAACTGCCGTTGGGACACGGCATGAGAAGTAGCGATTGGCGGAATGTAGTTGGTTCAGACCTTCCCGGGGCTCTGATTGACAAGTTTGTGGGGGCTTGCCGATTGAGAGGCGCTGTCCACCCGACCCTCCACGGCGTTACTCGGGGAACAAAACCACCATTGCGTGTGCCTGGGTTGGCAGACAATGGCTGGGCATGGTATCTGCCGTAAATTGTAGCACCCACAGAGCTACCAACTGTGGAAAATGTGCAGTTGGAAACAAGGCAGAAACAGGTTAGGGATCATGATTACATGTTTCCGTTAATGAATATGAGGTATAGGAAGAGGGGTGGAAAACCCATGCCGATGATGCTATTTACACAGCACTGAGGAAGATGTTCCTACCAAAGCAACCGTTTCGTCCCAGCTGCTTCGTGACTTTATCGCGAGGTAGGAACTCACTGTAGAATTCCCTATTAGGGGGCGTCTGATGCTTCCCCGGGATGGGAAGGGGAAGCTAATAGGACGTAGACATGCAATCCCGACCCCTGGGAAAGTCGATCGTGTGCACTGTGTGTCAATAGGGCATTCTTTATACTGTGATCTTATGGTTATGGAAACAACTATGCCATGCAGAATTTGGGATGGATAATTTGATGACGTCATGTGACTCAGCTCATCTTACTCTCTGGTGATCTTAGCACATGAAATTGTGATGAAAGACAATCACCGATGTACTTTAAAATGACGTACTCAAATTTTTAAATGTTATTCTAGTCTCTCTCCTAACTCTTGGAAGAATATAAATGGAGCAACCGTATGTATTTTTTCAGACAATACCCAAACTAACATCTGCCCATACCCACATTAACCTCTGCCACGTGCACACTAACATCTGTCATACCCACACTAACATCTGCCACACCCACACTAAGATCTGCCACACTAACATCTGCTATACCCACACTAACATATTCCATACCCACACTAACATCTGCCACACCCACACTGAAATCTGTCACACCCACACTAACATCTGCCACACTAACATCTGCTATACCCACACTAACATCTGCCATACCCACACTAACATCTGCTATATCCACACTAGCATCTGCCATACCCACACTAACATCTGCCAAACCAACACTAACATCTGCTATACCCACACTAACATGTGCTATAGCCACATAACATCTGCTATACCCACACTAACATCTGCCACACCTACACTAACATCTGCCATACCCACACTAACATCTGCAACACCCACACTAACATCTGCTATACCCACACTAACATCTGCCATACCCATGGCCATTTTAAGTATGAATTCAACTTGTAACTTCTAATTTCACATATTTTGGGGGACAAAACACTTTTCTTTTAAAAATGTTGTATCAAATCTCAAAATTTTCTTTTAAAAATGTTGTATCAATTCTTAAAATTTTCTTTTAAAAATGTTGAATCACATCTCAAAATGAACTTTGGTCATGGGGACGAAACTCTTCTCTTTTAAAAATGTATCAAATCTCAAAATGAACTCTGGTAATTGGGGGGGGGGGGGGGGGGGGAGAGCACTTTTCTTTTAAAAATGTTGTATCAATTCTCAAAATGAACTCTGATAACATCTAGTAGTTTATAACGTAAACTAATACTAATAAGAATAATTTCATAAAAACAGCAATATTTTCAAATCAGTACATTTTATTTATTTTTTTTATTTTCCAATAATTAAGTTGAAGATTGAACACATTCAACTAATTTCAGTTATGTGACAATACAACAATAAAACAATATAGAGAAATATGAAAATTTGTAAGTTATAGAATAAATAAATCATAATTACAAGAACATGTCTATGATAATAAAATACATTTATTACATAAGACGATAACTAGTCTAAATATTTGAGGACGCATCTTCATAATTATTTTTGGAATAGTAGTTTAAAGAACAGGATGAATTTCCAAGCAGATGTAGATAGCTTAATGATGTTAACAAATAAGTTTATACATGTCAAAACTAGAAAAAGATTTACACTGGATCCATTGCACATTCGCCCTTTTTATATAATGTTAAAAGTAGTATGCTTTCATGCTTCATTAAGTGGCTAAAAATAGAACAACACACCTTCTGGAAGTAAATAATCAAAGGATTTAAAGAATTGCAAAAATAAAAACAGCAATCTTTACCAAAAAGTAGATTTTGAAATCGAAGTAACTCCACAAAAATAGCTTTTGAAAATGTATTAATAGTCTGGGTCTCAAGATGATTTTCTGCTCAAATGAAAGATGATTTTTTTTTTCTAATATATAATTAGCTGACTAGTCAAATTAATACAGTCACTCAAAAAAATTATTTTCTTATGTCAGTATCATAGTATACAGGAAAATACTATTTGAAATTATTTAAGCAAAATGACATAGCATAATATCATATGAGTACCCATAGAAGAGTATCATAGAACAATACACTGGGAGAGTAACTTAGAACAGTATCATAGGAGAGTATAATATGACAGTATCATTGCAAACTATCATAGCACAATACATGGGACAGTTCCATATTAGAGTTTCATAGGACAGTTTCCGTGGACAGAAGTCAAAAATCCTAAACATACATTTTTAATCTTTACAAATAACACTTTCCTTTTTTTTTCAATTATATTATTTAAAAAAGTTAATTACTGCATCAATTGAAAAACTATGGTAAACTTTAAAACCCTACAGCACTATCCAGTATATCTAATTTATTTTTTAAAGACAAACTAGTTATTGTATCTATCTTGATAATAGGAGCAAACTTCTTATAAGATTTAATTATTAACAAACATTTTTTTATATAATATCTGCTTCGTAAAACTTTACTATTGTATACAGAAAAAGCTTATAACAACCATTATATTGTAAATATTTCAGACATGAAGCTATTTATATATATATTTTATGAAAGCAATGAAAATCAAATGAAACATATGGAATGCTTATATTCAATCCAGTATGACAAATAAAGAAAAAATTTTGTATATACCAATAACAAAATGCCATTTAATGCAACTGAAGGGGGGGACACAAGACATCATCACAAAACTGAGATTGGATTTGATCCAAGAAAAAATTTTGATTCCTTGGATTATGCCCTACTTCTTCATGGGAAAGCAGTTGTTTTTACTTTTCAGTTTGATTTGTGCTTCTGTAGTGCACTGGATTTTCCTTGTATTTATAGCTTTAACAATTGTACTAATGTATGGTTTATTTCAAACCTTTGTGTTTTACCATTTTATGAAACAAGGTGATTAACTGTAACACCAGGGTTTTCAAATGGGAGTTATTCTTGTGACCTTTGATCTTGTGACCTTTGATCTTCACAAATACTCACAAGGAAGTAAGAACATCAGTTGTTTTGGACAGAACTTGAACCCCAGACTGTCAGAATGCTTGCTCTGTATCTATCTGACTCAGCCAATAAACCATCGATGACAATGGCTCAAAGACTAAGCCCCCAACAGTAAAGCTGGGTAATAGATTCCTATGGAACTCTAAGCCCCCAACAGTAAAGTTGGCTAATAGATTCCTATGGAACTCTAAGCCTCCAACAGTAAAGTTGGCTAATAGATTCCTATGGAGCTCTAAGCCCCCAACAGTAAAGTTGGCTAATAGATTCCTATGGAGCTCTAAGCCCCCAACAGTAAAGTTGGCAAGTAGATTCCTATGGAACTCAACCCAAAAGAAAATCATGATAAAGGTATGCCAGGCTGCCAGAGGATCTTGTACAGAACAAAGGGGAGACAAACAATAACAGTGGAGCGTTAACATTCAAAATAAATTGATTGATCTAAAAAAAAGTGTCACAGCATTTCTGAGACACAATGGGGAGGGGAAAATATTTGATAAATCCATCCAACAAAAATAATAGACGTTGGGAATAAGAAAAAGACAGTGAGTCTGATATATGGCATTAAGGGGATAGTCAAATTTGGCAGTAATGCACTTTTTCAATAAAGAGTATGTTGTCTGTTTTTCCATGTATTCCAATAAACATATTGAGAAGCTGCTCACTCTGCATCCAAGACATAAAATGTACATTTTAATTTTAACTTATTGATTCAAAGTAAAATGCTGTAATCTACTATAAACTTTTGTGTGTACATAATATATAAGTCCCCCCCACACACACAAGACTGATATATAGGAGAAATAAGACTTTATCATTTTTAAGCTATTAAATAAAAATGAGATGGATATGAGAGATAATGGAGAATGTAATTTGAAAAAATAAATGGAAGCAGTTCATAGATATTTTATAAACATATTCACAAATTCTTTAAGATTTTTTATTCTAAAAAAAAATTATAATCATTATTATTTTGAACCCAATATTTTTCAACAATGACAGTTAAAGATAAAATATAATGCATATCTCATTTGTATTACAGCAATAGGTCTCTTGATAAATTTGAATATAAACAATTAATAAAGATGCTGTCTCTTTTCATAATCTCTAACCAACTTTAAAAAACGATTACATCTGTTGCTTAACATATTTCCACAAAGACTTTTATGCAGTAGTAGCATAATTCAGATAAGCAGGTGACACACATCAGATATTTTTAAAAGAGCAAAATTGTACTATTTTTTAAATATACTAAATATTATCTGAAAAAATATATTGTATTTCATCAATGAAAAATGGTTAAAATGATCTCACTTACACTTTTTAATTTTAAAACAACAGAAAGCACATAAAAGAAAATTATTAAGTGCATAATTTGAGGTGTCCAAATTTCTAGGGATGTTTTTATAGTTTTTCTAGAAAATCATAATCATAGTGCCTTAATTGACTACTGAATATGATTATTGAAGTATTGATATTATTGGAAATTCATGTGACATCATTGAATATTATCTTTTAAGACTTTGTTACTTACTTTCGAGTGGCCGTTACATCATGCTACCAAAGTATACACCAATTTACATCGCTAATAGTTATAAAAATGGAAATAACATATAAATTTTATTCACCACATTTGACTTAATTTAAATGAACACATTGGGTCTTTAAATACTGTAAAGCATGTACTATTCAAATTTCTTTATTAAATGACTTAATAACAGTCACCCCCAGTCATTCACTTTAAGGACTTAAAACTCTTTCTTAATAGCTGCAATTCCATCTAAATTAAAAGACAAAAGAAAGTTTTTACTCCAGATTTACATGATAATTTTTAGCACAGTTTGACATTTAAAGCCATATAGTGGCTTAACAAACTTTTATTTGCAAGCTACCAGAAAAGTGTTTGAATTATTCCTTGAACAGCATTTAAACGACCCCATTTTAACATCTTTCATTTTTCATTCCAGCATCAAATTTCTTTGTCACATTTAATAACTAGCAACCCTATAAACATCTTGTCCAACATCTTGCCAGCTTTTGATTTTTTTTTTTTTTTGCACTTTAAAACTACTATAAATAAAACATCAGCCAGGGCTGGAATGTTCTTTGCCAAACTTCATCTGGCCTGAGCATTATTTTTCTGGAAAGAAACAGAGCTGTTGCACAAGTCAATTTATATTTTGATTCTGGTGTTAAGCTTTGGAATCATTTAATGCATCTGAATCTGTTCTGCTCTCTCCCTCATTCACCAAAAGTCTTCTCTTCACACCTGGGCTCTGTCGTAGTTTTAACACAAAGTATTTGTCCTTGCGTATATCACGAAGTTCCTCATAGAATTTATAGCGTGGACGAAAGATGTCTTCATTTGTTGTGTTTCTTATTTCTTCTTCTCCATATTCTGTTGAGCATTCTAGTGATTAACAGTTCAAATTAGTATTTTTAAAATGCAGTTTAAATAGTTGATTAAAAATTAGACAAATGGAACCTGTAGCAAGCACTGATATTGTGCCTACATCCTAACCATCAAACTAAATAAGTCATATTGATTGATATGACGATTCTTCACAATATTGGTCTACTCATAGACAAGCTGAACATCCTAACTGAGCTCTGAAAACATAATATGGTCTTTCCACTAAATTTGAGGTTTAAAGTGAGACACATATCTGATTCTTATCAATGTTAGGCTATCAGTAACTCTCTGTAATTATTCAATGATAAGGGCTCATAATATGGTCAATCAAATTCATTATGTTTACTTTTTATTGTATCCGGAAATTAGTTTGAAAGAAATTTGATCGAACAGAAATTTGGTCGAATCTTTTTTCAGTTCACACGTTAAAAGTTTCGTCAAATTTCTCTTTACATGCACCATTTTATTTTACTATAGGTATAGTGCGTGCAAAAAGAAATTTGATGATCAATTATCCGTCAACGAAATTTCTTTCAAAAAAATCTCCGGTAACGACTTTTTATACTTGTTCTCAAGCAAATATTGTTCATAAATATTTCAGGTATGGTCTGCAGGTCATAGGATATTTTTTTGTAATTGTCTCCAGGGGGCATTGAATCATAAAATTGTTATTGCAGTTTATCAAGTTCTAACCATACATACACTCTACAAGATTTGAATGTGCTACCAGAAGCTTTAAATATTAATAAATATCAGGACTAACCTTAATAATTTATATTAATTTATTTTATTTTGATATAAACATAACATTTTAATGATTGATTGCTACTTAACATAATAACAAAGTTACCAGAAGTAGATGGCACCAATATTCAGTTGTGTTTAACACCAGCATAATCTCATACCAGCTTAGAATGATATTATTTGGTACAATATTTCTTACTTATTATTTTAGGGGGTTAAGCTAATGAGCAGGTTACCCACTTTTCATGATTTTCCTGTACCAAAACAGGGGGGGGGGGGGGGGGGCCGCTTACCAACAAATGGCTTTTAGAACCAGTATATATAGTAACTGCTTTATTTCTGTTCTTTGAGTTGTATAGGCCTAACTTGAAGTTACACCTACACCAGAGGTCCCCAAACTTTTTTGTCTCGTAGACCACTTGCCATGTTTTTCGGTTTTGGGTAGACCCCTTGCTTACCTGATATTGACTTTTTGCAAGTTCATTTACTTCAAAAGTATTTTGGACAGCTGGTATAGTGCTACTCACTTTGAAAGATTTAAATTTATAATCATATATCAGAAAATATACCTTATAACTTAAATTTTAATAGATTCTTCATCACGTTTCATGAACACTTATGTTTTTAAAATTTTAACTTCGTGGGTACTTTTATAATTTATGTAGGAAGAAATATGTCTTTATATTATAAGGTAATATAATGTAAGTAAATAGGTACTATCTGTGTATGTGGATTATTCAATTCATGGAATGCCAAAATAGGAATCAGGACCTGCTTACATAAGATCCACTATCATTGACCCCCATTTTCATTTCATGGACCCCCCAATTCTTTTTTTTGCTAACATGGACCCCTTGCAAGTTGTCATCAAAACCATTACTTAAACTATTTTATTTGTTTATACAAAATTCATATTGTTTTTTTCTTACACTTCAGGAGCTAAGAGTTGGTTATAAATAAATGACATATGCCAATATTTGCTATTATTGGATAATAGATGAGGCATAGAATATTTACCTTGATATGACCACCGTACAGGAATGATGCCTCTCTCTGGAACAGTAACTACAGTTATAGGCACAGCGGCATACAATACAGAGTCTGAGAACTGACACTCAATCTGTAACAGAATAGAAACATATCTCTATATAGAGAGTTTGAAATGTATTTTTTGGGACTTTTAAAAAATTCTGCTTTTTATTTTTTAAATGATCAACTGCCTCTCTCTTTCTTGTCAAGCTACAGCAACCATGCACTGTCATTTTCTTGTCAAGCTACAGCAACCATGCACTGTCATTTTCTTGTCAAGCTACAGCAACCATACAATGTCATTTTCTTGTCAAGCTACAGCAACCATGCACTGTCATGGAGTTATATTTGTTATTACTTTATCGTTCATTATTTCCCCTTTTCTTACCGCTACACAGTATCTGACATCTATCACTCGACACTTGCTTAACTTAGATGGGCAAGTTGGTGGCACTATAAGGCTCAGGTTCTTCCACTGCCTTCTCTGACCTGGCCTTATGCTTTCTTGAAACTCTAAGTCTAGAAGTAATATTGGACGACAGTGGTTTTCTCCATATGTGACTAGCTGAAGGGCAGAACAAATTTTTGGAACATACTTCAATAATAAACATCTGGCATTTAAAGTTTAAAATATTATACTTTTTGTGCTTACTGAATTAATTTCAAGTTGATGGGAAAAAAGAAAGAGAACTGTTAACGGTCAAAGTTCATATTGTTCTTATATTATATTGACACTGCGTTTGTAACATTGTGATAATTCTTTTTGTTCAATCTGGATTTTAATGGAATTCAAGTTTTCTCCAGTAATTATTTTTATTTATAAATATTTTATTGTGCTGAAATCAGAAATTATTTATTTTAGATTAAGAAATCTTTATTGTAAACATTTCATAAAATATGTCATCTATCATTATCCTGTTGAGGTCAATTTATTTTTTGAAGACCTTTTTTCCCGGCATATTGAGCTGATTTTTGCCTTGTTGGTGTTGTTCCCATTGCATAAATTAATGAATGCTGGTATTAGTGTCTTCAAGTTTCTTTGTTTTTGCCACAGGTTTTCTGCTTCTGATATTCTTTGAAAACATTAATACACCTGGTGGTCTGCTGCTGTCATATTAGAGAATTAAAATACAAAGGCTCTATCAAAAGCCATTTAAATAATTGCTGACTATCTAAAGTGATTTTTTTTTTCAATTTTATTTCAACATTTGTGAGTGCCAACATGCAGTTAGATTGTATGTGCCCTGGGCTTGAGTGTTTAATAAATGGCTGAATAATGAAGATTAGAAGTGACTAAAAAAACTTTTTGATTGGTAGAATGATATTAAATTGGGGGTGGTTTGGGGGGGGGGGGGGAAGAGAGAGAGAGAGATGTTTTTTTTTCAAAACAATGGGAAAGGAATATTTCACTCTGAATCTGATCTCTCTTGGTACACATTTAAACAATACCTGTTTAAGCTGTAAGCGACATGGGCCTGACTTTCTCATGGTCATATTATGTATTTGGACATCAGCATGTATGGTTTCACCCGGCACATATGAACGTTTGAGCACACACAGAGAGCACGATACACGTGAAGGGCGGCAGCAAGTTGTACTGAATGTACGCTCTGCATGATCCTCTAGTACATGCCGTGACTAAAATCATAAAGAGTGGAGTAAAAAGAACAGATATTTAAAATGCTATGGAGCATACTGTTGATTATCTTAATGAGTAACACTTTGATACGCCTAACATAAAAACTAGAGATCTGCTCTTCCCAAAGCATCATACATAACACAACAAGTTTAGAAAACTCCACATCATCTAAGTAGTTGCTGAAATTGCAAATATTAACCAGATGCTCAATTCAGTATAATATTTAAATCCTTTATATTAACTTTGCTTTCGTTTGTGTGTTTCTGGCTGGCAAAAATATTTGGACTGCTAATTGATCCACTTTCCGTCAACCTATCGAGCTGAAACTTGGCACATAGACCCGTTGCCAATGACAACACATTCTATCAAATGTTCTTGGGTAAACACTTTTAAATACAATTCTCTTGTTTTTTTTTAAATTTCAGTAAGTGTCACAAATTGTCGCTGTAAGCCATTACCTGTAAAATCTTTTTAACTACTCTGAATTACTAAGCTCAGTAAATCTAGTACACTGGTTCTTAAGCATTTTAAAGTCACAAACATATTCATATAGAAGCGAAGTGCCCTTACCACAATGTACTAGAAAAAATGGCTTTGAAATTGGGAAAATTCTTGGGAAAAGAAAACATTTGAAAACTTAATTATCCTGTAGAATTTAATTGGCCACATGTTATTATTGATATAGTAATTGAAAATTTAAGACACCAGTTAAAAATAATCCTATGTAAAGATCTCTTAGTCTGTTGTTTCAGACCTCACATAAATCCCTTCGCAACCCTATTTGAGGTCACCTCCCATGGGCTTGAAACCTGTACTCTGGTAACTTGATTATCCCAAGACATTCATTTGTAAAACTAACTTTTGTATTATGTAGTGTTGTTTTATTTGAAAAATCAACATAGTAAGACATAATACATATTTAGATACATACATGTAAGAGCATTCCTAATTGGGATTTTTATTCGAAACCAACCTCTTGCTACAAGTTGTTAAAAGCATTTGCTTGTAAATATTTAGTGACAGATTAGAAACTTGAATTAGAGACCTCCAAACAATGCAAAACTAATAAAGTGTTGTGGTTTTTCTACAGGTGGTTATATCCAGTTTTTGCTAAATAAACATTTTATCAGCTAGTTATTCATTACTAAGGCTAAGCAACTAGTAGTAAGTGACTAATATCTCAACTAACCTTAACATTATTTTTTATTCATTAATAGACAATAACAATCAAACAACAGTTTATGATATATTTTTATTTTTAAACTTTAATACTAGGATTTCCCAGGAAAACTCTGTTCCCTTTTCCAGGGATGCAAATCCCCAGGAAATGAGAAATGCTAGTTCCAACCTGCTATGCATGGTGAAAGGTCCTCAGCAAAAAATCTTTATTTCAAATTATTTGTATGAACTTAAATTAATATTTTGATAGTCAAATTATGGTTCAACGTTATTTTCTCTGGCTAAGATTTTGATTTTTTTTTATGTTTTAGTACACGTGGCAGGCAATAATGTTTATTTTAAAAACAGTAACCCTACCGCTGGAGATTTTTTTTCATTGTCTCGTTTGCAGTCCAAGTCCCGCAAAACTGTAACAATTTTCTTTGTTGTAATATTGGATCCAGCTACTCTTGCCAGCGCTCCATGAACAGTATAGCGAATGCTAGCTTCAGGGCCCTCAAATGAACATGGTATTCCTGGTAGAGTTGATAGGATGTTGATCATCATGGTTAGTTCTAGATATATATTCATCCTTTACAGAGATTTCAGCCATATTTGAAAAGTTATAATAAAATTGTGACTTTATTCCATTTTTTAAGTACTCCAATCTTTAATTTATATTTTGTTAGATTTTTGGGAGGGAATTTATTATTATATACAATATTTGTACCTTCTGGCAACTTGTATTGGAAAGGAAATAGATGCCTGCCTCTGTTCAGAACTTCTCTACTTTCCCAGCGCCCATCATCTGCAACTGGCCGCAAATTGTGAAATTCTTTAGCTCATGATTTTAAGCAGCTAACAACAGTATAGACATATTCTTTGACCAAACTTTATCATAAACAATAAAAAATTTACAAAAAACATTCATACTCTAGCAGACATAATGAATATCTTCCAACATATAAGTTTTATTTTCAATGTATCTGTTGTTTATTGTATTGTCTGCTGAAGAAGGCATCTAGCCAAAAAGTCTGCTTAATTGTCTTTCTTTTCAAGCCTAAACATATCTTGTTCCCTCTTGGATACTACTTCTCAGCTACGTGCTATTTTTTAATATTCTGTTTTTTCTGTTTGTTCACTGACGAAGGCTTCCTGGCGACTCGTTTGTTGTTTTGTTGCGTTCCTTTTTTCAGGTTTTTACCTTACTTTGTTTTACTAATTTCCTATTGTACTAACCTGATTGCAGTCTCTCCCCTTATTAGCCTTTACAACAATAATTTGATGAAAGTTGATGTTAAATCAGTTATAAAATTTGAGTGTGCACTATTTTTTTATAGACTTTGTTTTACTTTTAGTAGCTTGATTATAATTTACGTTATAACTTTGTACAATTGATATTTCCTATTCTAATACTTTTATATCGCATCTCATTAAAATTCTGTGCATTTGAAAATGTGTGTTGACAAATGTAAAAAATGCTTAGTGATTGCAATAAAGTTGGGTGTCAAGGTCATGTCATCATGATTTAAGGTTTTATCTTTAAATGGGCAAGTGAACTGCTGTACTTAATAGAATAAAAGTATGTCTCCAGGACGTGTGTGTGCATTGGTTGAAAGATGTTAGGTGATGCATGATAAATAGGTTAAGTGAGCTGTTTAAATTACATGCAGAGAAAGTCAATGTCTCAAGGAGGTTTGGGTCCATTGGTTGGAAGCTGTGTGGTTTTGAAAATAAGTGGGTGTATATACTGTAACTTATAGAGATATCGAGAGAGAACTATTAGACAGAGGTGTAGAGAGCTTCAGGTTATTGGGCTTGTAGTGTATTGGAATAGAGAGAAGGTCATTTTAGTAGGAATTAGTCCACTGAGGAAACTATCATTATTTATGTATAAATGTATAGTCAAGCCTATCATACTATTGTGAATAAGTGTAAACTCTTCCAGCTTGTTAACTTGGTGTCAGAGTTTTACTTGATGTTTGTCAACCCAACCACTTTGCAACTATCACTCAAGCAATTCAGTAACAACCAGACATCCAGACATCCAACAGCTTGATATACTGTGAACCACTAACCAGACATCCAGACATCTAACAGCTTGATATACTGTGAACCACTAATATTTGGCAGTCGCAAACACAAAATATTAATATTTGACATTGGGCTTAAATAATCTAAATCATTTTCTTATAAAACCAATTGTAAAATGTTACTTTAAATATTTTAATTAACAATTTTTAAATAATGATTGCAAAAAATTAAAATTAAAAGGTTATTAACTATGAAATAAAGATAAGATTCTTTTATTGATCCAAACAAACGGAAATATTTTTTTATTGCATTTTACATTTTCAGCACATAAATAAAACAATTTGAACACAAGACATTTATATTAAATTATTTCACTAGTAAAAAAACAGGCATTCAGGGAATTCTCTTAGCCATAGCAGGGACTTATTTGTTCTCATTAAGATCATAGTTTAATGAGCTGACCACTTAATTTGTCGGGCCCAGAGGCCTTGGCTGCATCCACTTGTTTCAATATTTACATCACAATAAAGTATCATCCTGTGTACTACTGCCATCTTTAAATGAATTCATCATCTCAATGTGCACACTTCCAAATATAATATATATCCACAATATAATTAGAAAATTTGGTTTTGTATACATATATATATAAAACTGTATTCAGACCAGTTGTAACATAATATGCAAGTGAAATTTGGACCCTACAAAAAATGGCAGAAAACCTATTAAACACATGGGAGAGAAAAGTTATCTGGAAAACATACAGCACAAAAGGGATGAGTATGGATGGAGAATATAAACCAACATTAATTGTATAGACTATATCAGGATCCCATGCTAGTAGTAGAAATAATATAGGGCAGGCTACGCTGGGCTTGACAGAAAGAATTCCAAATGACAGAGAAGTGAAGAGGGTGCACCACCAAAACCTCAGAGGAAAATGGCTCAAATGCAGACCTATTTTTAGATGGGTGGATAATGTGGAAAAAGATCTACAACAACAGGGAATCCAAGTGTTAAAAAGGGTCTGAGTGGAAGGATGTGGTGAGGAAGGCCAAAGCCATACAAGGGCTGTAGCACCACAGGGATGGATTGATGTTGTCATCATACTTCCATCTGTAGCAAGTTATAGATTGAACATTTGATCTCTCCCCAATCTTTACGGCCTCATGAGCATTGAAATAAACGATTTTGGGAATCGCCAACTTGGATCATTTTCTTACACTCATTTTAATGAAACGTGTTATATGACATTTTGGGGGGAATCACCACCTCCACAAACTTTGTCAGAAAATGCTTACTTCTAACAGCCACCCCCTCTCCACCATGCATCTCTAAACCAACAATAAAAGGGTAACAAGGTATGTATTGGTGGATGTATATCACTTATGCTGATAAGTCATTCCCTGTATTTTTTAATTACCCATATAAATTATGTTAAAAATAGTGGCAGTTCATAATTTGTTACTGCTTAAATCTATGAAAATTTACATGTGATTCCGACCTTTTTTTTTTTACTTCCAGTTTTTTTTAATGTTATATATTATGGATACAAAAAAAAATATATATATTTTTTATTTTACTCAGACAAACTATTATGAAAATTGCAGTTAATTATTTATCAAATACACAATATTTAAAACATTTGTGCACAAATTTGCATTTTTGTGACTTATTGTCATTACTTATGAGTATTGAACAGGATTTTAAAAAATTTTTAGCCATTAGTTTCCACAACAAAGTCTGATATGATAAACATATATAATTCTAATAAAATGTAATTTGCAGATAGAGAAAAAATTAAATGCTACAAATTCAACATGCCATCAGATTGTATAATTATATTTTAAAAATCATTTCTTTGTTACCAAAGAAAGAAACATTGTACTCACCCTTTCCCCACAGACAAAACCTGTCATCAAAGTAAATTTCTTCCTTTTCATGTTCTACTTCTGTTTTCCAACCAACCTCCCGCCACTTTGCCCTAGCTGCACCACGAAATCGAAGTTCAACTCCTGTAGAGTAAGTGAGCCAAAAACAAATATTTGAAGACATTTATTGGAAAAAATTCAACATGGAAAAGCTGAACAAGCACAACTTTATCAAATTTAAAATTATTTTTGTTACATTTTTAAGAACACATTTCTTTTTAAATACTTTTTATGAACCTCCTCTGAGTGATTTATATGCATCTCTGTTTCTTGAATCTCATTCAAATTCTTTAATCTCTTAGTTCATGGAAATGAAATGATAACATTGCATCTAGGCACATTAAATCAATTAAAATTTGATGGATCTTTGATTTTTCTATTGAAATATTATTTTTTTAAAAATATTTCTGAATCAGTAGTTTAAAAAAAGTACAAAAAAAGTAGAACAAAGTAAAGAAATAGTGAAAAAGATATAGTCATAGCTTTCATCATAGCTATTATTCCCCTATTTCTATAATTCCAAATCTCAGGTTGATTTTTTAAAAATTGCTAAAAATATGAGAGACATGTTGTTCTTTTTTTGTTCTTTATATCTTTGCATTTCACAAGTATTCTGTTCGACTTTTAGTTAGGAATTAGTCAGAATGTTTAATGAAAATGACTCTAAAATTATTATCCTTCCCCATGGTTTATCACTAGACCAGGTCGTTTATTCTTTCCCTTGGTTTACCACTGGCCCAGGTCATTCATCCTGATTTAAAACAATATCAACAGAGAAGTTGAATGTGTTTGAGATGGGGAGATGTGGAAGTCAAACATTGTATGCTCTTACTTCTTACCATTACCAGTTCTAATCTGGCTTTGAAGAGATTATTTCAAACTAAAAACACATGATAGAAACTCTTACTGTGTTGATTAGAGCAAACAGAAGATAGAAAGTATTCCTGTGTTGATTAGAGCAAACACAAGATAGAAAGTCTTACTGTTTTGATTAGAGCTAACACATGATAGAAAATCTTACTGTGTTGATTAGAGCAAACACATGATAGAAAGTCTTACTGTGTTGATTAGAGCAAACACATGATAGAAAGTCTTACTGTGTTGATTAGAACAAACACATGATAGAAAGTCTTACTGTTTTGATGAGAGCAAACACATGATAGTAAGTCTTACTGTTTTGATGAGAGCAAACTATTTTTTTTTAGATTTAAGTTATCTTATAGAATGTCAATAATTGTAAATCTAAGGCAACAGATGATAATTTCATAAACCGTATGATATATGTCAATCACAGATAGTGACAGGTACATTAAATTCAAAACATGATATTTAAACAAGCAAACTTGCATATTATTACAATGTGACAGCACCTTTACACCATCATCATCACAAATCTTATGTCACCCACCTGATTTGAGCTTACCATATTTCCACATTGAATACACTCTACTATTTCCTTCAAGTTCAACAACAAAAAGCAAGCTGTGCTTCACAGATTTCCCTAAGGACCAAAGCTCTCTAATGCCAAAATGTCTCCTAAATTATGAATAAACTTGGGCAGTAGCTTGTAGATTGACAAAATAAACAGAAATAATCAATATCTCCTCCTTTGCAAAGTCAGCTTTTTGTCTTTTCAAGCAATTAATAATATGTTAGAAAATTTGAGATGGCTATATGACTAATATATCTATCAATGCTCAACACCTTTTTATAGCTCTTGTCAAGAAATAACAGAGCGTTTCTCTCTTTGTAAAAATTGTTAAAACTCAGGAGTTTTTAAACACACATGTCAGCATGTGTTATTGCCTGTGTGTTGACCTGCTTTTGCTTCAACATAGTGCTGTGATGTTCACTATTTGTTTCCCTCTTTTGTTTCAATATTGATGTCAGCAATTAAATGAGTAACGCGCTACCACCCACCCCTCCCTTGATTGGGAAAGGTTGTTTATGTTCTATTTTTATAAAGAATGCTATTGGGTGAAGCAATGCTAGAATTTCTTGTCTGGAGGATTCTAACTCCCTCAATATTAATAAGCTGGCAGTTTTCCCTTCCCAGCAGATTGATTTTTGCTAATTTTACTATGAGAATGGCAAAGAAGAACTGGATTGAGGAGCAATGCTACGACATTGAAAATTGCTTGAAGAAAAACAATAGCAAAAAGGCATACCAGCTGGTGAAAGAACTAACCACTGCAAAGCAAGGACGAAGTACTACCATACAAGATAAAAATGGTAAATGTCTGACCGAGGAAAATGATATCCTGGAAAGGTGGATTGAATACTGCTCAGAGCTCTATAATGAAAATATAAAGGTAGACCCAGAGATCCTTAATGTCCCTCCAGCAATGGACAATGAAAACTTCCTTATTCTCCGCGCAGAAGTAGAAGCAGCAGTCCAAGCACTCCAAATAGGAAAGGCCGCAGGAGTGGATAATATCCCTGCCGAATTGGTGAAACAAGGAGGAGAAGCAATGATAAATGTCCTAACCAATATTTGTAACAAAATATGGCTGACAGGGGAATGGCCCAATTCATGGAACCAATCTCTCATCATCACCCACCCCAAGAAATGTAACCTACAGCTATGCCAAAACTATCGCACCATTAGCCTAATAAGCCACCCAAGCAAGGTCATGCTGAAGGTCATACTGAACCGACTAAGACCATATGCCGACAGAATCATTGCTGAAGAACAGGCGGGCTTCAGGCAAGGACGTGGCACTACTGAGCAGATCTTAAACCTCCGAATACTATGTGACAAATATGCTCAACACCAACAAAACCTATACCACGTCTTTGTGGATTTCAAGAAGGCATTCGACAGGGTCTGGCATGCTGCTTTATGGGCCACCATGAGGTACTACAACATCAACACAAACCTAACCAGAATGATATGCAGCCTCTATGATAAGGCCACCAGTGCAGTCTTCTTCAACAACAACATCGGAGAATGGTTCAGGACCACGGTTGGAGTACGACAAGGCTGCTTGCTCTCCCCCACCCTGTTCAACATCTTCTTAGAGAGGATTATGTCAGATGCAATGGAAACGCATGTAGGGACAATCAGCATTGGTGGCAGAACAATCACCAACCAACGCTTTGCGGATGATATAGACGGACTGGCCGGAAGCAAAGAATAGCTAGCCAACCTTGTAAAGCGTCTCGACAAGACTTCAGTGTCCTTTGGCATGCAAATCAGTGCAGAAAATACAAAAATGATGACGAACAGCACCACTGGCATCGCCACTGAAATTAAGGTCGGGGGGGGGGGGGGAAATACTAGACAGTTGGCAGTTTCAAATACCTAGGAACCATTGTTTTGGAAGAAGGCTCCAAGCCCGAAGTGATGGCCAGGATTGCGCAGACCACAACAGCACTAAAGAGGCTCAAGAAAATATGGAACGACAAAAATATAGCCCCCAGCACCAAAATCAGGCTGATGCGCTCACTAGTCCTCTCCATTTTCTTGTATGCCTGTGAGTCCTGGACATTAACAGCAGAACTCGAAAGGAAAATAAAGGCGATGGAGATGAGATGTTTCAGAAGCATTCTTGGCATCTGCTATAGAGACCACATCACCAATGAACAAGTGAAAGAAAGGATTCGTAAAGCAATTGGGCAATACGATGACCTCCTGGTGCTGGTAAAAAAGCGAAAACTTGAATGGTTTGGCCACGTAACAAGGAAACAAGGGCTCGCCAAAGAAATCATGCAGGGCACAACTAGAGGAGGGAGAAGAAGAGGAAGACAGAGAAAAAGATGGGAAGATAACATCAAAGAGTGGACGGGATTAAAACTAGGCGATGCTGTACGTTGTGCAGAAGACAGAGAGGAATGGAGAAGGAAAGTTTTCATGTCATCTGTGGCGTTCCAACGGTCCAAGGACTAAGGGACATGATGATGATGAATTTTACTAGACCTTTACTAGACATAAGATACTTATATGAACCTTACAAGATCATACTCTATGTGTGTGTGTATGTTAATAATTATATTTTTCAGGGATTATACTTTTTCACTTGCTGTAACTTAATATAGTTTTATTTCTGTATATTTGATTTTAAATATTTTATATAAACTTTATATTATAAATAATTGTATATTGTTAATATCAATAGCTATGGTATAATTTTTCTTTGAATATTGGTTTTCAGTCCTTTCATACGAATTGTTCATTTAACCACATCTTAAAACAGATTCAATTTTCAGAAACATATAATTGTAGGTAAAAATCAAGCTAATTTAAAACAATCATGAACAAAGAGTTTGGTAATTTTATCTGTCCCCACAAAAGATTGTTTTCCCCATTCCTAATAAAATAGCCACTATTTTGACAGTTTTCTTCTAATGCTTACACTATTTAAGCTGACAATATGTAAGCTATGCTTACAATACATACGTACAATATGTTAGCCACAAAAGTGTAAGCCCTGCTATCCATATGTTGTTTTTTTTACCTTAGTCTAAAGGAGGAATTTAAATTTGCCATCTTTTTCTGTTGCTACATTAACCAGTGCCAGCTTTAGACACTTAAAAAATTGATGGTTATTTTTAGCCTAACTATTAACAGCAGTTTTCTTATGCAATTAAAAAAAACAGTTTATTAAACTATAACAGATATCATTCATGGATGGTTTTATAGTTTAAATTTCCTGTTTAAATCGTATAAGTGGCCAACAGATAACTCCAGTCACTCAAGAAACGTACAATTCTGATGTCTATGTTTTATTAAACATGATAAATTGTTAGTGCTAAATATAAAAGATATTTTCAGGGGGGGGGGAGTCACATGGTGCAGGCCATAGCTTCCCTGTTATGTGAAAGTCATCAGTGTGGGAATAAGTTGGTCCAGCTCAGGGTTATGAGGTCAATGAATACATGGGAGACAACTATTGATCCCACTGGTCCTCTGGATCAGTGGCTAGGCTCCAGAAGTAGGGGAAGTGGTGCGAATATGTTACTACATAACAGGAAATGTCTCTTCTGTGTTTTGAGGAGACTGGAAAGTGGATATGTTCTTTTCATATAGGCAGAGTTGGGTTGCTATCTTTGCATAGGTCTTTGCATTGGATCTTGAACATGACAGATCTTACCATTGTCTCTTGGACAGTACAGAACTGAGTACTGTCTCAGACAGCATAGATCTTTGCATTGGATCTTGAACATGACAGATCTTACCATTGTCTCTTGGACAGTACAGAACTGAGTACTGTCTCAGACAGCATAGATCTTTGCATTGGATCTTGAACATGACAGATCTTACCATTGTCTCTTGGACAGTACAGAACTGAGCACTGTCTCAGACAGTAAAGATCTGACCACCATCTCAGACAGGAAAGATCTGAACATTCTCTCTTCGAAAGAACAGATTTGAGTAATGCAAGTTGGTTAAGCAGGCCATAATTTTATATAGTTGTTCACATTCCATTTTAATATGGAATCACAATTTCTATTAATTGTTTTAGTAATATTTTATGAAAAGAAATAATTTGAATATAAAAATTAAAATTCAGTCAGTCTATTATTGTTAGTGTGAAATTCCCATTGATATTATGAAAATACCATTATTTTTTTAAGCACCATTTCTGTTTGTAGGCAGTGTTAAGTATGATGTCAAACCAACATCCTTCACTTGCATTACATGTGTATCAACAAATTGAGATCATCAGTTTTGTGACATTTAAAGCAGTTGAAAATTATGTATTTTCCTTGAGAATAAATACCATTAACTCTTTCAATGCCAGGAGGGTTTCCACATTTGTGCCAGACCAGTTTTCAGCAAAATGAATTTTGATTATCTTGATTTTAGCAAGATAGCTGTATTTCATATCAAATTAAAGGAAATTAAACGGAGAATGATAATGTGTAAGATCAAACAATAGGGCAATAATAGTTTCAATTTTATTGGTAATAATATGAGATCAAAAGTATGTTGTTTTTTTTAATGTGCACCAAATCTGAACTTATCAGACAACTATATGGACTGTGTAGCTGGTATCCTATTCTGCTTCAATCATCAGAAATTATACCCATTTTTTACCAGAATGCATCTTACATATTTTAAATATTCCTTTTAGTGACAGAGTTATACACATTTTTGTAACATTAATTTCACCCACAGAACCTTGCATGTTTTCACTGAGACGCTTTTCTGTACTGTTGATGGGCTTTTTCCCTGGCTTTGATTGGGTGGGCATTATTGGAAAAACAAATGGCAACAAACCCTACTTCTAACAGGAAGGAAGTAAGAAGATTTGTCATTCATTTGAGAAAATAAAAATTACGATAGATTGATGTAGGATTGGCACAAACGCTGCCACTCAAACCAACTATTTATCGTCCATTGGCATGGAAAGATTTAACACTCTTGAAAAACGTTTGGTGTTCAAAAAAATATTTAAAAACTATATATTGAGATGTGTAAAATGTTTTCCAATTTTTCATTCTGAAAGGTCAAATGAAGAAAATTCACATTTATGGTTGTGACTTTTTAAATTTATTTAATTGCATTCTATATCTTCTGAATACTTGTAAAAAAAAACATATTGAATTATTGCCACCTTTTGAGAAAATGGTGATGTCTGTTATTATAAGAAGTTTTTTATAACGTAGTACCCCAACCTAGGGCTGGGCTCACCACGCTGTACATACAAGTTAACAAACATAATCATGAACTTAAAAATTAACATACTTAAGGCAAATAAAACAAAACAAATGTGTATTCGCCCAACCATTCCATAACTTTTTAAATGTCAAGCCATGGACAGCACCCAGCAGAATCGTTTATCGGTCAGAAGGGGGAATCAGTCAGAATAACAGAGTTTAAAGAGATGTGTTTTGGGTGCAGTTTTGAAGGCTGTGATGGTCGGTATATTGCGGATGTGTAGGGGAAGAGATTTCCATTGTTTAGGTTCACAGAAAGAGAAAGATCGTTCACCGTATGTTTTTGTGCAAGTCTTGGGGACAGAAAGAGTATGCGTGTCTGTTGAAGGGGTGAATATCATCTTTACCTTCAGTAAAATGTACATCGCCATCCTCACCTTTAGCCAAAAAGTAACTTACCTGCTATTGTTACAGGGGCAGCCACGTGAACAATAAGAGCACCCCTTATACGGTCACCAGAATAGTAGACAAGGTCAGCCTGCTCTAAACTCAGCTCGAGGAGAGCAGTGCTGGTCATCTTGTCATGAAAAGCCAGCATGGGGCTGTTGGTGCCACAACATATCATAGTGTTGTCATAGAGTATCTTGCTGTCATATTGGCTATTTCAGCAAATCTGAATTCCAAATGCTTGGTTCTTCTTGAACATTACTATGAAATGAGTGAAATAAGTTTTTTTTAAAATTATTTTGGTTTAATTATTATAAATGGTATCATTTGCTCTGAGAATCGAAACAAATAAAAAATTTCAAATGGGAAACAGGCGTAAATAACAACAATTGCTGTTACTACTTAGCATTAAAAAAATGTATATTAATCACAACAGAAGGTTATTGCTATGAAGCTAAATATACTCTAACTGTAGCCATTATATTAAAATATTTGAGGTTTTCTGTGCGTAAATTCTCAAGTAAGATAATATGAGATCGTTTTAAATAACCAGATTATATCCTATATTACAGTAGTGAACTGTATGTAACACAAGTGAGCACAAAATTTTCATTATCCCATTAACCCAGTGTTCTGCAAGGCATGGCTCAAGAGCCTCATGAAGCTCATTGAAGGTATTGATGTGACTCTTTTTTTACAAATCTATGACATTTAAATAAGCTGTCCCTATTTGTCACTCTCAAAATATTTTCTTAGCAGATCAGCATCTTAAATCTTTAAATCAATCAAAATACTCACACAAAAAAGGTTGCAGACCCTACACCTGTATTAACTTATAATATCTAGCAAGGAATACTTATTGTCACTTCAAATCTTTAAGCACTTGATTCTTCTAAATTATTATCTTAAAAACTTCACATTGTAATGTAACTAAGTAAGCTGGCAATAGTGCAAAAAATATAAAGATTTGTCGATACAAAAAATAATTTATCTCTCTTTATTCAAAAACAAAATTCCTAAAATTAAAAACACACACATGAATATATGAGTGAGTGTAATTGTTCCACATAAGATCATAAAGCTATGCAGTGAGTGAAATTTACACACAAATGACTTCATTTTCCATTAACTGTAACATATATTTATAAAAGTGCACACTATGCATGTATCACAAATAAACTACTATATACATAAATCAACATATATATATATAATTTTCTATGAAACAATGTCTGTCACTAACACTAACGTTCAATAGCGTGTAAAATAAAATACCTGATAATTGCGCAAATTCAGATTCTAAAATATACCGCAAGTGCATTTTGTCTGTGATAATTTTTAAAAATTGTTTTATAAATCTGTGGTATGAAGTTAGAATATTAATAAAGTTCAGGGGTGTGAAAAAGTGTGAGGTTACGAACCTGTGGGATTCTAAAAAGTGCATAACTTGAGATCATGTTTTGTTAAGTAACTTTAGTAGATGGGACGTTCAAGCATTGCAGCCTTCATTGTTTGGTTGGCCTTAACTAATATATACATAGATATATTACATAGATATATATAAATTCAATGATCTCTCTTCTATCATGGGTTCACTTTTTGCGATCTCACTGTATAATGAATTTTTACTTGTATTTATCTTCTTTGGTATCTCAGATTTTTCACTATATCACAGAATTTTGTAAAAAAAAAGGCATTTGTATATATTAAATATTTTAATTATTTTTGCAGTAAAATAAGCCTTTTCTAGTCTAAAAAATTGAAAACAATATAAAAAAATAATTAAAATATTAATTCAAACATTAAAAGATTATTAATTTAAAACAAAATATGCAGCATACAGCCGATGAATAGAAAAAGACTCGCAGTTATGAAAAACGCAGCTATGGCACACTAAGACTTTTGAAAGTGTTTTAGAGCATAGGAATTGTTTAAAAGAGTGTTGGAAAGGTTAATGTGAGCAATGTTTATAAGATTGTGGTGAGGCTTTATAAAAGTTTATATATATATATATGTTACGGCCAAAGCCCGAAGTTCGGCCAGTTCCCGAATTGGTCGGCCATTTCGCACTTTGGCCAAGATGTTAGGCCAATGTCCGATGTACTGGAAATGGCCAGTGTATATGCTACTTTGGCCGACCAGTTTGCGAACTGGCAGGAAATCCCTGGCCAATATTCAATGTGCTGATACAAGACTCTCAGACTATGTCATAATAAACAAGAAATCAGGAACAAGAGGTCAGCAGCTCATGCTAGTTTGCAAACTCAAGGTGCCAAGATGCTAAAAAATTCAGATGCAAAATTCCCGCCAGCGAAAGTTGGAGATAATGTACGCATCCGTATAGTAGATGTTGACAGAGGTCGCGGTCATCCACGAAGCATCCTTGCAGTTGTCATGAACGTCGAGGGCGCTTTCTACAAGCTAGGAACAGAACACGGTGTTCTCAAACAACTGTATTCCAGAAGTGAAATTACCGTTCTGCACGAGAAACTGCTCACATTGGCATCCGTGGGCACATAAGAAAAATCACTATGAACCACCGCGTCTTCACAATCACTGACCGGCGGTCAAGGCTACACTCGATGCAATTGCACTACCAAGTCCTCAACAAATCGCTGCAAATGTAAAAATAAAAAACTGCTGTGTCATTCGAAATGTCATAAAAGTTCATCTTGTTGTAACAAGTGATGATAGAGATTGGTCATTTACTGTAATAAACTAATTTGACTTTTTGGCAATTTAGTATAATTAATAATCAATATAATATGATTATCATTACCGTATACAAACACCCAAAATCATTCATGACCTTTTTCTTCCGACTTTGGCTGATCGCCCCATGCCATTTCGCAAACTGGCTGGCCAAATCCCGAAACCTACAAAAGATCGGACATTGGCCGGTCAATGTGATGCGATATTGGCCACTTCCCGATTTGGCCGGCCAGTTCCTGATTTGGACGATTTCGGGCTTTGGCCGTAACATATATATTTAATAAATTAAATATGAGGTTGCTACTTTGCCCTAACATCTGTGATAGATGAGGCCTCACGGTATACTATTAGTAATGGTTTATTTTTGTCAGGCTAGTAGTCACTCATGGAAGTTAGTTTTGTTACTAACAGTGAACAGTGTTAGGGCTAGAACATTTTTCTTTCCAATGTAGGCCTATAGGCTACATTATTTTGTATTCATATTGAATGTGAAAAATTGTTGAAAATTTAAATTTGTTAACTTTTAATTTCATTTTAATGAAACAGATATAATTTTGTGTGATATGTCACATTATTTTGACCATCTAAAATACAACAATAGTAAGCCTATATGCTAAGAATAATTTAATTGACCTAGTGATTTTATAATTTGTCATCATATAGTCATATATCATTATAGATATTTTTTAATTTATTTTAATGATTTAGGAAATTTTATCAAAATGAAAAGGGATTTTTTTTATGGAAAACAATTCAGTATATTATTATATATTATAATATATATATTTAGATAATCAATTTTTTTAGCTATACTCTACTGGGACTGCAATATTTTCACTGAGATACATGCATAGATAAAAATGCGAATTTTACATTTGAAAAAAAAAAAAGGAAAAATTAAACCAAAATCTTTTTCACAGTCGAAGGCCAAAGACCTGAATAGCTGTAAATAGAAAAAATCCTTGAACCAATTCCTAACATCTTGCCACTCACTACTAGCGTTTTCTGGCATAGTTCTAATTATAGCTCGACACGCAATCAATCATTCAATCATCAGCAGCTGCATTAATTAAAAGGAATTATTGGCAACTAGTGTCTTGTCATCATAACCCAATAACCACACTGTCCCCGCGTAGCATTACATACAACGTATTTTTTCATGAAAATAACAAACCATTACCCACCATCATCTTAAAGTCATAATATTAGTCTGTATCGTTATCTAAATAAGACTTAAAATTGATAATTTAGACCTACAAGTAGTACAAGCTGAGCTTTCGTAAGCTTATGTTTTCTCAATTATGAACTCAACGCATGCGGTCACTCGCTCAATGGCTGCTTCCAGTGACAAATGTGTTTCTTTTAAATATATTCACGTTGAAAACGAGGAGTAACTCACCTATTGAAGTGATCAGGACGACATATCGGCAGCTTACTTGTTACAACCCATCATGAAACATCGCCAACTTACAAATGTATTGCGACAATGTGTAGGCCTATCCATTAAGTTAATCCTTTTACCCGGGCCTTTCTTTAGAGGTTTATCCGTATATCCCTGCAAACAAACAGTTAAAAGTAGCTCGTCTCAGCCGCAATCCTGCTCTGCGAAACCTATGTGTATTAATGTGCCTGGGTTAAAAATACAGGAAAATTGGCGAGCTGGGTTTTCTAAACGGCTCGCACGCGCAAAACAAATTATCGATCGCCCTTTCGCCCCCGCTGTGGGTAATAAAGTGTTGAACGGCTGGGTTTGAGGATAGACTGGCAAGGGAAATGTCATTGATGGTAGCACATTTTGAAAGTACGAGAAAAGCAAAGATAAATTATTATACACAATGTTTTAACATAATTAAAATTGATGGCTGGTTAAGTATATTGATAAATGCCGGAGAGCATTGTCACTGACACATCTAGGGTCAGTGGAGGCGATGGCGATGGTGCCGGGCCTGAATCTGGATTATCCATACTAAGCCATAGGGCAAGATGAGAAACGTGGTAGTGACCAGGGCCCCCGGGGCTCACAAAAGGGCACTGGAACCAAACTAAAGGTGCATTCACATATGATAACATATCATCGCCAGCTTTTCAGAGCAGTACTGACCATTATATATAACTATGGGCCCCCCTTGTTGGCTGTGCCCACCAGTGGCGTACCTAGGATTAGTGCCGCCTCGGGTGGGCTGCTGGGACTATTGCCTCCCCCTTCCACGACAAAAAATCTGCAGCTGACCGAAAATGTATCCCCAATCTTTAATGAAAAATGGTGCCGCCCGGAGTGGACTGCTCTCTCTCTCTCTCTCTCTCTCTCTCTCTCTCTCTCTCTCTGCACCCAGGGAGACAGGTTTCCCACGGGCCTTCACCCATAGCCTGTCGCGTGTGCCCTGCAACCCCTTTGGCTTCAGAAGGCCTCTGATATGTAAGGGGGTCAAAAGTGTGATGTGGGGGAAAATGTTAAATTTCAGCTTTGAATCAAAAGGGAACAAGAATCATTTGCTTGTAAATATGTCGTTACTGATTCGAGAATTAGCGATGAAAACACTTTCTATCAAATTTTCATACCCCAAAATGTTTTTTTCTTTTTTTTTCAAGGGGGTGGGGTGTTAATGATTTGTTCAGGGGGTACGTGTTTTTGGTGTGGGGATTAATTGTGTAGCTTTTGCTATGCGCTTTGTAATTGTGACTTATTTGGGTATACAGTAAAAATAAAATGTGCTTTTGAGGGGGAAAATGATGGAGATATGAAACGTGTTCTCGTCAGAAGTTTACTCATTTACATAACCGATTCTTAATAAATGATACATCACCTACAATTGCATAAAGGCAAACAAAAATTGAATCTAAGGGATTTATATGAACAACTTAGTTTTTTTAGAGCGATTTTTAGTTTTAAATATTAATTCAGTTGATAATATTTTCTTAAATTTTAAATTAAATATATTTAATGACAGGATGAGGAAACCTCTAAAGAAATCCCCATGGCCATGAAAAGAGAAATCCGAGTCTGGCACAGGTGGGCCTACTTAAAAGACCGCACCATAAAAAATAGCATTTTTTGAAATGTAACATATTTCGTGTTGTCTGTAAAATGAAGAAAGATTTTATTAGTAAATCAACAACATGGGCTTATGATATTATGATATACTTTTATTATTTACTTTATTAGCCATTCCGGAAAGCAACTCTAGAGGCCTTACACTCAGTGGCGTAGCGAGGGAGGGCAAGGGGGGCATCATGCCCCGAGCGCTACTCACAAAGGGGCGCCAAATGGTATATTTTACATATAATATTGTATGGTTTTTTAATAGGGGGGCACTAAAAAGGTATTGTGCCCCGGGCGCGAGTTAAGCTCGCTACGCCACTGCTTACACTTACCCAGCCCCAGGTTAGGGAACTTGATTCGAAGTGGCTATATGTACACGGGTACCAGAATTGAGAGGTTGGGATTAAACACGAATTAAAATATTATTGTTGGGTTTGTAAAACCAAATGAGGTATCAAATGAAAGATAAATGACTTGGATAAATTTACCTCGGCCTCGGTTACCGAGTCCCCGCCCAATCAATAATCTAAATTTTTATTATAAATACATCTCACAAAAGGCTACACATTTCCAACTAGAAATCTTTTAAATGTTTTGCTATATGAGACTATATGAATGCCATTTATTTTTTAGAATTAAACAGGATTATTTTCATTTTGTTAAAATATTTTAATTTAAAAAAAAGTCTCCCCCCTCTCTACCTCTCTCTGTGTTTGTGTGTATCTTTCTAAGGATAATAGTGTCTAACCATTTGTTTTATACATTATCATTATACATTTAATGTTAGTTTAATCTTAGTTATTTGAAGAAAAAAAATATGTAGACGTAGAGATTTAAAACCATAGCTCTGTGTTTAAAACCCATACAGAAAATTATTAGTAATTTAGCTGTTTACTTTTAAGGTCACCTTTTTATATATTTTGTTTCAGGAATTTTAAAATCTCGGAGTCAAAAATTTATCTTTTAAAAATTCATAACAAGATCGTAAAGATGGCAATGAAAGTGAAACTAAAAAGTATGGTTGTTTATTATAATTATAGTATAGGCTTACTATTATTAGCCTTGTTAATTTGATTTATTATTATTAGTTAGTGAGTACTAGTTTCTAGCATAAGTCTAAGACTACTAAGAGTTATTAAGTTTTATATACGGTAACTGGGCGTAACTTGAAACTGTATTTGTACGAGTATGATATTGATATTATTAATAATAATATTATTATTATTTATTAAGGCTGCGGGTATTCGACTATTCATCAAGAGTGAGAGGTTGGGTTTATTAAAAAAGATTTAAAATATTATTGTGTTCTTAAGACAAAATTCAGGGCTAATTTGGAGAGCTATGCCCTGACGTCATTTGCGTGTTTTGTCCCTGGTTCCGATGGCCGATAGGGTCAAAACCCAGGTTAGGGATAAGTTTAGGGTTCAGGTTAGGTTTAGGGATACATTTAGGACATAGACATAAGTTTGCGTATCTTGGCAACCAAGATGGCGGCCACGGTACTATCTCTCCAAATTTACCAAATTCAGTATCAAATGGAAGATAATTGGGCTCATGATCTAATTCTAAGACTAAGAGATTGGGCTTGGCCCATGACGTCATTAGCGTGTTTTGTTAAGTTGCTGTTTTATTATTATGTCATTTATGTTGCTGATGACTTTGGGGTTCAGGTTAGGTTTAGGGATAGATTTAGGGTTCAGGTTAGGTTTAGGGATTCATTTATAATTTAGGAAATTTTTTCATAATTTTTAAATGTTTTATTCATAATTTTACGGGTCACGGCAATCAAGTAGGCGGCCATGGTAAAAAACGCAGGCCTATCTCTTCGCAATTACCGATAATTGAATTGACCATATTTAGTAAACTTACTTCTTCAGTTTAACTAAAATAAACTACCAAAATTCACAAATGACACCCGAATAGCATTTGTGAAGTTTAACTTAAAAAAAGGACCCGTGTCCGAATTGCGGAAGTTAACAGTTGTCTGAGCTGTAATAGGCGTAGGAACATAATGTCCACAGTTGTAAATTAGCATTTTTTTAAAAATTGTGTCCTAAAATTTTAATTGGAATCTTGAAAAAATCCACCTCATTGTAAACCAATGGTGCCTTGACAACACTCAACCACAGACAGACTGTTAAGTTACAGTTATTTATCCAGATACTCATTATGGGAGTTTGTAATCATTTTCAATAAATAAATAAATTCAAAATGTAAAATCTGTATGTCACAATCCTTAAGCAGCCTACATGACAAGATGAAATTCTAGATACATATAGTGTTATAGAAATATGAAAAGAACCTACACATCACATAGTTAATTTTCCCTTCGGACTTGGAGAACGAACCACACTTAACACCTTACTAATATGTACCATTTTATTAAAACAAATATTAATTTCCATTTATTTGGATCATTAAATGAATTTTATTTTATATTAATATATCATGTAGTCATAGTACTCGGTAGGAGTGTTGGACTGCGATAAAGCTTTAAATAGGTTAATTAGACGTGAACAACTTGTGTCAATATAACAATATATGTTAAGCTTTAATAATAATTTTTCATAATACACAAGTAGACGTTTCGGCACATGCCTTCATCAGTACAACAACAAAACATTTAAATAAGTATAAATTAAATTGACATAATATATATATATGCATATATCCTATCTAAAAAAGAGAAAAGATAGGAGTGGGGGCAAAAACCAAACAGAAACAAAGTAAAGAAGAATGGAAAGGAAGTGACTTGGAGTAAAATGTACAAAATCTACTCAGTAGAAAAAAATGAAACTAAAAGTTTGAAACTATTTTGATTCCATTTAATTGACCTGTAAGCTATGTATTCTTTTGCTTTTAGTTCACATTTCACATATCCGCTGGCACTTATGAATTTGTGTCTAGACTAATTAATATTCTACTACTCCAACAATTAACACACACAAACATTTCTTATTTAATCGTTTTCTAAACTTCATTATTGCATTTAATTTTATTTATCTTATAGTAGTTATAGATTCTAACTACAGTCGAACCCGCTTATCTCGACCTCGGTTAATTCGCCAACCCTATTAAATCGACGTTTTTGAAGTGGAACCGCCAAATTCTCTCTTTGTCTTAGCATTTTCTCATCGGTTATGTCGCCGAACCCTAATATCTCGAGTACAAAAGAGGGCCAAATTTGCCACTTAATGTTGGTTATCTCAATCCCCATGACCAATCGCCAGCTTTTGAAAATGTTAGTTATAGATGCCACTTCACCATCTCACTACCGTATTTTCGCGTTTGTATCGAAAACCCCATCTTAGCAGTGCATTGTTGGTTGTCAAGGAAATTTGTGGCATACGAGACACATGGGTAGGGGGATTGGTAGGTGTGTCAAAGGTTATAAAAATATCACCGCAACATATCGTATTGATCGTGATGATATTGTTTGCTTTGTGTGTCACAGTGAACTAGCTATCTGCGGGTGGGGGAAGGTTGGTTCAGCGGAGCGAAATAATGACGTCACAGCACGGAAAGACGTGTTGGCGGACACAGTGTGTTGTGACTATGTCATGTTGAATATTACCACTACAGCGATCTCTTTCTGAAAACACAAAGCAATAGTATACGGGTATACGATAACTGCGAAACGCTGTTGTGTAAAAAAAAATAATAAAAAAACACGTGCATGTACATTCTCATTTATTAGCGCACATCATGTTCATAAAGAAATTTCAAGCACATGTTAATATTTTGCCGCCATATTGGTTTTCGTTTATCTTGATCCTCGGTTATCTCAACGCTTTTTGGCAAACCCCGAGGCCGTCGACATAACCGGGTTGTACTGTAGTTATTACTGGATCCTTCTTTTATTTAAATAATTACATCATAAGTAGGCCTAAATTTATTTATTTCTTATATACTGGTATTAATATTTCATTAGTTGTATGCCTAAATAAAAAGATCACGTAAATTTCTATCTGTTTTGTTATCTTTGTTGAATTTTTTAATAGTTTTGTATTTTGATGTTAAAATGTTTAAATTCTCTCTTCCCTCAATCACCATCCATTGCTGAAATTTAAAAAGGGTAAGAGCAACTCATAAACATTTTTTTTATCAATTAGTGTTTTTATTTTATATTGTACAAATTTATTGGAATTACTTTATATTTATTTTTAAACTAATGCAGAAGAATTAACCTTTCATAAATAATCTAAACATCAATTTAATATCTTGATATTAAATGTCTAAAAGACTTTTATAATGTAACTGAGAAAGTCACTTAATAAGCAAGTAGTGGTATAGTAATATGAATATTTTCATTTAAAAACTTTCATCTTTAAGTGCTAAAATAAAAGAAACTAATATTATTATTTACAGGCATGCTCCACATTTATGTTAACTTTGTTTACTTGAAAACTGATGTTAATCATAGCAATACCAATATTTAGTGTTTCATTTTTTCAATACAAGCCCTAAGTTATAAAGTGCGCAACCCTGTATATTATAATGTAATAATCTTTAAAAAAATGGAAATTCATCAAATAAATGAATTAATTACGAGTAGTCGTGTGAATAATCAAAAGTCAGATGTTTGCTAGCAAGAAATTTGATTAAAGCAGTAAAAGGTGTAGATATTTGTTTATTGGTAAGTTAATGGATGAGGGGTGCTTTTGGATAATATGAATAATGTGTTAATGACAAAACTAAACAGCTTGAGGGGATAACTTTGTTATAGCCACTGTATAGCTGCATAACCAATTTGGTGGTATGCAATTATAGAACAAGTGACCAATTCATTTTTTGGTGTATTTGAAGAAATAAATATATAACATTAAGTGAACATTATAAATTTAGAGAAAGTGTTGAAATATGAAGAGATCAGTTAAGGACCAGGAAATAATTTATTTCTCTCTCCTTCCCCCCAACCCCACCCCCCTTTTCCCCTCTCTTCATATGTAAAGCTGGACTGGAGTAGCAGTCTGGAAGTGGATAGCCAATGATGATAACTGTGGGATATGTAGAATGGCTTTTGATGGCTGCTGCCCAGATTGTAAACTGCCAGGAGATGAATGTCCACTTGGTAAGTACACTAACATTATTGTGCATTTAGAATTACAGAAATGAAGAGATACATTGGATGATTCCCTTGTAAAACATATTTTATATAAAAATAAATATTGGGTTTTATCTTTAAATTTTTTCAGTTTTTCAAGTTTACTTTATTGCTTATCTATCTGCTAACAAAATATTCATTAATATTTTGTTTTATTTATTGATAAATATTATTTTTTTAAAGTTCATAAAAATATAAGGTTTTGTCACATTGTGATATATTGGACGTAACTGAGCTTTAAAAATATAGTTATCCCCATAATTCAAAGCCAAATATTGTGGATTATTAAAACAAGATTTTTAAGTAAAATTTATTTGATTGTAAAGTTGCAAAATTCATACATGAAATGAAATATTTAAAATATTGAGCAAACAAAAATTTAATTTTTATTTTGCATTGGGATTAGTGACTTCAAATTTGAGGTATTTTTAGTTAGACTTTCAGATCCTGCTTTGGGAAGGGACAAAAACACATCTAATTATATTTATGCTTTAATAAGTGATTTATGAAAAAGATTATATATTATAATTTAATATGCTTAACAAAAACTGGATGAGTATGACAAGCAGTTCATGTTTTAGTACAGTGGTTAACTAGTACATTTTCTAATGTAAGCTGTAAAATTGATTTTGTTTTGAATGGGATATGTTAAAAGGAAATACAAATGATTATATATTACTGTCCAATATTTTAAATTAATTTTTAATCCATACTTTTAATATTAGGTGATTATATTAGTGCAGATGTGAATCTTAGTAACTTGAAAATTATTAATAATTGCATTTTTAATAGCATCTTTATTTTCAGCTTTTGGTCACTTTAGCAAATTGTAGATTTATAAGACAGCTGTCAAGCATCAGAAAAGGTTACAACAAAATATGACGATTAAGTTGAAATTAAGATTGAAAATCGTACACAGATTTGTGACTGTCTTAGAGCTTCTAAAAGTAATATCACCACCACATTGAATGTATTTTCTTTAAAAAGGCCACGGAAACAGATGGGTTGCTTTCATTTAAAATTATTTTTTGTTTGTTTCAGTTTGGGGACAGTGTTCACATGTGTTCCACATCCATTGTATAGTAAAATGGCTTCAGTCACAGACTGTAAGCTCACCATGCCCCATGTGTCGCCAGGAATGGAAGTGGAAAGCTGGATGAAGGAAAACATGTTAAGCATATCATTAAAAATATATTGGTAAAAGTAATTGTATTTTATGCTTTGATGTATAGCTCAGTTTGTAAATTTGTTGATAAGACTTTATCCATTCTACAATGTGACTATAATTTTAGGCAAAATATGCCAAAGTTAACTATTTCTGTCACCAAGAATAATTTTAGTAAATATAGGGTTATGAAATGCTGTACCCCAAGTTGATTAGAATTAAGTCAATTTATGGAAATAAAAAAATAAAATATTTCATAGATATAATATTTAAATTAAATTTTTACTACAAGTAATACAATTTTCCACGAATATATAACACAGATTTTTCAATTTAATTACATAATAATATTAGATGTGATGGTTGAAATTATGTGAATTTAACTTGATCCCATCATAAAATTATTAAGTGTTAACTCTTTCTCATGGAATACATATAAATAAATAGATGGCCCTTATGTGTACATATATGTGCTAACTATCTCCCTCACTAAAGAAGCAGACTTGATGTTTATGAATTTGTTCTTAATAGCATTGCAAATGATGATTTTTTTCCATGTAAATTTTGGGTTGGTGGGTAGTATGGATTATGAGAAACAACCTAAGAGAGTTTTGAGATAAAAAAACAATTTTTTGTTTATATATTAAATAGTTTCTAAATGTACATATATTAATATTAGTCATTTATGTTTTTAAAAAATATTTCCACCGACCTTCCATATTATTTTTCAATTTTGGTACCAGGTACCGGAACATATGTTCTAACTTATTTTTATCCTGTCATATTTAAATCATCAAAGAACAAAAATTCTTGGAATACTGCGAGTACCACCTTGCTGAGATTCGCTTGTTAACTTTGTTTACTTGAAAACTGATGTAAATTATAGCAATACCAATATTTATTGTTTCATTTTTTCAATACAAGCCCTAAGTTATAAAGTGCGCAACCCTGTATATTATAGTGTAATAATCTTTAAAAAAAGGGATATTCATCAAATACATGAATTAATTACAAGTAGTCTTGTGAATAATCAAAAGTCAGATGTTTGCTAGCAAGAAATTTGATTAAAGCAGTAAAAGGTGTAGATATTTGTTTATTGGTAAGTTAATGGATGAGGGGTGCTTTTGGATAATATGAATAATGTGTTAATGACAAAACTAAACAGCTTGAGGGGATAACTCTGTTATAGCCACTGTATAGCTGCATAACCAATTTGGTGGTATGCAATTATAAGACAAGATAATACTGCTTATAATAATTGGGAATTTTGTACTATAATCTTATTTCATTTGGAAAATAAAATAACTTTTTAAAATGTTGAAATTTTTCTTTTTTTTTTTGTCCATTTTTTTTTCAGAGACCTCCACTCCAGTGGTTTTGAATCAATTTAATTTGAGAATATATTGGTGGCTTAATTAATATTATTATCTATCGTGTGTAAAACTAATTCATTGGAGTAAGTTAAAAGCAAATTATCATTGTTACCTCAATGCAATTATAGACTTTATGTCATGCTTACAAATATTATTATTAAAGTTAATTAGCTTTAATTATAAAAGATGATAGGTTTTTAAAGTACTGTATCTTAACCCAAGACAACAAATAAGCATCATTGTTTGCATATTCAAAGAACAAAATTTGAGCCTACATGAACTTTGCAAATATTTTCTTTTTTTTTTTAAGTTTTTTTTTTTTTAACTAGATGTTTCAGAATTAAGATTGTTAAAATTTTGTCTAGTCCAATGATATGAAGATAAATAAAATGTTTAGCCCCAATTTCAATTTTCTATTGATATTCTTTGAGCAGAGAAAGACTACATATAAATTATAAAGCTTTAATTTATTTCATTACTGTATTGAAGCAAAAAGCTTATGTGAGAGTGTGTCCTATGGGCCACTTGAGACATGCAAATGGTAGACTCGGTTGAGTAGAGAGGATTTGAAATGAATTACATCAGAGGGAGGAAGAACTCTTTGGCCGTTGCTGCTCATAGTACCACGTCTTATCCAACTCTCTGTTGCTGCTTATAATACCAGGCCTTATCCAAGTAATCCAACACTCTGAAGTCTACTTAAAGAATTTTATTTTCATTATTTTTGTCATTCATACGTCTGCTGGAGGTATTTCTGGCAATACTAGGAAGTCAGGGTGAGGTTTTCTTCATGGAGAATGAACAGAATCTCAGTAAGCAGATCCTCACTCCCCATGCAGCTTGGGACATCCGAGGCACTCCCCATGCAGCTTGGGACATCCGAGGCAGGGTTCTGGATGACCACAATAATTTTATTGAATGCATTTAAAACTTTATCCCAAGTAGGGCCCCATGACCTTCATATGACTGGAATAGGTGTCATTGGTATTCATCTGACTGGCAAAAGGGGTCCATGAACTAACAAAGATTAAGAATCCCTGGGAACTTCTGATACCCAGGGCAACAGGGGTTGCAGGAATGTTAGGATTTTCATTCATTTAATTTCTGGGTTTGCTCCTGTGGCCTTTAATCATGAGGATTGCAGATGCAAGGCAGCAAAGTTGAGGTTTGCAGATGCAAGGCAGCAAAGTTGAGGTTTGCAGATGGAAGGTAGCAAAGTTGAGGTTGGCAGATGCAAGGCAGCAAAGTTGAGGTTTGCAGATGCAAGGCAGCAAAGTTGAGGTTTGCTGCTGCAAGGCAACAAAGTTGAGGTTTGCAGATGCAAGGCAACATTTTTGCAGTAGGAGTTTTCCTTCTTTCAGGGGAAGTTTCTAAGTAGGGAATTGAATACTCATCAGTTAAATGAAGGTACTTCAGCTGCATAATATTATATAAAATCATTACTGAATGCATTACATTACTGCACTTGTTCTTTAAACTGAAGCATTAACTATCTATCAATCTTAAAATACACTTACATATACAATACCACACAAAAGAAATACATTTGAGACAGATTTAAAAATTCATTATAAAACTGTTTTAATGTTAAAATGAGGGATGACTTGATAATGTGCACTTAAACAGATGACACTGTCAATAGCAAGGCGTCATACAGCCAAAACAAGCACTAGCTAATCATAGTAAGTTCATTTTACAGGTAGAAGATTGCAGCTGGACACACGAGACCAATATATTTTCGTTAACACATTTGATGTGACCATTGAATAATTTATGTATTCAAAAACTCAGTTTTTTAAAATATCAATTTTTTCAAATTAATTATGCTGCCGTTCTTCTACTATGGTATATAACTAAATGATGTACAAACTATTTAAATGTACCATTTTTCATAAAATTTCCACAAATAAAAGCTGTGTAGATTAATAACAGACTGTTGAATAACATTTGCAATAAATAAATCAACCCAGGTGTTTATGAAAAAGTGAAACATATTTTTTACCAGTACCATACCATAGAAATGTCCAAAATATTTAAACAGCTAGAGAAATGTTTCAATACTTGGCTGTACTTTGTATTTTTATATTCAATATTGTTATCATTTAAAAACATTTTAAATTTGCACCTAAGTAGTAAAAAACAAATGTATCATTAAAATGTTAGCCATATCAGATCTCATTTGAACTAAACGTGGTATTCAAAATTTATGAAATTCAATAAATATTAGATATTATCTCACATACATACACTAAAATGCATGTTTAAATAATGACTAGAAATTCCTAGACCAAAAATATGTTAACTACATATACATTCATTGAAATGTAAATGACATAATTATATATACAGTTGAAATTAAGAAAGATAAATTAAGAACAAAATATATATAGATAAGACATTTTAACATAACACTTTATTACATTTTATCATCTAAATTCTATAAAGTTTAAAACAAATTTACCTGATACATTTTCATATTTGTGTCTGGCATTTTATAAATATAATGCATACACTCTATATATTTAATTGGTAACTGCTATGCATTGTAAAAAAGTAAATTCTGTATGACACACCAAGAAATTAGGAACCTTATGCAATTTAAATTAAAATATATTTCTTGACTTTTATATAAAATAATTTATTATGAGATTGAGAAGATACAGTATCTGCCATAAAACTCCTTTTTAAATGTGATCATTTTGATTGAAAAGTAGACTGTCAAAAATCTGAGTTTCAACAAACATGTAAGTGTTCAAAAGTTCAGAACCCAAAAATATATGTGGATTTTTTTTTTTCAATTTACTGTGATGACAAAGAAATAGTTAAAACATCAATTAATATACATGGAACTTGTAAATATTTTTTTCATTATTTTTAAGGTGTTTGAGATTGTAAATCACTGAGATAATAATATTTGGCTACTGATTATTTATTTCACAAACTTTATCAAGAAACCTATTACTCGATATTACTTATTTAATTAACACCAACAGTACACATTTTTAATATATTCTATTTAGTTTGCTCAAAGGAAATGAACTTATTTAAATTATAATAAATTTTAAAAATACAACTAAGTTCTGTTTCAATACTAAGATTGTTACCAGTACAAGGAAAGACACTTATTAAACTAAAGAGAATTGAAAAATGATTCGTATGGAAAAAAAATGTATGGTCCCAAAAAAGCCATTACATTGGTGCATTAATGTTCAAAACTGAAATAGTAAATTTTGACTTGATTCAAATTTAAATGTTGGCACACTATTTAAAAGTCCATTCATGAATTATAAAAACAAGTTTATGATGCACCTTTGTATATTATGAGGCTGTCATGCTGAATGGATTAAAATTGATTTATGTGAGTTAATGATATCTGAGTTAATTATCATGCAATGTTATTTTTAAAAACTATGTATGGGCCTCTCATTAATCATTTAGAATGGGAACTCCTGTTATAAACTAGTGTAATAATAATACATGTTTATCAGGTTTTATTTTGATTACTTAGAAACACAGTGGTGCATATTGGTATACAAATTTGTTTAAATCCATATTTATTTTTAACATTTTCCACAGTTAATAATTTTAGCATTTCTTCTAATAAGGCTTTCAATTTTTTGGAATTAGTTCCTAGATAAGTAAACATTCTTATTGTAAAGCACTGTCCAAATTTTTAAAATTATATTTACATAATATTTTGCATTTTAATTTTTTTAACAAATTCAGTAACTCTGTGAACACTACAATAATTATAATAAACCATAATAATATGAGGTGTAGCTTTTAAGTGTAATATGTAATCAAGTTACTAAACCATAGCATTTATGTTGTAGCTTCATAATCTCAAGCAGATACAATAATAACATTTAACTAGCTAAATGATCATAATCTAGCATAACAAATACTCATTTGTTTATGTTTTCTACAAAGAATTGTAAATTAAATTTTTTATTCATATTATTTTTGCAGAAAAATTCACATTCTTTCTTTTATTTTTTATAGACTGGAACCTTTATAAGAACAGTATTTATTAGCACATATGTAATGAAACCTCTTTCAGAATTTACATGATTTTGCAGAGACATAGTCATATTTTAAATTATTGTAACATGTTAGCTATATAACTTATTTTCCATTTAATTGTGCACAGATATCAGAAAATGTTTGATTACTTAATCAACTTTCAAACAGAGCATGCTTTAAAGCTTTAGAAGCAATGTAGCCCTAGTCGATTGGGTCAGGTAAGGTAATTGGCATACAAATTTATTTTTTTTAAAACAACCTAACACATTTAATTGTATTGAATATAAAAATAAATGAAAAGGCCTAATCTGCAATTATTTATTGCATATTATTATCATCATGGATTAGAAAATTTTCTGAAATAATAAATTAAATTGTAAACTTTTTAAAGCTTAAACTACCAACTGACAATTTTTGTTAATTCAGTGATGGAATATTTAACTTATTTACTTGATGGGAGACAATTTATTAAAACACAAGACATAAAACAGTTGTGATGAGAGTAACCATTCCACTAAAAAGGAAAATTTCTATGGATTGGAGAACATTTCCTTTTTTTCCTCTAAACCCCCCCCCCCCCTTTTTCTATTTGTCACACAACTTCAAACAAATTCAGAAACAATTTTTTAAATTTTACATCTTTTGAGAATATGCTTTTGAACAGCTCAAAATCAAAACTGCCTACCAGTAGTAAATACACTTTTTTTTAAGGTCAAACTTTATATTCAAACTATCTAAATAAATAACAACAGAAGAATTTCTAAGTGCTTGTGCAGGAAATGGGTTATGAAATTAGTAAAAAGAGGCATGATTTTTTGTTTACCCAATAACCATGAATTAACCTTGGCACTGATGGAAGATGCAAGCTATTTTGATAAATTTATAGAACTGCTAGAATCTAGAAGTTGCCAAATTTTAAAATTTTTAAAATAAAATTATTAAGGTTTGATTTAAAGTTTAAAGAGAATGATATGTGCCAACTTACAAGAAAGAAACATGTGTAATGCTAAGAATAATATTTTTACTAAGATGAGCTTTCTTTACTTTTTAATTTAATGAGGTAGAAATGATAAAATAAATGGATGACTATTATTTAGTATTATTATATTTTGTTTAAACAAATGAAGCCTGCTAATGTTATTTGAATTTAACAATTTAAAAAATTTTAAAGACACATGAAAAGGAAAAAAAATGTCTGAAAAGTATAAACAAGGATGGAAGCACATTCTAAATACATTCTGACAAAGAACACACCTGCTATACACATATGGTACATAGTATGAATGATAAATTTATAAAAATTGAATATGTAAATATGATTCATATATTTTCAGCTCAACAGTAACAATTGAAATCTTTTTAATATAGAGATAAACAAGATCATTTCTCTTAGATGTTGACCCAATAACTGAAAATTTCAATTACAAACAACTTTCAGATGCAAACATTGTTGTAATCTATTATATCTGAAAATATCAGTTTCCATAAAAAGTTGTCTTGAGTTATGGATTTTACATGTTTACTTCTATAAAATTTATTGTACTCAGAAAAATAATTTCTTTAGTGCACAACTGAATGTTATTTAGGAAAAGAAAAACATTTTAATTTGGTTATCAACATACTGATCCAGGTTGGAAGTTTGTCACTAAAAAATAATTCACATCATATTTAATATAGTTTTAATTTTCCTTTCCCTTTTTTATTTTTAAAGTTAAAATCTAGGCAATTTGTATAATTTTGCTATTTAAAAAAATATAATTTTAACACTTCTAAATAAGAATTGAAATATTTGTTTCCAATATTTAAAAGGATTTTTTCTATTTCTAAATCCAGTAGATTTTAAAAATAGCTATAACAATACTGTAAGCACTTGGTAAGAACTTTGTATAAAGATATCATAAATTGTAATATGTTTATATTTCAGAATGCCAAAGCTCACCAAAGAAGGACCTATAAATTAATGATTTTTTATACTAAAAATTAAATATATTTTATTTCATTAGCTATGACATAAAGTTTTTTTAAAACTTAAAAGTGTCTGTCCTCTATGGAATCCTTTAGATTGCAGAAAGTACAAAAATCCTTTGATCTCCTGCCCTTTTAAGTGTAACAAAAAATAATATTTGTACATGTATTCATTCACTCATGGCCAGGATTTTTTAAGAAACTCTAGACAGGTGTAGATTTGTACACCCCAGCTTCATCTCTCTTACAACACACAGTCAGAGTAATGGCAATAAGTCCAATGAGTAAGACAACTCCACCTACAGCACCAACTATGGTGTAAATAGTCCAGGAACTGATACTTCCTGTGTAATTGTTAGTGTCTGCTTCTTTAGAATTACCTGTGGGTACAGGCCCATTGTCTTCATTCTCATCCGGTTTCTGCACATTTAATCGTTTATCACTGTCTCCATTAAAATCCATATCGTCTTTATAGGTCCAAATGACAGGCATTGTTGATGTAGGAAAAGCTCCATTAGTGCTTTGGACAGGAGGGGTTGGTGTTGTATACATATTTAGGTCATCTTCAAAGTGCACCTTCTCTTTTCCCTTTTTATCCTTCTTTTTGTCTTTCTTTTTCTGGTCCTTGTCCTTTCGGTTCTTAGTACGTCTAGTTGTTTGGTAGAAGGGTTCATTGTTGAAATCATAGGAGTCAACCATGTCAGTCTTTTCTTCTGGTTCTGAGTAAGATGGATCATATTTAGCAGCATTCTCTCTTGTTGTCACATCAAAACTTGGTCTGGTTGGTACTGTAAAAAAGAGGTTTTTGCAAATCAATAATTTACTTTTACTAGTTTAAGAATTATTAATATTTTTATCACCAGCTGTAAAATATTTATACAGTATTCTAAAGTGAAGAATTTGCCTCTTTTTTTTTTTTTTACCGTTCATTAAATAATTTGTGATTTTTCATTTTCATCATTTTTTAAAATTTAGATATGTTTATCAAGTATCCATATGATTACACATAGTACTCATGCAAATGTTAATCTATACTCAAGAATTGTATTCTCTCGTTCCTTTATGTGAGTTTTCTTTTATTTAGATTTAAAATTTAAAGTGCAGCTTAAAATTAGACCTACATTGTGGTACTAATACAGGTTCTATAACTTTGAGATAGGCATTGCTATATTTGAGTCCCCAGATATTGCCAGCACGACATCTGTACATCCCCTCATGTTCCTTTTGGATATTGTCTATGGTAAAAACATGTTGGTCACCACTTAGATTTTGCAGCTGAGTGAGAAAACAAAAATACTATTAATTCAAAATGATAGTTAATGGCAATTTATAAAAAAAAAAAAAATGTGCTGTTTATGTATATTAAGATGTTAAAGTTTCTTTTTCAACAATTTCAAACTTATAGGAAGATAAGGATAGCCACTTATGATATTGTTCCACACAAATAATTTTTAATTCCACAAAATACCAAAATAAAATGGTCTTAAGAAATATGCCTACTCCATCCATTGAGGAAATCATTTTTTTTTTAAAGTGGAATATAATAAATCACTAAAATAGCTGAAAATGTCAGATTGAAGTAGATATGTATTATTTATGTCAGACTGAAGTAGGTATATATTAAAATTAGACTGAAGTAGATATATATTTCAGACTGAAATAGATAAATATATATGGTAGACTGAAGCAGATATATATTTAAGTGAGACTGAAATAGATGTATATTTACGACACACTGAAATATATATATTTATGTCAGACTGAAGTAGATATATATTTATGTCAGACTGAAGTGGATATATATTTATGTCAGACTGAAGTAGATATATATTCATGTCAGACTGAAGTAGACATATATTTATGTCAGACTTAAATAGATATATATTTATGTCAGACTGAAGTAGATATATATTTATGTCAGACTGAAGTAGATATATATTTATGTCAGACTGAAGTAGACATATATTTATGTCAGACTTAAATAGATATATATTTATGTCAGTTTGAAGCAAATATATATTTAAGTGACACTGAAGTAGATATATGTATGTATAGTTTGTAAGGCTGTTCTTTAAAGCTAACAGTTGCATAGAAGGAAATAAGCAGAGATCAGACTGCCAACTGAAGGTGGTTACCTGTACCTAGTCAATCATGAGATAAAAATACCTGCTAGAAAACACATATAACAATGAAAAGTACAAGTGCAGAGAGTACTTGCACTACTATCTGGCTCAATAAGTTCAAGATTGGAACAACATACATGAGCCAAATTAGGAATGTTAAAGATTTTCCAAATTAAAGAAATTCTCAAACAGGACTTCTGGTCTCAGCTAACAGCATTAATCTATGGACACCTGAGAGGAATACACCTGCATCAGGGCTCTGAACGTAAAGTTTGACATAGTCTATAAGAATATATTTAGTCCTGTATGCTTGAGTGTATGTCATAGTTTAATGATTGAACAGAAGTAGCATTCTAACAGAGAGGGGCAAAATGCTGTAATGCTTGATTGAATAGCTTTGTAATATGAACAATTGTTAATATATTTGTTTACCTCTTCGGCAGAATCTTCCTCTTCAGACCCAGTCACTTTCTGCCATCGAATAGTGGCTTGTGGATCATTGATAACCCTACATCTAAAGGCAACATCTGCCCCGACCATTTGTGTCACATTGTGAGGACCCTCTATCAGCAGGGGCCATAATTTCACTTCATAGGAAATAAAATAAAACACTTAAAAGTTAAGGCTGGCTGTGGGGGGGGGTTTTTTTGGTAGGGGTGGATTGGGGGGGGGGGGGTGGTCTTTGATTTGGTCAGTATTTTAAATAACTTGTCTAAGCAATCATTTTTAACAAGTATAATTATTGATCAACGTCGCATGTTTTTATTTTTCATAATTTAAATACATTTTATCAGTTAGATAATATTGTAAGTCCTAAATAGGCCAAGCAGTTTCAATTATTAGGGTGTCACACTCCAGGAGATTTGATCTTTTAAGAAAATTATCTTTTATGATTGTGATCTTTTAAGAAATTGATCTTTGATGAATGTGATCTTTTAAGAACATGATCTTTTATGAATTTGATCTTTTAAGAACTTATTTAATGAATGCAATCTTTTATTAACATGATCTGTTGTGAGCATGATATTTAAGAACATGATCTTTTATGAATGTGATCTTTTAAGAACACGATCTTTTATGAGTGTGATCTTTTAAGAGCCTGATCTTTTATGGGCATGCTATTTTAAGAACGTGATCTTTAGGAACATGATCTTTTATGAACATGGTGGCATTTTACAGTACCCACTTGGCACTAGCCTTTTGATGTTGCTGTGTGTGCGACCAGCAATCAATTTGATACATAATGCAATATAAATTGATGGTTCGAGGATAACTAGTTGTTGTTCTACTGCTCACCTTGTACAGTAACTTCAAAGTTCCATTCCATCATGCCGTGCTTGTTACTGACTTTACAGGTATAGTTGCCTCCCATATCATTGTTAGCCTCTGGAAGTTTTAATTTGTACCCCTGGAAAATTAAATAAGATTTGTTGGACTGCCGGCATTAGGAAAACATGACTCGTGGAGACTTTTTCAACTGTCATCAATAAATGATAGTTTTCATGATAGTTTTCATGATAGTTTTCATGTTAATGCTAAGTAATTTATGAATTAGCTTTTTAAAATATTATGTCCCAAACATATGCATTTGATACCTAGGTTACAGTTCTTTAAAGTTAGCTATTCATCTAAATTTGTTAAATTAGTTATCACAGAATAATTAAGAACTCTATACCTGGACTTTGTCAGATTTGCTCAATTTTTTTCCATTTTTAAGCCAAGCAATGTCAGGTTTCGGGTTCCCTGAGGCATTACAGTCCAGTGTAGTAGCCTCGCCCTCAACAACTGACACCTGCTGCTTCTTGAGGGCGGGCATGGAATCAGGCTTCCATTCCGGAGACTTCTCTGAAGAAAAACAGAATGAGGGACTGTGTTTATTAGTCTGACTGTCCTTCAATAAAGATCTAATGTTCAAGAAACTGGTTAAACACTAGAACTATTTAAAGCTTGAATACTTGTATATTATATTACCAGCCGTTTAGATCAATAAATATACTACTCTAGGCATGAAAGAAAGTTTAGTGTAATGGTGAGTTCTAATGGACTACGATTAGTCGATTGTTTTGTCACGTGATACGTGTAAAAACAAGTAATACTTCCGGTAGGCTGTCTGCAACACACTAGTCGCTCACAAATTTTTCTTCAAACAACTTTCTTCCTTTAATCATAACTGAATTATAATTATTGTCACATTTATGAATGTCATTTTAAAAAAAACGCGTGTATTCAAGAATATTTTGAAAAGTAAAATTTTAATTAACACTGGGGAAGCGCTGATGGAGACAAACATTTTGCTTTAGAATTAATGATAATGGCAATGGCTGATCAGCTGTTTATCTGTTGTTATGTGTAGCAAAAAGCCTACTAATGGCTGGTACGTATCACGTGACAAATCAAGGAAGTGACTAATCGTAGTCCACTAAGTTCAATAGCACGCAGAATAAAATTCCCGATAACTGCGCTAAATGATAAATGAGGTTCTTCACAATACCAAAAGACGTAATATTTTCATTTGTTTTATTGAAATATTCTCAATTTGAACATGGGTGCATAAATGTGCGGTACTACGTAAAGGGGCGGGCCATTAGAATATCAATAGGTTATAAAGTGTGTTACTCGAGTGCATGATGTTTTGTCAAGTAACATTAGCAGCTTGGAAGTTGACACACTGAGTCACATTGCCATTGCAACCGCCATTACCTGGCGGGGTTCAAGTAGTTCTTTCATAACAGATGGTTCTTTAAAAGCCTTCAATCCCTGACTTTGCAGCATGACATACAAGCAGTGTTTCTTTCAGAAAATTTCCCAAGGGGTTTGGGGCAGTGGCCAGAGGCGTAGCTAAATGGTGGCAGATGAGACAGACACCCCCTAGCGCCAAAATGGTATTTAATGGTTTTAAAAAATGGGATTCAGAGGTGGGGGGGGGGGGGGTGCGTAAAATGAATCTTATCCCCATACGCCAAACACTCTAGTTACAATTGTCGTAGAAAGTGGGGTAGATCGGGTGGTCCATCAAGGTGTCACTTTTTCTTTATATGAAGCTGTGGCATTTTCAGACAATTGCACAGTTTATAGAGCGGTAAAAATATCACCCGCCCGTGGCGGCACTAATACTAGCTATGCGCCACTAGGCGAGGGCGCCTTGGAATCCTGAGTTAAAAAAGAGCGGAAATGTTTTGATTATTTCAAAATCAAAAGGTGCAATTTGGTACATACTTGAATTTGATTGTTCTTTTAGACAATTTTGAACGGTCATTTCAAACGTTCAGGTAGGAAGCGCCAAATTTAGCCATAATAATGATCAAAGACATCTCTAGCTCCGCAGCAGCCCTTATAAGGGTATGTCTTTTTTGCCCTTACTTATTCTCGCCCTTGTAATCTTTATGGTCCCCAGAAAGGTTTTGATAAATTAATAATAAAGTACAATAGTGCAATTTAGAGCATTTCTGAATTTTTTAGCTCAAGATAGTTTAAAAACAAAAAATTAGGTGTCACTTAACCTTTGTGTGAGCTCAACAATCCCTACGTTTGAATCAGATATCAGAGGGGGGGGGGGAGGAAACCAATACCCCCCCTCTCCACAGGAAAGATGCATTCAAGTTTGAATCCATTTGTTTAAATATTATTAATTCTGGGTTCGACCACAAATAACGTTGTTAAGAATTCCATGATAGATGTCTGTTTCTGCGGCTGGCCTGGTTCTCTTATTGCAGGTAGACATAGAAACAAAACAAAAACCTTTTCACTTCTCCGGTTCTTTTTTTTAACTGGAAAAATATGTAACGTCAGTAGGCGATTAAATTTGAACTGTGGTTAATCATTTTTTCTAAAAGGTTTTGTGACATTAGATTGTGTGTTTTAATTCATTACATTCAAAATTAAGCTCCTATATATATTTTGCTTCTGGTGTGGCTGCTTCCTTTTCACAACCGCCTCCCGCAATTTTTTTTTACTTAACATGCTTTATATTAATAGTAGGCTACTAAGTGGGAAAAAAGTTGTCTCGTGGTGAGCTTCTTGCGTGATGGTTGAACTCGGGTAAAAAGTTGAATTGGTTTCTTTAGACCAGTGGTTCTCAATCTTTCGAATGCCGCGACCCTTTTATACAGTTCCTCATGATGTGGCGACCCCCAGCCACAAAATTATTTTCGTTGCTACTTCATAACTGTAGAATATATATGTTTTCAGATGGTCTTAGTCGACCCCTGGAAAAGGGTCGTTCGACCCCCAAAGGGGTCGCGACCCACATGTTGAGAACCGCTGCTTTAGACGGATGTGGTAGTATTATATTAATCAATGAAGAACCACGGGTATAGTGTAGGACTGTCTGTAGGACTGACTGCAGGACTGTCTGTTGGACTGACTGTAGGACTGTCTGCAGGTTGTCTGTAGGACTATTTTTTAAATGTTGGCATATAGGCCTACTATAAAAAAATGAGAATTTAACTCTCTCCTCTTTTAGCCCTTGGCCCCACCGGGTATTTTCTCAAAATAACCGGACCCTGTGTAACAACAACTACACCCGGTTAAGCCCTAGTATGAACTATTTGGTGCCTGTCAATCTAGGATTTTCCAAACTTAAAGGAAGATATAGTCTGAAAAGTGAGCGAAGCGCCATCTACACAAATTTAGCTGTTGTTTTTTTTCCCTTGCATGAATGTTAGACAATTGGGCGGTGAACCGAATCTTTAATAATTTCGGCCCATAAAAGATATTTTTGTGGAGCAATAATTTTTCACAGATCTATTGTTTCCTTGTTATTTTTCATAAAATATAATTTAAAAAAAAAACTATTTTGATAGTTGTTCACCAAAAATACCGTCCCAGTCAAAGACTAGTACCGCGTGGGGGTGGATCGCCCTCTTCCAATGTATCACTTAAGCTAGCGAGTATAGGGCAGGCACCATTGTTTAAGAGCGCTTGTATTATAATATAAAAAAAAAACTAACACATTTTTAACAGGCTGCGAATATTCAACCAGAAGTGAGAGGCTGGGATTAAAAAAACTATTTAAAATATTTTTGTTGGGTTTGTAAGACAAAATGAGGTATCAAATGAAAGATAATTGAATGGACTATACGTTTGTTAACTTACTTCTTCAGTTTAACTAAAATAAACTACCACAAATGACATCCGAATGGGATGCAGTCTAAAGGGGCCCGGGTGCGAAAAGCCACTTCGTTAAAAAAAAAAAAAAATCAATGCAGTTTGTCACGTGACAGCCGGTTCCTCCATTCCCCCACATCGTTCTTTTAATTACCCACAATTTTCTGCAATTTTCCACTCGATATCGTGGGAGGTTATAGACATTTTTCTCCCTCAAGGTGACCTTTACAAACGGAAGTTATTCGTGTCAACTGCGCGAGATGAAGGCCAAAGATTTTGTGGGGGAGTGTGCGTGTTGTGCACCTGGAATATTATTAAAATGGTAGATGGGTTGCAGCACTGCTGTGCAAACCCGCGGAAGTTCCCCAATGTTCCGCGTAGAGATGATTGTAGCTTTCAATTATCCGCGTAGCCGTTTGGGAGAAAATACATATTTTATTATTTTAAAAAAATCCTGACTATTGCCATTCAAACGCAAGTTTTGAGATATCTTTAATAACGTAAAATTGATTCTTTCGTTTGAGAGATCCTGCATGCCCATTTTCTTTCTTAATCTCGTCACGAATCTGAACACAACACGGTGAAGGTCGGCTCTTCTAGTTAAGCAGTAAAGAGACTAAAAATACATTTTAGCGCATTTAAATTTATTCGTATTCCGTAAAATAATAGAAAATTCCTATCATTGTTTTCAAGAATCCGAAAGTATTTAAATTAATTCGATTTTTTAAAGCGTTATTTGTTAAGGTTAGCTTATTCTTATAGCATTTATGTCGACCGAAACAGTTATATTAAAAATACGCACTCGTGTGTAATTTGAGTCGGTTGCTGATGAAATAGTTTGAAAATTGTTTCGTCGTGTTCATTAAGGTAATCGTGTTCTGCAAAACGGAACTGCAGTGACAAGTAACGAAGTCTTGGAAGCACGTGTCTAACAATTACAATGGCGGCCATGTTTATAACCCTAATAATTTTATTGCGGGAGAGAATCGATTTTCAACGCTAATGATTATGGTTTCGAGGCTTCAAGCGTACACTAATAGGAACACCATTGAAAAGATGGTTCGGGCTGTTAAATACTCTATAATGAGACAATTTAAAAAAAGTATCGATACTTTCCCATTTTAACCACTCTCTTGCCCATTAACTCTTTTTTTAAACCCATCTCCCACGCACTTTAAAAAAAGTGCTTACAAAATAAATTCCCAAAATATTATTTTGAGTGATATGACTCTTGCCTCTTCAAACGACCAACCACTATGAATGAGCACGTGTTTAAATTATGGGCATATATATATATATATATATATATATATATATATATATATATATAGGCAGGGCCGGATTAAGCCATTTTAGTGCCCAAGGCACAAAGCCACATGGGTGCCCCCTTCTGCCCAGGGCCCCTGATCTTTCACTGACTGTGACCGCTGGTATGTTCAATATTATTCAAAGAAAACAGTTGTTAACAAATATGTTTGTAATTTGTATTACTATCACTTATATAAAACCTACAATAAAGTATTTCGGTATTAAAATTAATAGTTAATAAATTTTGAAATAATGATAGACAAAAACACTTTATATTTTATTAGATGAAAAAAAATTACATTTTAAATATTTTTTTCCTTGATTTACATCTAGCGAAGTTTTTAAGTATATTTATATCGTCAAAGTTAATTTTGCGCAACACATCTGCCTCGATCATAAGCAGAGATAAGGAATCGAGCCTTTCTTGTTTCATTGATGATCTATTTGGATTTTTTGTACGTTTCAACTGAGAAAAAGAGCGCTCAGTTGAACAGTTAGTAACCATTAATTTTAAAAATATGCGCAAGGCGATTTCAACATTTGGAAAGGCACACTCGATGTTGTCTCTAACTATTACTTTGTATAATTCTCCATGATTGAACGTTTTGTTTTCCGATTTTGATGCAGGAAACTTGTGGCGAATATATGAATGAAAATGTTGTAGTTCAGTACATAAATTATTGTTCAGATCTTTAGGATGAGCATTTATTAGTTCTTCACAACACTGAGATGTTTGTTATAGTAAATGACTTCCGGCGAGCATCAAGATGGCTGCCTTAGATACTTATGTGTACCGAAATTGTTAAAAAAATAGGAAAGTGTTCTATAATTATTGTTATAATAATAAAAATTCAATTCGGGACACTAAGAACTGTCTATAGAACGGGACTACGCCTTGCAGGCATGTATAGGCTCGAGCTCTAGATCATATAGAACGTTTAATGTGTGTTAGCCTGATTCTCAGTATATTTATATCGTGATATTCGCCATGGATCGCTGCTTTCATCGAGTTACGTTTTTTGTCCCTCCCAACTTCAGACTTATAATGTTGGCTTTTCTTCGTTGTGAAGCTCTGTGAAAATTGCCGCTATCTTGTTGACCGGACAATCATGCAAGCTGCTGGTGACACACCCCGACCCCATGATGGTAATCGACATGTTCTGATATACACACGTGACCGCCTATTGTCAATGAATGTCCAGCGTACGCACTTGACCGCTGACCTCGTGTGTCGACTGAAGGAACTTTCCATTGGTCGAGGCCTACCCCGGAAACGTACCCATCGTGGTGGTAGACGGAAAATAAAACAACATGGCAATCCTTCATCCTCAAGATTTACTCAACGCTTTTCTAACCCAAACAACCTCATTCGCATCGACACCTCTCCACCTTCAAGCAACAGACAGCTTCGCATCGCCTCATTTAACGCTCAGTCGCTTGGCCCTTGTGAGAAACGTATCGCAGTCTCCGAATTTATCACAGATAGGCGAATTGACATTCTGTTTATCAAGGAGACCTGGTTTCGGCTGACTGGCGATGAAGGAAAATGTACTGATCTCGCTCCCCCTGGTTATTCTGCCAGATCATTTCCTCGTGCAACTCGTGGTGGTGGCCTTGCTGTCATCTATAATGACACGTTGTCCCGTTATCTAGCCTTTGTCACAGAGTTTTCGTTTGCTCACACATCGTTTGAAGCGGTTCAACTTACCTTGTCGGTGCCCCAGCAGATCGTTCATTTTATATGCATTTATCGCATCTGCCCTAGCAGGAAAAATAAACTTACTGATGCTGTGTTTCATCGGGAGTTCCCGGATCTGCTGGATCATTGCAACACATTGGCTGGCACTTATATTGTAGTGGGGGATATGAACATTCACTTCGACCAGCCACAGAATCCCTCCACTGCTAAATTGATTGATCTTTTGGACTTATTTAGTCTTAAGCAATTAGTCGACCAACCGACTCATAATCGTGGACATATTATTGATTGGGTGCTGCATAGGCCTCATGATTTTGTAGTTACCTCTACTTCAGTCACTCAAGAGCTTTCCTCAGACCACTTCTGTGTTGTTTGTGAGCTTAACGTTAATGCATCCTCTCCTCTCCTTCAATCCAGGGAGGTCCGCAGTTTGTGTACTATAAATAGGGATGCCTTTAAGCGTGATTTGAGTTTGGAAGTGTCCCCTGCCCTCTGCCCTACTTTGGAAACACTACACAGTGCATTGCGCACTGTGCTTGAACGGCATGCCCCCCTAACCCGCCGTAATGTTAGGTCAGCACGGTCAGCTCCCTGGTATGCAACCATAAGGGAGGAACTACGCAGTGCCAAGAAAGAGCGGCGTAGCGTGGAAAAGAAGTGGCTTAGGTCAGGTCTTGTTGTTTTTAGGCAGATGTATTATGCTGCCAAGAAACGTGTGACCAAAATTGTTTGTCGAGCAAAAACTTTGTATTTTAGCCAAAAGATAATTATGGGTAAAACCGGCAAGCAGTTGTTCGATGTTTGTAGCAATCTCAGAGGGAGTAACAAAGGAATTGCTCTTCCTTCAGTGTATCCGTTGCCCCAGCAACCAGATATGTTCTGCAATTTCTTTACAAGCAAAGTTGCTGACATCCGCGCTGAGCTTGATTGTCTTGACATACCCCCCTTAGAATTGCCACCCTTTTCTTGTGTTAGTTCACATTTCGAAATTTTTAAGCCGGTTTCAGAACAGGAGGTCAAAATTACTATTCTGGAGTCTAAGCCTACGTCATGTTCTTTGGACCCCATCCCCACCCCCCTGTTGGTTGAGTCGTTAGATCATTTGCTCCCAACGATAACCAACATAGTCAATGAAAGCTTGTCATCGGGCACTGTTCCATCTATTTGTAAGTCAGCTGTCATAAAACCATTGCTTAAGAAGCCTGGTCTGGATGAAAATAATTTTAAAAACTATAGACCTGTATCTAACTTATCATTTTTGTCTAAAGTCATTGAAAAACTAGTTCTAAAACAACTTTTTGCTTACTTAAATGACAACTCTCTTCTCAGTCCTAATCAATCAGCCTATAGACCTTTCCATAGCACTGAGACGGCTCTCTTGAAAGTCACCAATGACCTCTTGCTTGCATTGGACAGTGGTGATGTCTCCCTCCTGATCCTCTTGGACCTCAGTGCGGCCTTTGACACTGTCGACCATGAAACCCTTTACAAAACGCTTGAAAATTACTTTGCCATTTCTGGTTCTGTTTTGTCTTGGTTTAGGTCGTTCCTCTCCGATAGAACGCAGGCAGTCGCTGTCGATGGCTGTATCTCCAGCAGTGCTGACTTGGTGTATGGAGGAGTGCCACAGGGGTCCGTTTTGGGCCCGGTTCTATTTACAATGTATACCAGGCCACTGCTCCTCTTGCTCGAGAGGCATGCTGTGGGGAGCCAGTCTTTCGCGGATGATACGCAACTATACAGGCATACCCATCCCTCTCTTGTAGATTCAGCTGTCCGGACTTTGCAGGAGTGTATTGGTGATGTCAAGTCATGGATGACACTCAGCAAGTTGAAACTTAACGATGACAAAACGGAAGCACTTCTTATTCATGATCACAAATCATCCTCTAACTCACCTCTCCCCACCTCATTTCAAGTAGGTAACTCAGACATACAGTTTACATACTCAACTAGGAATCTTGGTTATATTCTGTCTAACAACATGTCTCTAGATAAACATATATCTCACATTTGTCGCTCTGCATACACTGCTATCCGTCAGATCAGCTCCATCCGCCAATACCTCACAGTTAGTGCAACAACAACCTTAGTGTGTGCTCTTGTTCTCTCTCGTCTTGACTACTGCAACTCTCTTCTGTCAGGCTCACCAAAACACTTCTTAGAAAGATTACAAAAGGTTCAAAACGCAGCTGCTAGGCTAGTTTTAAAGGCAAAAAAACGTGATCACGTCACACCACTACTTCATTCACTTCATTGGCTCCCTGTACAAGCACGGATTGATTATAAACTCTTTGTTCTGTGCCACCACTTTTTCTCGAATTCCTGCCCTTCATATCTAACCGAAATTCTCTCTGTCTATTCACCCCTTCGACAGCTTCGCTCCTCCGCAGACGATCGTATTCTTTCTGTCCCTAAGACTCGCACAAAAACATACGGTGAAAGATCTTTCTCTTACTGTGCACCCAAACAATGGAATTCTCTTCCACTACACATCAGAAATATATCAACCATCACAGCCTTCAAAACTGCACTCAAAACACACCTCTTTAAACTTTACTATCCTGACTGATTCCCCCTCTGAAAGTTAAACGATGCTGCTGAGTGCCGTCCATGGCTTCACATGTAAATTGTTATGGAATGGTTGGTTTTTAATTTATATTTTTTTAAGTTCATTTTAATTTGCATGTACAGCGTGGTGAGCCCAGCCCTAGGCTGGGATACCACGCTATAGAAAACTACCCATAATAATAATAATAATAATAATATATCGACCAAACAAGAAAATCGAACTGTTACATCATTCTACACCTCTTCAAATCTTTCAAATTCATTTCTAGATTTATGCAAGTGATCTGCTAGTGAAGAATACAATTAGCACACGTTTTCAAGTTCACATGCCCATTTGTGTCTATTACTAAGGGGTTCCCGGTCGAATTAATTAATTAATGTTATTATTTTAATATTAGTTATTGAAAATATAAAAATGGTTTAAATTTTTTTTATAAAACTTCCAAAAAATTTTTAAAATTCGAACACGACCGCATTATTTATTTACAAGCCGAGTGAGTCCGCACGGTCCGCTTTTTGCTCATTACCATTTACCAGGAGTTTTTTAAATTTTGTATGCGCTTCATTTTTAAGCATTCAAGATTGTACCAAACTTGAATGTGAATTTTTATTATAATGTATTTCTTCATTTTCATAGCATTTGTTAAATTTTCAGTTGTTTCTGGACTTAAATTTGTTTAAAAAAAAAATTCTTGAGGAATTTTGGTGCCCCCAAACGCTTGGTGCCCAAGGCACGTGCCTTGTTTGCCTAGAGGTTAATCCAGCCCTGTATAGAGGTGATATTTATTATGAAAAACAGGTCTTTATTGTAACTAAAAGAAAACAAAACGAAAGTTGTTTTTCTTTTAAATAAGTGTGCTGGGGGCGGTGAGGAAGGACTCTTGCAGTTTTACAGATATTGAAAACTAGAATTATTAGGATATTGAAAACTAGAATTATTAGGATATTGAAAACTAGAATTATTAGGATATTGAAAACTAGAATTATTAGGATATTGAAAACTAGAATTATTAGGATATTGAAAACTAGAATTATTAGGATATTGAAAACTAGAATTATTAGGATATTGAAAACTAGAATTATTAGGATATTGAAAACTAGAATTATTAGGATATTGAAAACTAGAATTATTAGGATATTGAAAACTAGAATTATTAGGATATTGAAAACTAGAAGCATTAGGATATTGTAAAACTAGGATTATTAGGAGATTGTAAAACCTTGGGAAGGTTAGTGTGTATTTAATTAGGATGGTTGGAAACAACAATATATTTTTTTCTTTATGTATGACACTAAATTATTTGATACTAAGTGTGTTTTTTACCAATTTTCTAATTCTCCTAATTCCCCAAGCGCTTTTAAACTTTAAAATAAAAATACTTTTTTTTTTTTTATATCATGTTTGAAGGATAACAGCTGGCCACCAAACTATTGTTTTTTGGATCTTATGAGTGATGTCATTTTTTAGATTATATCTTATGAGTGATGTCATTTATTAGATAAGATCTTATGAGTGATGTCATTTACTAGATTAGATCTTATGAGTGATGTCATTTATTAGATAAGATCTTATGAGTGATGTCATTTACTAGATTAGATCTTATGAGTGATGTCATTTATTAGATTAGATCTTATGAGTGATGTCATTTACTAGATTAGATCTTATGAGTGATGGCATTTATTTTATTAGATCTTATGAGTGATGTCATTTATTAGATTATATCTTATGAGGGATGTCATTTATTAGATTATATCTTATGAGGGATGTCATTTATTAGATTAGATCTTATGAGTGATGCCATTTATTAGATTAGATCTTATGAGTGATGGCATTTATAAGATTAGACCTTATGAGTTATGGCATTTATTAGATCATCTGGACTATGTTATGTCCATCTGATTTTTTTGGTAAAATACCTCTGAATAATATTTTACTACTATTTTCTTACATTTATATGTTTTGACACGCCTGTGAAATATAGTGACACTCCTGTGAAATATGGCGACACACTGGCTGAACACCCCAGTGTAAACTATGGATTTATACAGTGCAATATGTGGGGTACTCACTGCGTTCTTTCTTCTTGCCCCTTTTGTTACTCTGGGCAAGTACTGTACCAAACAGCAGACACAAACAGAGACAGTGCTGAATGTTCATGACGTCACTGGTGCTAATTTATCCCAAGATTCTTTATGTTCCAACCATTGGTCTGATGGTAGATTGAAAATACAAGAAATTAGGTCATTGGTCTGATGGTAGATTGAAAATACAAGATATTAGGTCATTGGTCTGATGGTAGATTGAAAATACAAGATTTTAGGTCATTGGTCTGATGGTAGATTGAAAATACAAGATATTAGGGCATTGGTCTGATGGTAGATTGAAAATACAAGATTTTAGGTCATTGGTCTGATGGTAGATTGAAAATACAAGATATTAGGTCATTGGTCTGATGGTAGATTGAAAATACAAGATATTAGGTCATTGGTCTGATGGTAGATTGAAAATACAAGATTTTAGGTCATTGGTCTGATGGTAGATTGAAAATACAAGATTTTAGGTCATTGGTCTGATGGTAGATTGAAAATACAAGATTTTAGGTCATTGGTCTGATGGTAGATTGAAAATACAAGATTTTAGGTCATTGGTCTGATGGTAGATTGAAAATACAAGATATTAGGTCATTGGTCTGATGGTAGATTGAAAATACAAGATTTTAGGTCATTGGTCTGATGGTAGATTGAAAATACAAGATATTAGGTCATTGGTCTGATGGTAGATTGAAAATAAAAGATTTTAGGTCATTGGTCTGATGGTAGATTGAAAATACAAGATATTAGGTCATTGGTCTGATGATAGATTGAAATAACAAACAAGATATTAGGTTATTGGTCTGATGATAGATTGAAATAACAATACAAGATATTAGGTCATTGGTCTGATGATAGATTGAAATAACAATACAATATATTAGGTCATTGGTCTGATGATAGATTGAAATAACAAACAAGATATTAGGTTATTGGTCTGATGATAGATTGAAATAACAATACAAGATATTAGGTCATTGGTCTGATGATAAATTGAAATAACAATACAAGATATTAGGTCATTGGTCACACCTGAAATGGTTATGCAAGATATAAGGTCATAGATCAAACATAAAATAAACATTTTTAAGTCACACATGACATTAACATACAATATTTCAGTTCTCACGTGAAATTAACATACAAGATATTGGGTCACACAATTTGTGCTTTTTAATTTTTTAAAAACTCATTTAGCGTATAACTATGAAAAACGGTATGTGTTTTCTGAAATTGAATACTGATATAAACATTTGATTAAAATCCAAATTATCTCTCTTGTTCATGAACTTATTATCTTCACTGTTGATGTTCACTTGCTGTAAGTTGTGATTTTGTTGGGTCATTGGGTTAGAAGTATGCGTATTTTGGGCATACACCCAAAATTCTATATTCACGTCAATCGTGTTCTACTCCGAGGATATCTTAATAAACATCTTCCATCTCTTCCATTTTACTTTCACCAACAATTTGCCATCCTCTTATAGTTAGTGCTTTATTTTCTTACGATCCTGGGTTGGTTAACCTGCTTGCTATCTATCACCAAAAAAAAATTTATATGTAAAAATTGTCTCTTACTGATCATTAAACTTATTTTCACCCATTCATAAGTTGGTGCAATTTTATTTATCATTTTTAAAAAGCTCACCTTTTATATGGATATCTTTAAACGAAATGCCTATTGGTACCCGGGTACCAGAATTGAGAGGTTGGGATTAAAAACGGTTTAAAATATTATTTTTGGGTTTGTAAGACCAAATTATGTATCAAATGAAAAATAATTGAATGTACTATACGTTTGTAAACTTAATTCTTTATTTTAACTAAAATGAACTACTACAAACGACATCCGAATAGCATTAGTCAAAACGGAACCAGACACGCATCGCCGCCTTTCGCACCCGGGTACCATTGCTATTCGTATGTCATTTGTTGTAGTTTATTGTAGTAAAACTGAAGAATTAAGTTTACAAACGTATAGTACATTCAATTATCTTTCATTTGATACCCCATTTTGTCTTACAAGCCCAACAGTAATATTTTAAATCGTTTTTTAATCCCAAGCTCTCAATTCTGGTACCCGGGTACCTATAGGTGCAGCCATCTTTAAAAATAAACTAAAATAATCCAGCTACCAGCGGTTGCTTTGAAATTTGTTTCAAAATTGTTCTTCCGATAACAGCTTTCTCGGGTGGCCTACTGCATGCAGGAAAGCTCTCCAGGTATACGACTGGCAAGTCACCGGCGTGCCCATTCACATATATTATAACTTGGTCATCCTCTCTTGCGAAGAACGAACATAAATAGCATAACGTAATAATGTGGTATCAAGAAATTCAACTGCCTAAAGCTCTCCAATCCATATTTGTTTTGCAAGGCTTTGCGTGGGCGTGTCTATAAATAACAGTAATTTCAAAACGAGGCGGAGAGATTTTTTTTTTTTTTTTTTTAAATATCAAAATTCTGAAAGTCCAAGAGTTGAATCACATCTAGGGGTGGGAGTGGACTCGATAATCGGGAGTCGCAAGAATAGAGAATTCAAAGCAAACAGGATATTGTAATCTATAATTTACATTTGAATCCATTTTAAAAAAAAAATGTAAATCATCTCATAGGGGCTGTCCATTAATTATGTCAACAAATTTTTGGCGATTTTTACCTCCCCTCCCCTCCCCCTTGTCAACAACTTGTCAAACTTCCAGAGACCCCCCCCCCTATAAAATTACGTCAACATTTGATTACCCTCCCCCCCCCCCAAATAAATATAAAATGGGGAAAAAAAATAATATTTTAAATAGACTAGTTTACAACTACAACAAAAAAGTGAATAAAAGTAAAATGTTAAGAAAAAAAAGTGTAATAAACTTTTAACATATGAAATTAAATTTATTTTAAAAAAGTAACATTGTTGACGTCAACTTTTCTTGACCTCCCCCCCCCCTTTCCCCTTGTCAACAATTGTCAAAAATTTTCAGACCCCCCCCCCCCTATTTTGTTGACATAATTAATGGACAGCCCCATATTATTGTATTTCTATGAATCACTTTGAGAGAACGATTATGCACCACACTATTTTAATTTTGGCTAATTCAGATAGATCGTACCTCTTCATTAGGTTTAGGGATAGATTTAGGGTTCAGGTTAGGTTTAGGGATAGATTTAGGGTTCAGGTTAGGGTGAGGGATAGATTTAGGGTTCAGGTTAGGCTGAGGGATAGATTTAGGGTTCAGGCAACCAAGAAGGCGGCCATGGTAAAAAAAAACGCGGTACGATCTATACGAATTTACCTTAATTTTAAAATAGAAATAGTTCAAATATTGAAAACAAATAGATACATTTAATTCTTTAACCTGCTACTGGCAAAGTTTGAAATCAAGGCATTTTATAGAATTCCTGACGATTCCCATCCCCTCTCCCCCACCCCCCAAACAAAAAAAGAAAATGATAGGTCAAAATATGGTTACGCCACTGCCTGTAATGGTTCTATCATAATTCTAGAAATGTGAGTTACTATGAACTCCCACAAGCTGTAGCTCCACCCTTCCAACCTCCACCACCCCAACCTTCACCCCCACCCTACACCACCACCATCCTACACCACACCAACCTCCACCATCCAAACCTCCACCACCCCAACTCCACCACCCCCAACCTTCACCACCCCAACATACACCACCCCCAACCTATACCACCCCAACCTACACCACCCCTTTTTACACCTCATCTCCCCCCCCCCCCCCCCCCAACATTTCTCATCGAAAACAATTTATTATTTTTGGATCCAACATTCAACGACAAACTATGGCGGATAAAACTAGTTTCTAAAAATAGGTCAGCGCTGTAAGAAGTTTTCATCAACCACAGTGATGGTGTACAACAATAGGGCAATCAATAACAAGCGCGGTCGGTCAAAGTCAAACCAATGAACTATTTCCATTGCATTGCGATGGTGGAGACGTTCCTATGTCAGGTAGGCTATAATGGGACAAGAAGTAATTAGAATGTCCTATGTCAGGTAGACTATATAATGGTGCAAGAAGTAATTTGACTGTCCTATGTCAGGTCGGCTATATAATGGTGCAAGAAGTAATTTGACTGTCCTATGTCAGGTAGGCTATATAATGGTGCAAGAAGTTATTCTGACTGTCCTATGTCAGGTAGCCTATATAATGGTGCGAGAAGTAATTTGACTGTCCTATGTCAGGTAGGCTATATAATGGTGCAAGAAGTAATTTGACTGTCCTATGTCAGGTAGGCTATATAATGGTGCAAGAAGTTATTCTGACTGTCCTATGTCAGGTAGCCTATATAATGGTGCGAGAAGTAATTTGACTGTCCTATGTCAGGTAGGCTATATAATGGTGCAAGAAGTAATTTGACTGTCCTATGTCAGGTAGGCTATATAATGGTGCAAGAAGTTATTCTGACTGTCCTATGTCAGGTAGCCTATATAATGGTGCGAGAAGTAATTTGACTGTCCTATGTCAGGTAGCCTATATAATGGTGCAAGAAGTAATTTGACTGTCCTGTGTCAGTTAGGATATATAATGGTGCAAGAAGTAATTTGACTTACCTGTGTCAGTTAGGATATATAATGGTGCGAGAAGTAATTTGACTGTCCTATGTCAGGTAGGATATAATGGTGCAAGAAGTAATTTGACTGTCCTATGTCAGGTAGGCTATATAATGGTGCAAGAAGTAATTTGAATGTCCTATGTCAGGTAGGCTAAATAATGGTGCAAGAAGTAATTTGACTGTCCTATGTCAGGTAGGCTATATAATGGTGCAAGAAGTAATTTGACTGGCCTGTGTCAGGTAGGCTATATAATGGTGCGAGAAGTAATTTGACTGTCCTATGTCAGGTAGGATATATAATGGTGCAAGAAGTAATTTGACTGTCCTATGTCAGGTAGGCTATATAATGGTGCAAGAAGTAATTTGACTGTCCTATGTCAGGTAGGCTATATAATGGTGCAAGAAGTAATTTGACTGTCCTATGTCAGGTAGGCTATATAATGGTGCGAGAAGTAATTTGACTGGCCTATGTCAGGTAGGCTATATAATGGTGCGAGAAGTAATTTGACTGGCCTATGTCAGGTAGGATATAATGGTGCAAGAAGTAATTTGACTGTCCTATGTCAGGTAGGCTATATAATGGTGCAAGAAGTAATTTGACTGTCCTATGTCAGGTAGGATATAATGGTGCAAGAAGTAATTAGACTGTCCTATGTCAGGTAGGCTATATAATGGTGCGAGAAGTAATTTGACTGGCCTATGTCAGGTAGGCTATATAATGGTGCAAGAAGTAATTTTACTGTCCTATGTCAGGTAGGATATAATGGTGCAAGAAGTAATTAGACTGTCCTATGTCAGGTAGGCTATATAATGGTGCAAGAAGTAACTAGATTGTCCTATTTCAAGAATGATGTAATGGTGCAAGAAGTAGTGAGACTGTTCTATATCAGTGATGCTATAACGGTGCAAGAAGTAACTATTTCAGGGGTGCTGTAACGGTGCAAGAAGTAACTATTTCAGGGGTGCGGTAACGGTGCAAGAAGCAACTATTTCAGGGGTGCTGTAACGATGCTGCACCTAGAAAATGTGAGAGACAGAAGGTGTGATTAAAAATAAAGATATTTGTGACTTCGTTTGGATTTTTTTTTTTTTTGGTCAAACAAATAGTTTTTAATAACCAGCTGCTAAAAATAATAGGGAGATTGACCTAGATTCATTAAAACATCTTACATGTTTGTAGACGAATATATGAAACCTAAGCTAATATCCCATTTGTTATGGCCGCATTCACCAACATAGTTGAGATATATTTATAATATTCTATATACTAAATTTACAAGTCGGTCTTTGTGCGTTTGTGTTTGTGTGTGTGTGCGGCTATATATATCCTGTGAAAAGAAATTATGCAAGTCGAATGAGTTGTGTCCCATTGATTAGCACGCTTGCCTCCCCTGGCTCATGAAGCAACAAATCTACCATTCTCTCGGCTCGTCTTTTCAACATTGATCTTCAGCCAGGCTAAAGAAAGCCGGACTCGGCATCTTACAATGGAAGGCTTTATGACGTCCGAGTTGCTTGCTACTCTTACAAACAAAAATCCCCGCGACTCTGTTGGCATCGACAAGACGTTTGTCCGCCAACACGCGTCACAGTGTGTCTTGTAATAACTGTGTCGGTTTAATGGGGCATTAATATTTGATGGCGAGATGACGTCCATCACGTCTCAGGAGGGGAGTGTTACATTCCCTCAGTTGACGTCACACACTGCCTCTCTACTGACCTGATATTTGAAGCAATTCATCAATAATGACCTATGAATAGGTTCCAAGTTTTAAAAATAAAAAAAATATAATAAGATGTAATTTATCAAAGATAACCAGTCACCCTTACAAGAATTCAATTTTGTTATGCTTTGGGGTGCTGGTGAGAAAAAGGTAAGGGGGGGGGGGGTAGAAAATATTACATAAAAATTTTAAACAAATCTTTGACATGCTCGCTGACAAGCAGGGCTGGATATACAACTTAAAGCTGAACATCGTCTGACAAACAATAAAAGACACAATCGTGGGTTTTAAACCAAACGATCCACATGCCATTACAAATCCAATCCAATATTCACTTTAAAACTAATGCCATTTTAAAAAGTTAGAAGTAAAGGGGCGTGTTTTCCAGCTGTGTGATAAGTTCCGGTAGGAATTTTAAGTATCTTAAAGCTTTATAAAACTATTTCACCAAGTCTATAAAACTAACGATCTCACCAAATTTATAAAACTACCTATCTCAAATAGTCCATAAATTAACTATCTTACCAAGTCTATAAAACTAACTATCTCACCAAGTTTATAAAACTAACTATCTCACCAAGTCTATAAAACTAACTATCTCACCAAGTTTATAGAACTAACTATCTCACACAGTCCATAAACTAGCTAAATCACCAAGTCTATAAAACTATCCCACGAAGTCTATAAAAATAAAAACCTGACAAGTTCAAGTCCATCACGTTGACTAGACAGGCTGTTCATTATCACGTTGACTAGACAGGCTGTTCATTATCACGTTGACTAGACAGGCTGTTCATTATCACGTTGACTAGACAGGCTGTTCATTATCACGTTGACTAGACAGGCTGTTCATTATCACGTTGACTAGATAGGCTGTTCATTATCACGTTGACTAGACAGGCTGTTCATTATCACGTTGACTAGACAGGCTGTCCATTATCACGTTGACTAGACAGGCTGTCCATTATCCCGTTGACTAGACGGGCTGTCCATTATCACGTTGACTAGACATGCTGTTCATTATCACGTTGACTAGACGGGCTGTTCATTATCACGTTGACTAGACAGGCTGTTCATTATCCCGTTGACTAGACGGGCTGTTCATTAAACAACAGCTGCAATCCATCCAGCTTTGAATGGGTCTTCCACTTGAAATTGTAATGTCAATTAATCCAGTAATACACACTAGCCAGTCATAGGCAGATTCATATCACAGTCGACAGCCAGAGAATGGCTTAAGTGACTCTTATTATCTTTTTTTTTTCTTTTTGGGTGGAGGATTGCATGGACGTATGTTATCTGAACAAATGAGACTTTTTAGAAATTTAATTTGAACGCAGGCAGCGGCCATTTTCAAGTTGTAGTTACCAGTAACACACAACATGACCATGACATGCTGTTAACACACAACATGACCATGACATGCTGTTAACACACAACATGACCATGACATGCTGTAACGGACGATAGTAACATTATAAATAACATGAATCCTGTAACAGACTGTAGCTTACAATTGTTACAAAATCTGAAATGTGGCAGCAGGGCCAGGCTCAAGGTACCGGTACCGGCAACTCGGGCACTTGCCCGGGACGCCCTGTGCTTAAGGCGCCATAAACGATCTCCCAAAATGGGAAAAAGTCATTGCACGTGGGCGCCATGGAAGAAAAATATTTGCTGATCTAAAGGCTAGAAAAAAAGGTTATCGGTAGACTAATTGTTCATATTACCCACGGTAGACAAATTGTTCATATTACCCACGGTAGACTAATTGTTCATATTACCCACGGTAGACTAATTGTTCATACTACCCACGGTAGACAAATTGTTCATACTACCCACGGTAGACAAATTGTTCATATTACCCACGGTAGACAAATTGTTCATATTACCCACGGTAGACAAATTGTTCATACTACCCACGGTAGACTAATTGTTCATACTGCCCAGGGTTGACAAATTGTTCATACTGCCCACGGTAGACAAATTGTTCATACTACCCACGGTAGACTAATTGTTCATACTGCCCACGGTAGACAAATTGTTCATACTACCCACGGTAGACTAATTGTTCATACTGCCCAGGGTTGACAAATTGTTCATATTGCCAGATACGTTCTTAGGATTTTGGGGGCCCTAGGCATGAAGCGTAGTTAAGGGCCCCGGAAGTGGGGTCCGGGGGCGGAGCTACCCCAGAACAGAGGAAAAAACACCACCTGCCATTGCGTCACCTCCATTCTGCTTTCGTCACTGCTTCCCCTTTGCTCGCGTCTAACCACTAACCATTGTGATCATTCCTCCTCTACCACTAACCATTGGGATCATTCCTCCTCTACCACTAACCATTGTGATCATTCCTCCTCTATCACTAACCATTGGGATCATTCCTCCTCTACCACTAACCATTGGGATCATTCCTCCTCTACCACTAACCATTGTGATCATTCCTCCTCTACCACTAACCATTGTGATCATTCCTCCTCTACCACTAACCATTGGGATCATTCCTCCTCTACCACTAACCATTGTGATCATTCCTCCTCTACCACTAACCATTGTGATCATTCCTCCTCTACCACTAACCATTGTGATCATTCCTCCTCTACCACTAACCATTGTGATCATTCCTCCTCTACCACTAACCCTTGTGATCATTCCTCCTCTACCACTAACCATTGTGATCATTCCTCCTCTACCACTAACCATTGTGATCATTCCTCCTCTACCACTAACCATTGTGATCATTCCTCCTCTACCACTAACCATTGTGATCATTCCTCCTCTACCACTAACCATTGTGATCATTCCTCCTCTACCAATAACCATTGTGATCATTCCTCCTCTACCACTAACCCTTGTGATCATTCCTCCTCTACCACTAACCATTGTGATCATTCCTCCTCTACCACTAACCATTGTGATCATTCCTCCTCTAGAGAAAAGTTGTGATTCTGAAATATATGGACCTCCAAGTTGTAGGCTTAAAAAATAAGCGCTAGGCTAGGCCCCTAGGCGGTCTCCTAGTTTGACTATGCCCAAGAACGGTGGGCTAATTGTTCATTCTGTCCAGGGCAGGCTAATGGTTCCTCCAACCCACGGTAGGCTAATGGTTCGTATAACCCACGGTGGGCTAATTTTTCACTCTGTCCAGGGCAGGCTAATGGTTCGTACAACCCACGGTGGGCTAATTTTTCACTCTGTCCAGGGCAGGCTAATGGTTCGTACAACCCACGGTGGGCTAATTTTTCACTCTGTCCAGGGTAGACTAATGGTTCCTCCAACCCACGGTAGACTAATTGTTCATACTGTCCAAAAATTTTTTATGATTATACTTAATTGGGACGCCAAAGTTAAGTAAATTAAGCTTTCCCGGGGTGCCAGAAACCGTACGGCGGCCCTGTGCAGTGGCGTAGTGAGGGGGGCAAGGGGGCATCATGCCCCGGGCGCTACTCCCAAAGGGGCGCCAAATGGTATATTTTACTATAATATTGTATGGTTTTCGAATAGGGGGGGCGCTAAAAAGGTATTTGGGGGCGCTAAAAAGGTATTGTGCCCCGGGCGCGAGTTAAGCTCGCTACGCCACTGGCCCTGTGTGACAGGAAAATAACTGAACGGCAATACAAATTGTTTTTGTTTTTTGTAGTTTTTTTTGGTCAAAATCTGTCATGATATTTGAAACATGATATTTGAAACATGATATTTGAAACATGATATTTGAAACATGATATTTGAAACATGATATTTGAAACATGATATTTGAAACATGATATTTGAAACATGATATTTGAAACATGATATTTGAAACATGATATTTGAAACATGATATTTGAAACATGATATTTGAAACATGATATTTGAAACATGATATTTGAAACATGATATTTGAAACATGATATTTGAAACATGATATTTGAAACATGATATTTGAAACATGATATTTGAAACATGATATTTGAAACATGATATTTGAAACATGATATTTGAAACATGATATTTGAAACATGATATTTGAAACATGATATTTGAAACATGATATTTGAAACATGATATTTGAAACATGATATTTGAAACATGATATTTGAAACATGATATTTGAAACATGATATTTGAAACATGATATTTGAAACATGATATTTGAAACATGATATTTGAAACATGATATTTGAAACATGATATTTGAAACATGATATTTGAAACATGATATTTGAAACATGATATTTGAAACATGATATTTGAAACATGATATTTGAAACATGATATTTGAAACATGATATTTGAAACATGATATTTGAAACATGATATTTGAAACATGATATTTGAAACATGATATTTGAAACATGATATTTGAAACATGATATTTGAAACATGATATTTGAAACATGATATTTGAAACATGATATTTGAAACATGATATTTGAAACATGATATTTGAAACATGATATTTGAAACATGATATTTGAAACATGATATTTGAAACATGATATTTGAAACATGATATTTGAAACATGATATTTGAAACATGATATTTGAAACATGATATTTGAAACATGATATTTGAAACATGATATTTGAAACATGATATTTGAAACATGATATTTGAAACATGATATTTGAAACATGACATCTTTTAATAGTCAAAATAGTTTGTTTTTATTTTACAGACACTGTGATTAAAAGATTATTTGACATTTTTTTTTTTTTACCTTCTTAAAGACCGCCAACAATGCTTCTGGCTTTCTATATTTAGAAATGGGAAACTCAAAGATCCGTTAAACCAAGATGGATAAAAACCTGACCTCGAGGAAATGACAACACACGTAGTTCATGCAAAGTTCAACAGTAAAGGTAACGTGCACTTTTATCTTGGTGTTTACTCAGAAATTAAGGTAACTTTCCGATTGACACATTGGTCAATCCACTTTTGAACGGAGTCCCTTTCAGGCGACTGAGGGCTCAAGGACCACCTCTCTGAGGGTTCATGTACCACCTCCCTGGGGGATCAAGGACCACCTATCTGAGAGACACTAACTTGTGGAAGCAGTGGCGAGGGAATGAGGGGGTGGAGGGGGCCCCCGGTGGCACTTTATTTTCTTTATATGCCGGGGCGGCATTTTCGGCCAAATGCGGAGTAAATCTTAACCCGCCCCGGGTGCCACTAACCCTTGGTTCGCCATTGTATTGAACATGATTTTTAAAAAAAATAATAATAAAACTCAATTGTCTTTCAGTGTCTTATAAACAAATGTATCCTAACGTGTTCTGTTCAAAACATTTACTTTCCCAGTCATCTATAGAAAACGTTAATAGTATTATTGGTATTGAATATGTTGACGTGATTATTAAAAATTGAATTATCTTGTCATCAGTATTACAAACATTAGATTTGCTTATTTTTTGTTTTTATTTCCTGCAACCACAAAATACAGTTTGAGTCTGCACTCTAAAGTGAGCAACACGTACCGGAACTACCACCAGACAACAATCTGGATGTTATCTCATAAGCCTTATTATTCTACACTTTTGACATTGGCTAGCCATAAGGGTGCATCATTTGGATCAAGTGTAGATCCAGGGGTGGATCAAGTGTAGATCCAGGGGTGGATCAAGTGTAGGCCCAGCGGTGGAGCAAGTATAGGCCCAGTGATGGATCAAGTGTAGGTCCAGGGGTGGATCAAGTGTAGGTCCAGGGGTGGATTACGTGTAGGACCGGGGATGTATCATCAGAAGGACCAGAAGTGCATTATTTGAACTTTTTTAGGACAAGGGTTAGATCATTTTTTAGGACCGAGGCTGGATCAAGTTTAGGATCAGGGGTGGATCAAGTGTGATGACCAGGGTGTAGCCATGCAGGGATCATAATGTGTCCGTTAAGGGCCAGGGTGTGCGTGTCTCAAGGGTCTAAGGTCGTTTGCTTTTTATTTACATATACTTTAGCACGCGTGATCAAGAGTGTCACTGTTTAACTCGGTAATTAGCACTGTCCCCATGAGTACCCTTTGTAAGCTAGAGTACCACTATTTAAGTCGGTAATTAGCACTGTCCCCATGAGTACCCTTTGTAAGCTAGAGTACCACTATTTAAGTCGGTAATTAGCACTGTCCCCATGAGTACCCTTTGTAAGCTAGAGTACCACTATTTAAGTCGGTAATTAGCACTGTCCCCATGAGTACCCTTTGTAAGCTAGAGTACCACTATTTAAGTCGGTAATTAGCACTGTCCCCATGAGTACCCTTTGTAAGCTAGAGTACCATTATTTAAGTCGGTAATTAGCACTGTCCCCATGAGTACCCTTTGTAAGCTAGAGTACCATTATTTAAGTCGGTAATTAGCACTGTCCCCATGAGTACCCTTTGTAAGCTAGAGTACCACTGTTTAAGTCAGTAATTTGCACTCTCCCCATGAGTACCCTTTAGAATAATAAAAAATCGTAGATTTAAGACTCTACAGTTCCAGCGTCCAATAATTTAATTTGACGCACTGAGATGAGCTCCGGAGAAGGTTATCTGGAAAAAAGGGGGAAGGGAAGGGTTTAATGTATGGAACCGGCAGACGTGGCGATCCGTTGACACGAGAGGACAATACATCATTGGGGACCGAAAAGTCTTATTTCGGGGTTGGAAAAGGTGAAGGGAATGAAATTAGTTTTTGTGTCGTGTAGGAAATCCTAGACGATTGGGCCTTAGGATATTAACTCCGGTTGCAAGACATTTGATAGGAAACTGTGCATTTTTGAGAAGTTTCATAGAGAAACAGGAATAATTTGTGCAAAGAATAACCTAAAAAAACAGGTTGTTACTATTGTGACTGGTGAAACCAGTGAAAAAATATAAACATGTGATTATGAAAAAGTACATTTAAAGTAATTTTATTATTGAAGAAATATTTTTGATGAGATTATTGAAGAAATATGTTTGATGAGATTATTGAAGAGATACGTTTGATAAGCTCGTGATTTAGAATAGCCAACGTGTATTATGATTAATAACTGAAAGTAAGATTACAGAGATTTAAACTTTGAGTTTGAGAGAGTGGTCTTTAAAGGAGACGGAGTCGTGAGTGGGAAAAGGGGGGTGTGGGGGGTTATACAACAGTGAACGACAAGTTTCGATATTTAGATAAAAGCTGGTGGCCAAAGTCTTCGGTATAGGTTGTAAATATGAGATGTTCTGTTCTTGGTTCTGTCGATGAGGTAATTGTAAAACTTGAATGAAACACACAGTCCGAGACAACACCAAAAAATCCATACGCGAGACAATAAAGCTGTATAGTTATGGCAACGAGGCTTTTCTTTGTATCTCCATGACCTTGGCCTGCTTCAGCACTTACTTTGCCTATTTAAGCACTTACTTTGTTTGCTTCACCACTTACTTTGTCTACTTCAGCATTTACTTTATCTACTGGGAGCACAAACGTTGTCTACTTCAGCACTTATTTTTGTCTACTTCAGCATTTATACTGTATCTTTTCCTCGATCACAAACTGTCTACTTCAGTACTTATTTTTGTCTACTTCAGCATTTACTTTATCTACTGGGAGCACAAAGTTTGTCTACTTCAGCATTTATACTTTATCAACTTGAGCACAAACTGTCTACTTCAACATTTACTGAGTTAGTTAGGACAAGTCACAAATGCCTAAGAAATTATTTATATCCTGCCAAAGTGATCTATAGAAACCGATTGAAAACCGAAGATTGGAGCACTTGACTGTGAAACATCATATAACAACAATAGGTCTCCAGAATATTGTCTGTGTGTGTGAGAGAGATATAGATAGAGAGACAGACAGTCTGTGTAAGGAAAGGGGGCGTAAGAAACGCCCCGTTATTTGTAGCAGTGTTTCAAGGAAGCCGTGTTTATGAGAGGAGGGGTGGGGGGGGGGGGGGGTAAGAGGCCGACCATGTTACAGAAGGTTTAGCAGAAGATTGACATCCACAGACGATTGGTCTCATTCATCGGATCAGCGGGCATCTCTCTAACATCCGTTGTGATCCTGGAATCTCCACATTTTGCATCGAGAAACGGCCATTAGGACGTCGTTTGTGACAGCTTCCTGGCAAGCCGTGCAGCCATCGCTGTAACAACTTCCGGCTGGTCGAGATTTGTGCCCTCGATTAGTCCTTGTGATCAGATGTCATGTTTACCGCAAAGTTACAAGCCCTTGTCTAACCTGGAGCGGGAGTCAAAACTTTTGGAAGGAGACGATTTCTTGTAGCCATTTCTGGTAGAGCGTCATGACCTGGTGGTCAGTGACTCAGGTCGTAGACTTATACCAGTGGCGTAGCTAGAGTGATTGGAGCCCTGGGACAAAATTCATTTAAAAAGCCTTCCTTTCTTTTTTCAACTCTCAAAACCATTAATTTCATCACTAAAATAATATCAAAGCACATTTTGGCGCCCTTACTAGTCTGGCGCCCAGAGACATCTGCCCCCCCTCCTCCTAGCTATGTCTCTGACTCATACTCGGTGACTCGTTTACTCTTCCCTGAAAGTCGAAACTTCTAATTTCGATCTAGTGTTTGAAACTTCTAATTTCGATCTAACGTTTGAAACTTCTAATTTCGATCTAACGTTTGAAACTTGTAATTTCGATCTAGTGTTTGAAACTTGCCAGTGGTGATTTGGTTCTCAACTGGGGATATCAATATGCAAGAGAACGTCAGTTATCCGCACTTATTTTGGACCGGTGGTAGGTCGGATAACCTATTTTTCGAACATTCCTCTGGAAAGGTTGTTTAAGAGAAGCCAGTACATAGAATACATTAATGTTATTAACTTAAATGCACGTTTGGTGCTTTATTATAAAGTGTATTACGTGCAGTAATCATAAACAGTGTATCGGGGTCAGGGGTCATTTGATTGATATTAATGACCGATGAGGAGTGGAAGTTCGTTCAATGAAAAGCGGCAGTTTCAACAAAAAAAAATATGCCTGGCGCTTAGAAGAAAAATACAGGTCACTTGGTACTCACCGGCGTGTGTGTATCCGGAGATTTGTAGTTATGAATAAGTTTGTAGATCACATTGTCGTCATTGTCCAAGTCTGGTAAGGGCATGTAAGGTACTTTTCTAGATTCAGCTGGATGGTGTGACGGAGGGGTTGGGTTGGTTGTCTAGTGTTTACACCCTAATGGTCCATGCCAAGTTCATTGCGTACAATCAAACCAACCCTAAAAACAAAGTTTTTCGCATAAATCCTTTATAATCATTTTTTTATGATTTAATTTTATTTTAATATTCTAATGTCCCACCAGCTTTTACACCCAAAAAAAAAAATTTTTTTTTTTTTTTTTTTTTTTTTTTTTTTTTTTTGGGTGTTTAAGCTGGTGGGAAATTAGAATATTAAAATAAAATTAAATCATAAAAAAATGATTATAATTTAATTTTATTTTAATACTCTAATGTCTCACCAGCTTTTACACTGTGTCTCACCAGCTTTTACACTGTGTCTCACCAGCTTTTACACTGTGTCTCACCAGCTTTTGCACTGTGTCTCACCAGCTTTTACACTGTGTCTCACCAGCTTTTACACTGTGTCTCACCAGCTTTTACAATGTGTCTTACCAGCTTTTACGCTGTGTCTCACCAGCTTTTGCACTGTGTCTCACCAGCTTTTACACTGTGTCTCGCCAGCTTTTACACTGTGTCTCACCAGCTTTTGCACTGTGTCTCACCAGCTTTTACACTGTGTCTCACCAGCTTTTACACTGTGTCTCACCAGCTTTTACACTGTGTCTCACCAGCTTTTACACCCAAAAACAAAACAAGATTTTCGCACCAATCTCTCTTGTGAGATTTTTTTTTTTTTAAATAATTAAATTTTTTAAAGAATCTCTTTTAGCACGGTTGTCGGGTCTTTTATTTTCGTGACATCAGTGGCAGTATTTTTCCTTCTTCTTCCCCTTGTAAAACAGGAAAAACAGACTTTAGGTGTTGGCGTCTGGGGCTGAACATTTGAAAGTGTGTGTTGTCGTCGGCAACGAGTCTATGGGGCAAGTTTCAGCTCGATAGTTTGGCGGAAAGTTTCCGTCCGAAGATTTTGCCACACACAACCTGGACAATACCGCCATGAACTCGACAACGATCGAAAGCTTCAAGGCCGCCCTGGCATCTGCTAGGGGCCGTTAGATTGGCAACATCGCTTCCCCAACCGTTGCAGATATGCCAGTATATGGATGCAGCAACGTACCGAACCAGAACCAGAACACACACACACAGCCAGAAAGAAGCACACAAACACAAGCGAAGCCGGTATAAATATCATTATTGAAGACAAGGGTAGTTCGAATAAATGTCGTTACGGAAAAATCTAAGATCGGAACATCGACGTTCTGCTGTAAAATAAGTAAATAGTTGAAAGAGGTCATGTGGAGGCTTGGAATATAAGGACAGGACAATAAAAAGACAACGTATCGGCCAAGAGCCTTCCTCGGCAGACAGAACATCAGAAGAAACAGTAAGAAATAGAAAACTGTACGGTGTTTTTTTATTAAGCTGGAAAATAAAAGGCACTGATGTAATATTACATGTTTGTTATTTGAAATATGTTATAATGAGATTTATATGAAAAGGAAAAAATATATTTTGTTTTTTAAACTTTGGGCAATACAAATCTATTTTGTTTGTAAAACTTTGAGCAATACAAATCTATTTTGCTTGTTAAACTTTGAGCAATACCAATCTATTTCGTTTGTTAAACTTTGAGCAATACCAATCTATTTTGCATGTTAAACTTTGAGCAGCACAAATCTATTTTGCTTGTTAAACTTTGAGCAATGCCAATCTATTTCGCTTGTTAAACTTTGAGCAATACCAATCTATTTTGCATGTTAAACTTTGAGCAGCACAAATCTATTTTGCTTGTTAAACTTTGAGCAATACCAATCTATTTCGCTTGTTAAACTTTGAGCAATACCAATCTATTTTGCATGTTAAACTTTGAGCAGCACAAATCTATTTTGCTTGTTAAACTTTGAGCAATACCAATCTATTTCGCTTGTTAAACTTTGAGCAATACCAATCTATTTTGCATGTTAAACTTTGAGCAGCACAAATCTATTTTGCTTGTTAAACTTTGAGCAATACCAATCTATTTCGCTTGTTAAACTTTGAGCAATACCAATCTATTTTGCATGTTAAACTTTGAGCAGCACAAACCTATTTTGCTTGTTAAACTTTGAGCAATACCAATCTATTTCGTTTGTTAAACTTTGAGCAATACCAATCTATTTTGCATGTTAAACTTTGAGCAGCACAAATCTATTTTGCATGTTAAACTTTGAGCAGCACAAATCTATTTTGCTTGTTAAACTTTGAGCAATACCAATCTATTTCGTTTGTTAAACTTTGAGCAATACCAATCTATTTTGCATGTTAAACTTTGAGCAGCACAAATCTATTTTGCATGTTAAACTTTGAGCAGCACAAATCTATTTCGCTTGTTAAACTTTGAGCAATACACATTTTTCTCTGAGTCATATTATTATTTCAATGATTGTTCTGTTCAGTGTTCGACGTTACTTTCCTTAGCAAAGAATTATTTTACATAAAAATGAAAGTCTTTTTAAAATATTTATTTATGTTTGTTTCGCTTACGTTGCAATGCAAATAAATGCACTGTTGTTTATGAGGATTCTGTAGCCAGGTATTTTTCAACAGTTGAGATTTATGATGGCTGCACCATCTTCTGTGCAGCGAATCCATTCTACTCAGGAGGAATGTCTAAAGACGTGATCATGACCACAATGCGGAGTCGTTGAAATAGTTGTCCCGGATCTGCACCGTCCCATGATGGCTGTACCCTCCTCTGTGCAGCGAATCCCTTCTACACAAGAAGGAACCAAAACCCTACGCTGAAGTCCTAGTTAATTTAAATTGAAAACCCCCCTGGTTCATCCTCTGACGTGTTGATCCCACGAGACATGTTTTAATCATAGCCTTGTTATCTGTGTAAATAATCTGCTGGTACTACACAGGACTTCAAGTGATGCTGGGAAAGCAAGGCCAAAAAAAAACAACGTTACATCATCCTTGCCAGAGGATCTACAAAATTTGAAATCTAGAAACCCTTACATCAAGAGTACACGGTTAGACCTATCGTCTAATACAGCGGTTCTCAGCCTGTGAGTCGCCTTAGACCATTAGAAAACACATATTTATGACGTAGCAACGAAAATAATATTATGGATGAGAGTCCCCACAACCGTATCCGGAAATTTGATCGAGAGAAATTTCGTCGACGGAAAATTGAGCGACGGAAATTTGATCGAACGGAAATTTGGTCGAATCTTTTGTTTAGTTTACACGTTAAAATGTTGCGTCAAATTTCTTTTTGAACCAATTATTTTGTTTTACTGTGTAGTATAGTGCGACCGCTAACGCTTTAAACGCAGCGTTTTCGGTCGACCGGACGTCCCCCACGGTCTATCAGTGGGGAGACCCGGCGCCCGGCCCGTGTGGAGGCGTGCCGGGAGGGGCATTAAGAGCTCGCGCTCGACGGCCCACCGACGCCATCTTCTGTGTGACGTTATTAGCTCAGAGGCATCGGAAGTCAACTCAAGTTGCACGGGAATACAATATGGCATACCAAATGTCATATGACACGCTAAGACAAAAAGTCACATAAAAATATGGCGTACCAAATGTCATATGACATGCTAAGACAAAAAGTCACATAAAAATATGGCATACCACAGGCTGTGTCCCTTACTAAATCATGTGGTTTAAGTTTTCAGAAATAAGGGAATCCCTGGGCTAAATACGCCAACCAGGTTTTCCCAAGATTTTATAAGACCTGGTTCGAAGCAGTGGCGTAGCTTTCATCTAAATAAGGGAGGGGGGGTAAATGAAAGGGGGAGAGACACATAGGTCAGTTGTGATGTTAAGGGGGTACGACGACAAATAGGTCAGTTGTGATGTTGGGGGCACAACAAATAGGTCAGTTGTGATGTTGGGTGGGGGGGCAAATAGGTCAGTTGTGATGTTGAAGGGGGTGGGGACAAATAGGTCAGTTGTTGTGTGGAGAAGGGGGGGGGGACAAAACTGGTACACAAAAAAACCAATGGAATAAATTTAAAAGTTACCATTTGTATTGGTAAGAGATGAAGACTTCAAATAAAATGCCATGTCTTCTTTTATATGTGTTCCTGGTTCCCTTGCTTTCACACACTATTTCATATGACATTTTACCTGTGTTGTCTTGCTCCCTGGTCTTACGATAGACATGAAGGTCATAGTAAACACGAGGCTAAATTTAGCATCTCGCGATAAAACACTTCGCTCAAAATGATGCACACAGAGTTCCACCAAACTCACGTGTGCGCCAGTAACAAAACAAAGAGGTCAGTTATGTAACACGTTGCCTGTGCTCTCATCACACACAGGCCCATAAATATGGTCTCATTCTGGCTTACATGTTTCACCAACTTGAAAGCTCGTGCGCACTCTGGAGACCTGCCTTTCCTTACCCCAGGCACGGCTGCTTTCAATGGTCGCAAGTTGGGGAAACTTGTTGGGAAACTTGTTGGGAAACTTGTTTGGGAAACTTGTTGGGAAACCTGTTGGAAAACTTGTTGGGAAACTTGTTGGAAAACTTGTTGGGAAACTTGTTGGGAAACTTGTTGGGAAACTTGTTGGGAAACTTGTTGGAAAACTTGTTGGGAAACCTGTTGGAAAACTTGTTGGGAAACTTGTTGGAAAACTTGTTGGGAAACTTGTTGGGAAACTTGTTGGGAAACTTGTTGGGAAACTTGTTGGAAAACTTGTTGGGAAACTTGTTGGGAAACTTGTTGGGAAACTTGTTGGGAAACTTGTTGGGAAACTTGTTGGAAACTTGTTGGGAAACTTGTTGGGAAACTTGTTGGGAAACTTGTTGGGAAACTTGTTGAAAAACTTGTTGGGAAACTTGTTGGGAAACTTGTTGGGATACTTGTTGGGAAACTTGTTGGAAACTTGTTGGGAAACTTGTTGGGAAACTTGTTGGAAACTTGTTGGAAAACTTGTTGGTGTAGAAGAGCACGACTCAATGAAAGAATGTGTTGTAATCTGATGAAGTCAGACTTATCAGTAATAGGATTTTGGTCGGGAGACGATTTGACATACTGCGAGTGATAGGCTTAGAGTTTCTGGGTGGGTCATTGGAGTAGCTAGTGTTTGCGGGTGGGTCAGTGGAGTAGGTAGAGTTTGTGGGTGGGTCAGTGGAGTAGCTAGAGTTTGTGGTTGGGTTAGTGGAGTAGGTAGAGTTTGTGGGTGGGTTAGTGGAGTAGCTAGCTTTTGTGGTTGGGTCAGAGGAGTAGCTAGAGTTTGTAGTGAGTCAGTGGAGTAGCTAGAGTTTGTGGTGTGTCCGTGGAGAAGGTCCCCGGGAAATAACTTGGTGGTCAATCAAAAGTGGGCCCCTGATTACAAACAATTGAAAGTACCAATAGGAGAGTGTTGTGGACCAATAGAAGAGTGTTGTGGACCAATAGGAGAGTGTTGTGGACCAATAGAAGAGTGTTGTGGACCAATAGAAGAGTATTGTGGACCAATAGGAGAGTGTTGTGGACCAATAGAAGAGTGTTGTGGACCAATAGGAGAGTGTTGTGGACCAATAGAAGAGTGTTGTGGACCAATAGGAGAGTGTTGTGGACCAATAGAAGGGTGTTGTGGACCAATAGAAGAGTGTTGTGGACCAATAGAAGAGTGTTGTGGACCAATAGAAGAGTGTTGTGGACCAATAGAAGGGTGTTGTGGACCAATAGAAGAGTGTTGTGGACCAATAGAAGAGTATTGTGGACCAATAGGAGAGTGTTGTGGACCAATAGAAGAGTGTTGTGGACCAATAGAAGAGTATTGTGGACCAATAGGAGAGTGTTGTGGACCAATAGAAGAGTGTTGTGGACCAATAGAAGAGTGTTGTGGACCAATAGAAGAGTGTTGTGGACCAATAGGAGAGTGTTGTGGACCAATAGAAGGGTGTTGTGGACCAATAGAAGAGTGTTGTGGACCAATAGAAGAGTGTTGTGGACCCTGGAAACACGCAGTGAAAAGTATCAATAAGAGAAGCGGTGGACATGAGTAGCAGTTAAAAGTAGCAATATGATAGTGTAAAGAACCCCGGTAACAACCACTCAGATATCAAACCCTAGTAACAACCACTCAGATATCGATCCCTAGTAACAACCACTCAGATATCAAACTCTAGTAACAACCACTCAGATATCAAACCCTAGTAACAACCACTCAGATATCAAAACCTAGTAACAACCACTCATATATCAATCCATGCATCTCATAGTTCTCTAGCCAGTCATCTGATAGTTCTCTAGCCAGGCATCTCATAGTTCTCTAGCCAGGCATCTCATAGTTCTCTAGCCAGGCATCTCATAGTTCTCTAGCCAGGCATCTCATAGTTCTCTAGCCAGGCATCTCATAGTTCTCTAGCCAGTCATCTGATAGTTCTCTAGCCAGGCATCTCATAGTTCTCTAGCCAGGCATCTCATAGTTCTCTAGCCAGGCATCTCATAGTTCTCTAGCCAGTCATCTGATAGTTCTCTAGCCAGTCATCTGATAGTTCTCTAGCCAGGCATCTCATAGTTCTCTAGCCAGGCATCTCATAGTTCTCTAGCCAGGCATCTGATAGTTCTCTAGCCAGGCATCTCATAGTTCTCTAGCCAGGCATCTGATAGTTCTCTAGCCAAGCATATCATAGTTCTCTAGCCAGGCATCTCATAGTTCTCTAGCCATGGCATCTCATAGTTCTCTAGCCAGGCATCTCATAGTTCTCTAGCCAGGTATCTCATAGTTCTCTAGCCAGGCATCTCAGAGTTCTCTTTAGATCAAGTATTCCTGTGTTTGAAGTTTTGAGCAGAGTTGTTTGATTTAAGCCATCATTTTTAGATATGTCCAAACAATTAAGTCAAACCATCCCCATTGTATCAACTGTTGGTCTGTATATTCATTGCTGTGTCAAGTCAGCTATTGGTCTCTATTTTAATTGACTGTGTCAACTATTGGCCTGTATTTTAATTGACTGTGTCAAGTCAACTATTGGCCTGTATTGTAATTGACTGTGTCAAGTCAACTATTGGCCTGTATTGTAATTGACTGTGTCAAGTCAACTATTGGCCTGTATTTTAATTGACTGTGTCAAGTCAAATATTGACCTGTATTTTACCGGTAACTAACTGTGTCAAAACTATTATTTCTTTAACAAGATAAACTATGACAGTCCCAGAGAGTAGGTTAACTGTGTTAATGTTTTTAACTTTGCCATCTTCCTGTCTCACAATTGGGTGGGTGTGGGGGGGGGGGGGGAAGGGGGGGCCTTAAGTAGACGACAGTTCATGATGATATACCACTTACCTTAGTTTTATACGCCCTTTAGTTTCATATGCCCCTGAGAATCATATGCCCCTTAGTTTCATATGCCCCTGAGTTTCATATGTCAATAAGTTTCATATGCCCCTTAGTTTCATATGCCCCTGAGTTTCATATGCACCTTAGTTTCATATGTCCCTTAGTTTCATATGCCCTTTAGTTTCATATGCCCCTGAGTTTCATATGCCCCTTAGTTTCACATGCCCCTGAGTTTCATATGTCCCTTAGTTTCATATGTCCCTTAGTTTCATATGTCCCTTAGTTTCATATGCCCCTGAGTTTCATATGTCAATTAGTTTCATATGTCCCTTAGTTTCATATGCCCCTGAGTTTCATATGTACCTTAGTTTCATATGCCCCTTAGCTTCATATGCCCCTGAGTTTCATATGTCCCTTAGTTTCATATGCCCCTTATTTTCATATGCCTTAAGTAGACGACAGTTCATGATGATATACCACTTACCTTAGTTTTATACGCCCTTTAGTTTCATATGCCTCTGAGAATCATATGCCCCTTAGATTCATATGCCCCTGAGTTTCATATGTCAATTAGTTTCATATGCCCCTTACTTTCATATGCCCCTGAGTTTCATATGTCCCTTAGTTTTATATGCCCCTTAGTTTCATATGCGCCTGAGTTTCATATGTCCCTTAGTTTCATATGCCCCATAATTTTATATGCCCCTGAGTTTCATATGCCCCTGAGTTTCATATGTCCATTAGTTTCATATGCCCCTTAGTTTCATATGCCCCTTAGTTTCATATGCCCCTTAGTTTCATATGTCCCTTTGTTTCATATGCCCTTTAGTTTCATATGCCCCTGAGTTTCATATGCCCCTTAGTTTCACATGCCTCTGAGTTTCATATGTCCCTTAGTTTCATATGTCCCTTAGTTTCATATGTCCCTTAGTTTCATATGCCCCTGAGTTTCATATGTACCTTAGTTTCATATGCCCCATAGCTTCATATGCCCCTGAGTTTCATATGTCCCTTAGTTTCATATGCCCCTTATTTTCATATGCCTTAAGTAGACGACAGTTCATGATGATATACCACTTACCTTAGTTTTATACGCCATTTAGTTTCATATGCCTCTGAGAATCATATGCCCCTTAGTTTCATATACCCCTGAGTTTCATATGTCAATTAGTTTCATATGCCCCTTAGTTTCATATGCCCCTGAGTTTCATATGCCCCTGAGTTTCATATGCCCCTTAGTTTCATATGCCCCTTAATTTCATATGTCCCTTAGTTTCATATGCCCTTAAGTTTCATATGCCCCTGAGTTTTATATGCCCCTTAGTTTCATATGCCCCTGAGTTTCATATGTCCCTTAGTTTTATATGCCCCTTACTTTCATATGCCCCTCAGTTTCAAATGCCCCTTAGTTTCATATGCCCCTTAGTTTCATATGCCCCTTAGTTTCATATGCCCTTTAGTTTCATATGCCCCTTAGTTTCATATGCCCCTTAGTTTCATGTCCCTTAGTTTCATATGCCCCTTAGTTTCATATGCCCCTTAGTTTCATATGCCACTTAGTTTCATATGTCCCTTAGTTTCATATGCCTCTTAGTTTCATATGTCCTTTAGTTTCATATGCCCCTGAGTTTCATATGTCCCTTAGTTTTATATGCCCCTTAGTTTCATATGCGCCTGAGTTTCATATGTCTCTTAGTTTCATATGCCCCATATTTTTATATGCCCCTGAGTTTCATATGCCCCTGAGTTTCATATGTCCATTAGTTTCATATGCCCCTTAGTTTCATATGACCCTTAGGTTTATATGCCCCTGAGTTTCATATGCCCCTTAGTTTCATATGTCCCTCAGTTTCATATGCCCCTTATTTTGATATGCCCCTTAGTTTCATATGCCCCTTAGTTTCATATGCCCCTTAGTTTCATATGCCCCTTAGTTTCATATGCCCCTTAGTTTCATATGCCATTTAGTTTCATATGTCGCTTAGGTTCATGTGCCCCTTAGTTTCATATGTCCTTTAGTTTCATATGCCCCTGAGTTTCATATGTCCCTTAGTTTTATATGCCCCTTAGTTTCATATGCGCCTGAGTTTCATATGTCCCTTAGTTTCATATGCCCCATAATTTTATATGCCCCTGAGTTTCATATGCCCCTGAGTTTCATATGTCCATTAGTTTCATATGCCCCTTAGTTTCATATGCCCCTTAGTTTCATATGCCCCTTAGTTTCATATGTCCCTTTGTTTCATATGCCCTTTAGTTTCATATGCCCCTGAGTTTCATATGCCCCTTAGTTTCACATGCCTCTGAGTTTCATATGTCCCTTAGTTTCATATGTCCCTTAGTTTCATATGTCCCTTAGTTTCATATGCCCCTGAGTTTCATATGTACCTTAGTTTCATATGCCCCATAGCTTCATATGCCCCTGAGTTTCATATGTCCCTTAGTTTCATATGCCCCTTATTTTCATATGCCTTAAGTAGACGACAGTTCATGATGATATACCACTTACCTTAGTTTTATACGCCATTTAGTTTCATATGCCTCTGAGAATCATATGCCCCTTAGTTTCATATACCCCTGAGTTTCATATGTCAATTAGTTTCATATGCCCCTTAGTTTCATATGCCCCTGAGTTTCATATGCCCCTGAGTTTCATATGCCCCTTAGTTTCATATGCCCCTTAATTTCATATGTCCCTTAGTTTCATATGCCCTTAAGTTTCATATGCCCCTGAGTTTTATATGCCCCTTAGTTTCATATGCCCCTGAGTTTCATATGTCCGTTAGTTTCATTTGTCCCTTAGTTTCATATGCCCCTTAGTTTCATATGCCCCTGAGTTTCATATGCCCTTTAGTTTCATATGCCCCTGAGTTTCATATGCCCCTTAGTTTCATATGCCCCTTAATTTCATATGTCCCTTAGTTTCATATGCCCTTAAGTTTCATATGCCCCTGAGTTTTATATGCCCCTTAGTTTCATATGCCCCTGAGTTTCATATGTCCCTTAGTTTCATATGCCCCTTAGTTTCATATGCCCCTTTGTTTCATATGCCCCTTTGTTTCATGTCCCTTTGTTTCATATGCCCCTTAGTTTCATATGCCCCTTAGTTTCATATGTCCCTTAGTTTCATATGCCCCTTAGTTTTATATGCCCCTGAGTTTCATATGCCCCTTAGTTTTATATGTCCCTTAGTTTCATATGCCCCTTAGTTTCATATGCCCCTTACTTTCATATGCCCCTTACTTTCATATGCCCCTTAGTTTCATATGCCCCTTAGTTTCATATGCGCCTTAGTTTCATATGCCCCTTAGTTTCATGTCGCTTAGTTTCATATGCCCCTTAGTTTCATATGCCCTTTAGTTTCATATGCCACTTAGTTTCATATGTCCCTTAGTTTCATATGCCCCTGAGTTTCATATGCCCCTTAGTTTCATATGCCCCTGAGTTTCATATGCCCCTTAGTTTCATATGCCCCTTAATTTCATATGTCCCTTAGTTTCATATGCCCTTAAGTTTCATATGCCCCTGAGTTTTATATGCCCCTTAGTTTCATATGCCCCTGAGTTTCATATGTCCCTTAGTTTCATATGCCCCTTAGTTTCATATGCCACTTTGTTTCATATGCCCCTTTGTTTCATGTCCCTTTGTTTCATATGCCCCTTAGTTTCATATGCCCCTTAGTTTCATATGTCCCTTAGTTTCATATGCCCCTTAGTTTTATATGCCCCTGAGTTTCATATGCCCCTTAGTTTTATATGTCCCTTAGTTTCATATGCCCCTTAGTTTCATATGCCCCTTACTTTCATATGCCCCTTACTTTCATATGCCCCTTACTTTCATATGCCCCTTAGTTTCATATGCCCCTTAGTTTCATATGCCCCTTAGTTTCATATGCCCCTTAGTTTCATATGCGCCTTAGTTTCATATGCCCCTTAGTTTCATGTCGCTTAGTTTCATATGCCCCTTAGTTTCATATGCCCTTTAGTTTCATATGCCACTTAGTTTCATATGTCCCTTAGTTTCATATGCCTCTTAGTTTCATATGTCCTTTCGTTTCATATGCCCCTGAGTTTCATATGCCCCTTATTTTCATATGCCCCTTAGTTTCATATGCCCCTTAGTTTCATATGCCCCTTAGTTTCATATGCCCCTTAGTTTCATATGCCACTTAGTTTCATATGTCCCTTAGTTTCATATGCCCCTTAGTTTCATATGTCCTTTAGTTTCATATGCCCCTGAGTTTCATATGTCCCTTAGTTTTATATGCCCCTTAGTTTCATATGTCCATTAGTTTCATATGTCCCTTAGTTTCAAATGCCCCATATTTTTATATGCCCCTTAGTTTCATATGCCCCTTAGTTTCATATGCCCCTTAGTTTTATATGCCCCTTTGTTTCATATGCCCCTTAGTTTCATGTCCCGTTGTTTCATATGCCCCTTAGTTTCATATGCCCCTTAGTTTCATATGTCCCTTAGTTTCATATGCCCCTTAGTTTCATATGCCCCTTAGTTTCATATGCCCCTTAGTTTCATATGCCCCTTAGTTTCATATGCCCCTTGGTTTCATGTCCCTTAGTTTCATAAGCCCCTTAATTTCATATGCCCCTTAGTTTCATATGCCCCTTATTTTCATATTCCCTTAGTTTCATATGCCCCTTAGTTTCATATGCGCCTTAGTTCCATATGCCCCTTAGTTTCATATGCCCCTTAGTTTCATATGCCCCTGAGTTTCATATGTCCCTTAGTTTCATATGCTCCTTAGTTTCATATGCCCCTGAGTTTCATATGTCCCTTAGTTTCATATGCCATTTAGTTTCATATGCTCCTTAGTTTCATATGCCCCTGATTTTTATATGCCCCTTAGTTTCATATGCCCCTGAGTTTCATATGTCCCTTAGTTTTATATGCTCCTTAGTTTCATCTGCCCCTGAGTTTCATATGTCCCTTAGTTTCATATGCTCCTTAGTTTCATATGCCCCTTAGTTTCATATGCCACTTAGTTTCATATCTCCCTTAGTTTCATATGCCCCTTAGTTTCATATGTCCCTTAGTTTCATATGCGCCTGAGTTTCATATGTCCCTTAGTTTCATATTCCCCTTATTTTCATATGCCCCTGAGTTTCATATGCCCCTGAGTTTCATATGTCCCTTAGTTTCATATGCCCCTTAGTTTCATATGCCCATTAGTTTCATATGCCCCTTAGTTTCATATGCTCCTTAGTTTCATATGCCCCTGAGTTTCATATGTCCCTTAGTTTCATATGCTCCTTAGTTTCATATGCCCCTTATTTTCATATGCCCCTTAGTTTAATATGCCCCACATTCCATTCCCTAGAATCTAGACTCTTCTCTAATATAAAGTCAGCCCGCTCCTTTCTCCTCTCCAGTTCAAAAAAACATCTAACACTGTATTACGAGATGAGACAAGCAATTTCCTGTGGACAATTCGATCCGACATTATCGCAATTTTGTTGTCATATGTTTTCGATCACGCCATGTAACTATCGAGAACGTGGCTACAGTCAAGTTACGAAAGTTACATAGAGGTTAATCAGAGTTTAGAATGTTGTTGTACGTCAGAATAATTACTGCGTGTGTTAGATGATGTATTTTCATTCAAATGGCATTGTAATTAAATGTAATTTGGCGGACGTGATAGAAACAGAGAGTTTTAATTTAGAAGCTAGAAACAGTGGTTATTGAGTTACAGTGAACGGTACCGGCAGACATGGCACTGCTTTATTTACAATGCCGGCACTTTGGAGTACAGGCAGACATGGCACTGCTTTATTTACAGTGCCGGCACTTTAGAGTACAGGCAGACATGGCATTGCTTTATTTACAGTGCCGGCACTTTAGAGTACAGGCAGACAAGGCACTGCTTTATTTACAGTGCCGTCACTTTAGAGTACCGGCAGACAAGGCACTGCTTTATTTACAGTGCCGTCACTTTAGAGTACAGGCAGACAAGGCACTGCTTTTTTTACAGAGCCGTCACTTTAGAGTACAGGCAGACAAGGCACTGCTTTATTTTCAGTGCCGGCACTTTAGAGTACAGGCAGACAAGGCACTGCTTTATTTACAGTGCGGTCACTTTAGAGTACAGGCAGACATGGCACTGCTTTATTTACAGTGCCGTCACTTTATAGTACAGGCAGACAAGGCATTGCTTTATTTACAGTGCCGTCACTTTAGAGTACAGGCAGACATGGCACTGCTTTATTTACAGTGCCGTCACTTTAGAGTACAGGCAGACAAGGCATTGCTTTATTTACAGTGCCGTCACTTTAGAGTACAGGCAGACAAGGCACTGCTTTATTTACAGTGCCGTCACTTTAGAGTACAGGCAGACAAGGCATTGCTTTATTTACAGTGCCGTCACTTTATAGTACAGGCAGACAAGGCACTGCTTTATTTACAGTGCCGTCACTTTAGAGTACAGGCAGACAAGGCATTGCTTTATTTACAGTGCCGTCACTTTAGAGTACAGGCAGACATGGCACTGCTTTATTTACAGTACAGACTGACATTGTACTGCTTTATGGGGGAGGTTTGGGAAGTATGGGGGAGGTAAGGGGAATAGGGGAGGTGTGGGGAGTATGGGGGAGGTAAGGGGTATAGGGGAGGTATAAGGAGTATGGGGGAGGGAAGGGGGTATAGGGGAGATATGGGGAGTATGGGGGAGGTAAGGGGTATAGGGGAGGTATGGGGAGTATGGGGGAGGTAAGGGGGTAAAGGGGAGGTATGGGGAGTATGGGGGAGGTAAGGGGGTATAGGTGAGGTATGGGGAGTATGGGGGAGGTAAGGGGGTATAGGGGAGGTATGGGGCTTTAAAAAAATTATTTTAAAGATTTTTTTTTTTTACTTTATTCAAGATGCACAATAGTAAAAAAACTAAGTACGCAAAAATACACAAGAAAGTTGGCCCACAATCCAGCTATACGGGCAATTCAATCAGCTTTTTCAGTGTGGCTACCAGATAGAATATAAACAAGTAAACAGAAAGAGATGATCTAGAACCAGATTTAATGTAAACAGGTAGATAGAAAGAGATGATCTAGAACCAGATTAAATATAAACAGGTAGATAGAAAGAGATGATCTAGAACCAGATTAAATATAAACAGGTTGATAGAAAGAGATGATCTAGAACCAGATTAAATATAAACAGGTAGATAGAAAGAGGTGATCTAGAACCAGATTAAATATAAACAGGTAGATAGAAAGAGATGATCTAGAACCAGATTAAATATAAACAGGTAGATAGAAAGAGATGATCTAGAACCAGATTAAATATAAACAGGTAGATAGAAAGAGATGATCTAGAACCAGATTAAATATAAACAGGTAGATAGAAAGAGGTGATCTAGAACCAGATTAAATATAAACAGGTATTTAGAAAGAGATGATCTAGAACCAGATTAAATATAAACAGGTATTTAGAAAGAGATGATCTAGAACCAGATTAAATATAAACAGGTAGATAGAAAGAGGTGATCTAGAACCAGATTAAATATAAACAGGTAGATAGAAAGAGATGATGCAGCAAATCAATAACATCAATTACACGCAATGGAGAAACGCTACGATGAAAATAGGAATCTCTATCTAATGAGACGATGTAGCAAATGGATCAATGTAGCAATGGATCGATTGTATTAAAGAAACATGAAAGGAGAGGTAAAAGCTGGGGTGGGGTGGGTGGAGGGACTATATTTAGGATGCACATGGAGGGTTGGAGTGAAGGAGAGAGGGTTAAGAAAGCAGGGTGGAGAACACCGCCTTGATTTCAATAATTTACCGGGTAGTTCTCAATCAAAGACTCCATGGGTCACCAAATATGTTTTATTTCTTCGGGCAAGTTAGTGGATTGTTGTGGATTGATCATTTACTCTGATTACAATTTAAGGGACAGTTTGGGGGAAGTGGCCATGGAGATGGGAGAGGGGAAAAGAGGAAAAGGTGTAGACTGAGAAAGTAAAAAGTAGTGGACATAGTGAGAAACGTAGAGAGTAAAGTACATGAGAGGGTAGAGAGTAAAGTTAGAGTGTAAAGTATGTAAGTGGGTTTATAGTAATGTATGTAAGGAGATGGATAGTAATGTAGGTAAGTGGGTAAAGACCAAGTGATGGAGAGTGTATGGAGCAGGTGGTGGATAAAATATGGAGTAAGTGATGAAGAGTGTATCGAGTAAGTGGTAGATAGAATATGGAGTAAGTAGTGAAGAGTGTATGGCGTAAGTGAAGGAGAGTGGTGGATAATATATGAAGTAAGAGGTGGATAATAAATGGAGTAAGTTGTGGATAAAGTAGAATCTGATCAGTGAAGGAATTCACGAAATAATAGTGGATGTGAGAGTCTGGTCAGGAAATAATAGTGGATGTGAGAGTCTGGTCAGGAAATAATAGTTGATGTGAGGGTCTGGTCAGGAAATAATAGTGGATGTGAGAGTCTGGTCAGGAAAGAAAAGTGGATATGAGCGTCTGGTCAGGAAAGAATAGTTGATATGAAGGTCTGGTCAGGAAATAATAGTGGATATGAGAGTCTGGTCAGGAAATAATAGTGGATGTGAGAGTCTGGTCAGGAAATAATAGTGGATATGAGAGTCTGGTCAGGAAATAATAATGGATGTGAGAGTCTGGTCAGGAAATAATAGTGGATATGAGGGTCTGGTCAGGAAATAATAGTGGATATGAGGGTCTGGTCAGGAAATAATAGTTGATATGAGGGTCTGGTCAGGGAATAATAGTTGATATGAGGGTCTGGTCAGGAAAGAATAGTGGATATGAGGGTCTGGTCAGGAAAGTTAGTAAAGAGTTTATGAAAGAAGAGGGAAAGGTATGACCGTTCCGGTGAAGTGCGGGGATGAGAGATGGTGTTGAGGGGGACATTAGTGAATAGTCTGCGGTTAAGTCAGGGGAGATGTGTACGTATCTAATGTAATTAATTTATCATAGTTAGCTGAAAGTGGATACAAAATGTTGCGATATTTGCAAATTTTGTTTCTTCTAGCATATACTATTTGAAATATGTCTTAAAATAATAAAAAATTTACCATATCATTATTTCCACTGGTTCCAATTATTTTCTTCGAAACTTCTTTTTTTTTTTTAAACAAACAAACTTTAAACTATAAATCCGTTGTTCTAATGTCTAAACTTCATAAGAAATGTCGGAGGACTAAATGTCACAGGACTAACTGTCACAGGACTAAATGTCACAGGACTAAATGTCACTGGACTAAATATCTCTTCCCGCACAAAACGAGTGGCTGGGGGTAAACAGATGTTTCACTTTACAGAATGTCAGACCGTGGAGCCAACTGGCAGCACCCACAGTGCTTTTGGTAGACAACATCTAGGTTGTAGATGGTACTTACATTTGAAACAAAGCCGAGCCTTGAGAATCCAGCCGCACGAACGGGTAAACAAAGTGAGATATAATCTCTGAACAAAATGTGTTAGAAATCAATTAATATCCGAGAAAGAGAAGGGCGCAGACTGTAGAAAGTTGACGGGCCGACACACACACAGTTGAGACTTCTGTTAGTGGTGCAAGAAGTCCTGGGCCGCGGTGTACAGGGGAGCTGAACGGAGGCCAAAGATAAGCCTTGCGGCCTGGTGCGGGTTGGGGGGGGGGGTAAACCAGAGGTGAGAGCAACACAGGGCCATGCTCACCCCTCTAGGCTTACACGTCGTAGTAAAATGAGTGAGTAGTCGGACGTAGTTTTTTTTTTTTTTCTGTAGGCATCTGTTTTACGCTCCCCCTAAACTTTGCTGGTGAGGGTGAGTGGGGTGAAGGGAGTGGGTGAGGGGTGGAGGTGAGAGGTAGAGGATGAGGGGAGGGGGGAAGGAGGCGGTCAAGTCAAGACTTTTTTTTAGCTGGTGTTTTTTTTCTTTTCTTTTACATCTCCTTAACTGATAGAACACATGATACACCAGCTCGCTAGGCGACTGGGAGATCCAACTTTGTAAATAAATTGCATTAAATGTTTATTTTTGCCTAGAATTTTTATGATAAGTAAAAAACAAAAACAAAAAAAAAGCAGTTCAACGATGATTCTCAAATTAACTGTTACGACGTTTGTGGCTGTTTAATTAAATTAAAGTAACGAAGCAAGGTAAACATTTTTGTCAAATATGTCACTAGGAATGTATACAATATTAATGCATACTTTTCCAATAGTAGTTCAGTAGATCAGTGATAAAATGTGCAGTGAAGTTGTTTGGGCTAGTACTGTAAAACTTCACGGGCTGCCTCCCCTGTGTAATGATACTGTAAGACTTTGTTACCGAGCTCACTTGAACTATTAATACCGTAAGATTTAGCTAGTCGGCTCATCTGCATATTAGATGTGTTACAAGATCAATAAACAAAACAATATTATAACGCCAAACGACTAACACGGCAACACGGTGTACCTGGAGTTTAAAATCTACCTACGCATTGTTATGGAGCAATGGATCTCAACCTTCCCAATGCCATGACACTTTCATACAGTTCCTCATGGTGTGGTGACCCCAACAATAAATATATTTTCGTGGCTTCTTTATAAATATGTGTTTTCCGATGGTCTTGTGCGACTACTTTGTAGGAGGTGTTCGACCCCCAGAGGGGTCTCGACCCATATGTTGAGAATCACTGTTATAGAGGATTACATTCTACAGCAGTGGTGCTCAACCCTCCTAATGCCTTCATTCTTTCATACAGTTCCTCATGTTGTGGCGACCTCCCCCCCCCCCCACCACAAAATTTCTTTCGTTGCTACTTCATAACTGTAGAGTATATGTGTTTTAAGTGGTCTTAAGCAACCCCTGGGAAAGGGTCGAGCGACCCCTAAAGGGATCACGACCCACAGGTTGAGAACCGCTGTTCTACAGTCACCTTACATTATAAAGTATTATTGTTCACATTAATGTTAACACGATCGTTCACACATTTTGTTCAAACGAATTACCGTACTCTGTAGCAGTGGCGTAGCTAGGGTTAGTGCCGCCCCGGGCCGGAACGCCCCCTCCGCACCCGCCAAAAGAATTTACAAATATACAAAACAGGAATCGGAACAAAATCCAATATTTACAAACAGATTTACATTGCATACGACTTGACCCTTTCCTTGCCTTGTCATTTATGAATATCTTCTCTCATGAAAATGTGCTATCTTTATCTTTTAATTAGGATATTTAACTTATTTTAAATTAATGATGACATGATAACATTACTAGGAACTTAATAATGGCTTTACTAGAGTACTGGCTTTATTTGTTACTGAATACTGCCTTTATATGTTACTGAATACTGCCTTTATATGTTACTGAATACTGGCTTTATTTGTTACTGAATAAAAGATAATACTTGATGGACTGCATTAAAGTTGTGTAGATGAAATATAAAGACAAGGTACGCTAAACTTAAATTCATAGACAGGACAAACGATTTGGACGCTCCGGCTTAGAGCCTTCATCAGAAAACAAGACATAATTGTATGTCCCGCTTATGATTTCAAGTTTAGCATTCCTTGTCCTTATATTTTAGTTACCGAATAATGGCGTTACTAGTAACCGAATAGTAAAAATAGAATGCAAAAAAAACCTGGACCATAATACAATAAATGTGTGCAGTTCCAACACAGCTGAAAGTAAATGTACCTTAAAAAATTGGTGGTTCTAAAACGGTTTTAAAAATAATTGATCATTTAACTTGAAAGTCTTTCTCAAGCTTACATTTATTTAAGAGAGGAAAACAATGAATGAAGAGAATGATTGAAAACAATGAATGAAGAGAATGATTGAAAACAATGAATGAAGAGAATGATTGAAAACAATGAATGAAGAGAATGATTGAAAACAATGAATGAAGAGAATAATTTTAGAGACAAAATGAATTTCCTAGATATTATCCTATTTATACATCATCCAAGGGAGAAGATGAGAAGATGTACTGGACAAGTTGGGAAGATGTTGTGAAGATTATGTGCAGAATTTGTGGAGTTTTTGTGAAGATTATGTGCCGAATTTGTGAATATTTTGTAAAGATTTTTTGTAGATGTTGTGAAGATTTTGTGAAAATGTTGTGAAGATGTTGGCCAAATAAAATGGAGTCAAACATCTCCAGTGTGAGACCTTGATAAGACGGGACATGGGCACGTGACTCAGCGCTCACTAACGGACGATTGTTGGCACACTTTAGCACGTGAGTTCCTGCGAGAAATGAGAAAGAGCGCACGCTGCCACCATCTCCCCCCCTCCCCCCACTTCCCATCTCTGCCCCATTACCTTCAGGCCACGATGATGACTACCGAATCTACTCACCTATATCCGGTACAAGTAGCTGGGAGGATCAGGTTTCTACGCTCATGCCCTCCCCTCCCCCCAACCAACACCCTTCTTGCAGTAGTATGTAATTTCTTACTTTTATAAATATTTTTTTATCATACTGCAGTGGTACAGTAAGGTACAGTAACATTACCTGGGAGGGTCACGTGAGTACTATCATGTCGTTATACCTCCCACCCAACCTCCCCCCACCCTCCCCCCCACACCACCTCACCCCACTTTTCCAGCCAGTAGCGGGGTGTGTAGGCTATGCGTACTCCGCAATTGTGTTTGGCAACATACACAATAATTTGTTTATATTAGATGTTAGATAGACAAGGGACTGTGCAAATTTTAATTTACTCACAGTGAGACCAATATTTGTCTTAACAATTACGACACGTCTTGCTGCGTGATCAAGCCATTAAAAAAATAGCAAGCCTTATAGCAAGCCTAATAAGAAGCCTAATAACAGGCCTAATAACAGGCCTAATAACGAGCCTAATTACAAACCTAATCTCCCTGAAAACTGTTAGAACTGGAAAGTCTCATTCCTGGAAAGTCTCATTACTACGGGAAAGGGATTAGATTTCCCGGATGTCAAAGTAGTTTGACAGGATACAGAAGGTCCAGGTAATGCATCCGGCGCAGACCAAGAAAACATGGCGTGTAGACACAGAGCTGGCTGTGCAGGAATAATACCACAGACTTGTTGATGGTCACACAAGTGGTCATGCAATACAATCCATACAACTATGCAGTGATATAGGATAGGAAGGTTACACATTTATACATGACGCCTCGAGAGCTTATCATAAATCCTTAACATGACACATTTTGACAACTTATCATGACAGCTTATGGCAATTAATCACTTCAGATTATCATGTAGACCTGTCATGACAATGAATCGTGATAGATCATATTTAAAACTCGTGACAATGACAACCATGACGATAATGGAAAAAAAACATATTTATTGATGACCCTTTATTCTGTTACTGCTGTCACTCTGTTTTTTTTCCTCCTCCCCTTTCTAGCGTATATTTACATACCCCCCCCCCCCCCTAAAACATGCCATTTATGAACTGCTTATTGGCATTCATGAACTGCTTAGTGGCATTCATAAACTGCTAAGTGGGACTCATGATCTGCTTAGTGGCATTCAGATACCCAAAAAAATCCTCAAATTTATTATGTACTGAAATATGTTTACACTTAAAACAGACACTCTGATCAAACAATCCCATATCTTATGTTCAAATAGAGAGTCTGATCAGATAATCCCATATCGTATGTTCAAATAGACACTCTGATCAAACAATCCCATATCTCGTGTTCAAATAGACACTCTGATCAAACAATCCAATATCGTATGTTCAAATAGACACTCTGATCAAACAATCCCATATGGTATGTTCAAATAGACAGTCTGATCAACCAATCCCATATCGTATGTTCAAATACACAGTCTGATCAAACAATCCCATATCTTATATTCAAATAGACACTCTGAGCAAACAATCCAATATCGTATATTCAAATAGATAGTCTGATCAAACAATCCCATATCGTATGTTCAAATAGACAGTCTGATCAAACAATCCAATATCATATGTTCAAATAGACAGTCTGATCAAACAATCCCATATCGTATGCTCAAATAGACAGTCTGATCAAACAATCCCATATCGTACGTTCAAATAGACAGTCTGATCAAACAATCCTATATCGTATGTTCAAATAGACAGTATGATCAAACAATCCAATATCGTATGTTCAAATAGACAGTCTGATCAAACAATCCCATATCATATGTTCAAATAGACAGTGTGATCAAACAATCCCATATCGTATTTTTAAATAGACAGTCTGATCAAACAATCCCATATCGTATGTTCAAATAGACAGTCTGATCAAACAATCCCCATATCGTATGTTCAAATAGACAGTCTGATCAAACAATCCAATATCGTATGGTCAAATAGATAGTCTGATCAAACAATCCGATATCGTATGTTCAAATAGACACTCTGATCAAACAATCCAATATCGTATGGTCAAATAGACAGTCTGATCAAACAATCCGATATCGTATGTTCAAATAGACAGTCTGATCAAACAGTCCAAACCTTGATTGTTCAAAGGAGACATTCGATTAAAAGGGGCCGGTTAATCAATTAGGAGATGCCAGGCGATATTTAGTTAATCATTATTGATCAGGTGCAGTGTGCGATCGAAGACCAGGCTCCTGGGCATGAAAGGATGTATTTAACGGCTTGGCGCTAACAACCTTGGCATTGCTTTCAATCAAACAGAATTAAACGACTCGGAAATTTGCGAGGCCTATGTCCTAAATAATTTTGATTAGTGGACTACTGTCACTATTGTGTGGAGTTTTAAGGCCTCACTATAGAGTTATATATACGGCCCCTACAATCAAAATCTCGCCAACCTTAAACAGTTTTTGAGGACTCGGAGTTGAATCTATTAGACAGGAGTCGTCAGCTGCAAAAGGTCATATTATGTATGATCTTGAAGGTGATACCTGTTCATTCTGTTTGAAAATCTGTTTTATAAACAGCAACGTTTGATACATCATTACCAGAGTGCACAGCAACGTTTACTAGATCCTTACCAGAGTACGCAGCAACGTTTGCTACAACATTACCAGAGTGCACAGCAACGTTTGCTACATCATTACCAGAGTACGCAGCAACATTTGCTACAACATTACCAGAATGCACAGCAACGTTTCCTAGATCCTTACCAGAGTACACAGCAACGTTAGCTAGATCCTTACCAGAGTACACAGCAACGTTTGCTACATCCTTACATGAGTGCACAGAAACATTTGCTACATCATTACCAGTGTGCACAGCAACGTTTGCTTCATCATTACCAGAGTACACAGCAATGTTTGCTACAATATTACCAGAGTGCACCGCAAAATTTGCTATATCCTTACTAGAGTGCACAGCAACGTTTGCTTCATCATTACCAGAGTACACAGCAACCTCAGCCTCATCATTACCTGCTTGAGAAAAACAATGAATATGAATGGAGACGGATCCATAACTTTGGCAACATGACATTCTCCATGACTTTGCCAACATGACATTCTCCATGACTTTGCCAACTTGACATTATCCATGACTTTGCCAACATGACATTATCCATGACTTTGCCAACATGACATTCTCCATGACTTTGCCAACATGATATTCTCCATAACTTTGCCAACATGACTTTGCCTTATGGCTTCACGTCAACGACCAAGCTGAACAAATGGACACGCAGAAATTGGGCCGATGAACATCCGGTGTACTGTCACTTAACAATATGCGCACTGAGATGTAACATGATGTACACTTGATAGCATCAAGCGACCAACTATAGACCCATGCTAGACAAACTACAGACCCCATGCCTAGACCAACTATAGACCTTCATGTACAGACCAGCCATAGACTTCACGCCTAGAATAACTAGAGACTCCTTATTAGACCATCTATAGACCCCCAAGACTAGACCATGCCTAGAACAATTTTAGATACCGTGGATAGACCAACTATAACAACCATGCCTAACAGACCAACTAAAGAGTCTATGCCTAGGCCAAATATAGAAACCCTGTTTAGATCAAATATAGAAACCATGTTTAGATCAAATATAGAAACCATGTTTAGATCAAATATAGAAACCATGTTTAGATCAAATATAGAAACCATGTTTAGATCAAATATAGAAACCATGTTTAGATCAAATATAGAAATCCTGTTTAGATCAAATATAGAAACCATGTTTAGATCAAATATAGAAACCATGTTTAGATCAAATATAGAAACCATGTTTAGATCAAATATAGAAATCCTGTTTAGATCAAATATAGAAACCATGTTTAGATCAAATATAGAAACCATGTTTAGATCAAATATAGAAACCATGTTTAGATCAAATATAGAAACCATGTTTAGGTCAAATATAGAAACCATATTTAGATCAAATATAGAAACCATGTTTAGATCAAATATAGAAACCATGTTTAGGTCAAATATAGAAACCATGTTTAGATCAAATATAGAAACCATGTTTAGATCAAATATAGAAACCATGTTTAGATCAAATATAGAAACCATGTTTAGATCAAATATAGAAACCATGTTTAGATCAAATATAGAAACCATGTTTAGATCAAATATAGAAACCATGTTTAGATCAAATATAGAAACCATGTTTAGATCAAATATAGAAACCATGTTTAGATCAAATATAGAAACCATGTTTAGATCAAATATAGTCACCATGTTTAGATCAAATATAGTCACCATGCTTAATTATAGTCTATAAAATGTCCCTTATTCGGTAGCGCTTTACTTTGGTAATTCGCTTTTGGTGACTTTCAATGACCATGTGCGTACTTATTGGGGAATAATTGCTTCTTTGTCAAACGATTGCATATTTATGGGATGAGATTATTGTCAAACTATGTTCAAATAATAATAGCTGCCAGTTGAACAGCTTTGGACTCCAGCTGTGTACTGTTAGACATAGACTCTAAGCACAGACTCCAGCTATAAAATCCGGCTGTACAGTCTAGCTGTACACTCCGGTTATCGGTACCAGCCATACTCTTGACAAACACTGACTCCAATTACAACGTCGATTTCCGTACAACACAAGAGGCATAACGTCCATGATGAATAATTTCAGATTAACCTCAATTTTTATTTTGTCCAGAAACGTGGACCTCAGAAACAAGTCATTATAATAAATCTTTATCACTCTGCCGATGGTCACTGATTGTTATAATCAATTTTTAAAGATAGTTCAACAATAGATCAATTAGAAGGCGCGAACTGATTCCCGTTCGTTTTGTTGTTGTTTGATGTTTTTCAAACTGGCAAAACACAATCATAAACCTACCTACCTGGCATCAATAGTAATCCGAACTTTTCCTTGTAATGATCAGCTGGGTTCAGGCAGCTACTCACTCACGTCAGCAGCCACACTCGCCACAACCTCGGGTTGTAAACGACCGACAAAAAGTGTGTGTTTCCGTAACCTCTGACCTCTGCCACTCACGTCACCGGAGAACACTCAAGGTACTCAGTGGTCACATCACGGACAGCGAAACTTTTACGTGGCACTGGCAACCTCCTGGACTACTACTCTTCGCGATCGTCTCCCAGCGATACATTTCCCTAGCAGATCATCGGCGCGACCACTGCCGCGAATTTTCAACGACAACAAAACTAACGCGAAGCCCGCTCGCTCACCCACTCATCACTTCAGATCGAGTTTTTAATCCACAAAACTCTCCGGCCAAGGCTTCGCCGGTTATCAGTGAATCAATCATCGGTCGCTCCACAGTGATCAACAACCGCCTCACTTCATTCAGGCAGCTGAGCGTAAATGTTGTAGTTCCTTCACCCCGGGGGGGGGGGGGGGGGGCGTTTTAGAGTTTGCCGCACGTGTTGCAACGTGCCTTGAGTTTGCAAGTCAAAGCTCATACAAAATAATTATTTTTTTTTTAGTGAGTTTGATGTCCTACTTTATTGGTAGTGTTTACAAAAACCATTTAGTATTTTAACTTAGTGATGGCATTGGGGTTGAAGAATAGGAACAAGAATGAATGATATCGTAGAATAGACAAAAAATATATGTTGTTGTAGAAGAGGTCGTAGATGTATATATCATGTTTTTTATAGACGAGTCTGTATATTATCATGTTTTTTATAGAAGAGGATTTAGATGTCATGTTTTTGTAGAAGAGGACTATATTATCATGTTTTATAGAAGAGGATGAAGATATCATGGTTTGTAAGAGAGGACGTAGATATCATGTTTTTATAGAAAAGGGCGCAGATATCATGTTGTTTTAGCAGAGGATGAAGAAGGCGTTCTAGCCTTCACCATCATGGATTATGTAACAGGTCAAGTGGAACGATTTAATCCATATTAATTTAGACATCGGTTTGTTTAGTCTAGAATTATTGACACAATGTTTTAACAATTTCAAGGTTTTCATAGTTTTGATTTACAAACATCTTGACAAGTCCGTACGTCATTTTTTAGTTCGTATACAGCGACCAGTAGGTGCACGCGTCATAGTGGATGCCCCAAGAAAAGCTTAGACGCCGCGGACTTTATGAGGGCCGTGACTTTGATTATCCTCATCTATAACAAAAGAACACATTATTACTTGCAATGTTGGTGAGAACCAAATATCATTTTTTTTTAAATCTGGGTATTTTCTACATCGGCTAGTTTGAATAGGTAGATGGATGTAAGTACTGGATGAAAATGGCTCATTTCATTAGTGGCTGAAGGCGGTGTTGTTTGCACGGCTCCCCTTTATTCTTTATGGCATGAAAACACTCCAATAAATAGGTTTATAGGCCAACATTCATGGCACTGTGATTCGAGTGTACAAGTTGGCGACTGTTTTGTTGTGGTAAAAGTGATTGTTACGGGGAAAACTATGTGTGTGTGTGTTTCTGGAGTGTGGGAAAAGTGGGGATGGGTCCTATTGCTGTGGGGTAAAAATAGTGCTAGTTTGGTGGTTGTTTCCATGAAAGCCTTCTTTTCTACTCACAAATCCTTCAAGTGTGTTTGCAGCATCAAATTTTGTTTTCCCACGTGACACACTCGCTCGGCTGATTGCGTCTGCCTCGTGCTGAACTGTACAGGCGCTGCTTCATTGGTGACACAGTGTTTGTGTTGCACTGGTAAATGAAAATTTGATTGATCACTAAAGTTGTGTAACAAGAGTCACGTTGTCCGAGCCGTTTTGTAAGGTGGCTTTGTTTTTAAAAAAGTAAATAACGGTTCTTTCGTCGATAATTTACAGATTAAAATTGTGATACTAAAAAGTTTTTAAAAAAAAAAAAAAAATTATTTTAAAACTTTTTTTTTTTAAATCCTTTTTTTTTTTTTACAAAAACGAGTTTAAACGGACTAATGGTAGAAAAAAATTTAAAATTTCTTGAAACTGTTTTAGGCAAAGAAAGTCTCAAATTGTAACGGCGCGGCATTGTCTTTGCGCAAGTCACGTGTTATCTTTACAAGTTTGGCCTACATGTTGTCATGACCTTGGATAACAATGGACAAAGGAAGGATCACTCTCATGTTTAATGTGTGGGCAAAAGCTAAATTTCTCTTTAAAAAAACAAAGCAAAAAAAGAAAGAAGAAGAAGAAGAAGAATAGAGAACTTGTTAACAAAAAAATACAATTTGTATTTTCAAACTCACAATTAAAAGCAAGTGCTATAATTCGAAGTTTAAGTCCAACGAAGACGTGGGAATCCCTGATCAGTGTCACAGAGCGGTTGTTACGGAGGAGGGCTCCGGTCCTGACTTATCACAAACTGTATTGATTTAGTAGTGTTCAGTACAGGACCGCTCCTCTCAGTGATATATATTGTGAGTATCTAGGCATTGCGACAGACAAAGCACAACGTAGACAAACGTAAACTGAATAGCTCCAACTCCAGGTGTCCAGATGATAAAATAGAATATATTTATTCCTCAAATAAAAAGCTCTTCAATAGTCTTCACTAACTGTCAGCTACCTATATGAATCTCTAAAGCTATGACTGTTCACTGTTTCGTCTCAACTATGTAAATTCGTACAGATTGGGGAACAAACGAATTTTTATATCTTTCAGTCCTCGCCTTAAGAGAAAGAATTCGTCTCAAACGATCCGATCTTAAGTATCTGTGATGAAGAGGGTGGGATGTATCATCCAAAATTTGTTTAGTTTTACAATAGCATGTTTCTTCAATAGTTCTTCAAGTGAAGGATGTTTAGTTTGTATAATGTTTCCAGCTGTCTTGATTAGTCTGTTTAGTCGATGTTAGATATCAGACGATAAATTCCAACACCAGCAGGTAATATTGAAATTAAGTAGGCTTCCAATTTTTGCACCGTAGAATAAGTTAATAACTTGTTTTTTTTTACGCCAAAATTTTGCAACATACCTTGTATGTAAAAGAAATCGTAGATCAAGGTATGAGGCTTGAATAGAGAGATAGAACAACAAGAAAAGAAAGTTTCTGCTAAGAGCCTTCCTCAGCAGACAGGACAATTGAAAATACGACAAGAAATAGAAACATGTTTAAAAACCTGAGTGATCACCCTTTGTTATCTCCGGATTTATTAAATAAAGGCTCGAAAATAGGTAGGTCATATTTTTATGATCCTGATATTAAGTTGAAAAAAAACAGTTTTGTAATAAATATAGACTACTTTATACATTTCTTTCTTACTTATCTGTTCTTCAGCAAACGATGTCACAGAAGATGCCAATTTCAAGACATTACAGACGATTTTGATTTTAAAATATTTGTTGACACCTGCACCAGTAGTATACACTAGATAAATCTTATTTGTTTGGTGCAACACTCGTGGAATCCACTGCATTTGAAATATGGGGTGGCTAAATCTTCAGACGGCTAATTGACCCTCTTCCCGTCAAGCTATTGAGCTGAAACGTGGCACATAGAATCGTTGCCGACAGCAACACATTCTATCAAATTTTTAACTTCACCCCCATCCCCAAAAAATTAGTTTTGATGTTTTTCCCGGGGAACATGAAGGAAAATTCCCGATATCTGCGCTGCATGAGATTCTTTCAATAATATCGCAAAGACATTTGGCCGTAATATTTTATTTTGCTTTACTGAAATAGTTGGTAGAAGAAATCTGCGGTGTAAAAGCGGGTGGCTCATTAAAGTATTAGACTAATATATTTCAGGGGCTTAAAAATGTGTAGTTGCGTGCCGCTGTGTGTGTGTGGGGGGTGGGGGAGAGCACTATTTGTGATTTTTATCAAGTGTGTTTCTTTGTATGAATATTTTGTCAAATTTTCAGCACCAGCTTCCTCTCCCCCCCCCCCCCCCCCCCCAAAAAAAAATCGCTCAATATTACATTTTATAAAGGATTTATATAAACAACTCTGTTTTTAAGGGTTGTTTAATTAAAATAAAGAGGACGTTTTACAACTGATTTTTTAAATACCATTCCTTACTTTAAAACTTTATCGCATTCTTATTAAGATATATATTTTTTAACAGATTTTCAATGTTTGATACTAAAAAAACAAACAACCAAAAACAATTCTTTGATTGATCCAACTGATAAGAATGTATCTTGGTTTCATTTTACATATTCATTTTAAAGCACATGGATAAATATTTGTAGCTCGAACTTATTGCAAAATTATTATCAAATTTTCCGCCTTTACATCGTTGGGAAGGTCGGTTTCAGACAAGAAGATTTCAAATATTTAGAATCGAATCAAGTGTTAACTGTGTAACTCGATTACCTTAAATATTCGGTTCGTCAAATATATCGACCGGAACGATATTTGCTTGCACTAATTCATTCATTTCAATCAATGACAGTTTGCCTTACAATTTAATATTATTTTTAAGGGTGATAAAAATTATTATTTTTTGTTTAAATAGGTCAATATTTTTAAGTTTTTGCTGTACAAATTTTTCTCAGGAGAGGGGGGTAGTAGATTTGCCTTGAGTGAGGGGCAGCACACCCACCCAACCCCCCTTCACAAGAGATGCCTAAAAGAAACACTGTTTGTGAACCCCACGATGACTAAAAGTAACACCGTGTTAACCCCTCTGCCAGAATCTAAATGATGAATGTAACGTGTCAACTAATACTTGGTGCTATTTGAAACTGGTTGGAGTTTGAAGGGAAAAAAAAGTTATGCTATTAGCTTAGTCCGTCTTCTTCATGAAGCAAATAGGGGATCAATAGGGGTTCACACAAAGACATGAGCAAAAGCGAGACAGCTGGAGACATAAACAAAAGTGAGACAACTGGAGACATCAGTAAAACTGAGACAAATGGCGGCTCACTAGCTTACCCAACAAAGACATCATTAAAAGTGAGACCAAGTGAAGACTCACTATCTCATTCAGTGCACTCACATTACACCGTAAGACGTCAGTAAAAGTGATACAAACTAGAGACTTACTAGTTCACCCAACAAGGACATCAGTAAAAGTGAGACCAACTGAAGACTCACTAGTTCACCCAACAAGGACATCAGTAAAAGTGAGACCAACTGAAGACTCACTAGCTCATTCAGTGCACTCACATTACACCGTAAGAGATACAGTCAGAAGTTGAACGTGAGTGGCGTATCTCAGACCCGTTATCTGGATCACCTGTTCACATCGGATGAAACGAAAGACGTGTAGCAGCCCTACACTACCGAGTAACTACTAACTATAGCAGCCTACACTAGCGAGTACCTACTAACCAGTTCATCTACCATGCTAGTGTACGCTTTTCTTCTTTATGCTTGTAGTGGACTAGTCATCGACCATTCTAGTCTATCTCTTTCTTCTTCATACTTGTAGTTGACTAGTCCATCTACGATTCTAATGTCTTTCTTCTTCTTCATGCTTGTAGTGGACTAGTTCATCTACCATTCTATTGTACGCTTTTCTTCTCCATGCTGGTAGTGGACTTATCTACTGTTGAACATCGTCATGATTTATATACTGTTGAAAACTGTCATGACTTATCAACTGTTGATACTAGCTGCTGCAGAGTTTGACGTCATTAAAATAAGTGTCCGTTACCGATTCCTTAACGTTGTATGTTGCGTTCTTGTGGCCGTGGCCAAGTACAGGTCACTAACAGCTTTAGGCAGTCTAGGGGTAAAATACACTAAACACAAGTCTGCCTACAGACCAGCAACAGACATTACATGAATAAAATGACACTTCACTGTTATGACATAGGTTTAGGCCCATTTTTGGCTTTGATATTGAGTAAATTTTCCGTGTCACTATTTGCTCATCTCTATCTTGATTGGGAAAAGGTTGTTTACGTTCAAATGCGTTCTATTTGTTCTGAAGAATGCTATCAGGTGACGCAATTTCTCAAATTTCTTTAAAATATTGTTCTGATTTAGTCCCTATATATAAGCCGATAGGTTTCCAAGCCGAGAGAGAGATTTTTGCTATATTTCCTAACATATAAGAGACGTTATATAAGTGCAAGATTGTTCGCTTTGTGTGTGTGTAATTATTGTTTGATTTTTAGAGAAGTGTAACTTTTCACTTGCTGTGCTGTAATTTGATATCGGTTTTTTTTTGTTGCTATTTAAATGTATATTATTATAAAAATTTAATCGTATAAATAAAATGAATATTGTTAGATTGGTATTGTTCTCTTTGCCTACTGCTTTTCGAGGTCCTTTGTTGGGTACTGTTCATTCCACGAGACAAATCTTAAAACAGATTAAATCTTCAAAACCGAAACTATACGTAACATCTCAATTATTAATTAATTTATTGATTTAAAACCACTGTCACATTTACAGATGTACATATAAAACTGCACTTGTGGAGATCTAGACTTTTTAACAGTGCATATCCCAGAGCAATGTTTGTCAACCCTTTAATGGGATTGGAACCCTTTTGGCGGTAAGATTGCTCACTAAACACCTTGCAGTGACACAAGGGTTTGTTCTATTCCAGACAGGTCTCCTGCCCACGCGAATCCCACATACCATAGCTAAGTAATTGTCACTGGACTGACCAAATTTAAGATTACGATCGACAACGTCAGTTTTTGGTAACAACAGCAACAACAACAGTGTTATGAAAATTAATTCACACGCTAAACATTAATTTAAGACAATAGCGGAAACAAGTCAAGGAAGCGGTTGAACAACGACTAAGGACCGCACAGTGACGGAACTGTCTGACTTGGTCACTGAAGATTTCGGCCGTTATTTTTATAGTGTTACTGGCCACTGGTGGAACCGGTGGCTGGCTCTCACGGAACACTTAGGTTCTGCGGAACACCGGTTAAAAAAACAACAAACCAAACAACGGTTCTAGATTTCGCTCATCAACTTTAATCCCAGAAATGACGTCATAGGCTCCTTCCAAACAGGACAATACAAAGTTCCGACATAAATACATATCGCTACTGTTCATTTCTAAATCACTACGCCCATCTAACAATAACTGAATACACTGAAACGGACTACTTGTATGAAAGCTTCAGACATCTGATTGTCATAATTGACTTGGGCAGGGGTACAGGACAGAGCTCCATTGTTAAGGTAACTTATATGATGGACAGAAATTGCTGTTAGTTTTGGGAAGGCATTGTTAAAGGGGTGAGGTTAAAGGTTAATAGATTGTCGCATCTTTGAGATAGAGGGGATGGTTTCTTTCCATGACTTCGCATAATAATTTTGGGTTTAACGACGGGAAATTGTAATTGACCGGAAATTAGGGGGCAGGTATGTGTTGTTAGATACCATTCCTGGGGCCACCTATGGAGCTATAGAATGGTATATAAGACAGACCTCTTCCTGACATGGGCGGTTCGTTCCTACAATATTTATTCCATTCATTTAGGCCTAGAGTTTTTTTTAAATACCCGTTTTAATAATAGATTAAAGATCTCTAGACCCAATCAACTAACGGTATTAGTTATTCTTATAAGATGTGGTAAAATTAGATTCTGTAATAAATACAAAAATCTATCCTAATATATTAAAGTTTGGTTTTGTTTTCGTTTAGTTTGTATAATGACGTCAGAGCCTTTTTTTTGTGACGCTACGCGCAGGCATATCGTAAAGGCCATTTGTTCTACTGCATTATTTTAATATCAATTTATCAATGAAGTAGGTAAAAGAAATAAATATTTTAAATAAAATGACGACACAAGCTAACTATTAAATAAAAAATACCAAGTAGAATCGTATGAAACAACGAACACAACCAGGCTGAGAGACACCTACATTCCCTGTTGCTCTATTCATGGCAAAAATTAAAGTCAGGTATGCGCCAAAATGCATCCCCCTTACTTTCAGTTCTACTTCCCTCGATCAAAATGACAGAGTCGGCCCCTTTGTATCTATTCAGTGTCGGCACCTTTGTACCTATTCAGTGTCGGCACCGTTGTACCTATTGTACCTAATAAAACGCACGATGTTAGTAATAAAAAAATGATTTTCTTTAATTTCCAACAACATAATTTCATTTTAATTTTGTTAAAGTTTATGAACTATATTTGCCTGTTCAGAATTCAGGGGTGAAACTAAGGTGGGGCGAAAGAATAATCCCCAGGAATTCCAAAACTTGTATGAATTCAGTTTACACAGGACAGGGGCGTACGAGCCCTTTATATTTTGTTTTCATTCTCAACACTCTTGTTTACTAAATAACTTTAAAAGTCTTCTTCTAACTTAGCTTTGATGACTTGGCTGGGAAATTACATTACCGTGGTCAGCTGAAGTCTGTGTGTCAGACACATTATTTGGTCAACTAATGTCATGGAATATAGTTATTTATGGACACGCACCCACCCCCTTTTCCAGGGCCATACAATCTAACCACCTTTGAGTTCTACTAGAGTACCTCTCTTTCTCTCTGTGTCCTGACCTCTCTTACTATCTGTATCATTACCTCTCTTTCTCTCTGTGTCCTGACCTCTCTTATTATCAGCTGTATCATTACCTCTATTTCTCTCTGTGTCCTGACCTCTCTTACCATCTGTATCATTAACTCTCTTTCTCTCTGTGTCCCGACCTCTCTTACTCTCTTTATCATTACCTCTCTTTCTCTCTGTGTCCTGGCCTCTCTTACTATTTGTATCATTACCTCTATTTCTCTCTGTGTCCTGACTTCTCTTACTCTCTGTATCATTACCTGTCCTACTCTCCGTCCATCATACCATGTCATTACCCTGCAGTTTACTCTCTGTCTCTAACTCTGTCTGTCTATCCCTTGCTTCTCGTGGTGCCTAGATGCACTGCGTGCTAACAAACAATAAATCAAGACGTCTCTTGTGGCCTGACCAGTCATCCTGTCTCATCCTTCCATCCCCCCAATCACGCTAATACCAGTCCTAGAGTTAACCCGGTAATAGTCTGACCTCTGAGAGACAGACCTTATGCTAACGAAGGTTTAACTTTACTACAATCATGCTTTTCTCTAACTTTACTACAAGTATACTTTCTCTTATTTTACGACAATTAAACTTTTCTCTAACTTTATTACAAGTATACTTTTCTATAACTTTACGACAAGTATACTATTATCTTACTTTACTACAAGTATACATGTCTCTAATTTTACTACAAAATATACTTTTCCATAACTTTACGACAATTATACTTTTTTTTCTAACTTTACTTAAAGTATACGTTTCTCTACCTTTCTATGATTGAACAACTTTGTTCATCTACCTATGTACATAATCCTAAATAATTATTTATTGTTCCGAACCCAAGTTAGGAAATGTCCTTTCCATCTATCAGTGGTCCTCAAACTAGGGTCAAAGGTCAGGATAATAAGCGGCAAGACCGCATTTTTTAAAGGAAATAAGTAATAAAAGGTATGTGACGTCATTTCCTCTCTTTCCCCCCCCCCTTTTTTGCAAAATCAATTCCTCTAACTAGTCATACTTTACTACACTCCTCTTGCTGTACTCTGGGATTCTAACATCCTGTTGCTGTACTCTGAGACACTACCATCCTCTTGCTGTACTCTGGGATATTACCCTCCTCTTCCTGTGCCCTGGGATATTTCCCTCCTCTTGCTGTACTCTGGGATATTACATTACTTTTGCTGTACTCTGGAATATTACCTTCTGGCTGTTCTCTGGAATATCACCTTCTGGTTGTTCTCTGGGATATTAGCTTCTAGCTGTATTCTGGGATATAACCATCTTGGATACTACCCTCATCTTGCTGTTCTCTCGTATTATTCATTTCAACCTAGTTTTCATTGTTATTGTTTATTTGTTACTCTTTGTTTACACTGCTTTCCGACGAGGGCTTCTCGACGACACGTTCGTTGTTTCACTGCGTCCTTTCTTTTTCAGGCTTCTTATACTATTTTTTTTCTTTTGCCAAAAGGCACGTTCCCACTCACCATTATAGCACATAGCATAATAATATACAGTTCAATATTATTTTTATGGTCTGCACCGTTTGCATATAAATACATTGTATAACTTTACGATGTTTCTATTTAGTGCTATAACCACAGTTCAATGAACCAAAATTTCTTCAGCCTATCCAACGGTCAGGTCATGTACACTACTAACATCTAAATAGAACTAGTTGTCATCCAAACAATACCATACCTTATCCATATAATGTCGTCATTGCTCAAGATAGTAACAAATAACGCACCCAGTCTCATCCCATATCCAGATAAATCCATTACTCATCCACGTGAATCAACCCCATGTCTGCGTATCCAGATAAATCCATTACTCATCCACGTGAATCAACCCCATGTCTGCGTATCCAGATAAATCCAATACTCATCCACATGAATCAACCCCATGTCGGCGTATCCAGATAAATCCATTACTCATCCACGTGAATCAACCCCATGTCGGCGTATCCAGATAAATCCAATACTCATCCACGTGAATCAACCACATGTCGGCATATCCAGATAATTCCGTTACTCATCCACATGAATCAACCCCATGTCGGCGTATCCAAATACATCCATCACCTATCCAGATAAGCCAGGTGATACCGGTCAGCACATCCCACCGTAAATAAACACAGCTATTTCACAAACACAAACTCACACACATAAAGAACTATGAGGGCTGAACTTAAATAGAGAACACCAATCACCATGTTTACACAATAAACAAACACATTTAACCAGTGGCGTAGTGAGGGAGGGGGGCAAGGGGGCATCATGCCCCGGGCGCTACTCACAAAGGGGCGCCAAATGGTATATTTTACAATAATATTGTATGGTTTTCGCTAAAAAGGTATTGGGGGTCGCTAAAAAGGTATTGTGCCCCGGGCGCGAGTTAAGCTCGCTACGCCACTGCATTTAACAATCAAACGTATAAAAACATTAACGTTTAGTTATTATGCTATCTACTTATACTCAATGTTGTTTTTTTAACTAAAGGGTCGTTCACAAATTACGTCACGCGAAAAATGACCTTTTTAGACCCCCCCCCCACTTTTTTCCCACCCTGTCACGATGTGTCACAAATTGTTTAGCCCTCCCCCACCCCTTAGTGTCAAGTCACACCTAAAAAAAATCTAAACATACCTAAAATTTTCATAACTAAACTAAAATTTTATTTTATTCTTTAACATTTTCCCATAATGAGAATGGATTAAGATGTGGTATCCCCGCGCCGAATGTAAAATGGCCACAACAGTTTTTGCGCAAAAGGTGTTTCGCGACTGAGATTCACGTTACCTATGCCACCTGAGACAATTTCGACCTAAAATTCGTGTTTTTAAAATTAATTGAATGAAGATTTTTCAAAATTAGCGAAATTTATAATTTAAAAAATAAAATTAAAAAAAATAACAATTGTGACGTCACAAACTTCCCCCCCCACCCTCTCCCCCCGTCACAAAGTGTCACAAATTCTCGACCCCCCCCTCTCGCCCTGAGCGTGAGGTAATTTGCGAACGACCCCTATCTGGACGACATAACCGGGGACCTGGGAAAGAAGTTGCATCTCTGCCGTTTGAAGACCACGTCGACTTCACATCTGTTTACATTCCAAGTTGACTCCAAATTACAGTGTGTAAAAATTAATGCATGTGGTGCAAAAGTCCTAATTACAGCAGATACAGTTAATGCTTACAGAGATTGCTTAGACCAAGGATCGGCAAACGCATCAGTCAAAAGAGCCAATGGTCGAAAAACTCATTAGTCAAAAGAGACAGTGGTCGGAAAACTCATTAGTCAAAAGAGCCAGTGGTCGGTAAACTCATTAGTCAAAAGAGCCAGTGGTCGGCAAACTCATTAGTCAAAAGAGCCAGTGGTCGGCAAACTCATTATTCAAAAGAGACACAAATTAGCAGTAGGACGATTAAATTAATTTTCACAGCCAAATTTCTTAGCACGAAAACTTCAAGAACCGTGTTTTTCGGAGTCCGAACCGATTTGTGGCCGATATGCCGAGCCGCACTCAGTTCGCTTTGCCGACCACTGGCTTACACTATACCTTCATATATATATTTATTTATTTATTTATAATTTATATATATATATATATATATATACAGGGCCGGATTAAGCCATTTTAGTGCCCAAGGCACAAACCCAAATGGGTGCCCCCTTCTGCCCGGGGCCCCTGTTCTTTCATTGACCGTGACCGCTGGTATGTTCAATATTATTCAAAGAAAACAGTTGTTAACAAATATGTTTGTAGTTTGTACTACTATCACTTATATAAAACCTACAATAAAGTATTTCTGTATTAAAATTAATAGTTAATCAATTTTGAAATAATAATAGACAAAAATACTTAATTTTTTTTTAGATGAAAAAATGCAAAAGCTGTAGACATTTACATTTTAAAGTTTTTTTTTCTAGATTTACATCTAGCGAAGTTTTTGAGTATATCGTCAAAGTTAATTTTGCGCAATACATCTGCCTCGATCATAAGCAGGGATAAGGAATCGAGCCTTTCTTGTTTCATTGTTGATCTATTTGGATTTTGTGTACGTTTCAACTGAGAAAAGGAGCGCTCCGTTGAACAGTTAGTAACCATTAATTATAAATATGCGCAAGGCGATTTCAACATTTGGAAAAGCACACTCGATTTTGTCTCTAACTATTACTTTGTATAATTCTCCATGATTGAACTTGTTTTCCGATTTTGATGCAGGAAAATTGTGGCGAATATATGAATGAAACTGTTGTAGTTCAGTATATAAATTATTTTTCAGATCTTTAGGATAAGCATTTATTAGTTCTTGACAACACTGAGATGTTTGTGATATTGATACATCGACCAAACAAGAAAATCGAACTGCAACATCATTATATACTTGTCCTCGTCTACTCATTTCTGTCTCAATTTTGTCAACAGTGGCGTAGAATGCAGATATACGAAATTTGTCTATGGCATTCAGAGATACCTCAGCGGCATCACCATCAATGACCACTGTCGTTCGTTTACAATTACGGGTCAAAGTTGACTTATAATCTACACCTGGTGTTATTATTTTTGCGGCTTCTTCAAATCTTTCAAATTCATTTCTAGATTTATGCAAGCGATCTGCTAGTGAAGAATACAAATCAGCACACGTTTTCATGTTCACATTTTGTGTCTGTTACTAAGGGGTTCCCGGTCGAATTAATTAATTAATGTTATTATTTTAATATTATTTATTGAAACTATAAAAATGGTTTAAAATTTTTTATAAAACTTCCCAAACATTTTTAAAATTCGAATACGACCGCATTATTATTATTTATTTACAAGCCGAGTGAGTCCGCATGGTCAGCATTTTGCTCATTACCATTTACCAGGAGTTTTTTAAATTTTTTTTATGCGCTTAATTTTTAAGCATTCAAGATTGTACCAAACTTGAATGTGAATTTTTATTATAATGTATTTCTTCATTTTCATAGACTTGGGGACTTGTGGTGCCCCCAAACGCTTGGTGCCCAAGGCACGTGCCTTGTTTGCCTAGAGGCTAATCCGGCCCTGTATATATATACTATGTAGGAACTAAATGAGAACTTACCGATTTTAATATAGAGAAATGTTTATCGACATTTATTATTTGGACATAATATACATGCGCCTCCCCCCCCCCCCCATAGTTTTACAATTGTCAATGTGGCCCTCCTCCCAAAAAGTATGCCCACTCCTTGACTTTGACGATTTCTGCCTTTTTGTTTTTTACCGTTTCCACTTTACGCTCTCCAAAAAGAGATCAGAAATTGAAAGATTATAGGATGCTCACACTGCAAGCTGGACACATCCACACACGAGTTGTAAGTCTTATCAAACGTTATGGGGTGGGAAGATGAGTTTCTTATCACCGGCAAATTAAGCTTCTGTTTGCTGTGCAGAAGGTGGCTGGCATAAAACAGAAACAGAAGCCAAACAGCTCGGCCGTGTTAAAGTCTGAATGTTGGGAAAACCGTTCGTGTATCTAGCATAACTTCTAGAATGTTGCCCCGAGTTGTTAAGAGTTTGTGATGGAGTAGTCCTACTTGCAGAGTCGTCTTTTAAGGCCTGAGCACACTGGGTAGTTAGGGCCGTACGCTGACCAATATTGTCAATTAATGCACACTTCCCCAGTTCTCAATGTTTGTGTAAATGTATTTCTATTTTCCAATCAATTCCTTTTTTTTCAAATTTTAGAGGAAAAAAAATTTTTTTTTTTAATTTTTAATTAAAAACATTCAGGGATTTAAGTGTGTGTGTGTGAGAGAGAGGGGGAGTGGAAAAGGGGGGGGGGGGTTACATGTACATCAAAGAGTTTTACAATATGTGCCGTGTCATCATTAAGAATTAAAGATTTATCTGAACAAATTTATAATATTTGAAAATTCAAAAGAAACCTTTAAATGTACGGCATCTAGTGGAAACACCCAAGGATACCAATTTCATGTGTTCAAAGAGCCAGGGGTGTCAATGTAATGTCTTCATTGAGCCAAGACTGTGATTGTTATGTGTTCAAAGAGTCAAGGATGTTTATGTAATGTGTTCATTGAGCACTTAACCGATTTCAAATATCGATTCTCATCGTGGCAGAGAAAGCTTGGGAAATCGATTACCGTACAAAGATTGCTGGCTTGTTACGGTCTTAGCGATCTCCAATTGTTGTACGTGGTTCAAATAGGGGGACCTAGACACGATGTAAGGGGGACCTGGACACGATGTAAGGGACCTGGACACGATGTAAGGGACCTTAACACGATGTAAGGGACCTAGACACGATGTAAGGGTTTGCGTGGCTAGATTTAAAATGGGAATTTATTAACAATGAAAAATGTATTTATTTATTAGGAGACATGATTGTTTGATTGAAGGATTGAACATGAAAACACCGTCAGCAGGATGTGTTGCACACTCACGTCCCTTGAGACTGAACGACATGTGCGGAAATGTTGTGACTTTAGACATGGGGGGGGGGGGGGGGTGCCGCAAGTGAAACCGGAAATGTTTTCTAGATGCCAGAGGAAGTAAAGTAGTTCAGTCGGCCATTTTGTCGTGAAATCCTTCCCCGACACAATCCGAACAATTGTAAGACAGAGCAGAGACGCCATTAAAGGCGGAAGTCTGACTTGTCGATATGTCAATTTTATCTGTACATTTGTAAAACCACAGACATTTGATGTACCGACTAGAAAAGTCTCTTCGGTGATTATATGTTTCTTCATGAAGAAAATGAAATCAATTCGAATTACTTACTTAAGACTTCATCAAAATCGTAACCGACTTAACTTAATGATGGGACAACAAAATTATGTGCACTGTTCAGTTAAGTATCTACGTGCATAGGTGAGGTCGTGAAGCAGTGTCGGCACCAAGGCAAAAACCAGACTAGGGAAGATCAAGTTCACATTTGGAAAACCCCATTGAACTTTAACCCAGAATAATTTTTTTTTTTTTTTTTAAATTCCATCTGGAGTTATAAAACTCTTCGATACATTTAGAGAAATAATTTAAGCTTGACAGGTCAAATAAAATGTCTTTTAATATACCAGAAATCAGATTTTACAAATAAAATAAATCCACCAGACTAGGAGAAAAAAAATCTCTTTGATAAATATTTTGTTAGTTATAAAACACAGAAGCAGAAGCAATCATTTAGGAAAGTCCATACGGACTAGACCAAGATTCCATGAAGTTTTCCTTGTCCCATCAGAACATAAGATGAGATTTCAACATGTGTGTCCCAGATTCAATGCAGAAACTTTGTGCTGATGCAAATACAAGAACGTTTAGAGCACACTGCAGAACCTGTATCTTGAGGCCAATACAAGGACGTGTCGCGCACATTGCAGAACCTGTATCTTGAGGCCAATACAAGGACGTGTGGCGCACATTTATAGACGCGCAGAGGTTGATACTGCAAAAAAAAGTAACTAACTGGTCGTCTTATGCAGACAACATACATCCATATAAATATCAACAATAACACACGAAAGGGATCAATATTCGTAATGAATTCTTTATACCCATGTAATAATAATAACTTGACCAATGTTATTGTTATTATTTTTTAAAAATAATTATTGTTTGCTATAATCTCAGGACTATTTGCTAAAATATCAACAGTATTATTATCCCATCAAATGAATAAGATAAGATAAGATAAGAAAAGATTCTTTATTGAATTACTTTGTACAGATTCATCTTCAGCACATAAATAAAGACATATTACAATTGTAAAAAATTAAACATAAGACATCTAAAGTATCTCTCTCACGTAGAAATCAGTCATCAATGAACTCCTTTATCTGATTATCTTTCATTTGATACCTCATTTTGTCTTACAAACCCAACAAAAATATTTTAAATCGTTTTTTAATCACAACCTCTCAATTCTGGTAGAAATGTACCAATAGCCACTTCGTTTTTTTAAAGTTGCGATTTTTTTCGCTGTAAAAAATGGCTTTCGAAGCCTTGGATACAATTTTGAAAGAACTTAGGACTAATGAAGCTTCACTATTTCATAAATCTAGTGTCCCTGAAACTGTTTTTTGGTGCAACTTTTGCTTTAATCATTTCTTTGTATTTAGGTATTTTTTATTTTATTTTCTTGCTTATAGTTTATTTTCTGTAAATTAATTAGATAAAGAACCTTCATTTATAATGGAGTTATGACCCTTTGCTTGGTCGCTGGGATTAGACAAGGCTGAATAGGCTTGGACTGTAAAGGGTTAAGGTCCTAACTTTAACAGAAAGAATTCGTTCTGATCGAGTTGATCTTAGGTATATGTGATGAACTTAGTGGGATGAGGTATCCAATGTTTTCTAGTTTTACAATGGAATTTCTCTTCAAATAGTTCTTCAAATAATTCTTCAAATAGTTCTTCAAATTTTTCTTCTAATTTGTCTTCAAAGGCTTCTTCAAAAATATCAACAAATAGTTCTTCGAATAGTTCTTCAAATAGTTCTTCAAGTAGGTCATCAATCGGTTTTTTAGATAGGTCTTCAAGTGGTTTTTCAAAAAGTTCAACAAATCGTTCTTCGAATAGTTCTTCAGATAGGTCATCAAACGGTTTTTCAAATAGTTCTTCAAATGAATGAAAGTCTTCTCAGAAAAATGATACTTTTGATACAATACATACGCTGTTTAAACAAACCCAACGATATAATTGAATGACGTCATTGTCCATGAATTTTCATTGGTTGAACATCAAGTTTATCTTATTATTAGAAACAGATGACTTCATTAGGTGATCACTGGAGTCGTACGACCAACGTTTTATCTTATTGGATTTTAAAGACAAGACCTACTTTATCTTCTCAGCGGGGCCTTTCATTGTTTTCATCATTTCGTTTCGCTCATCGATGATGTTAATCTGTCTTGTCGACAGTGTGTGTGTTCTGACTTGTTGGACAGTTTGTTGTGTTCTGACTTGTTGGACAGTTTGTTGTGTTCTAAATTGTTGGACAGTTTGTGTCTTCTAGCTTGTTTGACAGTTTGTGTGTTATAAATTGTGGGACAGTTTGTTGTGTTCTGACTTGTTGGACAGTTTGTTGTGTTCTGACTTGTTGGACACTTTGTGTGTTCTAGCTTGTTTGACAGTTTGTGTGTTCTAAGTATTATGCCACAACTTAAAAGTGAATGGTTCCTCTGCTTTCTCCCTGAAATGCCTCTCATACCCCGTAAAAGGCTACATCACATCCCCTGAAATGCCACCTCACATCCCATGAAATGCATCCCTTCTTATACCCCCTGAAAAGATACCTCGTACCCACTGAATGCCACCTCACACACTTGAAATGACATCTCACACCCCTTGAGATGCCACCTCCCAGGCCAGGTTGGGAAACCCTGATCTTGTGGATGGAACGGTAGTTGCCCTTGTGTGCGAGCTAGTGGATGTAATTGTAGTTGCCCTTGTGCGAGCTAGTGGATGTAATTGTAGTTGCCCTTTTGTGAAGTCGGTCTCGGCCAGTACGTTTGTTTGGAAAGGGAACCCGAACAAGGTGGGTTTAATTAGTGGTTATTACAACCTTGCAAATGAGCTTTTAATTCTTATTAGTTGGCCATAAATCATATGAATGAGCTTTTAATTCTTATTAGTTAGTCATAAATCATATGAATGAGCTTTTAATTCTTATTAGTTAGTCATAAATCATATGAATGAGCTTTTAATTCTTATTAGTTAGTCATAAATCATATGAATGAGCTTTTAATTCTTATTAGTTTGTCATAAATCATATAAATGAGCTTTTAATTCTTATTAGTTAGTCATAAATCATATGAATGAGCTTTTAATTATTATTAGTTAGTCATAAATCATATGAATGAGCTTTTAATTCTTATTAGTTAGTCATAAATCATATGAATGAGCTTTTGATTCTTATTAGTTAGTCATAAATCATATGAATGAGCTTTTAATTCTTATTAGTTAGTCATAAATCATATGAATGAGCTTTTAATTCTTATTAGTTAGTCATAAATCATATGAATGAGCTTTTAATTCTTATTACTTAGTCATAAATCATATGAATGAGCTTTTAATTCTTATTAGTTAGTCATAAATCATATGAATGAGCTTTTAATTCTTATTAGTTAGTCATAAATCATATGAATGAGCTTTTAATTCTTATTACTTAGTCATAAATCATATGAATGAGCTTTTAATTCTTATTAGTTAGTCATAAATCATATGAATGAGCTTTTAATTCTTATTAGTTAGTCATAAATCATATGAATGAGCTTTTAATTCTTATTAGTTAGTCATAAATCATATGAATGAGCTTTTAATTCTTATTAGTTAGTCATAAATCATATGAATGAGCTTTTAATTCTTATTAGTTAGTCATAAATCATATGAATGAGCTTTTAATTCTTATTAGTTAGTCATAAATCATATGAATGAGCTTTTAATTCTTATTAGTTAGTCATAAATCATATGAATGAGCTTTTAATTATTATTAGTTAGTCATAAATCATATGAATGAGCTTTTAATTCTTATTAGTTAGTCTTAAATCATATGAATGAGCTTTTAATTCTTATTAGTTAGTCATAAATCATATGAATGAGCTTTTAATTCTTATTAGTTAGTCATAAATCATATGAATGAGCTTTTAATTCTTATTAGTTAGTCATAAATCATATGAATGAGCTTTTAATTCTTATTAGTTAGTCATAAATCATATGAATGAGCTTTTAATTCTTATTAGTTAGTCATAAATCATATGAATGAGCTTTTAATTCTTATTAGTTAGTCATAAATCATATGAATGAGATTTTAATTCTTATTAGTTAGTCATAAATCATATGAATGAGCTTTTAATTCTTATTAGTTAGTCATAAATCATATGAATGAGCTTTTAATTCTTATTAGTTAGTCATAAATCATATGAATGAGCTTTTAATTCTTATTAGTTAGTCATAAATCATATGAATGAGCTTTTAATTCTTATTAGTTAGTCATAAATCATATGAATGAGCTTTTAATTCTTATTAGTTAGTCATAAATCATATGAATGAGCTTTTAAATCTTATTAGTTAGTCATAAATCATATGAATGAGCTTTTAAATCTTATTAGTTAGTCATAAATCATATGAATGAGCTTTTAATTCTTATTAGTTAGTCATACATCATATGAATGAGCTTTTAATTCTTATTAGTTAGTCATAAATCATATGAATGAGCTTTTAATTCTTATTAGTTAGTCATAAATCATATGAATGAGCTTTTAATTCTCATTAGTTAATCATAAATCATATGAATGAGCTTTTAATTCTCATTAGTTAGTCATAAATCATATGAATGAGCTTTTAATTCTTATTAGTTAGTCATAAATCATATGAATGAGCTTTTAATTCTTATTAATTAGTCATAAATCATATGAATGAGCTTTTAATTCTTGTTAGTTAGTCATAAATCATATGAATGAGCTTTTAATTCTTATTAGTTAGTCATAAATCATATGAATGAGCTTTTAATTCTTATTAGTTAGTCATAAATCATATGAATGAGCTTTTAATTCTTATTAGTTAGTCATAAATCATATGAATGAGCTTTTAATTCTTATTACTTAGTCATAAATCATATGAATGAGCTTTTAATTCTTATTAGTTAGTCATAAATCATATGAATGAGCTTTTAATTCTTATTAGTTAGTCATAAATCATATGAATGAGCTTTTAATTATTATTAGTTAGTCATAAATCATATGAATGAGCTTTTAATTCTTATTAGTTAGTCATAAATCATATGAATGAGCTTTTAATTCTTATTAGTTAGTCATAAATCATATGAATGAGCTTTTAATTCTTATTAGTTAGTCATAAATCATATGAATGAGCTTTTAATTCTTATTAGTTAGTCATAAATCATATGAATGAGCTTTTAATTCTTATTAGTTAGTCATAAATCATATGAATGAGCTTTTAATTCTTATTAGTTAGTCATAAATCATATGAATGAGCTTTTAATTCTTATTAGTTAGTCATACATCATATGAATGAGCTTTTAATTCTTATTAGTTAGTCATACATCATATGAATGAGCTTTTAATTCTTATTAGTTAGTCATACATCATATGAATGAGCTTTTAATTCTTATTAGTTAGTCATACATCATATGAATGAGCTTTTAATTCTTATTAGTTAGTCATAAATCATATGAATGAGCTTTTAATTCTTATTAGTTAGTCATAAATCATATGAATGAGCTTTTAAATCTTATTAGTTAGCCATAAATCATATGAATGAGCTTTTAAATCTTATTAGTTAGCCAAACATCATATGAATGAGCTTTAAAATCTTATTAGTTAGCCATACATCATATGAATGAGCTTTTAAATCTTATTAGTTAGCGAAACATCATATGAATGAGCTTTTAAATCTTATTAGTTAGCCATACATCAAATGAATGAGCTTTAAATCTTATTAGTTAGCCATACATCATATGAATGAGCTTTTAAAGCACATGAATCAGCCATTAAATCTCATGAAGGGGCCATCAAATCATGTGAAAGCGCAATTGAATCTTATCAGTAAGCCATTATATCATCTGAATGAGCCACCCAATTACACGAATGAGCCATTAAAGGATATGCGTGAGCCATAAGGCAATCAATAACTGTTTGCGTGCTGCTTCATCAAGTTTCCATGCCGTGAATGACGCAACACGAGTTTATGAAGGGAATGCGCGCTGACTTGAGACAGTGCTCGCTGACTTGAGACGGTGCTCGCTGACTTGAGACAAGCAGTTTGAGGACGTTGTTCCGATGTCTCAAAAATCCGGCCGTGTATTTGATTAGCTTCCAGGTGACCTTCGGATGTAAGTGATGGATCTGAAATGTATAATTATTATGTAAGACAGATACATTATACACGTTCATATAAGTGGCCAACAGACGGCCAACTTGGCCATGTAAAAGCTCGTCAATTCATGTCAGTCTTGGCGCTACTTACTTGTGTGAGAAGACATTTTCAAACAAAAAAAAAGTGAAACACTTGACATCTAGTTACAGAGCAGAGGCGTATCTCATGAGCACTTGCTAACAACTCTGTGCCTCAATTAAATATCGAAATGGCAGAAAAGCTTCCGTTTCATGCCTCGTATGCCTCTTATACCTCGTATGCCTCTTATACCTCGTATGCCTCTTATACCTCGTATGCCTCTTATACCTCGTATGCCTCGTATGCCTCTTGCTCATGTGACAAAGAAGAATGTGCTATTCAACTGTTGTTGTTTCTTCTATCAATACCACAATGTCCAAACTGTAGGGTCTAGGTGTGTCTATACAAACATTCACGCATTTACTAGACCTAAAAACATCAGGAAATGAATTAAGAACCAGTGAAATATCTTATTCAACACCAGGCACAGAATTATCTCAAATCCCCTCTACATAAATAGGAGCCAGAATGATCAATACATTGATCGTGAGCCCTTAAGATGTAGAAGAAGAAGAAAAGTTGTGGACAAAGTGGTGAAAAAGAATTGTTATATTAAAATTATAATTCTTCAAGAAAGTCTATTTCACCATTCATCATCATCATCATGTCCTTTAGTCCTTCGACCGTTGAGGCGCCACAGATGACATGTACACTATTCTTCTCCATTCCTCTCGGTCTTCTGCACTACGCAAAGCATCGCCTAGTTTTAATCCCGTCCATTCTTTGATATTATCTTCCCATCTTTTTCTTTGTCTTCCTCTTCTTCTTCCTCCTCTAATAGTGACCTGCAAGATCTCTTTGGCGAGCCCTTGTTTTCTGGTCACGTGGCCATACCACTCAAGTTTGCGCTTTTTAACAGCGTCAGGAGGTCATCATATTGCCCAATTACTTGACGAATCCTTTCTTTTATTTGTTCATTGGTGATGTGGTCTCTATAGCAGATGCCAAGAATGCCTCTGTAACATCTCATCTCCATCGCCTTTATTTTCCTTTCAAGTTCTGCTGTTAATGTCCAGGACTCACAGGCATATAAGAAAATGGAGAGGATTAATGAGCGCATCAGCCTGATTTTGGTGCTGGGGGCTATATTTTTTGTCGTTTCATATTTTCTTGAGCCTCTTTAGTACTGTCGTGGTCTGCGCAATCCTGGCCATCAATTCACAATTTCACAAATATCTGTCAAAAATTATTTTTATTTTTTAAAATCAGATGTTACACTCTGAAATTGTTTACACCGCCATGGCTTATTGTGTGTATGACTGGAGGGAGATGAGCATGAATTTTGTGATATGTGAAAATAAACATTGCACAATAAATTTACAAATCTTCTTGATTTTGACATATTTGAAATAAACGAATAAAATAAACACCAGTTTGCAAGGAATAGATAATATCTCGGGCGTCCATCAAAATCTGTGATATGGGAGACAATATAGGGATTTGGAAAGTGAACGAAAAACAATAGAAAAAGTATTTCAAAACGGCTGGGTGCGGGCTAAAATGTGATGACAGCTGGCAAATTGTGATAATAGCTGGCTAATTGTGATAATATATGACTAATTGTGATAATGACCGGCTAATTGTGATAATGACTGGCTAATTGTGATAATGACTGGCTAATTGTGATAATGACTGGCTAATTGTGATAATGACTGGCTAATTGTGATAATGACTGGCTAATTGTGATAATTACTGGCTAGCTGTGATAATGACTGGCTAATTGTGATAATAGATGGCTAATTTTGATAATGACTGGCTAATTGTGATAATAGATGGCTAATTGTGATAATAGATGGCTAATTATGTTAATAGATGGCTAATTGGGATAATAATATATATATGACCATTTGAAACCGCTACAAAAGAAAGTTAATCCTTACTTCTTAAATGCTAAAAATCCAATACTGTGATTGGATAAGAAATCCATTTCATTCATTTGAGCGGTCAACATTTCCTTTACCGAAAAAGACGAAAAAATCTGAAATGACAAAAGATTAGAATCTTTCTAACATGATTTATGAAGTTGGTGATTTAGCGTGCAGTGGATTTGCGTTTAAAAAAATTGTGTCCAAAATATTAATGAAAGGTTCTCACTATGTTTGCTGTGTCATCATCTATTGTTTTGTCACCCTTTATGTTTTGTGTCTTAAAATGAGTGAGTGTATCCCCCCGATATACTGGTGAAATCGACTTACTGTGTTACGAAGAGATGAGTGTGTAAACGGTGTGTTGCCATAATGAAAAGTTTGGGAAGCACCGTGTCACTGGTTTTGCGTTTGGTGACTCAGTTGAATCAATGTGCTCTGACTATGTCATAAAAACACCAAATGTCTTGCTTCATGTCGCATCTCGACAATGAAAAATGTCATTCTTACATGTTTTGCGTATGCGTTTTTACAAAATGCACATTCTAAAAATACTTTGATGGCACATGCGGACCATGTTGAATTAGCCACAATCCATCCGGTCCCCAGAGCCTTGCGAGGACTTCTTAGTTTGCTGACCCTTGCATAAGATTGTTCCCAAGCTATTCGCCACCCGTGTGCCCTTTCTTTTCTTATTATTCTTCCTACCCGATAAAAAAGCAAGTTTGAGAAGGGCGGTAAGTGTTAAGTTTTAACGTACATAAAAAGTATTGAGTTATTGCTCTTTAACGCGGAAAATTTAACATTAAACTTAATGGCTTTCCGACAGAAAATATATTTCCTAGCGCAAACAGCTTTTACAATTTTAATTTTACAAATAGTTTATTTTAATTTGAATTTATATTTATGCATTCACTTTTATTTTATAATGTCCTGATTTGGACTTTTTATTTTCCCTTTGTACCTTTTTTTTTAAAAAAAAATTTAAACCATAAAGTTGATATAGATTGCTGACAACAATCTGGATATTTTTGTACGGACAATGGACATGCATGGTTAAACAATTCTTAAACATTCATAATTAAATTGATTAAAATAAAATGAGCAATCCCATGTTTACAGTAACTGTCTTGTGTTCAGTGGCTTTAATAGCAAAAGACGGAGTGCATACGTCTGTTCAATTATGTTAGAAAATTTAATTTTAGGTTGTTAATTTTTTTTTATTACTTTCTTCATAATATTTGTTACACTATGTAATCATAAAATAATGGCAGAACAGATGAGCCAATTAGACAGAAAAAAGTTGCAGTTAAGTATTTATTGTTCTTCCCTCTCTCTCTCTCTCTCTCTCTCTCCCTCTCTCTCTCTCTGTGTCTCTCTGTCACTCCCCATCTCCCTGTCTGTCTCTATCCCTCCCTTTTTCTCTCTCCATCTCTCTCTCCCTCTCTCCCCTCCTACTCTCCATCTCTCTCCTCCTTCTCTATCCTCTCTCTATCCCTTTCGCTATCTGACTCTCTCTTCCTCTCCCTTTTCTCATTCTCTCTCTCTCTCTATCTTTCTCATTATCGCTTTTCTCTCTCTCTCTCTCTCCCTCTTTCTCTCTCTCGCTGCTCTCCCTCTTTCTCTTTACATTGACCTCCGATATCGTAGTTTTGTAACATCATTTCTCAATGGTTCTCAAATGTATCCGCAAAATGAACTACTTTACGTACGTGGCCTTCAGAAAAACGTGTATAGTTAAATGCATAGCAATATATCTCAAGTCTTCATTTCCAAATCTGATCCAATTTTTCATTGTGTCGCTTTTCCTGAAATATTTTTAATTCAATTCATTTATAGACATCCAATTTATTTTCAGGATCACTTACTGGTCTTAATTGTATTTACTTCAAAATTGAATATCCCCTACTCATACCCCCTTTTTCTCATACTCCCTCCCATTCTATAACCCCTTTCTCATACCCCACTTTCTCATACCCCACTTTCTCATACTCCCTCCCGTTCTATAACCCCTTTCTCATACCCCACTTTCTCATACCCTTACGCATACTCCTTTCTCATACCCATCTTTCTCATAACCCATTTTCTCATTAACCCCTTTTCTCATTCCCCTCTCCCCCTTTTCTTTCTGCCACAATACATGTTAAAAGCGCATTCAACAATTCTCTAAATCGTCCAAGGATCAACACCAAGAAATACATGAAGCTAGATTTATTTTTAGCATTTTTTTCAATCTCTTACTTAGACTTGCTGTCATTCGTAAGCAGCTTAACGTAACAGCCCAGCAGTAACCAAAACAGCACAATAACATCCTAATAAAATTACAATAAGATCCAAATAAAATCATTAAAAAACGTCCTAATAAAATCATTTTAAAATCCTAATAAAATCACAATAACATCCAAATAAAGGCACAATAACATTCTCAAAAAAATAACATTATTATTATTATTATTAGTTTTCTTATATAACGCGGTACCCCAGCCTAGGGCTAGGCTCACAGCGCTGTACATAAAAATATTAGCAACAGAGACATAATCGTGACAATAAAATAAAATACATCTATGTAATAAAGAACAGATGTTTAGAGACAAACCAAAAACAAATGCATATTCACCCCATCCACCCCAGAACTTTTACATGTCAAGTCATGGACGGCGGCCAGCAGCATCGTTTATCGGTCAGATGGGGTGAATCAGTCGGGCTAGTAGAGTTTAAAGAGATGTGTTTTGGGTGCAGTTTTGAAGGCCTGAGTGGTTGGTATATTTCGGATGTTTAATGGCAGAGAATTCCATTGTTTGGGGGTGCAGAAAGAGAAAGATCGTTCACCATATGTTTTAGTACGTTTCTTAGCAACGGACAGAATACGAATGTCTGCGGAGGAGCGAAGCTGTCGAAGGAGTGAATAGACAGAAAGAAGTTCGGTTAGATAGGAAGGGCAGGAATCTGAGAAAAAGTTGTGACAGAGAACATACAGCTTGTAATCAATGCGTGCCTGTATAGGGAGCCAATGAAGTGAGTGGAGTAGTGGAGTGACATGATCACGTTTTTTTTGCCTTTAGAACTAGCCTAGCAGCTGAATTTTGCAGAACGACAAATTTGAGAGATATGTTTATTAAGGGACATGTTGTTAGAAAGCATATAACCAAGATTCCTAATAAAACCACAATAACATCCTAATAAGAACACAATAACATTCTCATAAAATCACAATATTATCCTAAGAAAATTACAATAACATCCTAATAAAATCACAATAACATCAATTAACAGCAAAATAACAGCAAAATAACAGCAAAATAACAGCAAAATAACAGCAAAATAACAGCAAAATAACAGCAAAATAACAGCAAAATAACAGCTAAATAACAGCAAAATAACAGCAAAATAACAGCAAAATAACAGCTAAATAACAGACAAATAACGGAAAAATAACAGACAGATAACAGTCTAATTACCTCTTGCTTGCAGATTTAAAAAACACGGAAATGTTGGAGTGATGGTGGTCTAGTGGTTCAACGCTGAGTTTACATTTTTAAGAAAATATATTTAGTTTGAGGACCGCTGGATTGTTATCTAGTATAATCTCCTATGAATCCGTCCGTGGTGCATGATACACTTTTAAAAGTGATTTCACTGACAGATGACAATGACAGATAAACTGACGCAACCAAGCGATTCAAAAACATGAATGAATACTCCCCCTCCCCCCCCCCCCACACAGCCACGCACCGTGATAAAACCTTCACCCCTAGGGGTAACTATCCCCAACCTCTTCACACTACCCCCTCACACAAACACACACATCAAGAAGGCAGGGTGGGGGGTGGTTCAAGTCAGGATACCTAATCTCCGTCACGGATTACACGCCCCTGCCCGACACTGTATATCCACTGGGCTGTATCCTCGACCATTTTTTTATGCCCGTTTAATGAACCGTTGGTCGCTTTCAGATAGCAATCTTGCTTTTTTTTACACGGTGGTATATACGGCGATGAAGTGTTGGTTGGAAAACTTGTGGAGGTTCCAATGAGAAGTTCTAAACTTGTGGAGGTTCTAATGAGAAGTTCTTAACTTGTGGAGGTTCCAATTAACAGTTCTCAACTTGTGGAGATCCAATGAGCAGTTCTAAACTTGTGGGGGCTCCAATTAACAATTTTAAACTTGTGAGGGTTCCACTGGGTCTCAAAGCACGTCTGTATAGAACGAACTAATGTATTCCTTTTATTTCGAATTCAATGTATGAGTGAACAAGGGGAAAATTAGATAAAATAATATTTATGTTCATTTTCATTCCTTACATGCAAGTAGATATAGTCATGCATACTCCATAATTTATACCAGGGGACTTAATAAGTATTTTTATCAAAGGACTTAAAAAGCTTTTGTATTCTTTTTATATACGAATAATTAATTAAAATCTTTTATCAGGGGAGTTAAGTTTAATAGTTCTTCTTTTTGTTATACCTTTTTACCCCGTCTGGGGCATAGGCCGTCCAAAAGAATTTTCTTTTCCTCGCGGTCCAGTGCTTTCCTTTCCAGTTGCTTCCAGGTGTATCCCAAACTTTGCATGTCTGCCTCTAGCTCGCGTCTCAATGTATTCTTAGGTCTTCCTCTCTTTCTTTTTCCCTGTGGATTCCATGTTAAGGATTGTCTGGTGATGCTATCTGGGGGGTTTTCGGAGAGTATGCCCTATCTACCTCCATCTTTTCTTGTGATGTCTTCATCAATGGCCACCTGGTATGTCCTTTTTAGTGGATATTTGTTGGTGATGGTATTTGGCCATTTGATGTTCAGGATCTTTCTAAAGCATTGCACTTTCTGAGTAATGCTCGCTGCTGTTTTTTCAAGTTTCTGCTCCATAGAAAAGAACTGTTTTGACATTTGTGTTAAAGATTCTGACTTTGGTTTGCAGCTTCAGCTCTTTCGACTCCAATATTATATTTTCTTTAATAGCACAAATGCTGATCTAGCCTTTCCAATTCAAGCCCTTACATCCTCATCGGTTCCGCCATTTGTGTCGATAGTGCTGCTTTATATGTGAAGGATTCCACTGCTTCCAGTGCCGTTCCTGCCAGAGAGATATACTCTTGGTTAGCTGAGTTTACCTTTCATGATCTTTGTCATGCTTTTATTTATATTGAGTCCGAGCTGTGCTGAAACGGTGGCTACGTCTTTTGTCTTTTCCTGCATGTGTTTCTGATTCTGGAGCAGAAGTGCAATGTTGTCTGCAAAGTCTAGGTCATTCAGTTTTTCCCAGAGTGTCCATTGTATCCCGTTCCTCCTTTTGTCTGTGGATTTTTTCATTAATTAGTCAATGGCGCGGATGAATATGAAGGGGGACAAGAAACATCCTTGTCTGACTCCAGTTTCCACTTTAATGAGACTAAGTTCCTGTATCACCCTGCATGTCATTTCTTCATAAGAACTTTGAATGATCCTGAATACAGTTTTCCTGGTACTCTGTAGTGCCGAAGAAGTTTCCACAAGGTTTTATCGGTCCAGGCTAACAAAGGCCTTATCGTAGTCTATAAAATTGATATATAGGGGAGCGTCCCATTTGATGGACTGTTCTACAATGATTATTAGTGTTGCTATTTAATCTGTGCATGATCTGTTTCGGAGTAAGCCAACCTGTTGATCTCTTAGCTGCATGTCGACCCGGTCTTTCGTTACATTCAAATTAATTTTGAATAATAGTTCGTCAATAGTTTAACAACAAGAGTTACAAGAGATGACAGTATTAATCAGATAATTGGTCTAACCATGGTTGGGCCAAGGGGTTCCCGACCACGGTGGCAACATCAGGGGTGCCTAAAGCGTAAATGCATTCGACGAAACACACACAGACACACACAGACACATACACAAATAATCTTCTAACACTTAATCAAGGAAATAAAATGCCATGTGTCCAATGTTGTAGTCATAATTAAAATAGTACAACGGCCCGAGTCCCAAACTTCAACGACACAATATTTAGTAATTCTTACGTTAAGCTGCACAGTATGGCATGACAATGTATATAATAGTTCCTGATAACCTCGCTGAGTAGCCCCTGCAACCAGTGAAATCTCATCTTTAATAACAGGCACAGAAACATTGCGAATCCCTTCTACATACATAGGAGCCAGAATGATCAATTCATTGATCGTGGACCCTTAATATCTAGTAGAAGAAGAAGGTTATTACTTTAAGCTGAAAGTTTTGTTTCGACTTCGCAATCACAAAAGCTGGGATTTTTCTTTTGGAGGATAAGCTGGTTCCTTAGACAGCTAATCGCCTCTCTCCACGCTCCTGGATAACTCAAAGGAACATCATATGTGGATGCTACAGCATGGCACCAGCGGTTTTGTTGGCGTTAACCGGAATTTTCATTGTGTCAATGTTATCCGCCTAGATGAGTTGCCGTCCAAGGTTGAGTAACATCCACCCGGATGTTATGGCACGGTATTTAGTAGTTCTTACTTTAAGCTGCACAATATGGTATGGCACAGAATTTAGTAGCATTATTTTAAGCTGCACAATATGGTTCATAGTTGTCCGCCTCATGTTTATTTTCATCAAAACTTCATATTCTATGTCAATTTGTACGCCAGGCCAGGTCACATATACAGTAATGGGGTGGTAGCCTGGTATCGCTATATAACACCTCTAATAATAAACACAGCACTACATCCCAACTGACTAAGATATTGTAAATATATAGACTAGGGGGGGGGGGGGGGTGGGTGGAGTTGGGGTGCCTTGATAATTAATAGAAAAAAAGCCCACTGAATTCAGGTTGACACCAAAATTCACGCCTGTATTTTGAAATTATCAAAACATTTCCGAGGAAGGGCTTATTGAGCGCCTCTCACTTTTACTCGGGAGCCATCGGTGCCCTTGATTTCTGCTCCCCCCTCCCCCACACATACACATTTCCCTTTGTTTAATTAAAAAAAAAAAGGATTGGCATTTTGCTCTACGAACACACTAAATGTTAATTAATAAGATGATTTATTACTGGATGTTAATTAATAAGATGATTTATTACTGGATGTTATAATTATAAGATGATTTATTACTGGATGTTATAATTAATAAGATGATTTATTACTGGATCTTAATTAATAAGATGATTTATTACTGGATGTTATAATTAATAAGATGATTTATTACTGGATGTTATAATTAATAAGATGATTTATTACTGGATGTTATAATTAATAAGATGATTTATTACTGGATGTTAATTAATAAGATGATTTATTACTGGATGTTAATTAATAAGATGATTTATTACTGGATGTTATAATTATAAGATGATTTATTACTGGATGTTATAATTAATAAGATGATTTATTACTGGATGTTAATTAATAAGATGATTTATTACTGGATGTTATAATTAATAAGATGATTTATTACTGGATGTTATAATTAATAAGATGATTTATTACTGGATGTTAATTAATAAGATGATTTATTACTGGATGTTATAATTAATAAGATGATTTATTACTGGATGTTAATTAATAAGATGATTTATTACTGGATGTAATAATTAATAAGATGATTTATTACTGGATGTTATAATTAATAAGATGATTTTCTTGAAATGACAAATATATTATTTTCCTTTAACTTTCAATATGTAATTGGACTATATGGATATAACAAGGGTGCCACATAAACGCATCCCTTCAAGGGCGTCACAACTGGGATTAATGTTGTTAAAACTGGACGAGTGGGCAGGTGGCGCATTTATAACTGATCTTGTTAGCTACTTTGTCCAGGGGCGTAGCTAGGGTTAGTGTCAACCTTTGTGCAGTGGCGTAGCTATGGTTAGTGTCAACCTTTGTCCAGTGGCGTAGCTAGGGTCAGTGTCAACCTTTGTTCAGGGGCGTAGCTAGGGTTAGTGTCAACCTTTGTCCAGGGGCGTAGCTAGGGTTAGTGTCAACCTTTGTCCAGGGGCGTAGCTAGGGTTAGTGTCAACCTTTGTCCAGGGGCGTAGCTAGGGTTAGTGTCAACCTTTGTCCAGGGGCGTAGCTAGGGTTAGTGTCGACCTTTGTTCAGGGGCCTAGCTAGGGTTAGTGTCAACCTTTGTCCAGTGGCGACGCTAGGGTTAGTGTCACCTTCTACAATTAAAAACTCTTGGCTGAAAATGCAACCCCTCTATAATAAGAACAAAAGAAGAATCTTAAAATTACTTGTAAATAAAAAAAAAATATATATATATATATATATATATATATATATATATATATATATATATATATATAATATGTGTGTATTATTTATCATATATTCATTGATTAAAATTTAATCATAAAAAAAAGTATAATATTAGATATTGTTAATTATCATTTCATGTTTATTGATTATTATTTTTAATTTTTTTTTTTGAGAATGTGGATGTTGCATATTGAAGCCCTGGAATACCAACATGAGAACCAACCATGCCACCCGGGGTATGAAGCAAACATTTAAGCATCACTGAGCAATAGTTAAATCAAACAAACGATGTTTTCAACAAACTTTTTTGCAATCCGCCTGGGTCAGTTCAAGTGTGTCATTGTTTCCCCAACGATTCCCGCAGTGATTTTGCCCTACATTGATTTTATCAATGTTTGTGTAAAACAAAAAAAAAACAATCACACAAATATCCACCCCGTCATCCCACCTCACCACGTATATATGCTCTAGGGTCTACTTGGTTCAATGTCTCTAGGGTGAGATATTCTAATTTACCTCAGAACCAGTGAGAACTACTGAATACCCAGTGATAACTACTGAATAACCAGTGAGAACTACTGAATACCCAGTGAGAACTACAGAATAACCAGTGAGAACTGCTGAATAACCAGTGAGAACTACTGAATAACCAGTGAGAACTATTGAATACCCAGTGAGAACTACTGAATAACCAGTGAGAGCTACTGAATACCCAATGAGAACCGCTGAATGCCCAGTGAGAACCGCTGAATATCAAACAATTCCTTCTACTCACTTCTAGATGGTCATTTTTATAATGAATTGTGTATTTTTTCACCATGAATTAAATCATGGCTCGTTTGCTCATTTTTTTCAATGATTTTATAACTTTGTGCTCTGTTGTAGCGAAGCTAACTCTGTGCTCTGTTGTAGCGAAGCTAACTTTGTGCTCTGTTATAGCGAAGCTAACTTTGTGCTCTGTTGTAGCGAAGCTAACTCTGTGCTCTGTTGTAGCGAAGCTAACTTTGTGCTCTGTTGTAGCGAAGATAACTTTGTGCTCTGTTGTAGCGAAGCTAACTCTGTGCTCTCTTGTAGTGAAGCTAACTCTGTGCTCTGTTATAGCGAAGCTAACTTTGTGCTCTGTTGTAGCGAAGCTAACTCTGTGCTCTGTTGTAGCGAAGCTAGCTTTGTGCTCTGTTGTAGCGAAGCTAACTCTGTGCTCTGTTGTAGCGAAGCTAACTTTGTGCTCTGTTGTAGCGAAGCTAACTTTGTGTGCTATCGTAGCGAACCTAAGGAAGATTATGAGCGTGATTAAGCTCCTAAAAATTCACAAAACTTCAACTGTCAAAATATACTGCATAATTTGTGTATACATTCCTGTTGATTAAATACCATTTAATTATTGAAGTGTAAGATGGCATCAGAGACTGTTTGCGAGGTTAGAGCAAGTCCCTGCTCACACCACACCCCATACACACACACACAACAGTCCCTCGGCCCCCGCTCGTGTAGGCACTATTTCTCTCCCTCTCGGATTTCCTCATGGAAAAAAATCAACAATCAAATATCGCCCTGGGTGCTTTTTTCTGCTTGCTGTACTGCAACCGCCCTCAGAAAAATCGATTCCCCCTTTACAACAGAACAACTCGATATTGCACACATGAGACGGAACACTAGCGCACAGCTCGATACCAGTTGCGATATTTGAGTAGCATAATTATAGAGCTGCTATTGGCCACGGACAGGGGTGGATCCAGATGAAATATTACAGGAGTGGCGCCAGCATATCAAAAATTTTTTTTTTGTTTTGTTTTTTTTGTTAGTAGTTTTCTTTTTGCTGTTTTTTTTTTAATTTGTGGGTGGGGCGGTGTAAGGATGCATCGTGCTGCAAAGCTGGACATTTAATTCCCTTCAAATATCTCTCAAACTTATTTTGAGACTTATCTGTTCGCCAAAAACCATTAAATGTTCACGGGCATTGATGATACCCTCTCAATCCACCACTGGTCACGAGGGGGGGGGGGGGCTGGGCCTGGTAATCCCTCCTTGATTCCGCCTTTGGCCATGGTCAATCGGAAGGGTGGTACCTCAATTTGATTCCGCCTCTGGCCATGGACATTGGGTCTAGTGTTTCCTTCTTTGGATTCCGCCTCTGGCCATGGGCATTCGAACGGGTGGTTCCTCAATTTGATTCCGCCTCTGGCCATGGGCATTCAGACTGGTGTTTCCTTCTTTGGATTCCGCCCCTGGGCTCGAATATCGGCAAAACGCAGAGGAAAGAAAAGGCCTCATTTTTTTTCAACAACAAAAATTCAATCATTTCAAGAGATTGCTCATATCCGCAAATCCAAGGATATTGCTTCGAATTCTCGCCATTTCAAGTTTTTTAACCGTCTCTGGGTTGTTGATTTTATAAATGGTTTGGAGCAGTGGTTCCAAATTTTTTTTCGATTCTCGGTGCTCTTGCTGAATCAAGTTTTTCCCAAAGTGTCGTATGAAAAATTTCTAACAGGTACACTGCATAGTAGTGAGTCTAGTTACCATTTATTACACGGTGTTTCCCAATCTTTTCTTTACCCTACAGCCCCGACGAATTATTTGAATATAGTCTCGCTGTTATGGCATAGGTGTTAGCCACCAGCACTTGTCTCCCATTTTGTTTCGAGTTAATATTGACGTCATGTGCTGTGCCACTCCTTACCCACTCCTTCTTTGGTTGGGAAAAGGTTGTTTACGTTCGAATACGTACTATTTGTTCTAAAGGATGCTATCAGGTGATGCATTTTCTATAATTTCTTTACTAGATGGTTCTGATTTAATACCTATGTATAGGCCGCCATCTTTCCTAGCTGAGTAAGAGAGATGTTTGCTGTTTCCTAATACTTACGAGATGTTATATAATTACAAGATTGAACTCTTTATGTGTGTGTGTGTAAATTAATAGTTGTTGCTGTACAAATTCACTAGCCGTGCCGTAGTTGATATAGTTGTTTTTTTTGTTTCTGTAGTTGGAATTTGTATTTTTAAAGAGATTTAATTGTATAGTTAAATTGAATTTTGTTAGAATCATTAATAATAATAATAAAGTTCATTTGAAAAATCACGCTTCATCCCCAAAAGGCTCGAAGCGCGGTACAAAAACAAAGCTGGGAGTTAATAACTAGCTGAAAAAGATGGTAGACATTAGATTTGGTATCGTTTTCTTTGTCTACAGTTTTTCGCAGTCCTTGTTACGTACTGTTTCATTCTACGAGACCAATCTTAAAACAGATTTAAAAAATCAAAACCATATAACGGTACTTTACACTCGCGCCTCGACAAATTGTTTTACCCTTACAAAACTAACGGCTTACATTGTTTTACCCTTACAAAACTAACGGCTTACATTGTTTTACCCTTACAAAACGAACGGCTTACATTGTTTTACCCTTACAAAACTAACGGCTTACGTTGTTTTACCCTTACAAAACGAACGGCTTACATTGTTTTACCCTTTACAAAACTAACGGCTTACATTGTTTTACCCTTACAAAACTAACGGCTTACATTGTTTTACCCTTACAAAACGAACGGCTTACATTGTTTTACCCTTACAAAACTAACGGCTTACGTTGTTTTACCCTTACAAAACGAACGGCTTACATTGTTTTACCCTTTACAAAACTAACGGCTTACATTGTTTTACCCTTACAAAACTAACGGCTTACGTTGTTTTACCCTTACAAAACTAACGGCTTACGTTGTTTTACCCTTACAAAACTAACGGCTTACGTTGTTTTACCCTTACAAAACTAACGGCTTACGTTGTTTTACCCTTACAAAACTATCGGCTTACATTGTTTTACCCTTACAAAACTAACGGCTTACGTTGTTTTACCCTTACAAAACTAACGGCTTACATTGTTTTACCCTTACAAAACTAACGGCTTACGTTGTTTTACCCTTACAAAACTAACGGCTTACATTGTTTTACCCTTACAAAACTAACGGCTTACGTTGTTTTACCCTTACAAAACTAACGGCTTACGTTGTTTTACCCTTACAAAACTAACGGCTTACGTTGTTTTACCCTTACAAAACTAACGGCTTACGTTGTTTTACCCTTACAAAACTAACGGCTTACGTTGTTTTACCCTTACAAAACTAACGGCTTACGTTGTTTTACCCTTACAAAACTAACGGCTTACATTGTTTTACCCTTACAAAACTAACGGCTTACATTGTTTTACCCTTACAAAACTAACGGCTTACATTGTTTTACCTTTACAAAACTAACGGCTTACGTTGTTCTAATTTACTTAATGAATTGCAAGAAGGCTACAGAACTTAGAAATTAGTGTTCTAACCTTCCAGTAGATGTTTGATGGAGTTAAGCGGTCTATCCATCCAGTAGATGTTTGATAGAGTTTAACGGTCTTACCACCCAACTGATGTTTGATAGAGTTTAGCGGTCTTACCACCCAACTGATGTTTGATAGAGTTTAGGGGCATTCTGTAATGTAAAAAATCTTTTCTGCCCGTTGAAAAGATTAAAATAGAATCGTTGATAGTATACAAAATAAAATTATTTCTGAAATAAGATGCCATCTGAAATAAGATGAAATCCAAGTAAAGATATCAAAAATAAGATATATCAGCAACCGTGGGGCCGGCCATGATAAGTTGCTATCTGAAATAATATACTATCTAAAATAAAATGCTATCTGAAATGAAATTATATCCGAAAAGAGAGGCTACCCGAAAGAAGATGCCTTTTGACCACAGAGTCTAAGAAACGATGCTACGTGTATTAATGCATCGTGTTTTGAGATATGGCGGTGACATTTTTAAAGTATGCTCTTATGAAGTCGTGGTGGAAATAATAGCTGCACATGTTATGATACGGGCCGCACTTTTGGAACACGGGTTTTAAACGTCACTCGCCATAACTGCCACTTACCGTGTTACAATGACAGCATTTTGTCACTATTCTACTTTAGTCAATCCTTTCTGTACGTCAAAAAGTTGCACGATCTTTGACTTACTTTAACTTATTTCATTGTTGTATTTATATATTTTCTAAAAAGCTTATATATATATATATATATATATAGGCCTAAAATTATATATATATATATATAGGCCTAAAATTATATATATATATATAGGCCTAAAATTATATATATATATATATAGGCCTAAAATTATATATATATATATAAATAGGCCTAAAATTATATATATATATATATAGGCCTAAAATTATATATATATATATATACTAGCCGATATACCCGGCGTGGCCCGGGATTGCATTAGGACCCCGATCCCGATGACCTACAGATCCCGTTAGTATACTTTTCTCTATGGGATCCCGTTCCATCTAGGGATCTACATTTCCAATGTTATCCAATTTCCCGATAGGATCCCGATTTGATCGTGACATATTTATAGCTTTTTTAAGATATTAAACTTTCTGGAACATTCTAGATTAAATGTATTATCCTCCTCGAACTGTTTAAAAACAGTCTTTTATTAGTAATAATTATTCTTCGAATACGAAAAATTATACGACTAAATGAATTTCTATAACTATAGTACATTTACGTTAAAAGAAGGGCCCCGGGGGCCCATTCCATAATTCTACAGAATTAGTTTTGCCTGAGATGGGGCCCTATAAAAATCATTCGGGTAAGTTTTGAAGTTAAAATTTTTAATTTGTCCCATTAAAATCTATTGAATAATGCAATAGATATAACGCTTTAAAGTTATCGAACTTTCTGGAAAATTCTAGATTGGATATTATTAGTTTTAAATCCCCCGGTATTTCAGTACGGACAGTGAAGTGCATTGCTACCACCCTAGACTTATATCCATCAAATCACATAGAACCTAAAGTGTTTTCAGAGCCTATTAATATTTATATAGCTTATATAAGGAAAAATGAAATGGGGCCCCCGGCCCCAGAGAAATAGATACTATGAGTTCGGTACTCTTTAGTATTTGAGTATGGATAATCAAGTGTATGTGTACTTAGTTTGGTTAAGATCCATCCATTCATGTAGGAGTATTAAGCCTATTGATATTTATATAGCTCATAGAAGAAAAAAACGAATTCGGGGCCCCCGGCCCCACACGAAATGTTATTAAAAGTTCTAAACCCCTTAAGAGTTCCTTCTGGATAATGATGGATATATGTGCCAAGTTTGGTCAAGATCCATCAATCCGTGTAAAAGCCTTTGTGGAACAGACAAACAAACCCACAAATTTTCACTTTTATATATATATACTAGCCGATATACCCGGCGTGGCCCGGGATTGCATTTGGACCCCGATCCCGGTGGCCTACAGATCCCGTTAGGATACTGTTCTCTTTGGGATCCCGTTTCATCTAGGGACCCTCCTTTCCAATGTTATCCCATTTCCTGATTTGGTCGTGACATAGATTTAGCTTTTTAAAGATATCGAACTTTCTGGAAAATTCTACATTGGATATTCTTAGTTTTAAATCCACCGATATTTCAGTACGGGCAGTGTATTGCTACCACGTTATGCATATATCCATCAATTCCCATAGAAACTATAGTGTTGTCTAAGCCTATTGACAATTGATATTTATATAGCTTATATAAGGAAAAATAAAATGGGGCCCCGGCACCAGAGGAATGAATATTATGATTTCTGTACCCTTTAGTATTTGAGTATGGATAATCAAGTGTATGTGTACTTAGTTTGGTCAAGATCCTTCCATTCATGTAGGAGTATTAAGCCTATTGATATTTATAAAGCTCATATAAGAAAAAAACGAATTCGGGGCCCCCGGCCCACAAAGGCATGTCATAAAAAGTTCATAACCCATTACGATTCCTTTCCGGATAATGATGGATGTATGTGCCAAATTTGGTCAAGATCCATCCATTAATCTAGGAGTATTAAGCATATTGACTTATAGAACTTTCTGGAACATTCTAGATTAAATGTATTATCCTCCTCGAACTGTGTAAAAACTGAATTTTCTAAGAAACTATTCTTCGAATAAGAAAAATTATACAACTAAATGCATTTCTATAACTGTAGTACATTTAAGTTAATAGATGGGCCCCGGGGGCCCATTCCATAATTGTACCGAATTAGTTTTGCCTGATATGGGGCCCTATAAATATCATTCAGGTAAGTTACGAAGTTAAAATTTTAAATTTGTCCCATTAAAATCTATTGAATAATGCCAGAGATATATCGTTTTAAAGTTATAGAACTTGCTGGAAAATTCTAGATTGGATATTATTAGTTTTAAATCCACCGATATTTAAGTACGGACAGTGATGTGTATTGCTACCACCCTAAGCCCATATCCATCCATTCACATAGAACCTATAGTGTTGTCTAAGCCTATTTAAATTTATATAGCTTATATAAGGAAAAATTAAATGGGGCCCCCGGCCCCAGAGTGATGGATATTATGAGTTCGGTACCCATCGGTACTTTAATATGGATAATCAAGTGTATGTGTACTTAGTTTGGTCAAGATCCATTCATTCATGTAGGAGTATTAAGCCTATTGATATTTATATAGCTCATAGAAGAAAAAAACGAATTCGGGGCCCCCGGCCCCACACGAAGTGTTATTGAAAGTTCTCAACCCCTTAAGAGTTCCTTCTGGATAATGATGGATATATGTGCCAAGTTTGGTCAAGATACATCAATCCGTGTAAAAGCCTTTGTGGAACAGACAAACCCACAAACAAACAAACAAACAAATTTACACTTTTATATATATACTAGCCGATATACCCGGCGTGGCCCAGGATTGCATTAGGACCCCGATCCCGGTAACCTACAGTTCCCGTTAGTATACTGTTCTCTGTGGGATCCCGTTCCATCTAGGGACCCTCCTTTACAATGTTATCCCATTTCCTGATTTGGTCGTGACATAGATTTAGCTTTTTAAAGATATCGAACTTTCTGGAAAATTCTAGATTGGATATTCTTAGTTTTAAATACACCGATATCTAAAAACGGACAGTGCAGTGTATTGCTACCACGTTAGGCCTATATCCATCAATTCACAAAAAAACTAAATTGTTGTCTAAGCCTATTTACCTATAGAACTTTCTGAAACCTCCTAGATTAAATGTATTATCCTCCCCGAACTGTGTAAAAACAGTCTTTTATTAGTAATAATTATTCTTCGAATACGAAAAATTATATGACTAAATGAATTTCTATAACTGTAGTACATTTAAGTTAAAAGAGGGGCCCCGGGGGCCCATTCCATAATTGTACCGAATTAGTTTTGCCTGAGATGGGGCCCTATAATAATCATTCAGGTAAGTTATGAAGTTACAATTTTAAATTTGTCCCATTAAAATCTATTGAATAATGCCATAGATATAGCGTTTTAAAATTATTGAACTTTCTGGAAAAATTCTAGATTGGATATTATTAGTTTTACATCCACAGTTATTTCAATACGGACTAAGAAGCGTAATGAACAAAGCTAGGCCTAGATCCATCAATTCACATATAACCTGTATTGTTGTCTAAGCCTATTGATATTTATATAGCTCATATAATGAAAAATGAAACCGGGCCCCCGGCCCCATAGAAATGGATATTATAAGTTCATTACCTTTCGATATTTGAATATGGATAATCAAGTCTATGTGTACTAAGTTTGCTCAAGATCCATCTATTCATGAAGGAGTATTTGTTGTTAATTTTATTTATATAGCTCATATAGGAAAAAATGACAGTTTGGGCCCCAGGCCCCAAACGGAGTGTCATAAAAAGTCGATAACCCCGTCAGCGTTTTTTCCGAATAATGATGGATATATGTGCCAAATTTGATCAAGATCTATCCATCCATGTAGGAGTAATAAGCCTATTGACCTATAGAACTTTCTGGAACATTCTAGATTAAATGTATTATCCTCCTCGAACTGTGTAAAAACTGTCTTTTCTAAGTAATTATTCTTCGAATACGAAAAATTATACAACTAAATGCATCTTTACAACTATATTACATTTAAGTTAAAAGATGGGCCCCGGGGGCCCATTCCATAATTGTACGAATTATATGTGCCTGAGATGGGGCCCTATAAAAATCATTCAGGTAAGTTATGAAGTTAAGATTTAAAATTTGTCCCATTAAAATCTATTGAATAATTCTATAGATATAGCGTTTTAAAGTTATCGAACTTTCTGGAAAATTCTAGATTGGAAATTCGTAGTTTTAAATCCACCGATATTTCAGTACGGAAAGTGTATTGCTACCACGTTAGGCATATATCCATCAATTCACATAGAAACTATAGTGTTGTCTAAGCCTATTGACAATTGATATTTATATAGCTTATATAAGGAAAAATGAAATGGGGCCCCCAGCCCCAGAGGAATGGATATTATGAGTTCAGTACCCTTTAGTATTTGAGTATGGATAATCAAGTAAATGTGTACTAAGTTTGGTCAAGATCCATCCATTCATGTAGGAGTATTAAGCCTATTGATATTTATATAGCTCATATAAGAAAAAAACGAATTCGGGGCCCCAGGCCCCACACGAAATGTTATTAAAAGTTCTCAACCCCTTAAGAGTTCCTTCTGGATAATGATGGATATATGTGCCAAGTTTGTTCAAGATACATCAATCCGTGTAAAAGCCTTTGTGGAACAGACAAACCCACAAACAAACAAACAAACAAATTTTCACTTTTATATATATATATATGATATGATATGATATGATATATGATATGATATGATATGAATATGATATGATATGATATGATATGAATATGATATAATATAATATGATATGATATGATATGATATGATATGAATATGATATGATATGATATGAATATGATATGATATGATATGATATGATATGATATGATAAGATATGATATGATATGAATATGATATGATATGATATGATATGAATATGATATGATATGATATGATATGATATGATATGAATATGATATGATATGATATGATATGAATATGATATGATATGATATGATATGAATATGATATGATATGAATATGATATGATATGATATGATAAGATATGATATGATAAGATATGATATGATATAATATGATATGAATATGATATGATATGATATGATATGACATGAATATGATATGATATAATATGATAAGATATGATATGATAAGATATGATATGATATGATTAGATATGATATGATATGATATGAATATGATATGATATATGATATGATATGATAAGATATGATATGATATGATTTGATATGAATATGATATGATATGATATGATATGATATGATATGAATATGATATGAATATTATATGATATGATATGATATGATATGATATGAATATGATATGAATATGATATGATATGATATGATATGATATGATATGATATGATATGATATGATATGATATGATATGAATATGATATGAATATGATATGATATGAATATGATATGAATATGATATGATATGAATATGATATGAATATGATATGATATGAATATGATATGAATATGATATGATATGAATATGATATGAATATGATATGATATGAATATGATATGATATGATATGATATGATATGATATGATATGATATGAATATGATATGAATATGATATGATATGAATATGATATGATATGAATATGATATGATATGATATGATATGAATATGATATGAATATGATATGATATAAATATGATATGATATGAATATGATATGATATGATATGAATATGATATGAATATGATATGATATGAATATGATATGAAATGATATGATATGATATGATATGATATGATATGAATATGATATGAATATGATGTGATATGAATATGATATGATATGAATATGATATGATATGATATGATATGAATATGATATGAATATGATATGATATGAATATGATATGATATGAATATGATATGATATATATAAAGTGGCGTAATTAACTACGGCTTAGCTTTGGGGCAGTTGCCAAGGGCGCCGGCCTGCGCCAGTTCAAAGGGGTGCCGCTAAATCTCTAATTTTTAAAATTTTCAATTTATCAAGGGCGCCAAAAATAAATTAGCCAAGGGCGTCAAAAACCCAGTTACGCTTCTGTATATATATATATATAATTTTGTTTTCACGTTCACTTTAGTTTTGGTTTTTAAACATCTATTGTCGTTTTATACTTATGGAGATAAAGAGGGAGAGAGAGAGTTGTCCTAACCAGGATGCCTGTATTTTAATGTATTTACCAACACAAACCTTAGAATGTACGTATTCTCTTCAAAGCAGGAACTGTTGTAGCAGGTAAACTATCCCAAAATTCTCTCTCCATCGCCCTCCCTCTCACAGCGCTCTCGCTCCCTCTCCCCCCCCCCTCTCTCTCTCTCTATTCCCCCACCCACCACCTCTTTTAAAAACTGTATTGGCAGAATACGGGTTTGAAAGAAGTCTGCCGTTACCCTCGCCTGAGCTCGCCTCGCGTAGAGAAAGGTCCCGCTACGAGTGGCAGCCAATGGTTTGGGGCGAGGGGGGGTTTATGCTATACATCTCATTGTTGTCGTGCCTGCGACCTGAACAGAATCTAGTTGTGGTTTTGCAGTCATGGCCGCATGCAGTCGGATATCTCTACATCTACCAATATGATTCTTCTGTTTCTTACTTGTTTTTTGCTCAACAGCCTGGTTCATGGCAAAGGTGAGTTTTCAGTTTGGCCAACAGCCCCCGGTGACCGTGTTCACTCGTCATGCCATAATATTCCAGGAGCTTTCTCCACACTCTTGTTTTCTACATGCTATAATGTGGTTCGACAGTTTGTTTATAGTGCTTCTGGCCTGGTGCTGGCTGATTTCGCTGCCTTTGTTGTTTGTATTTTTTAAAGTATAAATATTTATAAACTTTCTCTCTTTCTCCCTCCCTCTATCCCCCTCACACACACACACACCGCGATTACGTAACAGTTTAAAGTTGTAGAAATACACACACAAAAATTCCATTCATTGAGTGGAATGTATGGAACTCTCTTATCGTAAACATAAAAAAATAGGTGAAACAATACGGCTAATCCTACACACGGCCTTTTGTAACATACCCGTAAAGATAACTGTCGACCTCAACGCGGGGGCCTTTGATGTTGACTCCAGGTAGTACCTGCCTGTACTCTGAAGTCTTAAGTAGATTGTTTTGACTTGAATATATATTGCAAACAAATCAGTGATTAAAGGAAGTGGGTGAAAGATACTTCAAACTGTTTAACTTTACTTAAAAAATACATTAGTAGGTACTTTGACAGAAATTTTCAATATTGTCCTATTGCCATAAATGATACATCATTTTAAAGGGCTAGCTATAAGCTTTGCAAAAATACCAATTTCATCTTTCTAGCTTTTATAGAAATGAAGTTATGATTTTTTGGTGAATTTTTTAAACCCCCTTCTTTATCTTTGTATTTAATTGTAAAAACTTGTGACCGACTTTCCAAATTTCTGCCTTATTTTGCCAACAACTTTTTTATTTGAAAAGATAATGCAACCAAATTTTCAGGAAACATTCTCAATGCAATATACAACTCATGGAACAACAAAAACTTTTACACAACATCAAGAATTTGCATTTTGGATAATTTTATTTGTGGGTATGTTACGAAAAAAGTGAATGGAAAAATTGGAACAATAATTATTTCTGAAGAAAAAAAGCAGAAAATAATATGTTTATTTAATTTAAACTAATTTTACTAAGCTTAAGCTATTGTTAAATTTTAAATCAATTGTCATATTTATAAAAAGGTAAGTATTCTTTTTTTATATCTAAAATTATTAGTATTAGGCAGGTAACAAAAATAATTTAAATGAGAAAACTGTAATAAGTAATTTACGTTATTTAAGTTATTATTATTATTATGTATTAATCATTAATCAAATAATACAACTACATTACCCTACACTATTCTTAAATCAACTATAAAATTTAAAAAATTATTCAACAAGAATTTATTTCATTTTTCAAAATAGTCATTTCTCTTTAACAAAAAAATACTGTAATATAATTAAATAAGTGACAGTGTAGGAGTGAGAATGTATCCTCAAAATATGGTAGCATTATCTTGTAAAATAAAAAAGTTTTGGGCAAATAAGTCAGAAATTCGGAAAGTTGGTCACAAGTTTTGCAGTAAAATACAAAGATAAAGAAAGGGGTTCAAAAAATTCACTAAAAATTTCATAACTTCATTTCTATAAAAGTCATTAAAAGATAGAAAGATGAAATTGGTATTTTTTGCAAAGCTTATAGCTAGCCCTTCAATATGATATATCATTTATGACAATAGGACAATATAGAAAATTTCTGTCAAAGTACCTAGTAGGAGTCTGATATTCTGTTAAGTTTCATTTACTCATACTCATAACACTTTATTATTAGCCAATCAAAGATCTGCCAATGATTGATTTATGCGTCATAGTACGTCCACAAGCCTTTCATGTAAAATTTTGATGACATTGATTTAGTTGTTTTTTTTTTTAAGTTATCTTTATTAAAACAATAGAGTGTGTGTAGCCTATGTGTATAATATATATAATAATTGAAACTAAATATTCATATTGAATACAGATAATAAACTATAGAATAGAAGTCTGAATAGCATTAAAATATTGTCCTAAACAACATGACGTAGTACATAGATATCTTTCCCCTCAGTGGCGTAGTGAGGGGGGGGGGCAAGGGGGGGCATCATGCCCCGGGCGCTACTCCCAAAGGGGCGCCAAATGGTATATTTTACTATAATATTGTATGGTTTTCGAATAGGGTAGGGGGCGCTAACAAGGTATTGGGGGGCGCTAAAAAGGTATTGTGCCCCGGGCGCGAGTTAAGCTCGCTACGCCACTGTTTCCCCTGTCCATCATTTTCTATGGTTCATTACAAGCTTCAATCTGATTCTGAATGAAATGGAGTATTTCTAACAGTGCATCTAAGTCTAAGAAATTTTAACATTATTAATGAAGCCACACTAAGTTTCGTACAGTTTTATGGAGCCTTGCATAGATCATTAGATCAGATGTCATTGTTGTTTCAATAATGAAAGATAAAGATGGAGCCTTGCATAGATCATTAGATCAGATATCATTGTTGTTTCAATAATGAAAGATAAAGATGGAGCCTTGCATAGATCATTAGATCAGATGTCATTGTTGTTTCAATAATGAAAGATAAAGATGGAGCCTTGCATAGATCATTAGATCAGATGTCATTGTTGTTTCAATAATGAAAGATAAAGATGGAGCCTTGCATAGATCATTAGATCAGATGTCATTGTTGTTTCAATAATGAAAGATAAAGATGGAGCCTTGCATAGATCATTAGATTAGATATCATTGTTGTTTCAATAATGAAAGATAAAGATGGAGCCTTGCATAGATCATTAGATCAGATGTCATTGTTGTTTCAATAATGAAAGATAAAGATGGAGCCTTGCATAGATCATTAGATCAGATGTCATTGTTGTTTCAATAATGAAAGATAAAGACATTTATTTTAAAAAAACATGCATTCAGTAATTAAAATTTGTGTTACTTTGGTTCAAGTACTTCTAATTCTAGAATAGTTGTCTAGATTCTAGACACAACATTTTAAACTTGCAGTTACAGCAACTTAATTAGTCCTAAGCCCATAAAATTTTCTTGAAAAAAATCTCAAGTTTCTGGCTAATATCTACTGCACTAAGCACATGATAGCTAAAACCAGCATAAACTAATCTACATGACCTACTAGTGGTCTCAAACTCAAGTGTTTATTTATTGACTGGTCCATGTTAAAATTTAGCTTTCAAACTGTACAGTAAAAGTAGCATTTGACAGCAACCCCTTTGCATTGACTTGACCTACTTAAAACGTCATGTAATAATTTAACTTGAAAACAACAAATTCGTCTAATTCTTTGAGATTTTTTTTTTCCCTTAGAAATTTGTGTATTTGTTTCCTTAGAAATTATCCTTAGTTACTTGAATTATTTTAGCAAATTAGTTAATCAACCTGTAAAATATGTCATATAGTTTTTGGGGGGATAACCAAAGGATTTTTTTTTCTGGTAAAAAAACACTTTGTTTCATTTAAAATAAAATATGGATCTTGTCAATATAAAAGTTTCTCAATAATATAATGAACTGAATTTGTCGGTTCTCTACCCCTTATCTCATCAACAGAAAATGTCACTTGACATAGAACCCGTAACCAGTTATATCTTTTTGTTTACACATCATTCATAATTTTCATAAATTATCATTACTTCATTTAAAATACCGTCTTAACAGTTTTTTGATATAATTTGTAAACTTTTGCCATAGAATGAGTACCAAAATTATTAGGGGCCGTATGAATGCTGTCAATATTGAAAGACGTATACGTATGACATTTCTTAAACTCAGAAACGTACTTTAGTCATTTGTAACTGACCGATATCTTGCTAAACCTCAAGCATATAAATTGAGGACGTGGCTCTACAATAATGTTGCTCATTTTGAAGATATTTAACGTATATTCATCTCAAGACCCCGTAGTGTGATGTGTCATCCAAAACAGTTTCATCTAGTAATTTTAAAAGAAGGCATCTCACTCTGATTTAAATCACTCATCCTAATTGATTTAAAAAAAAACTAAAAAAAACATTGGATTAAGCTTTTAATTTAAGTTTAAGGTTGTAACATTAAGAAATGAAAACAAGCGTAACATATTTTTCAATGATAAGTCAGTAATCTGTGCAGTAAATCCTCTGTTGAAGCAAAGCTTCCTGTCAGTATGAGCAAGTTCCCACAAGAAGCATGAGGTTATTAGTTTACTGCCTCAAGTGGGCCAGAAATTTTGAACAGTGGTTCTTAAATTAACAGCTGTTTTATCTTATGTCGAAAGTAATTTACTTAAAGACAGGTAGCATAGGATGCGGCGGGGTGGGGGTGTGAGGTGGAAATCTGGACATCTCACATATGCTGTGGTAAATTTGGCCAGGCGAATGTGTACCAATTGTATTTGTTTATCTTCCTATTTTTAATGGAGATTTCACTTGGGGCAGATTACAGCCATATGCCTGATTGCGAATGGAATGTTTGTCAGTTTTTGGGTTAAGAAAACACAATATGTTAAATCAATACACTCTGGAAGATAGCTGCAGTATGCTTGGGAAATGAACATTTATTAGTTGGGTGTTTAGAAAGATAGTCTACCATAAGTTGGGCGTTTAGAAAGATATCATAAGTTGGGTGTTTAGAAAGATATCATAAGTTGGGTGTTTAGAAAGATATCATAAGTTGGGTGTTTAGAAAGATATCATAAGTTGGGTGTTTAGAAAGATATCATAAGTTGGGTGTTTAGAAAGATATCATAAGTTGGGTGTTCAGAAAGATATCATAAGTTGGGTGTTTAGAAAGATATCATAAGTTGGGTGTTTAGAAAGATATCATAAGTTGGGTGTTTAGAAAGATATCATAAGTTGGGTGTTTAGAAAGATATCATAAGTTGGGTGTTCAGAAAGATATCATAAGTTGGGTGTTTAGAAAGATATCATAAGTTGGGTGTTTAGAAAGATATCATAAGTTGGGTGTTCAGAAAGATATCATAAGTTGGGTGTTTAGAAAGATATCATAAGTTGGGTGTTTAGAAAGATATCATAAGTTGGGTGTTCAGAAAGATATCATAAGTTGGGTGTTTAGAAAGATATCATAAGTTGGGTGTTTAGAAAGATATCATAAGTTGGGTGTTTAGAAAGATATCATAAGTTGGGTGTTTAGAAAGATATCATAAGTTGGCTGTTTAGAAAGATATCATAAGTTAGGTGTTTAGAAAGATATCATAAGTTGGGCATTTAGAAAGATAGCATAAGTTGGGCATTTAGAAAGATATAATAAGTTGGGCATTTAGAAAGATATCATTTAACATTAGTTGGGCATTTAGCAAAGATATCATTTAACATTAGTTGGGCATTTAGCAAAGATATCATTAGTTTGGCTTAGTTAATAGTTCTCAAATAGTAATGGTGCTCAAAGAGAAAGTCATGCTCAGAAAGCAAAGGGTTCTCAAAGAACAGGGGATGGTAGCCCAAATAGCAAGTTGAACTTAGATAGCAAGGGTGCTCAAAGGACAGGGGATGGTAGCCCAAATAGCAAGTGGAAATTAGATAGCAAGGGTGCTCAAAGGACTAGGGGTGCTTAGATCGTACGGTTGGTCAAAGGAACAGGGGATGCTCATACAGCAAGGGGTGTTAATAAGGCAATTGTTCATGAACATAACTAATCTGTTTGTTGTTAAGTTTGGTGAACTAATTCTGGTAAACTTTTAATTACAAGGAAAGTATAATGTATACTGATATGTCCTATGCAGTAGAATGTATACTCAAATAACCTAGGCATTAGAATGTATACTCTTATTCCAGGCAGTAGAATGTATACTCACTTATCAAAGGCAGTAGAATGTATACTCACTTATTATAGGCAATGGAATGTATACTCACTTATCATAGGCAATGGAATGTATGCTTACTTATCATAGGCAGTAGAATGTATACTCACTTATCAAAGGCAGTAGAATGTATACTCACTTATCATAGGCAATGGAATGTATACTCACTTATCATAGGCAGTAGAATGTATACTCACTTATCATAGGCAATGGAATGTATACTCACTTATCATAGGCAGTAGAATGTATACTCACTTATCATAGGCAGTAGAATGTATACTCACTTATCCTATGCAGTAGAATGTATACTCATATATCTTAGGCAGTAGAATGTTTACTTATAATATCCTGGGTAGAGCCAATGTTAAGTCTAAACACGAACTATCTCCTCCCTCTAATGTGTACTATTTGTTACAGCCCCTGCCGCTTGCTGTTCTGACATAGCCAATGAGAAATGTCAAAGATCGTGTAATCAGGTAAGTGAAAAATATAGTAATGTATTTTAAAATACTTTTTATGTCAATAAATCAGTAGAATGTACAATTAACATCATGAGGACTTTAGATTGCCATCATAGACTGCCATCATAGACTGCCATCATAGACTGCCATCATTAGACTGCCATCATAGATTGCCATCATAGACTGCCATAAATATAATTCAGCAAACATGCTAAAAGAACATTATTTTAAATTGAATGCATGTCTTATAAAACTGGAAAATATTTCAATAAACCTCATCACATGGGTCAAGGTAGGGGCCAGGTTGACTGCAATATCTCTAGTCAAGGTAGGGGCCAGGTTGACTACAATATCTCTAGTCAAGGTAGGGGCCAGGTTGACTGCAATATCTCTAGTCAAGGTAGGGGTCATGTTGACTGCAATAACTCTAGTCAAGGTAGGGGCCATGTTGACTGCAATAACTCTAGTCAAGGTAGGGGCCATGTTGACTGCAATAACTCTAGTCAAGGTAGGGGTCATGTTGACTGCAATAACTCTAGTCAAGGTAGGGGCCATGTTGACTGCAATATCTCTAGTCAAGGTAGGGGCCAGGTTGACTGCAATAACTCTAGTCAAGGTGGGGGCCAGGTTGACTGCAATAACTCTAGTCAAGTTATGGGCCATGTTGACTGCAATATCTCCAGTCAAGGTAGGGGCCATGTTGACTGCAATAACTCTAGTCAAGGTAGGGGTCATGTTGACTGCAATAACTCTAGTCAAGGTAGGGGCCATGACTGCAATAACTCCAGTCAAAGTAGGGACCATGTTGACTTCAATATCTCTGGTCAAGGTAGGGGCCATGACTGCAATAACTCCAGTCAAGGTAGGGGCCATGTTGACTGCAATATCTCCAGTCAAGGTAGGGGCCATGACTGCAATAACTCCAGTCAAGGTAGGGGCCATGACTGCAATAACTCCAGTCAGTTGATCAAATCTGTCAGCTTATTCTTCAAGTCTATTAAAACTTATTTGAATAGTACAGATGTAGAATACATGGCAGTTATGTAGGAAACATGACATAGATGTAGAATACATGACAGAGATGTAGGATACATGACAGAGATGTAAGATACATGACAGATATGTAGGATACATGACAGAGATGTAAGATACATGACAGAGATGTAGGATACATGACAGAGATGTAGGATACATGACAGAGATGTAGGATACATGACAGAGATGTAGAATTCATGACAGAGATGTAAGATACATGACAGATATGTAGGATACATGACAGAGATGTAGGGTACATGACAGAGATGTAGGATACATGACAGAGATGTAGAATACATGACAGATGTAAGATACATGACAGAGATGTAGGATACATGACAGAGATGTAAGATACATGACAGAGATGTAGGATACATGACAGAGATGTAAGATACATGACAGAGATGTAGGATACATGACAGAGATGTAGGATACATGACAGAGATGTAAGATACATGACAGAGATGTAGGATACATGACAGATATGTAGGATACATGACAGAGATGTAGGATACATGACAGAGATGTAGGATACATGACAGAGATGTAGAATACATGACAGAGATGTAAGATACATGACAGATATGTAAGATACATGACAGAGATGTAAGATACATGACAGAGATGTAAGATACATAGTGATAGCATCTTAACAAAACAAAAAACAAACTTGACTTACATTATTCTGTTAGTATTAAAATGCTCTGTTGGATTCCATTATTTTCGGTGTTCATTTTGGTGTTTAAAATGTAATTTAATTACATAGACGCGGTTATTTTAGACTTTAAAATTATTATTATTGAAGAACTTCTAAATAACTACGGTAAATCTTACTTCATCACAAAAATGTCAAGTTTTTGTTAAAGTTACATATTCATAATACCACATGTGGACTACTCATCCTATAATACCACAAGTGGACTTCTCATCCTACCACATGTGGACTACTCATCCTACAATACCACATGTGGACTACTCATCCTACAATACCACATGTGGACTACTCATCCTACAATACCACATGTGGACTACTCATCCTACAATACCACATGTGGACTACTCATCCCGAGTTAAGTCATCAACTTCTTGTTACACTGTTGGGCTGAAATATCTTATTATAACTCCCGGAGTTCGGTTACCCAATTTTGTAAACTCTAATAATTTAACTTCTAAAAATTAACTTCCCCTAACTGAAGTTAATATAACCCCCATTATCTCGACACCCCCCCCCCCCATTATCGTGACACCACCCCCTTTTCACGACACCCCCACCCCCTTCATTTACTTTTTAAAAAAAAATCAATGAGGTATTAAATTTGGTGCTGATTTAGTCTTGTAACCCCTACCCGCAATTATTCTCCCTTGCCCCCTCACTCCCTCCCACTCTCTCACTCTCTCTCTCTCTCTCTCTCTCTCTCTATCCTCCTCCACTCCGCTCCCTACCTCTATCTTTCATACTCTATGTACCCGTTCTTTTTACTGTTTGCCATTTGAAAGGTTAAAAGTTATTCGTTATTCCCAGCCTTTGAAGAGACTTCCGTTTTCAAGAACTTCAAAATCTGTATTGTATTAGCGTACGCGAATGGCATCAAAGATTCTGGTCCCGGCCCGAGCCCCCTTTTTGCACACGCTCTCTTACGCGAAGAGTCGGGAATTCCCGTTGAGAAAATTGATTTGGGGCGGGTTTGTGCTGTGACTGAACGTGCTACGCCACATGATGGATGAGTAGGTCAATTAATAAATGCTGCTTAGCTCGAGGCTATTGTAGTTGCCTGCACACACACACACACACGCACAAAGACTTGGTTGATAGACTGGGTGACAGAACAAGTCATGTTTGTGTTTCATTTTATTTTAACCGTTTTTTTTTTTTATCTTCTCATAAATGCCACAGACTTGCTTATAAAAATCACAATAAATATAATACATGTTTTTTACGGAGCAGGAATTTTAACCGGGAGAGCAAATATTATTGTTAAGTTGGCCAGGCCCCCCCCCCCCCGGTTAATATCAAAGTTGTATTTGCAAAACTGGCAGATCATAAATTAAATGCGGTAAACAATGTGAATGGAATGATGGTACAAGCGCCCGAGTGAAGATGACAAACAGGCAACATAGTCTTTTATAGGCCACGGCTCCTACAAACAATGCTGGTCCACCTTCAGCTCCTACAAACAATGCTGGTCCACCTTCAGCTCCTACAAACAATGCTGGTCCACCTTCAGCTCCTTCAAACAATGCTGGTCCACCTTCAGCTCCTACAAACAATGCTGGTCCACCTTCAGCTCCTACAAACAATGCTGGTCCACCCTCAGCTGCTACAAACAATGCTGGTCCACAAACAGCTCCTATAAACAATGCTGGTCCACATTCAGCTCCTACAAACAATGCTGGCCCACCTTCAGCTCCTACAAACAATGCTGTTCCACCATCAGCTCCGCAGCTCAAGGCCAGTTTTATGTTGCGGTAAATTGAAATAGTCTTAATTTTAATTTTTGCTTGAAACCTTGTAATTCTTACTTTATACGGGACAATGGAAGGTGTGGTGGTAGGACAATGGAAGGTGTGGTGGTAGGACAATGGAAGGTGTGGTGGTAGGACAATGGAAGGTGTGCTGTAGGACAATGGAAGGTGTGGTGGTAGGACAATGGAAGGTGTGGCTGTAGGACAATTGACAATTGCATACTTGATTGTAAGACAATGGAAGGTGTGGCTGTAAGACAATTGCATACTTGATTGTAAGACAATGGAAGGTGTGTCTGTAAGACTATTGCATACTTGATTGTAAGACAATGGAAGGTGTGGCTGTAAGATAATTGCATACTTGCTTGTAGGACAATTGAAGATGTGGCTGTAAGATAATTGCATACTTGCTTGTAAGACAATGGAAGGTGTGGCTGTAAGATAATTGCATACTTGATTGTAAGACAATGGAAGGTGTGCCTGTAAGATAATTGCATACTTGATTGTAGGACAATGGAAGGTGTGGCTGTAAGACTATTGCATACTTGATTGTAAGACAATGGAAGGTGTGTCTGTAAGATAATTGCATACTTGATTGTAAGACAATGGAAGGTGTGGCTGTAAGATAATTGCATACTTGATTGTAAGACAATGGAAGGTGTGTCTGTAAGATAATTGCATACTTGATTGTAAGACAATGGAAGGTGTGGCTGTAAGACTATTGCATACTTGATTGTAAGACAATGGAAGGTGTGTCTGTAAGATAATTGCATACTTGATTGTAAGACAATGGAAGGTGTGGCTGTAAGACTATTGCATACTTGATTGTAAGACAATGGAAGGTGTGGCTGTAAGATAATTGCATACTTGATTGTAAGACAATGGAAGGTGTGTCTGTAAGACTATTGCATACTTGATTGTAAGACAATGGAAGGTGTGGCTGTAAGATAATTGCATACTTGCTTGTAGGACAATTGAAGATGTGGCTGTAAGATAATTGCATACTTGCTTGTAAGACAATGGAAGGTGTGGCTGTAAGATAATTGCATACTTGATTGTAAGACAATGGAAGGTTTGGCTGTAAGATAATTGCATACTTGATTGTAAGACAATGGAAGGTGTGCCTGTAAGATAATTGCATACTTGATTGTAGGACAATGGAAGGTGTGCCTGTAAGATAATTGCATACTTGATTGTAAGACAATGGAAGGTGTGCCTGTAAGATAATTGCATACTTGATTGTAAGACAATGGAAGATGGGGCTGTAAGACTATTGCATACTTGATTGTAAGACAATGGAAGGTGTGGCTGTAAGATAATTGCATACTTGATTGTAAGACAATGGAAGGTGTGCCTGTAAGATAATTGCATACTTGATTGTAAGACAATGGAAGGTGTGCCTGTAAGATAATTGTAGACTTTATGTAAGACAGTTAAAGACTTGGTTGTTGGATACAGGACATCAAAAACCAAAGAATAAATTTATAAATCCTTTATACAACAATTTACCCGTGGTTTATAGATTTTAAGTCTTCAACTGTGCTAGTTCCACAGAACTAAGAATATAAGAATAAAACAAAATGAAATCAAGCGGATATTTTTTTTTTTTTAAAAATAATAAAGAGCTTATCAGTGGCGTTGCCCGTTTCCGTTTCTACTTTCGCTTTCCCTCCTACGTTTGACCTGCACAATATCGTGGTGAGCGAGCCAGGCGCCGTTGGGGTAAGGGAGAGGAAAGGGGTTATGTCAAAACCGCTATCAACGGCCAGCGATAGTGAGATTGATAACCTGGATTGTCGTGGAATAACCATCAGGCACGGCCTAGCGGTCGTGGAAAGACGAGGGGCGGGTTATGGAGGTAAAAATAAGCAGGCGGCTACTTGAAAGACGGGTGATAGCGTCATCAGGAGGGACCCGTGCAGGTATCTTGCCTGTACGGCTCCTCGTGGGAGTAAGCTAAACAGCTGGCCAGACGCTCAACAACGGAGACGAAGGAATTTTTCTTGTCTGTGAAATCGGAAATGACGTCATTTTGTCAATCCAAATATATTTAACTGGCAATTTTTGCTTATATTTTTATCGAAATCTGCTAATTGATGACCCCCCCCCCCCCAAAACACACAGAGCATCAAACCCCACTCACAGTAAGACCTCCCCCGCCAACACACACAGAGCATCAAACCCCACTCACAGTAAGACCTCCCCCGCCAACACACAGAGCATCAAACCCCACTCACAGTAAGACCCCCCCCCCCAAAAAAAAAAAACACAGAGCATCAAACCCCACTCACAGTAAGACTCTCCCCCCCCCCCCCCCCCACAAACACACAGAGCATCAAACCCCACTCACAGTAAGACCCCCTCCCCCGCCAACATACACATCACCGACGACTGCGTGACACGCGAAAATCCACCTCTACGTGTCTTTTGGTTGAAGATCTTGATGGAGCTTATTGTAGATGTCGGAATCACAATTTGAGAGTTGTTCCATTTTAGTGGCAGTAGCTTTCTTCAAGATGTGTTTGCTAACACTTCCAAGCTCAACTCTACGAGTCTTATCGTACTTGCTACTGACGTCATGTCTGTTGCCTGTAGTGTCGTCAATACAGTTTTGATAATCGACAACGCATTTGGGATGCGCATGTATCCAAAGTTATTTGTGGTGTCGATACTTAGGCCAACGCCTGGACATTTAGTCATTTAGGGGCATATCGTGACAATTGATATTCGAAACATTCGGGTCTGTTCGCATAGATTACAGTTAGATGACGTAACAAAACGGCTTCCAGTTAAAACGAAAGACACATGCCCGTGTGTGTCTGTAATGTATGTGTCGCAACCGTTTGTCTGGCCGATGTGTCTGTTACATGATTTAAATAGGCGTGTCACAGATTGAGATCTTCTAAGGTATGGCCCTTCGCGTACCAAGTAATATTGGTGTTTATTAATGCGGGGCTGTACCTCTCTGCGAAAGTTCAGTATCCAGACGTTGAGGATTTTTAACGAAGACAACACAGACGTTAATGAATAACCAAGGAATTCCTTATTAACTATTGTAAACAAAAGAATGTATTGATAGATTAATATAGTCTAGTAATGTTTCTTCAACTTTCAAACGCAACGTTAACCTCCATTAATCTCAACCTCCATAAGCTCTCACCCAAAACAATCCTCACTTCCCCCGGAAATCGCACCCCAACACCATAGCACGTTTTTCATAAAATAAATGTGGTGCTACATATCGGAAAGTCCCGAACAAAACACATCATACGTTACATGTGTAATTAATGGTGCGCCGTTGTTCAATCACAACCTAGTCATTTGTGACAAGGCGTAGTCTGTTTCTGGTATAGTGTAACCCCTCCATTAATAACCACAACCCCCCCCCTTTTAAAGCCAGGGGTCTTTGAATGGATGAACCCCTAACACAGTGAGGGTTGAAATATAAAAAAAAATTGGGATAATTTTGTTTGATAAATGAGGTGTAACGAAAATGTTGAGTCAACATCAGTTCTAACCAGCAATACCCCTTCTTTTTTTTCAAGTACGCACACAATCTTACCACCCCATTGCTGCATCGTTTCAGTATAATGTCTTTATTATGTATATGTGTCGTGTCTCCCACTGAAATGTATTCGACCGCAAGTACATGTCTCATGTACACCTTTGATTAAACTTTTAATTCTTCTAAACATGTCCTCTGTCACATACTACATTACATCCACTGTCACATAAATTACGTTAACAGCCTCATACCATATTACACCCACTGTCACATACTACATGGCATCCACTGTCACACACTAAATTACACCCACCGTCACCTACTCCATGACACTCACTGTCACCTACGACATCCATTACGCCCACTGTCACACACTAAATGACACCGCCCGTTAATGCAGTGACATGGGGTGGTTCTTGTAACAACAACAACTCAAACTCGCCAACGTCAGCAATGTGTAAATAGCCCTGTTATAGGCGAGTTATCCATTTGTTATGGTGCTGATAACCGCGGAGGATGGGGCCTCGATGGATTATTTATAAGAGTCTGCTTGTTGGTGGGTGCAGGGCAACCCGATGACGGAAGTCCTGGCATGTTTATGATTATTGTATGCTGCATGAGGTAAACACATGGACGTTTTTATCATGGACTGGATGTCATTTGGACGTTTTATTTCCGGAGTAGCCGGGAGGGGGGGGTGTGGACTGGAAATGTAGTCATAACATAGTTTAGAATTTGTGTTAGTTAAGTGCAGTTGCATAATAGATCATTTCGACTGGTAGTATGCTACTAACTAGGTCAGTGGTTCCCGAAATGTGCGCTGTGTCACCCAGAGGAGGCGCCATGTCCTGCCGAGTTCGCCATGAAATATTAATAAAAGTCAATGCTGAGGCAATGAAGTCCGGTCTGATGGTGGCTGGGTCCAGTCTGATGGTGGCTGGGTCCAGTCTGATGGTGGCTGGGTCCAGTCTGATGGTGGCTGGGTCCAGTCTGATGGTGGTTGGGTCCAGTCTGATGGTGGTTATGTCCAGTCAGATGGTGGTTGTGTTCAGTCTGATGGTGGCTGGGTCCGGTCTGATGGTGGCTGGGTGCGGTCTGATGGTGGTTGGGTCCGGTCTGATAGTGGATGGGTCCGGTCTGATGGTGGCTGGGTCCGGTCTGATGGTGGCTGGGTCCGGTCTGATGGTAGCTGGGTCCGGTCTGATGGTGGCTGGGTCCGGTCTGATTGTGGCTGGGTCCAGTCTGATGGTGGCTGGGTCCAGTCTCGTAGTGGTTGTGGTCAGTCTGATGGTTGCCTCCCGTCTGGTGGTGGTTTTGTCCAGTCTGATCATTGTGTCCATTCTGATGGTGGTTGTGTCTAGTCTGAAAATGGTTGTCTCCAGTTCAGCCCTAATTTTAATATGTGTTATTTTTTTTACAAAGATTTCAAAATGAATCTACTTGAATTATAGGCAAAAAGTAAATGCTAAATTTAATTAATTTTTAGTGTGTAGGCCTATATGTTGATGTTTTGTCTGTCGATCAATTGTCTGTCCATTAAGTGTTTGTGTTCTGTATAAATCGAATCTTAAAATCAATAAACATATTTTTAAAATATACTTACAGTTAATTTGTATTTTTTTAAATGTATTTACTTTATTTATTTTTATCTTTTTACTTTTTTGCCTACTGTGACATCAATCTTTTTAAACGTATTTTTTCGCCAACGAGCCAACTACTAGGACAGATGTAATCTTTAGAACAATAACCTTACTTAACAGCGGGTTAAAGTCGTCAATTTATTATTATTTTTAAATTGTTATTAAGGACACAATACGTCACAGCCCGATTCAGTAACATATGTAAAAATAGATTTGTAGGTATTGAGACTTCGCAATAACTGGTAGAAAGTAGAGCAGCATGCCTTTAATTATAACCCGAGTAGCACCGGGTTATTTCGCATTATCAATTAAGAATTTTGGTTAGATTTTTGTATATATAAATATGTCTTATAAAAATAGACAATGCGTTCAGCTTTTATATAATAAGAGATAGACTTTTAGAAAAGTCATGTACTGAAACAAAGGGTTAAGATTAAGTACAATGAACAAAGATAAGGATGTGGGAAAGCGGGGAGCTATATGCGGAAGTAGTGTGGGGGAAACTATAGTGTATGTGGAAGTTAGCGTGTGTGGTGTGTTTGGAAGTTGACGTGTGTGGTGTGTGTGGAAGAAAGCGTGTGTTTGAACGTTTGCGAGTGTGTGGACGTTTGCGAGTTTGTGGAAGTAAACGTGTGTGTGGGAGTTAGTGTGTGTTTGGAAGTTAACGTGTGTGTGTGTGGAAGTTAACGTGTGTGTGTGGGTAAGGGTGGAAAGCAATACTTTTGTGAATAAAATCTATGAGGTGAGGGTAATGTTTGGCTGAGAAAAGACACCTGAACTATCGTCTGACACAAGACACTTGATAGGAGACAGGTGGATACTTTCACACTTTATTAAAGAAAACATTCGTTCCTGCTAGGTATCATGAGAGTTGGGCTGTACCTGGATAACTGCTAGGTAGCATGTGTACCTGGATAGATAACTGCTAGGTAGCATGTGTACCTGGATAGATAACTGCTAGGTATCATGTGAGTTGAACAGTACCTGGATAGGCTATTTCTGCTATCATAGTTGTACATGGATAGGTTACTCCTAGGTATAATGGAAGCTGGGATATTGAAATAGAAAGGCACATTGTAGGCACTCTCTCTGTGTCTTCTTTGATGTCCACTTCTGACACTCTTAGGGATCTGTTCAGAAATTATGCAAAACATTTTTTCAAAAATTTATTTTAGCTTTAAATTCGATTCGAATCCTTTCGCTACATAGAGTGCTCATCTACACTTCTGCACAGTCTTTCTTTGGCTTCATATAGTGCTCATGTACACTTCTGCACAGTCTTTCTTTGGCTTCATATAGTGCTCATGTACACTTCTGCACAGTCTTTCTTTGGCTATATAGAGTGCTCATCTACACTTATGCACACAGTCTTTCTTTGCGTAATGCATGCTAAGAAACTTTAAATTCCTTTCCACTTTTTAGTGCTTTTAAACTCGTCTTTGATTATTTTTTTTAAAGTATTTTTAAATTAATTTGATATATATATTTTATTTTTCTGTCAAAGAATTTGATTTTTTCTTGAGTTCGGTGGCATTGAGTCATGAATTCTCAAAGGTAGTTTTTGAGGTCTAATAATAGCAAAAGCTACGAAAATAATCTAATAAGGAGCAGCCAGCTTCAGCCGAAAATGGAAGCAGTCCACCAGAAGCGTAGTGTACAGAAGAGATTAGCCATTTAGACAGGAGCAGACGAACGCTAGTTAAATTTTGTTCAGCGGGGATAAGTTTGCTTCCTTGCGTCATTCTTGCGTCATTCTTGCGTCATTCTTGCGTCATTCGTGAGCTTATTACTTTTCGAAATGACATAAGATCCCAGATGACGTAGGATACTGGTGTGTCGCGTGGTGCGCCCTAAATCCTTGTCTCAGATCTGCCAAAGCTAAATTAGACCAAAAAGCTGAATTCTCTTAACCACTGACGTGTCTTCAAAACACCGCTGGGAAGTCACTGGGTATTTTCGTCACGTCCCTTTCAACGTTTGCCCAACCCTATTTGTCAATACTATAATTAGTCCTGCCTGCAACCACCGACTTTGTAAGTACGGCGCTGATCGTCAGATCGGTTCAAGAACTCTCAACAAACATGGGAAGTCCTCCCCTTTAAAGAAATGTATCAAATAATTCAACTCTTGTCGAACTTGGAGTGAACATTACAGATTTTCTTTCACTTTTAACATCGGGGTTAAACCTGTCAAAATAATGGGGGTTGTCCATCAAAATAATGAGGTAGTCCATCAAAATAAAAGGGGTTGTCCATCAAAATGACGGGGTTGTCCATCAAGATAACGGTGTTGTCCATCAAAATGACGGGGTTGTCCATCAAGATAACGGTGTTGTCCATCAAAATAACGGGGTTGTCCATCAAAATAACGGGGCTGTCCATCAACATAACGGGGTTGTCTATCAAAATAACGGGGTTGTCCATCAAAATAATTGGGGTTGTCCATCTCCAATGGCGAGAAACAGCGTTGATGTCATTTGGAGCTATGTTGGCACAGAGTCGTGTTAGCATCTTTGTACCACGTCGACCACTTGTCTTGATTCTTTCCATAGAGTGATGTTTTCAACAGAACCGGCGACCTTGAGCTAAGGTCATGGAAGTTTCATCAGGACTTTGGTGGCAACGATGTGGGTACAAATAAAGGGTCTTTATAATTCGAAGGGGGTGGGGTACAATAAAGGGGGTGAGTAAATGGGGTATACAAAGGGGGTCACTAAATAGTTTATTTAAGAGAATTAGTAAATTTGGATGAGTAATTTAAACAATGTTTATTGCAGAATCAAATTTATAAAAATATTTTTGTGGAATAAGAAAAAATGTACGACTACATTTATTACAGCTAACTCTAACCAACCAACCTACCCCACGATCAATATAACTCTAATGTACCGGCGCCTCGACCCCCCCCCCCCCACCCCACCCTAAATCCCATTCACCCTTTAACATGGGTTCGCTTGGCAAACGTGTGCACGACATAGTGTTTCAGCTTCGTTAGCAATTGTCTCCATTCCCTTATCCTTCCTTATCCTCCCACTTCATCCCTGCCTCCCCCATCCTCCCACTTCATCCCTGTTCCCCCATCCTCCCACTTCATCCCTGTTCCCCCCATCCTCCCACTTCATCCCTGTTTCTCCTCTATCATCGTCTAACCTCCCACTTCATCCCTGTTCCCATATCCTCCCACTTCATCCTTGTTTCGCCTCGCGCCAATAAACGATAAGCACCTGTCCGCTCTGGATATAAATAAGACAGCTGGGCTGACCCAGAGGTCGTCATTATTTAGTTCAGTTGGACAAGACATGGGCTTGAGGTCATCATGCTGTTTTGTTTGGGAATACAACAGCTATGTGTAAATTGTCTGTACATGCTGTAGGCCAAGCTGTCTCCTCATAGTTGCCACCATTTCCAGTTACAAGTATAAGCGACCCAGCTAATGTTACCAGAGCTGATAAAAGAAAAGCCTTGCCCGCCAAAGTAAATGCTTTACTCAAACGACTGCGGAATTTCAATAAATCCACCCCTCTACAATGAACCTCGGACGCAGGGCCAGACCTACGAACAGAGGGCCAGACCTAAGAAAAGAGGGCCAGACCTAAGAACAGAGGGCCAGACCTACGAACAGAGGGCCAGACCTACGAACAGAGGGCCAGACCTACGAACAGAGGGCCAGACCTAAGAACAGAGGGCCAGACCTACGAACAGAGGGCCAGACCTAAGAACAGAGGGCCAGACCTACGAACAGAGGGCCAGATCTACGAACAGAGGGCCAGACCTACGAACAGAGGGCCAGGCCTAAGAACAGAGGGCCAGACCTAAGAACAGAGGGCCAGACCTACGAACAGAGGGCCAGACCTAAGAACAGAGGGCCAGACCTACGAACAGAGGGCCAGACCTACGAACAGAGGGCCAGACCTACGAACAGAGGGCCAGACCTACGAACAGAGGGCCATATCTAAGAACAGAGGGCCAGACCTAAGAACAGAGGGCCAGACCTACGAACAAAGGGCCAGACCTACGAACAGAGGGCCAGACCAACGAACAGAGGGCCAGACCAACGAACAGAGGGCCAGACCTACGAACAGCGGGCCAGACCTACGAACAGCGGGCCAGACCTACGAACAGAGGGCCAGACCAACGAACAGAGGGCCAGACCTACGAACAGAGGGCCAGACCTACGAACAGAGGGCCAGACCTACGAACTGAGGGCCAGACCTACAGGCGCAGGGCAAGACCTACGGACGCAGGGCCAGACCTACAGTTGCTGGAACCCCCGGCAAAGTTATCTTTGGCGCCCCTTATAATTATAATCATAAAAATGTGTGCAAGGAAAAAGACTGGGCGTTAGGTAATGAGTTTGTTACCTATAGGTTGTAATGAGTTTGTTACCTATAGGTTGTAAAGAGTTTGTTACCTATAGGTTGTAATGAGTTTGTTACCTATAGGTTGTAATGAGTTTGTTACCTATAGGTTGCTTCAAGCCGACCGTCCGGGGACTGTGAGCAAATAGTACAGCTGGCTACGACCATGACGTCACTCCAGTAGCCATGGGCTGTCTTTCCTAGGCAGTTGAAACCATTGTTACCTTTTATTATACACCTGCTTGGAACCCGTACAATGTTACAACTGTTAACGTAGTGGCATCGTTAACAATCGGCCACTTTTAGGCGTAGTGGCATCGTTAACAATCGGCCACTTTCATGCGTAGTGGCATCGGCATCGTTAACAATCGGTCACTTTCAGGCGTAGTGGCATCGGCATTATTAACAAACGGTCACTTTCAGGCTTAGTGGCATCGGCATTATTAACGAACGTTCACTTTCAGGCGTAGTGGCATCGGCATCGTTAACAATCGGTCACTTTCATGCGTAGTGGCATCGGCATTATTAACAAACGGTCACTTTCAGGCGTAGTGGCATCGGCATTATTAACAAACGTTCACTTTCATGCGTAGTGGCATCGGCATTATTAACAAACGTTCACTTTCAGTCGTAGTGACATCGGCATCGTTAACAATCGGTCACTTTCAGGCGTAGTAGCATCGGCATTATTAACAATCGGTCACTTTCAGGCGTAGTGGCATCGGCATTATTAACAAACGTTCACTTTCAGGCTTAGTGGCATCGGCATTATTAACGAACGTTCACTTTCAGGCGTAGTGGCATCGGCATTATTAACAAACGTTCACTTTCAGGCTAAGTGGCATCGGCATTATTAACAAACGTTCACTTTCAGGCTTAGTGGCATCGGCATTATTAACAAACGTTCACTTTCAGGCGTAGTGGCATCGCCATTATCAACAACCGGTCACTTTCAGGCGTAGTGGCATCGGCATTATTAACAAACGGTCACTTTCAGGCATAGTGGCATCGGCATTATTAACAATCGGTCACTTTCAGGCTTAGTGGCATCGGCATTATTAACAATCGGTCACTTTTAGGCTTAGTGGCATCGGCATTGTTAACAATCGGTCACTTTCAGGCGTAGTGGCATCGGCATTGTTAACAATCTGTCACTTTCAGGCGTAGTGGCATCGGCATTGTTAACTATCGGTCACTTTCAGACGTAGTGGCATCGGCATTGTTAACAATCGGTCACTTTCAGGCGTAGTGGCATCGGCATTGTTAACAATCGGTCACTTTCAGGCGTAGTGGCATCGGCATTGCTAACAATCGGTCACTTTCAGGCCATGTGGCATCGGCATTGTTAACAATCGGTCACTTTCAGACGGTTATTATACAAAATCCGATTTTGTGCAAATGTCAAATACTACATGGGCAGAGTCGGTGGGGGGGGGGGGGGTGAGAGGGAGATTTCATAAAGAGAAGCCTTGCCAGTCCGAAACACGCGCTAACCACGTAGGAGGTAAATCTATACCTGTGAGCTAGGGTGGCGTGTTACCTTGTATGTACGTGACTTAATACGTACGAATGTCCCCGTACTGTTTGGTCGGTTTGAATCTCCCTTGGTGTGAGATAGAAGCATGTGCCATAACGACCACTCATATTTGTCCCTCGTAGATGCGTGTTGCGTGTATTGCCACGTCCCGAGTAGATCGTGTGTCATGTTTTATGTAAACGTATGTCATGTTCCATGGAGATCGTGTGTCGTGTCCTGTGCTTGGTTTACATGTTTCGAACACGGGCTGTCCACCGTCCAGCCAAATGGCGAAAACCACCAGCTTCCCATACAGAAATCCGAAAGTCCATGGTCATAACATGAATATGTTCACTAATAAACCTGGTTATTTTTGGATGTCCACTTAGTTAACAATAAAACATACAAAACATGCTGAAAATGTACAATGCAATCAAAAAACATTTCCATTTTTTGGATCAATAAAAGAATCTTATCTTATCTTATACATAACACCGCAAACGTTGTTCTTTTCTAATAATAGATCTCGTGACTTTTTGTGTAAGTAATGGGTGGTTCAACCGTGGTTCTCTTCGCCAGCATTATTCAGACATATACTACAGCTAGTGCTCGACTTACGACCTATGCAACTTACGACCATTCGACTTTGCGACCACAATCACTAGCCATACTGTATTAGATCTCAGATTTATTTCTGCCTCAATCATCAGTCGAACGGCGTTGTCTGCAATCATCGGCGGTCGTGATCATCGAAAATTAGGATTTAAAACAATAATAAAAGAAATTTATTATATAATTTAACTTAAATATTTTTATAACAGCACTTCAAATTACTGTACACATAGCTTACTCAACTTACGACTAAATCGTGTATATATTATTTATATGGGGTATATTAATCAATATATGCGCCTATAAATATATCATATATATACAAGGTGAAGCAACTATTTCTCACGGTAAGTAGCTAAATCTGGCAAGCATGAAACTTTTTGCCAAAATTACCAACACACACACACACACACAAATAACATCTTACAACTAAAGGACTCCTACTCCGCATAATTGTTTTGACTGGCCAAAAGGCAACGTTGGAATAATTTGATTCGCCCTATCTGAGATAAACCTGGCACGTCAGCTCAGATATCGCCGCGTCTCCATCTTGTCCTGACTCTTGCTTCCTGGTTAACGTCTGCTTACTGCTTCAGCTTAGCTAGCTGCTAGTTGCTGGGAGTTTTCCCCCCTGTCTGCTTGACTGAAAACATACGCTACTCGACCGCTAACACCCTGGTAACGTTAGGTACTCGGTGCAACCAGGGAAACTTTAGCATCGTTCTTTTTGGAGTTTTATTAAGTTCGAAGTTCTTATGGATCAACACGTAGTGATAAAAGGGTGGGGTTGACTTTAGTCATACTGGGACTTAACAGTGGGGTTGACTTAAGTCATCATGGGACTTAACAAAGTCATCATGGGACTTAGCAGTGATGTTGACTTAAGTCATCCTGGGACTTAACAGTGGGGTTGACTTAAGTCATCCTGGGACTTAACAGTGGGGTTGACTTAAGTCATCCTGGGACTTAACAATGGGGTTGACTTAAGTTATCCTAGGACTTAACATTGGGGTTGACTTAAGCCATCCTGGGACTTAACAGTGGGGTTTACTTTAGACATACTGGGACTTAGCAGTAAGGTTGACTTAAGTCATCCTGGGATTTAAATGTGGGGTTGACTTAAGTCATCCTGGGACTTAACAATGGGTTTGACTTAAGTTATCCTGGGACTTAACAGTGGGGTTGACTTAAGTCATCCTGGGACTTAACAGTGGGGTTTACTTTAGACATACTGGGACTTAACAGTGGGGTTGACTTAAGTCATCCTGGGACTTAACAGTGGGGTTTACTTTAGACATACTGGGACTTAGCAGTGGGGTTGACTTAAGTCATCCTGGGACTTAACAGTGGGGTTCACTTAAGTCATCCTGGGACTTAACAGTGGGGTTGACTTAAGACATCATGGGACTAAACAGTGGGGTTGACTTAAGACATCATGGGACTTAACAGTGGGGTTGACTTAAGTCATCATGGTACTTAACAGTGAGGTTGACTTAAGTCATCATGTGACTTAACAGTGGGGTTGACTTAAGTCATCATGGGACTTAACAGTGGTGTTGACTTAAGTCATACTGGGACTTAACAGTGGGGTTGACTTAAGTCATCCTGGGACTAAACAGTGGGGTTGACTTAAGACATCATGGGACTTAACAGTGGGGTTGACTTAAGACATCATGAGACTTAACAGTGGGGTTCAATTAAGACATCATGGGACTTAACAGTGGGGTTTACTTGAGACATCATGGGACTTAACAGTGGGGTTGACTTAAGACATCATGGGACTTAACAGTGGGGTTGACTTAAGTCATCATGGGACTTAACAGTGGGGTTGACTTAAGTCATCATGGGACTTAACAGTGGGGTTGACTTAAGTCATCATGGGACTTAACAGTGGTGTTGACTTAATTCATACTGGGACTTAACAGTGGGGTTGACTTAAGTCATCCTGGGACTTAACTGTGGGGTTGACTTAAGTCATCCTGGGACTTAACAATGGGGTTGACTTAAGTTATCCTGGGACTTAACAGCGGGGTTGACTTAAGTCATCCTGGGACTTAACAGTGGGGTTGATTTAAGTCATCCTGGGACTTAACAGTGGGGTTTACTTTAGACATCCTGGGACTTAGCAGTGGGGTTTACTTAAGTCATCCTGGGACTTAACAGTGGGGCTCACTTAAGTCATCCTGGGACTTAACAGTGGGATTGACTTAAGACATCATGGGACTAAACAGTGGGTTGACTTAAGACATCATGGGACTTAACAGTGGAGTTCACTTACGACATCATGAGACTAGTGGGGTTCAATTAAGACATCATGGGACTTAACAGTGGGGTTTACTTGAGACATCATGGGAATTAACAGTGGGGTTGACTTAAGACATCATGGGACTTAACAGTGGGGTTGACTTAAGTCATCATGGGACTTAACAGTGGGGTTGACTTAAGTCATCATGGGACTTAACAGTGGGGTTGACTTAAGTCATCATGGGACTTAACATTGGTTTTTTACTTGAGACATAATGGGACTCAGCAGTGGGTTTTTGTCTAGACATCATGGGACTTAACTGTGGGGTTAACTCTGTATCTCATGATACTAAAGAGTGGGGCTCGTGTATAATCTCCTCCAATTATTCCCCTGTCCTACCCACCCTATTACCCCCATCTAGCAGTTAGATAAATGTGAATGTGATCACCGCTTGGCGGCGACGGTTATCTGTAAGAAGACAAATTGCGCCTTGTGTGTGCTCACAGAGCAGTGGGCTGCCCCACACCCCTGGGGTGCTCTCCCCCCCCCACACCCTTGGGGTGCTCTTCCCCCACACTCCTGGGGTGCTTTCCCCCCCACACCCTTGGGGTGCTCTTCCCCCACACTCCTGGGGTGCCCTCCCCCCCACACCCCTTGCACACGACGCCGGAAGGGGGACAACCAGATTATAGCTCTCTGGTCTTGAGACTGTCGTTAGCCAATGAAGACGTCAAAGCTTTAAGAAGACAGAAGGGGGGAGAGAATCAACGTTGTTGAGACGGCTCAAGATAAGTTAAGTGTCTCAGACGTCAGCGATAAGACAGAACTTCAACAATGCTGCTGGATAAGCATAAGTCAGGCGTTTAGTTGAAATATTTCAAATGGATAAGTCCTGGTGCCAGACAACCATGATTTATGCACAATTAATTTTAATGTCAATATTAGTTGGCAAGATAACATTGATTTAATGTCAAATTAGTGGGGGTGAGGGAAGACTTTTTAGTGTGGTGAAGGGCGGTGTTTGGGGTAGTTGAGGGAGGTCATTTACTGTAAGTCAAACTATCTAGTTCTGTGGAACCATTACGTAAAAATGCACCACTGTGATCAAGATGACCATTTATATAACAGGATTAACCACTTACTATCCCTTTAAAAAAACAAAGCGAAAACTCGTAATATTATAAACTGATTTATCTGCGGGGATACGGGTAAACAAAGGGATGCAGGTAAGCAAAGGGATATAGGTAGACAAAGGGATACAGGTAGACAAAGGGATACAGGTAAACAAAGTGATACAGGTAAACAAAGGGATACAGGTAGACAAAGGGATACAGGTAGACAAAGGCATACAGGTAGACAAAGGCATACAGGTAGACAAAGGCATACAGGTAAGCAAAGGGATACAGGTAAACAAAGGGATACAGGTAGACAAAGGGATACAGGTAGACAAAGGCATACAGGTAGACAAAGGCATACAGGTAGACAAAGGCATACAGGTAAACAAAGGGATATAGGTAGACAAGGGGATACAGGTAGACAAAGGGATACAGGTAAACAAGGGATACAGTTTAACAAATCTGATTCCGTTTAATGAACTAAAATCGTTCATGACGTCATTCAATTTTCATACGCACCTGGAAATATATGCGTTACTGCATTAGTTGAAAGCTATTAAATATGCCGGAGACTGCGTCCACGTTTTGTGAGGGCAATCAGGAACAAGATGGTGCCAAGATTTCTCATAAAATCGTGTTCTTATATTTCCATGAATCAGTTGATTGAAATCAGTCACGTGTTCGTAGTCTATACATTGTAAATTTATACATTGTCAAACTATACATTGTCAAACTATGCATTATCAAACTATACATTGTCAAACTATACAATGTCAAACTATACATTGTCAATCTATACAACATCAAACTATACATTGTCAATCTATACAAGATCAAACTATACATTGTCAATCTATACAAGATCAAACTATACATTGTCAATCTGTACAAGATCAAATTATACATTGTCAATCTATACAAGATCAAATTATACATTGTCAATCTATACAAGATCAAATTATACATTGTCACTCTATACAAGATCAAATTATACATTGTAAATATATACAAGATCAAATTATACATTGTCAATCTATACACGATCAAATTATACATTGTCACTCTATACATGATCAAATTATACATTGTAAATATATACAAGATCAAATTGTACATTGTCAATCTATACAAGATCAAATTATACATTGTAAATATATAAAAGATCAAACTATACATTGTCAATGTATACAAGATCAATCTATACATTATCAATCTATACATTGTCTATTTATACATTGCCAATCTATAGATTGCCAAGCTATGCATTGTCTATTTATACATCGTCACTCTATACATTGCCAAGCTATACATTGTCCGTCCCTGAATGTAAACACATATATCGATTGTTAACTTTCCCGCCTAATGCTATCGCCTTTCATTGGTTAGGGTCAGCGGTCGTCAGTCCGGGCAACCTGCTTGTACATATTTCACGTTTGGTGTCACCCAACTCACGACGTCCTGATCCAAAAGACTTGACCGGGTCATTTATCCCACAACGCTAACCTGGCTTATAAGACACGTACCAAGGCCGACGGTTGGGTCCACAAAAAGTTTCGGCTCGGTCCAGACATAAGCGGGACTGACGCCAGGACTGAAACGTCTGATTCACACCTACTGTGTTATTTTAGTGCAATAAATCTTCCTTTTAACAAGCTTATACCACATGACACTGTCTTGTCATCACTGGCCATCGTGCCTCAGACATACACGGAGCTTGCCCCTCTGGTCTTATTTTAGACAGACATTAAGCTTTTCCCCTGGTCGTACTTTCGACATGTGAACTTTGTCACTGAGTATCGTGGACGGAACGCGTCCCAGTGTGGGTCCGGCAGATGTTTGCTACACCTTGGTGACGTGCTCCACTATCATACAATCATCGGTTACAATAGCTAACACAATAATCAGCTACAACGGCTAACACAATCTATCCACCTACGCCTACGGCAGCTGAAACAATTACCAGTTGCAGCAATTAAAATATCATATCAAATACAGTAGCTAACACAATCATATCACACACAGCAGCGATTACAATCACCATGTACTTCATTTAAAAATGTATGTCTAGAAACGATTCCAACTGTCAGTCCGCTCATTCCATCAACGAATCATTGTCAGTGGATTTGTGGAATATCGAACATCAGTAATGGACGAATAAGGTGTGTCTTTAGCCGTATCTTTATTCAAGTGGGATGGTGCGGGTCATTTTTCAAGTGGGATGGTATGGGTCGTGTTTCAAGTGGGATGGTGTGGGTTGTATTTTAAGAGGGATGGTGTTGGTCGTGTTCCAAGTGGGATGGTGTGGGTCGTGTTTCAAGTGGGATGGTGTGGTTCATTATTTTAAGTGGGATGGTGTGTGTCGTATTTTAAGTGGGATGGTATGGGTCATGTTTCAAGTGGGATGGTGTGGGTCATGTTTCAAGTGGGATGGTGTGGTTCGTTATTTCAAGTGGGAGGGTGTGTGTCGTATTTTAAGTGGGATGGTGTGGGTCGTGTTTTAAGAGGGATGGTGTGGGTCGTGTTTCAAGTGGGATGGTGTGGGTCGTGTTTCAAGTGGGATGGTGTGGGTCGTGTTTCAAGTGGGATGGTGTGGGTCATGTTTCAAGTGGGATGGTGTGGGTCATGTTTCAAGTGGGATGGTGTAGTTCGTTATTTCAAGTGGGATGGTGTGTGTCGTATTTTAAGTGGGATGGTGTGGGTCGTGTTTCAAGTGGGTTGGTGTGTGTCGTATTTTAAGTGGGATGGTATGGGTCATGTTTCAAGTGGGATGGTGTGGGTCATGTTTCAAGTGGGATGGTGTGGGTCGTATTTCAAGTGGGATGGTGTGTGTCGTATTTTAAGTGGGATGGTATGGGTCATGTTTCAAGTGGGATGGTGTGGGTCATATTTCAAGTGGGATGATGTGGGTCGTATTTTAAGTGGGATGTTGTGGGTCGTATTTTAAGTGGGATGTTGTGGGTCGTATTTTAAGTGGGATGGTGTGGGTCGTATTTTAAGTGGGATGGTGTGGGTCATGTATCAAGTGGGATGGTGTGGATCATGTTTCAAGTGGGATGGTGTGGGTCGCATTTTAAGTGGGATGGTGTGGGTCGTATTTTAAGTGGGATGGTGTGGGTCGTATTTTAAGTGGGATGGTGTGGGTCGTATTTTAAGTGGGATGGTGTGGGTCATGTTTCAAGGGGGATGGTGTGGGTCATGTTTCAAGTGGGATTGTGTGGGTCGTATTTTAAGTGGGATGGTGTGGGTCGTATTTTAAGTGGGATGGTGTGGGTAGTATTTTAAGTGGGATGGTGTAGGTCGTATTTTAATTGGGATGGTGTGGGTCATGTTTCAAGTGGGATGGTGTGGGTCGTATTTTAATTGGGATGGTGTGGGTCGTATTTTAAGTGGGATGGTGTAGGTCGTATTTCAAGTGGAATGGTGTAGGTCGTATTTCAAGTGGGATGTTGTGGGTCGTATTTCAAGTGAGATGGTGTAGGTCGTATTTCAAGTGGGATTTTGTGAGTCGTGTTTCAAGGGGGGTGGTGTGGGTCATGTTTCAAGTGGGATGGTGTGGGTCGTATTTTAATTGGGATATTGTGGGTCGTGTTTCAAGTGGGATGGTGTGGGTCATGTTGCTCAGTTTTGCCCTTGTCTAGAATAAGTTCCCAAAAATAAACGCTCGTGCTTCCAAATGTATTGATTTTATATTTGAATATTTAGTTGACTGTCGAATGCTCGATACTAACACTGATTGATACTGACAATGATTGGTACTAACAATGATTGATAGTGACAATGATTGGTACTAACAATGAACGATACTAACAATGATTGACACTAACAATGATTGATACTAACAATGATCGATACTGACAATGATTGGTACTGACAATGATCGATACTAACAATGATTGACACTAACAATGATTGATAGTGACAATGATTGATACTGTCAATGATTGGTACTAACAAAGATTTGTTCTTACACTGATTGGCAATAACGATAATTGGTGCTAACAATGATTGGTACTAACAATCATTGCCAATAACAATGATTGATACTAACAATGATTGGCACTAAAAATGATTGATACTAACAATGATTGACACTAACAATGATTGATACTAACAATGATTGGCACTAACAATGATTAATACTAACAATGATTGGCATTTACAATGATTGGTACTAACAATGATTGGTACTAACAATGATTGGTACTAACAATGATTGTCAATAACAATGATTGGTACTAACACTGATTGGCTCTAACAATGATTAGCACTAACACTGATTGGTACTAACAACGATTGGCACTAACAATGATTGGTACTAACAATGATTGTCAATAACAATGATTGGCACTAACACTGATTGGCTCTAACAATGATTGGCACTAACACTGATTGGTACTAATAATGATTGGCACTAACAATGATTGGTACTAACACTGATTGGCAATAACAATAATTGGTACTAACAATGATTGGTACTAACACTGATTGGCAATAACAATGATTGATACTAACAATGATTGGTACTAACACTGATTGGCAATAACAATGATTGATACTAACAATGATTGGTACTAACACTGATTGGTACTAACACTGATTGGCAATAACAATAATTGGTACTAACAATGACTGGCAGTAACAATGATGGCGCTAACAATGATTGATGCTAACACTGATTGGTACTAACAATGATTGGTACTAACACGTATGATTGACACTAACATAGCCCATCTTCCGCCCCTTCTGTCGATTCCGGACAGCAAGAATGGGACGTTTCGAGCTGTTGGTTATTTTTATTGTTTATTGCCTGGCCTTTTTGACAGTCTATTGTCTGACCTTTTTGACTGTCTATTGTCTGGCCTTTTTGACAGTATATTGTTAAAATATGCTGATTAAAGTCTTGTTATGTTCTCAGATCCACCATCAGGGCTCCCCCATACCACAAATGCAGATGTTGCTTTCATCAGCCGAAGCCTGTACCCCTGAAATGGTAGGTGGACCACTGTCATTAAGAGTGTTGCATTGCTGTCTTGTCTTGTCCCAGCTAAACACTCAATTTATGAACACAGTTAAGAAATATTTCTTTTATATATTTTTAAATCAGAATATAAATCCTTTATCTTGAGTACTGTATATAGTGAGCACTGTGTATCGTGAGTACTGTGTATCGTGAGTACTGTGCACATTTTTAAATTTAAAACGTTTTAGGTGCGGGTCGTTTATTTGTGTTGTTTGATATTTAAGTGAAGTTATGTGTGCCTGCGTGAGTGGGGCTGGTGATGAAGCTGTGGGTGGGGCTGGTGATGAAGCTGTGAGTGGGGCTGGTGATGAAGCTGTGAGTGGGGCTGGTGATGAAGCTGTGAGTGGGGCTGGTGATGAAGCTGTGAGTGGGGCTGGTGATGAAGCTGTGAGTGGGGCTGGTGATGAAGCTGTGAGTGGGGCAGGTGATGAAGCTGTGTGTGCCTGTGAGTGGGGCTGGTGATGAAGCTGTGTGTGCCTGTGAGTGGGGCTGGTGATGAAGCTGTGTGTGCCTGCGTGAGTGGGGCTGGTGATGAAGCTGTGTGTGCCTGTGAGTGGGGCAGGTGATGAAGCTGTGAGTGGGGCAGGTGATGAAGCTGTGTGTGCCTCCGTGAGTGGGGCAGGTGATGAAGCTGTGTGTGCCTGTGAGTGGGGCAGGTGATGAAGCTGTGTGTGCCTGTGAGTGGGGCTGGTGATGAAGCTGTGTGTGCCTGTGAGTGGGGCAGGTGATGAAGCTGTGTGTGCCTGTGAGTGGGGCTGTTGATGAAGCTGTGTGTGCCTGCGTGAGTGGGGCTGTTGATGAATCTGTGTGTGCCTGTGAGTGGGGCAGGTGATGAAGCTGTGTGTGCCTGTGAGTGGGGCTGGTGATGAAATTGTGTTTGCCTGCGTGAGTGGGGCAGGTGATGAAGCTGTGTGTGCCTGTGAGTGGGGCTGGTGATGAAACTGTGTGTGCCTGTGAGTGGGGCAGGTGATGAAGCTGTGTGTGCCTGTGAGTGGGGCAGGTGATGAAGCTGTGTGTGCCTGTGAGTGGGGCAGGTGATGAAGCTGTGTGTGCCTGTGAGTGGGGCAGGTTATGAAGCTGTGTGTGCCTGTGAGTGGGGCAGGTGATGAAGCTGTGTGTGCCTGTGAGTGGGGCAGGTGATGAAGCTGTGTGTGCCTGTGAGTGGGGCAGGTGATGAAGCTGTGTGTGCCTGTGAGTGGGGCAGGTGATGAATCTGTGTGTGCCTGTGAGTGGGGCAGGTGATGAAGCTGTGTGTGCCTGTGAGTGGGGCAGGTGATGAAGCTGTGTGTGCCTGTGAGTGGGGCAGGTGATGAAGCTGTGTGTGCCTGTGAGTGGGGCAGGTGATGAAGCTGTGTGTGCCTGTGAGTGGGGCTGGTGATGAAGCTGTGAGTGGGGCTGGTGATGAAGCTGTGTGTGCCTGTGAGTGGGGCTGGTGATGAAGCTGTGTGTGCCTGTGAGTGGGGCAGGTGATGAAGCTGTGTGTGCCTGTGAGTGGGGCTGGTGATGAAGCTGTGTGTGCCTGTGAGTGGGGCAGGTGATGAAGCTGTGTGCCTGCGTGAGTGGGGCTGGTGATGAAGCTGTGTGTGCCTGTGAGTGGGGCAGGTGATGAAGCTGTGTGTGCCTGTGAGTGGGGCTGGTGATGAAGCTGTGTGTGCCTGTGAGTGGGGCAGGTGATGAAGCTGTGTGTGCCTGTGAGTGGGGCAGCTGATGAAGCTGTGTGTGCCTGTGAGTGGGGCAGGTGATGAAGCTGTGTGTGCCTGTGAGTGGGGCAGGTGATGAAGCTGTGTGTGCCTGTGAGTGGGGCAGGTGATGAAGCTGTGTGCCTGTGAGTGGGGCAGGTGATGAAGCTGTGTGTGCCTGTGAGTGGGGCTGGTGATGAAGCTGTGTGTGCCTGTGAGTGGGGCTGGTGATGAAGCTGTGTGTGCCTGCGTGAGTGGGGCAGGTGATGAAGCTGTGTGTGCCTGCGTGAGTGGGGCTGGTGATGAAGCTGTGTGTGCCTGTGAGTGGGGCAGGTGATGAAATTGTTATTAAAAATGCGATGTATTTTTTGTTTTCAGTCGGATTTCTGGCAATGTGTGAACGACACGCTACCAGGTCAGTGTTTTATCTACACAGTTTAGGTCCTCTTAAATATGTCCTCATCCTAATTTCATGATGTCACTAAACAATAGCCTGCGGGTCTGGCTTTGGGATTTAAACATATTATAGTAATGTGTTGTATTGGCCGAATCAGCTGTTCCCACAATCCGTGCACCCTGGGTATAAGGAACAATCCGTGCACACTGGGTAAAAAGCCCAGTCAGTGCACCCTGGGTATAAAGAAACAATCAGTGCACCCTGGGTATAACGGACAATCCGTGCACATTGGGTAAAAAGCCCAATCCGTGCACCCTGGGTATAAGGAACAATATGTGCACCCTGGGTATAAAGAACAATCCGTGCACTCTGGGTATAAAGAACAATCCGTGCACCCTGGGTATAAGGAACAATCCGTGCACCATGGGTATAAGGAACAATCCATGCACCCTGGTAATAAGGAACAATCCGTGCACCCTGGTAATAAAGAGCAATCCGTGCACCCTGGGTATAAAGAAACAATCAGTGCACCCTGGGTATAAGGAACAATCCGTGCACCCTGGTAATAAGAAACAATCCGTGCACCCTGGTAATAAGAAACAATCCGTGCACCCTGGGTATAAAGAAACAATCAGTGCACCCTGGTAATAAGGAACAATCCGTGCACCCTGGTAATAAGGAACAATCCGTGCACCCTGGGTATAAAGAACAATCCGTGCACCCTGGGTATAAGGCATTTGATACAAGAAAAGGTTCGCCAATTATTGACAATATCGTGATGCCAAGATTCGTCTAGTCCTGTGGCTGCCTCAGATGCTTAATCCATTGCTTCCGGTGGATTCCGTGGCATGCTAAACGCTAACAATTTTTTCAATGGCTTCTACCTCAGGCAAATTTTACTATGTCACAGCTGCAGATTTTAACTTCTCCCCCCCCCCCCTAACTCCCCCACGGGCCATCTCATGCAACTGATCTTTAGGAATGTAGGTCAATAAACCAAGTCTTAATCTTGTCACATTTCAACCAGGTAACGCAGGAACGCTGCTTTTATCGTGCTGATCTCGGCGCCAATATACTGGGGCCCATTGTTAGAGAACTGAAGTCTTCTAACGTCTTGAGGGAAACTTTTGTTTGATGTGAGAAAGTCAGGCATTGTCCCAGCAGCCTGGGTACAATCTACGAAGTTTAGATGGTGCCATCTCACCACACGGACACTTGCATTTAATCGAAGCACGTGACACTATGCAAATGAGCTGATTTCTTCTTTGTCATGTGTGTGGGTTTTTGTTGATTTTTTTTTACCTGCCTGATTGATCGTTTTTTAGACGTTCCCCATATACTGTTAAATTATTTAAAAGCTTCCTATAAAGTTTCATACATGTATCAGCGACATCAAATGTCTGGAAGTGCGACTGTTGTGGAACCACTGAAGTCATGTGAATATTGTGGAACCACTGAAGTCATGTGACCATTTTGTGAGCACTGAACCCGTCATGTGACCGTTTTGTGAGCACTGACGTCATGTGACTGTTGTGTAACCACTGACGTCATGTGACTGTTGTGTGAGCACTTAAGTAATGGGACTACTGACGTAGTGTGACTGTTTGATGCTCAAAGTCCAGAAATGGTCAGTTAGTCTTATAGAAATGGTAAGTTAGTCTTATAGAAATGGTCAGTTAGTCTTATAGAAATGGTCAGTCTTATAGAAATGGTAAGTTAGTCTTATAGAAATGGTCAGTTAGTCTTATAGAAATGGTCAGTTAGTCTTATAAAAATGGTCATCAGTTAGTCTTATAGAAATGGTCAGTTAGTCTTATAGAAATGTTCAGTTAGTCTTATAGAAATGATCAGTTAGTCTTATAGATATGGTCATGTTATTTCCCTCCCCTGCTACATTCAGCACTGATATCTTTTATTCAATATACGCAATAGTACATACACACCAATGCGTACACACACACACCAATGCGTACAGACACAAGACTGAGGACGTACACACTATTGTGGAGAGACACACCATTAGAGAGACATGACATTTAAGAACAGACATACGATTGAGGACTGACACACCAATATGGGAAGGCACACCTTTGAGGACAAACACACAATTGTGGATAGACACATTATTAGACAGACATAACAAGTATGACAGACTCACCATTGAGGACAAACACAGCAATATGTGAAGGCACACCAATACCATGGTGCAATATTGATTTTTACCCAAAAGATTGATAAAGTCCCATCACCTAACCTTCGATGACCTGCACCTACCTTCGATGACCTGCACCTACCTTCGATGACCTGCACCTAACCTTCGATTACCTGCACTTAACCTTCGATTACCTGCACTTAACCTTCGATGACCTGCACCTACATTCAATGACCTGCACCTACCTTCGATGACCTGCTTGTACCTGTCAGACTGAATGTCGAGTCGCGGGTGGGAGGGAGGGGCTGGACATTTCTTTTTCAATCAGGTCAGAGGATGACACAGAATCTTGGTCAGAGGATGACACAGTATCTTGGTCAGAGGATGACACAGTATCTTGGTCAGAGGATAACACAGAATCTTGGTCAGAGGATGACACAGAATCTTGGTCAGAGGATGACACAGAATCTTGGTCAGAGGATGACACAGTATCTTGGTCAGAGGATGACACAGAATCTTGGTCAGAGGATGACACAGTATCTTGGTCAGAGGATGACACAGAATCTTGGTCAGAGGATGACACAGTATCTTGGTCAGAGGATGACACAGAAAAGTTATTTGAAGGTTTCAAGTAATAAATAGAAGTAATTAAGTGGTATTTTAATTTATAACATAGTACATTTCAAACGTGGTACGTTTCAAACATAGTACATTTCAAACCTAGTACATTTCAAAGTACATTTCAAACGTGGTACATTTCAAACATAGTTCATTTCAAACATAGTACATTTCAAACATAGTACATTTCAAACATATTGCATTTGAAACGTGGAACGTGTTAAATGTGGTACATTTCAAACATAGTACATTTCAAACATGGTGCATTTCAAACATAGAACATTTCAAATGATCCAAGTTCACTCATTTACGATGTGGATAGAAAATGTATTTAAAGGTTGAACCAAGAGTGGGGTGGGGTTGGTTGGAAATGGGGGCCTGACACACACTACTTGCCGCCCTTTTTTCTGACGGTCAAAACGATTAAAAGAAGGGTTCTCAACTAGTTGGCGCGTGTTACAATGGCAGTAGCTGACGACTCGACTGCTTAAAGAACATCTGTCCACCTGTTGGTCACTCTTGACTGACCTAGTCTTGACCTGTCGTCTGATCGGACATTTTGGGCGCCAGTTAAATGGTGATTGTTTTAAAACAATCCATTCTGCTGGTTGACTCTCCCCCCCTCCCCCACCTCCCGAGGCCGGCCTGACATGGTCGGTGCTTTGTTATGCTTGTGTTCAGCGTGACGTCTGGGGCAACCGTGACGCACTCAGCGACCGCCGTTTTTTGTAAGTGTCGGCTAAAAGCAGAGCACTGTTCATAGGAGGACTTGTCTCCGCCCCTGGCAGGCATATCCGGTGTGTTTTTGTGCCCCATGTTCCACCGTCAGGCCGGAATGATTAAATCCTGCTTGTCCTTGTCCATCATTTCCTTCTATAGCCATGGATGGATTAATGGCATAATAAACACAGAAAGATTAATGGAATAATGAAACATTGATAATTGGAATAATGAAACATAAAAATATTATTGGAATAATGAAACACAGAAAGATTAATGGAATTATGAAACATTGATTATTGGAATAACGAAACATAGAAAGATTATTGGAATAATGAAACACAGAAAGATTAATGGAATAATGAAACATTGATTATTGGAATAATGAAACATAGAAAGATTATTGGAATAATGAAACATAGAAAGATTATTGGAATGATGAAACACTCAAATTGCATTGTTCAAAGATAGATTATAGGAATAATGAACCATTTCACTGTTCACGAATTGATTTTTGCTTTAAAATGTGTAAATCGTTCTGATAGTTTTTATTCTAAAGTTGGAAATTGTATGTATGTAATGATAGTAGTGATTGTATGTCAGTAATGATTGTATGTCAGTAATTGTTGTATGTCAGTAATGATTGTATGGCAGTAATAATTGTATGTCAGTAATGGTTGGATGGCAGTTATGATTGTATGTCAGTAATGATTGTATGTCAGTAATGATTGTATGGCAGTAATGATTGTATGTCAGTAATGATTGTATGGCAGTAATGACTGTATGGCAGTAATGACTGTATGTCAGTAATGGTTGGATGGCAACTCATCTAGGAGAAGGAAACGCTGAATTCAAACCCGGAGATGGAGTACCGTAGGCGGATAACATTGATACAATAAAACCTTCCGACAACTCCTGCTGGTGCAGAGCTGTATCATCCACATGATGTTCCCTTGGGGTCATCCAGCGGTGTGGAGGGAGGCGATTTGCTGTTGGGAACCAGCTCATAATCCTAGAGGAATAATCCCAGGCCTTGTGGATTTCGTCCTGCGAATTCTACACCATAGTCACCTTGTGAGGGACGGGTGCCAGCAAAAAATAAATGATTGTACTGTTTGTATGTCAGTAATGATTGTATGTCAGAATGCTTGTATTGCAGTAAGGATTGTAATGCAGTAATGATTGTAATGCAGTAATGATTTTATGTCAGTTATGATTGTATTGCAGTAATGATTGGATTGCAGTATTGATTTTATGTCGGTAATGATTTGGAACTTTTCTCCACAACATAAAAACGACTAAAACAAGTCATCACAAAAGGACGTTTCTGTTACACATCTAAATAGCTTGTGTTGGTCTCCCCCTTGGTACCACCGTTCCTTCCTGGTGGGTGACCTGCAACTGTGACCATGTTTGCTGACCTGGCCGTGTAACACTGCCGCTGACCAGTATCTCCTTAGGAACCCCTGGTGTCTCTTGTATACTACGAAATGTCAGGAGGTCATCCAATCGGAATGCCCTTGACCCTTGCTCTGGACCTTGCTCTTTTGTGCCCTTAGCCCTTCCTTTTGGGTCCAACTATAGCCCCCTCCCCCCCCCCCCCGGGGTCCCCCGCAAAGCTCTTTCATTCAATTTGTCATTGTGTAGACTGCTTTGTAGTGCACCCTGTGGTCAAATCCTATTATCAAGTATGAAATTAGAGACGTCCAAGACTATCCAATAGCTTCTCTAAAGTCCAAGTACTGACATTCACAATTACCATTTCATTGGTTCCCTGCAGTACTGTGACAGTGACACGGCAACTGTCACTACTGACGTTTTTTCTGGTTGACATGGGGTTGTTAGTTGGTTTCAAAGTACTCTTTAAATACAACCCCGGCCACATTTCATATCAACATTTTTTCAGTATCTGCTACTGTCTATCAGCCATAATTCGTCACCTCAAAATACCGTTTTGGTACTGTTTGGTTCATTTCCAATAAGGTTGCCTGCCCTGCACTTGTCCGCCGGCTGGTCATCGTTTGCCTGTGGCGGTATTCATGCGTTACCAGTGTTGTGTTGTTTGATGAGGTATTAGAATAGAGTTTATACAGAAACAACCTCTAAACACTTGTCAAACAATGGAACCCTGGCTCCTACTTTCCTTGTGGTGAGTTCCGATGAAAGGCGCGAAACAAGGTGTGCAGGTACAGTTCCGGTGCTCTTGTACAATTCCGATGCTCTGGTACAGTTTCTGTATGCTGGTAAAGTTCCCGTGCGCTGGTACAGACCACTTTGCATTGGTACAGTTATGGTATGCTTGTACTGTTCCGGTGTGCTGGCACAGTTCTGTTGTCCTGGCACAGTTCTGATGTGCTGGCACAGTTCCGGTGTGCTGGTAAAGTTCCGTTTCGCTGGTACAGTTCCAGTATGCTGTACAGTCCCGGTGGCCTGGTACAGTTCTGGTGGCCTGGTACAGTTCTGGTGTGCTGTTACAGTTCCCGTGCGCTGGTACAGTTCCGGATTCGTTAGGAAGGGGCTGGCAACAGCTGTATAGAAATCATTTGATAAGTTTCAAGGTATCGCAGAATATTTCAGAAAGAGTGTTTTAATATGTCAGTCAGTCAGTCAGTCAAATATTTCGGGGAAGTTCTTCATACCCAAGTAATTGACAAAGATAAAGCGGTGCTATTATGTGGTTTACGATAAAAATCAACGTATAGCTACTATCATACATATGTACTAAGTTAATCCCATTTAAATATGTGCAAAAAAACACCATATCGTAAATTGAAAGGTAGTTTGATCTAAAAGATTCAAGACTTCATTGTGATTACATATGGTTTTGTTTGAATATAACGACGGGGACTACTGTCGGAAGCATTAAGTCAAATGGGGTGGAAAACGAGTGTGTGTTATTGTGGGCAAGGGAGGGGGCGGGGGGCACACAACTTTGGAGACGGGAAACTAGAATAAAATATTTGACTGGATTAATCAGCTTCATGTGATCCTGGGTAATATGGGGAGAGACTGCAATCAGGTTAGCACAAGAGGAAATTAGTAAAACAAAGTAAGATTACACCTGAAAAAAGGAACGCAACAAAACAACGAACGTTTCGGCAGGAGGCCTTCTTCCGCGAACAAACAACAGAAAAAAACAGAATAATTTTTTTTTTAAATAGCACTTTAATGAGAAATAGTAGCCGAGAGGGCAGCAAAAGAATTGTGGAAATCACTTGATCATGTGATGAAAGTGGCCCTGGACGTCGATTAGTGTTTTCATGTTTACTGAGCGTACTTACTGGGCCATTTATAGAAGTTGTAATAACTGTGGGATTTGGGGAATGATGCTTCCAAACAGCATACGACGACTTAGTTTGCTGCGACATAACAAATTCTGATGGGACTGGACACAATTTGATGGGACTGGACACAATTTGATGGGACTGGACACAATTTGATGGGACTGGACACAGTTTGGTGGGACTGGACACAGTTTGGTGGGACTGGACACATTTTGATGTGACGACACATTTTGATGGGACCGGACACAGTTTGATGGGACTGGACACATGTTGATGAGACTGGGCACATTTTGATGGGACTGGACACAGTTTGGTGGGACTGGGCACATTTTAATGGGACTGGACACAGTTTGGTGGAACTGGACACATTTTGATGGGACTGGACACATTTTGATGGGACTAGACACTGTGCGATTTGGGGAATGATTCTTCCAATCAGCATACGACGACTTAGTTTGCTGCTACTTAACAAATTCTGATGGGACTGGACACAATTTGATGTGACGACACATTTTGATGGGACTGGACACAGTTTGATGGGACTGAACACATTTTGATGGAACTGGACACATTTTGATGGGACTGGACACAGTTTGATGGGAATGCCATCTTCGGTTTGCTTCACGTCACAATCTCGCGTACTTGTCAACAGCTCAAAATAGTGGCTTAAACACTTGAGGATTAGCCTCAGCGAGATAACTGCCTAAAGCTAGTGGACACGGGGGAGTTGTCTCCACACGACGGTTGTGCTGTGTGCAGAGATTAGGGCCAAGGTCACTTCCACCCCGGCTGCCCAAGCGCAAAGAAAGCGCTCTGACACTGGAGACAAAGTGTGTCGTCCAGTGCGTGATCCGGGTGTAGTACAGATAGGCTAGCACTCTCCCACACCCTCTCCTCACAACCCCCATTGCGATTTCTAACGGTCTATCAACTATCAGCTGTAAACGGATATAACTGTCCAGATAGGGGTGCTAGGAAGGGGTGGAGTTGGAGGTTTCATTTTAAAAAATGTATATGTACGTACATGCGGGATTCTATGGATATGTACATTTGTACTTGCAGGATTCTATGGATATGTACATTTGTACTTGCGTGATTCTCGGCCAATTGCAGTTTTAATTTTCGTGGCATGGGCGACAAAACTCTTGGCCCCGCCCCATGTGGCACTAATCCTACCTAAGGGCGGCACTAACCCTACCTATGGGCGGCACTGCCATTATCCGTTCTGCTGAATGAATACATTTTCGGAGCTTTTGTCTTCTCAATACTTTTTTAGCCCTCCCCATCTCATCATTTCCCATCTCATCATTCCCCATCTCATCATTCCCCATCTCATCATTCCCCGGTCGCATCATTCCCCGGTCTCATCATTCCCCGGTCTCATCATTCCCCGGTCTCATCATTCCCCGGTCTCATCATTCCCCGGTCTCATCATTCCCCATCTCATCATTCCCCGGTCTCATCATTCCCCGGGCTCATCATTCCCCGGTCTCATCATTCCCCGGTCTCATCATTCCCCATCTCATCATTCCCCATCTCATCATTCCCCATCTCATCATTCCCCATCTCATCATTCCCGGTCTCATCATTCTCTGGTCTCATCATTCCCTGGTCTCATCATTCCCTGGTCTCATCATTCCCCATCTCATCATTCCCCATCTCATCATTCCCCATCTCATCATTCCCCATCTCATCATTCCCACCTCATCATTCCCTAGTTCATGGAACTTCTTTTTTTTTTTTTTTTTTTTGCTTGCCCTCCCCCCCCCCCCCCCCCCCCCCCGGGACTTATCAAACAAACTTAGCAAGAATATAAGACGAATTTTTAATATTGCCCCCGGACCCCTATATTGTCTCTTGAATTAAATAATTTAAAAAAACACGATATTAGGGCCCCCCCCCCCCCCCGGCATGTCCCATGCAGACAGTCTAAGTCTACTGCACGCATAATGCATATTATATATTAATGAAGACAGAGATATGTTGTTAACCTCACACTTAATCTGAATCATGGCCTGATGGTCCCACCTCAAATCTGTGTACATGCTCTATATGGATATGACTCCACAACATCCCAATTATGCGCTACCTCCATGTCTACTTTTCCTGCGTCGTACCCCCCCCTCCCCCCACACCCACCCCGGTCTTCTCCTACTCCAGTAACATTACGAAACGACTCTTTATCACACACCTGTAAAACGTATCAGAAAGTCCCATACACTGTATATCAAGCAAGTATGCCCATTGTTAACAGGGGTCCTCAATGCATTCCGACCCGCGAAAGCCCTTGATCACCATTTTGTACCGGTCCCATACAATATTTCATATAAAAAAAATAGTTGACGTTCGAGTTCGCTGTTTTGTTCGCTTGGAGTAATTCGTACCCTAATCTCGGCGCCTCTTCACGGGTCTCCCGTGTACGGGTCCCATAGTCCACGGGTCTCCCGTGTACGGGCCCCATATCCCCCCGGTAATGAAGGACGGACTTTTGTGTAGATCATAGCAGAGGGGACAAATAACTATCGAGCAGTCGTTTTATCAGATGTCCCTATAGGCGCGCAGCATTTCTTTTCCCAGCTTCAAAAGTAATAATAGATTCATGAAATGTTCTTATGAGGGCCCGAGAAGATTGAATGAATTCTGATGTAGTGGGGAAAAAAGGGGGGTCACTTCAACTGGATTAACGGGGAAACATATTTTTTAATATCGGGGCCCCCATTTTAAAAGGGCGTCGGTTTTGTTTCTGGTTGAGGCGACCCCCACTTGTATTTCACGCGACGAGGAATTTCTTAAAGTGTAACCCGCAGCAAGCGAGCCGTGCGCCGAGTCGAGGCGGAGACGTCACTTTGTCCTTGTTTGTTCAACGCCGGCTTGTGGCGTGAACAATTTTGTTGTTGTCGTTCTCCACCCCCAGGATAGGGCGCCTGGTATGCATGCGGCCTTAGGGATTCCAACAATGATCAGAAGTCTTGGGGTAAAAAAAAAAAGGGGGGGGGGGGTATTCGTCTGTTTTTTTTCTCCAGGCATTACGTTATACTACTGGAGAAGATGTATGCATGGTGACTTGAGCAAGCAGGGTGGGGAAAGGGTGGGGGTGGCTTGCTGAATTGAATTAGACCAAAATCGTGGAATGAGCACAATGTCAGAGTCGAAAGGTTGTAGTGATGGTTGATGGAGTGAGGGGGGAGAGACTTAGGACTGGTGCAGAATTTGGCATCATGATTCGCTCCAATGACTCGCTCTCAGCTCCATAGTTAAGTATGGTTAATCCCACTGTGACGGGATTATTACTTCAAGGGATTACAAAAACTGTTCATGCAAGGCAGCTGTGGGTGTGTGTGATCTAATACTCCATGTTCATGCAGGACAGCTGTGTGTGTGATCTAGGACTCCATGTTCATGCAAGACAGCTGTGTGTGTGTGTGATCTAAGACTCCATGTTCATGCAAGACAGCTGTGTGTGTGTGATCTAAGACTCCATGTTCATGCAAGACAGCTGTGTGTGTTATCTAAGACTCCATGGTCATGCAAGACAGCTGTTTGTGTGATCCACGACTCCATGGTCATGCAAGACAGCTGTGTGTGTGATCTAAGACTCCATGTTCATGCAAGACAGCTGTTTGTGTGATCTACGAATCCATGGTCATGCAAGACAGCTGTGTGTGTGTGTAATCTAAGCCTCCATATTCATGCAAGACAGCTGTGTGTGTGATCTAAGACTCCATGGTCATGCAAGACAGCTGTTTGTGTGATCTACGACTCCATGGTCATGCAAGACAGCTGTGTGTGTGTGTGTGATCTAAGACTCCATGGTCATGCAAGACAGCTGTGTGTGTGTGTCATCTAAGACCCCATGTTCATGCAAGTCAGCTGTGTGTGTGTGTTCTATGACTCATTGTTCATACAAGACTAAGACAGCGTCCCTGTGATATGTGGCTCCAAGCTACTAATCACGTGATAAAATATTGAAAGAGTGTAAACATTATGAGAGTCCAACAACAAGTGCGGGATCAATCATATGTTGTAAAATATGGTTTTAACAAAATAATGCATCATTTCAACGCAATTAAATTAAATAAATCTGTACGATCAAACACGGAAACAACCAAATGAATTGAAGAAAACAAAAACAACCAAATGAATTGAAGAAAACAAAGTTGTTGACTGATCAAGTTTTACAAAGTTAAAAACAAAATCCTTAGAGCGTAAAAATTGTACGCTTTGGTTTTACATTTTTGCTAAGACATTTAAATCGTACGGCTGCCCCTCAAGGTCCGTCCTTTATCCCGCCCTGGCCCTCGTCTCGTGGCAAGTGGACCTAACGACAGACATCAAGTGGGGAATCCCAGGGAATTCTGGCTTGTTTGACCCCGTCGCTCGGTAGAGAGCGCTCACTTGGTGCACAGGGCGCTCATTTGGGACACAGGGCGCTGATTTGGGGGCACAGGACGCTGATTTGGGGGCATAGGGTGCTGATTTGGGGGCACAGGGCGCCTCTGTGGGTGGATGTGGGTTCTTTGTTTTGACTGACAGGCTACACGTTTGACATTGTGCGTGACGAGTGTTAATTGGATGGGGGGATGAACAACGTGTCATGTATCGGTAATGTCGCGTATCGGTAATGTCGTGCATCGGTAATGTCATGTATCGGTAATGTCATGTATCGATAATGTCGTTTATCGGCAATGTCATGTATCGGTAATGTCGCGTATCGGCAATGTCATGTATCAGTAATGTCATGTATCGGTAATGTCATGTATCGGTAATGTCATGCAGCGGTGTACTGGAGCCGGTTCGATATGGTTCGGGTGAACCGGTTGATAAACTATGACCACGTACCGATCCCGTTGTTGTCCATGTCAAAATAATGTTTTTTTTAAAAAACCTCCTAATCCAAAGAAATAGAAATACACAACTGTAAGCATTAAATATTTACAAACTTCACATTGCATAGCCACTCTCTTGGTAACTATATCGGTCGACTCAGTTGTTGCTGGATTGGCAGCACACGGCTGATGTCATGTATCTTAAGTGTCATGTATCTTAAATCCATGTATCTTTAATGTCATGTACAGGAACTGCCATTTACCGGAACTGTCATGTACCGGAACTGTCATGTACCGGAACTGTCATGTACCGAAAGTGTCGTGTATCTAAATTGACCAATATAGAAGTGCTGTCTATCTGAAATAACAGTATTCGGGAATGTGCTCGCCCTGCTGCGTCATGAAGTCGTCCATATCCTTAGTTTCGTTTTGCCATCTTAACATCTCTTACACCAGCGGTCCCAGAGGCGTAGTGTAAGGGTGGGGGCAGGGGGGGTACAGATGTACCCGGGCGCCAGCTAGTTAGGGGCGCCAAAATGTGCTTTGGTATTATTTTATTGATAAAAATAATGGGTTTGAGAGTTGAAAAAAAGGAAAAGAGGGCGCTTTAAAATGAATCATGTCCACGGGCGCGAATCTTGTCACCGGGCGCCAAACACTCTAGCTACGCCACTGAGCGGTCCCCAAATGGTGGTTGCTCCGCGGGCCTTACGTTGCCGGTACGCAATTCATGTGTATTAATGAAGAAATTAAAAGAAAATATAATTAACATATTGACTGGCACCGGTCCCTTGTACCATTTTGAAACCGGCCCTCCGGTCCGCCAAACTTAAAGTTTGGGGAACTGGTGTCTTATAATGCGTGTTTATCTTGTATTGTGGAGTTTGTGGAAAGTGCCCATATATATGTAGGCGTATATGGTCCAAAAACTGACACATCCAAGTAATACAAAGTAATATGGCCCGTAAGCAATTGCGTAGCCAGGGTTCGTGCCGCACTGGTCGGGCTCACTTTTTTGCCGCCCCTACACGAAAAAACTAAAAAGCCGCCCCTTCACATGAGGGAAAAAGTGCCACACCCCCCCCCCCCCCCCGAAGTGGACCGCCCCTGTGTAAACACACAATTCCCGTAGATGTTAAACTTATGAGTATCCAAAGAGTGTCTCCCATATGTTGAGACCAAGAGTGTCTCCTATATGTTGAGACCAAGAGTGTCTCCTATCGTGTACTGATAGTATGTTGAACCCAAGATTGTGCCTTTGATGGTGAGGGTGTTTCCCGTGTCTCCTGTTCATCATGTTGAGCCTCCCAAACTATCAGTGGCTCTCAAATGTTTCTTGAAATGTGTCACCAGTCTGCTGCAATGTTCAAGCTTTCAGTCTCTACTCCGTGAAGTCTATAAGCGGCTTATAGTCTATCGAAATTAAGTGGTGGACACTAGATTTACTGAAGATGTGTTTTCAAATTACGTGTAGCCATAAGTATATCTATATATTTGGTGACTGCATCCATTTCCTTCAAATTTCGTGCGCTCAATAACAGTCCAGCTATATGTCCAAAAGAAAATTAATAACAATAACTCATTTTAATTTATACAATAACTTGCATTTTGTTTCCCCTTGCTGAGACGGGATTTTTGCATTCCCGGGATTTTTGCGTTGACTGGATTTTTGCATTGCGTGGTTTTTTCACTGGGGGGGGGGGGGGGTCATGTCAAACTTGACGATAGCGAAATCGATCACGTGTTCAAATATAACATCATTGGTGACACTGGAATTTCTCTTAAGTTTAAATACATGAATAGATTGTTCGGAAAAAAATTACCGCTTATTCACTATGCTTCCCAGTCAAAAGTCAACTTTTTTAAGTATTATTCCTAGTCAAATGTCAACTCATTTTACTATGATTCCTAGTCAAATGTCAACTTATTTTACTATGATTCCTAGTCAAATGTCAACTTATTTTACTAGGATTCCCAGTCCAATGTCAACCTATTTTCAATTTTCTTGGAAAAAAAGTATTGCATTTACTAATCTTATACTTATTGCGGAACCATTTTGGTGTGCTCGCAGAAACCCCTTCGTTGTGCTCGCAGAAACCCCTTCGTTGTGGTCGCAGAAACCCCTTCGTTGTGGTTGCAGAAACCCCTTCGTTGTGGACCCGGCACCCGGTAAACATGTTATTGTAAACCCAGGGCCTATATTTTCTTTCAATTGAGAATCAGTGGCTCAACAATGAAGAGAGAGAAGCCGTGCGTATGCATGCCGAACAGTGTCATCGCTCCACTGCTTCCAACCCCCTCACCACATCCCACCCCCAACCAAACGTGGTCCCACTCATAAATCAAGGGGGACGTTGCTAGCCACAGAAAGGATGGTCATTATGCTGGTAGCTGGCAACCCTTGACATGCATAGCTAAGGTCCTGGTCCCTTTGATGTCCTGTCGCGGCCCTGAGTCAGATAAGATATAGCTGACTGCATTGTTCCCCGTGAACCCCTTCGTCAAATAAATCCTTCATTTAAATGAAAGTTGCCCGGATATTAGAAGTAGCTTAAAATATGAAAGTTGCCCAGATATTAGAAGTAGCTTAAAATATGAAAGTTGCCCGGATATTAGAAGTAGCTTAAAATATGAAAGTTGCCCAGATATTAGAAGTAGCTTAAAATATGAAAGTTGCCCAGATATTAGAAGTAGCTTAAAATATGAAAGTTGCCCAGATATTAGAAGTAGCTTAAAATATGAAAGTTGCCCGGATATTAGAAGTAGCTTAAAATATGAAAGTTGCCCAGATATTAGAAGTAGCTTAAAATATGAAAGTTGCCCATGCAGATATTAGAAGTAGCTTAAAATATGAAAGTTGTCCAGATATTAGAAGTAGCTTAAAATATGAAAGTTTCCCAGATATGAGAAGTAGCTTAAAATATGAAAGTTGCCCAGATATTAGTAGTAGCTTAAAATATGAAAGTTGCCCACATATTAGAAGTAGCTTAAAATATGAAAGTTGCCCAGATATTAGAAGTAGCTTAGAATAGGGCGTTTGAGTGGACTACCTGTCAACTGAGGAACATAAGGTTGTGAGATCGTTTGTGTGGACTACCTGTCAACTGAGGAACATAAGGTTGTGAGATCGTTTGTGTGGACTACCTGTCAACTGAGGAACATAAGGTTGTGGACTACCTGTCAACTGAGGAACATAAGGTTGTGGACTACCTGTCAACTGAGGAACATTAGGTTGTGGACTACCTGTCAACTGAGGAACATAAGGTTGTGGACTACCTGTCAACTGAGGAACGTAAGGTTGTGGACTACCTGTCAACTGAGGAACATAAGGTTGTGAGATCGTTTGTGTGGACTACCTGTCAACTGAGGAACATAAGGTTGTGAGATCGTTTGTGTGGACTACCTGTCAACTGAGGAACATAAGGTTGTGGACTACCTGTCAACTGAGGAACGTAAGGTTGTGGACTACCTGTCAACTGAGGAACGTAAGATTGTGGACTACCTGTCAACTGAGGAACATAAGGTTGTGAGATCGTTTGTGTGGACTACCTGTCAACTGAGGAACATAAGGTTGTGAGATCGTTTGTGTGGACTACCTGTCAACTGAGGAACATAAGGTTGTGGACTACCTGTCAACTGAGGAACGTAAGGTTGTGGACTACCTGTCAACTGAGGAACGTAAGGTTGTGGACTACCTGTCAACTGAGGAACATAAGGTTGTGGACTACCTGTCAACTGAGGAACGTAAGGTTGTGGACTACCTGTCAACTGAGGAACATAAGGTTGTGAGATCGTTTGTGTGGACTACCTGTCAACTGAGGAACATAAGGTTGTGAGATCGTTTGTGTGGACTACCTGTCAACTGAGGAACATAAGGTTGTGGACTACCTGTCAACTGAGGAACGTAAGGTTGTGGACTACCTGTCAACTGAGGAACGTAAGGTTGTGGACTACCTGTCAACTGAGGAACATAAGGTTGTGAGATCGTTTGTGTGGACTACCTGTCAACTGAGGAACATAAGGTTGTGAGATCGTTTGTGTGGACTACCTGTCAACTGAGGAACATAAGGTTGTGGACTACCTGTCAACTGAGGAACGTAAGGTTGTGGACTACCTGTCAACTGAGGAACGTAAGGTTGTGGACTACCTGTCAACTGAGGAACATAAGGTTGTGAGATCGTTTGTGTGGACTACCTGTCAACTGAGGAACATAAGGTTGTGAGATCGTTTGTGTGGACTACCTGTCAACTGAGGAACATAAGGTTGTGGACTACCTGTCAACTGAGGAACGTAAGGTTGTGGACTACCTGTCAACTGAGGAACGTAAGGTTGTGGACTACCTGTCAACTGAGGAACATAAGGTTGTGAGATCGTTTGTGTGGACTACCTGTCAACTGAGGAACATAAGGTTGTGAGATCGTTTGTGTGGACTACCTGTCAACTGAGGAACGTAAGGTTGTGGACTACCTGTCAACTGAGGAACATAAGGTTGTGAGATCGTTTGTGTGGACTACCTGTCAACTGAGGAACATAAGGTTGTGAGATCGTTTGTGTGGACTACCTGTCAACTGAGGAACATAAGGTTGTGGACTACCTGTCAACTGAGGAACGTAAGGTTGTGGACTACCTGTCAACTGAGGAACGTAAGGTTGTGGACTACCTGTCAACTGAGGAACATAAGGTTGTGAGATCGTTTGTGTGGACTACCTGTCAACTGAGGAACATAAGGTTGTGAGATCGTTTGTGTGGACTACCTGTCAACTGAGGAACATAAGGTTGTGGACTACCTGTCAACTGAGGAACGTAAGGTTGTGGACTACCTGTCAACTGAGGAACGTAAGGTTGTGGACTACCTGTCAACTGAGGAACATAAGGTTGTGAGATCGTTTGTGTGGACTACCTGTCAACTGAGGAACATAAGGTTGTGAGATCGTTTGTGTGGACTACCTGTCAACTGAGGAACGTAAGGTTGTGGACTACCTGTCAACTGAGGAACATTAGGTTGTGAGGTCTTTCTGAATTGAACAAAACGTGTGTTAGATAGGTTTATAACTTTGAAACTGTATCTCTTAATTCATTTATTTGATACATATTTTACTTATTTATATTTGATGGTAGGGGGGGTGGGGATAATAAGTTTTTTTTTACTCGTGCTTAATTATTATGTCCATTAGCCTGGCTAGTTTCATAAGAATGGCTCACTTTTGTGATTCGACTTTCCGCTATTCGTTCATTCCAGAAATATTCGACTTTGACTCTGACCGATGACGACTGTAGATTTACTTCTTCTTCTTCTTCTACATATTAAGGGCCCACGATCAATTTATTGATCATTATGGCTCCTATGAATGTAGATGGGATTTGCAATGTCTCTGTGCCTGGTGTTGATGAGGATATTTCACTGGTTACAAGAGTAACCGTTTGAGGGTATCATGCACTAGGGGTTGGAAGGCCTGAGGCAATAGACGCAAATGAGTCAAGTGTTGTCGCCTCAACTGATCCTTTTGGATGTCGTCTCTAGATTTTCTAGTGGAGCTACCCATGTCATCATGGAGCCGCCCATGCCGTCTTGGAGCCGCCCACCCGCTGATGAAATTAATACATTTCCCTAGACAAAGTGCTATCCGCAAACATGTTGTTCAAAAAAGCTCTGTAAAAAAAAACATGTCATTGACATCATTCAGGCCACCATGCCATTGACATCATTCAGGCCACCATGTCATGGTAGTCGCCTTACCATATTGACAAAAGGCAACTATTACCAGCAATGTTGAGTTTGCCATGTTGTTAAGGCAACTATTACCAGCAATGTTGTTTGTCATCTAGATGCAGCTCTCCTTAGCGGCATACATTTCGTTACCACTGTCACAAACCCTTGACTTGAGTTCACATTTCACACTCTCCGGACACTTCTGTCATCATACATCTGAACCATGTGTCGGTCAGAGGCCATGTGGAATTATGGACCATGTTGAATTAGAGGCCATGTTGAATTAGAGGCCATGTTTAATTAGAAACCATGTTGAATTAAAGACCATGTTGAATTAGAGACCATGTTGAATAAGAGACCATGTTGAATTAGAGACCTATTTGCAGTATCGACTACGTTGTTTGAAACCAACCCAGCACCGACTCCATGGTTTACAAGCCCTCTTACTCCAGTCATGACGATGTAACATTTCGACTTTCAAATCTCTATTATTCTGTTTTAGTCTGACTGGCAGTTTCTGTCCACAAATCATGATCTCGGTTCCTCGCTCCCGTTCCTTGTTTGACCTTGACCTAGCGTTCATGTAGATTCAACTGATGGGTCTGCCTAAACAGACCATGACAGTATTTTTTTATTATTTTTTTTAAAGCACAAACTGTACCAGGTTTTTCTACAAACTCACGCCAATTAATTGGTGACACGGGGCTGTTCGTTTACACAACACATTTCTGTTCGTTTACACAACACATTTCAAGCCAAATGTTGAGCTAATAAAGCCGCGCATGTTAGCCATCACAATGGTGGGTATGTTTGAGGGGTGGGCACAGTGGTGGATGTGTGAGGGTGGATACAATGGCGGGTATATGTGAGGGGTGGGCACAATGGTAGGTATATGTTAAGGGTGGGCACAGTGGCGGATATGTAAGAGGGTGGTCACAATGGCGGGCGTGGGGTGGGGTGCAGGAGCTCCCTCTCTTTGCTTTTGCTTCTTCTGTTCAGACTCCCTTACAAAACACGAACCAGTGCGTGGGGTAACTCTATCTGTCTGCCGTGCAGCGTAAGCTCCCGTGACTGTAACCTCTATTCAAATTGCCAGGAGAATGTCTTCACAGCGGCCCTCTCCTGCCATTCACGGGAGTGTAGTGAACGCTGCGGTTTGTTTCGTCACGTAGCGCGTTCGGTGCGCTCAGCCACTGTTCGTTTGAGAACACTGCTCTTGGACATGGTGTGACTTGGTGTTTTAATCCAGCCATTACGAACTCAACTTGCTCCGCCCCGCTGCACCGTTTTTTGAATGTTGTAAAGTAAGGCGAGGTTTGCTCAGTTACGTCCCGCCATCTTCGGATTTGGTTTGTGGGTAGTGGTATTAGGGTAAATCCACCCGTGTGGTGGCGTGCTAATGCCTCGCTCTCTTCGCTGCGATTTCAAGCTCAGTTGAACCATGGCGCCCCATCAGCTGAATCATGACGCCCCATCAGTTGAATTATGACGCCCCATCAGTTGAATCATGGCGCCACATCAGTTGAATCTTGAATGAAATTTAAAAAAAAAAGTTTTTCATATAAATCTTTTATCAAATGTAATATCGAGCAATTGGGGGGGGGGGGGGGGGGGCTCTGAAAATTTGACAAAACATGCATACAAGTAACGCGCTTTATAAGAATCCCAATAGTGCTCCCTCTCCAAGGCTCGCCACAGCTCACTTTGTTCACGCCCCTGAACTATATCAATATTGTAAGACCCAGCCGCTTGTAAACGGCATGATTTATTTCACCAACTATTTTAGAAAAAAAGTAAATATTCCACACCAAACGCACTTTAAAAAGAATATCATTTAGCGCAGTTATCGGGAATGTCATTTAGCGCAGTTATCGGGAATCTCATTTAGCGCAGTTATCGGGAATATCATTTAGCGCAGTTATCGGGAATCTCATTTAGCGCAGTTATCGGTAATATCATTTAGCGCAGTTATCGGGAATCTTATTTAGCGCAGTTATCGGGAATCTCATTTAGCGCAGTTATCGGGAATCTCATTTAGCTCAGTTATCGGAAATCTCATTTAGCGCAGTTATCGGGAATCTCATTTAGCTCAGTTATCGGGAATGTCATTTAGCGCAGTTATCGGGAATCTCATTTAGCGCAGTTATCGGGAATTTTATTTCGTGAAATCGGTGTCATCATATTTCCTTCACCTTTCCCTTGAAAACAGGATAAACTCATTTTTTGGGGATTAGGGCAAAAAAATAAAAATATGACAGAAGGTGTTGTCATCTGATTTCCATTCAGATGAGGATTAAAAAAATAAATAAATAAATGCCGTCCTTTAAGGACTGTAAAATTTCCATTCAGATGAGGATTTAAAAAATAAATAAATAAATGCCGTCCTTTAAGGACTGTAAAATTTCCATTCAGATGAGGGTTAAAAAAATAAATAAATAAATGCCGTCCTTTAAGGACTGTAAAATTTCCATTCAGATGAGGATTTAAAAAATAAATAAATAAATGCCGTCCTTTAAGGACTGTAAAATTTCCATTCAGATGAGGATTTAAAAAATAAATAAATAAATGCCGTCCTTTAAGGACTGTAAAATTTCCATTCAGATGAGGATTTAAAAAACTGAGTTTTTTTGGTTGTTTTTTTTTTCCTTCTTCTTTTTTCTCATGAGAAGATAATCTTATGTTTTGTCAATGGTATTATTTAAATTTTAGTTAGCCAGTTCGCTTAGACATAGATATGGCATTAGTGTAGTTGATAGAATATTAAGCAGACTTTGATATAATTGATAGAGTGATAAGCAGACTTTAATATCATTGATAGAATGATAAGCAGACTTAAATATCATTTATAAAATGATAAGCAGACTTTAATATCATTGATAGAATGATAAGCAAACTTTAATATCATTGATAGAGTGATAAGCAGACTTTGATATTATTGATAGAGTGATAAGCAGAGATTGTTAAAATTGATATGACACGCAGACATTGATACCATTGATAGAATGATAAGCAATGGTATGTTTTGGCATGCTTGTAAGATAGATTCTTATGTTGAGACGGGATGTTCAATATTGAACAGACAGTTTTAACACTAAACCCCCCACATTGCTGTCTGGGTTAAGTATGTGTACATTGTTTAGGCTGGATATGTGTACGTTGTCTTAGACTAGTTATGTGTACATAGTTTTAAACTAGATATGTGTAAATTGTCTTGACTAATGTGTACATAGTTTTAAACTAGATATGGGTAAATTGTCTTAGACTAGTTATGTGTACATAGTTTTAGACTAGATATGTGTAAATTGTCTTGTCAAGTTTTTACTTGTTAGTTGGACTATTATCTGGTTTCACCAAGATTCGTTTGTTTCTTCCCCAGCTGTGAAGCTTATGGCCGTGTGGCCAGGAAAAACATGCTGTGATATGGCCAAGGGAAAAGAGTGTCGTAAAAAGTGCAATTTGGTGAGTTCTTAAAAGTCAAGGACTCGCGTCTGACAGTTCATTGGTGTTTGGTGTCATTGTCTAAACTTCATGTCTCTCTCTCTCTCTCTCTCTCTTCGCTGAATGATAATGTCACATGGTGTTCTCTATACCATCTAATAAGTGACATGTCACATGGTGTTCTCTATACCATCTAATAAGTGACATGTCACATGGTGTTCTTTATACCATCTAATAAGTGACATGTCACATGGTGTTCTTTATACCATCTAATAAGTGACATGTCACATGGTGTTCTTTATACCATCTAATAAGTGACATGTCACATGGTGTTCTTTATACCATCTAATAAGTGACATGTCACATGGTGTTCTTTATACCATCTAATAAGTGACATGTCACATGGTGTTCTTTATACCATCTAATAAGTGACATGTCACATGGTGTTCTCTATACCATCTAATAAGTGACATGTCACATGGTGTTCTCTATACCATCTAATAAGTGACATGTCACATGGTGTTCTTTATACCATCTAATAAGTGACATGTCACATGGTGTTCTTTATACCATCTAATAAGTGACATGTCACATGGTGTTCTTTATACCATCTAATAAGTGACATGTCACATGGTGTTCTTTATACCATCTAATAAGTGACATGTCACATGGTGTTCTTTATACCATCTAATAAGTGACATGTCACATGGTGTTCTTTATACCATCTAATAAGTGACATGTCACATGGTGTTCTTTATACCATCTAATAAGTGATATGTCACATGGTGTTCTTTATACCATCTAATAAGTGACATGTTACATGGTGTTCTTTATACCATCTAATAAGTGACATGTCACATGGTGTTCTTTATACCATCTAATAAGTGACATGTCACATGGTGTTCTTTATACCATCTAATAAGTGATATGTCACATGGTGTTCTTTATACCATCTAATAAGTGACATGTCACATGGTGTTCTTTATACCATCTAATAAGTGACATGTCACATGGTGTTCTTTATACAATCTAATAAGTGATATGTCACATGGGGTTTCTCTATACCATCTAATAAGTGACATGTCACATGGTGTTCTTTATACCATCTAAAAAGTGATATGTCACATGGTGTTTCTCTATACCATCTAATAAGTGACATGTCACAAAGTGCGTCTCTACGTAACCGGAAATTTGATCGAACGGAAATTTGGTAGAATCTTTTTTTTAGTTTACACGTTAAAATTTTGCGTCAAATTTCTTTTTGAACGCATTATTTTATTTTACTATATAGTATAGTGCGTTCAAAAATAAATTTTACGAAAATTTTAACGTGTGTACTGAAAAAAAGATTCGACCAAATTTCCGTTCGATCAAATAACCGTCGATCAATTTTCTGTCTACCAAATTTGTTTCGATCAAATTTCCGGTAACCGTGTCTCTATACTATCTAATAAGTGACAAGTCACATGGTGTGTCTCTATACTATCTAATAAGTGACAAGTCACATGGTGTGTCTCTATACTATCTAATAAGTGACATGTCACAAGGTGTGTCTCTATACTATCTAATAAGTGACATGTCACATGGTGTGTCTCTGTACTGTGTGCTATTTAAGGTGGCAAATGGCCGACGTGTGTGACCTTTCAACCTTCTGTAGATCTAATCTAAAAATTTCTGCGTTAACTAGGTCACGGGAAAGTCTGGTACCAAATGTCATGACGTAGTTGACCACCGGAAGTTACGGGAAGTTACGCATTGGCTTTCATATTAACAGTGCAGCTCAAAATTCCCACAAGTCCCCGGGGGAAGCTGTCACTTCTTCTACGAACAAGCCCATGTGCACTTCTGCTCGTAACTAGCCCATGTGCACTGCTGCTCGTAACAAGCCCATGTGCACTGCTGCTCGTAACAAGCCCATATCACTGTTGCTAGTATTTTTACAAGTTATGTTCCCAATTGATTGTAACATCAGCCTTCAAAATTGATAATAAAACCAATCAATTGATATTACTCCTCCCTAACTTACTATATATCACCATCTCACCTATTTGGTATTACTCCCCAACTTACTATCATATCACCAACTCACCTATTGATATTAACCCCCTCCACTCACCATCATACTAGTTACTCACGCTGTCTTGACTAACCAACCACTCTCAAGAAGTCCACCAACCACTCTCAAGAAGTCCACCAACCACTCTCAAAAAGTCCACCTCTAGTTGTAGCCCAGGGACGAGGAGCGATGCATGCTCTGATAGTGAACACATGGCGGTGCCTTCCCCTTGATTAGGTCCCGCCCGTATAAACACTTGGACCATATTCCCATACAAACAAGCAGTTTCCAAGATTTACTTCCAGATTTAGAAGATGTATGTGGCCAGATATACAAACAGCACACCCCACTCCCTTCCCCGAGGTCACTATTCAAACATTCATGGAAAACGCTAAGTGTTACATCTCCTTACGGTTGTTTGAACTAGTGTTGTGTATTTTTAAAAATTGATTTTACGTACATTAAATTCCATAACAATGTAATTTTGTATTCAAAGTAAATGTACAGTTTGGACTTTTTACCTAAAGAATGTCTGCCATTTATCTAAAGAATGTCTGCCATTTATCTAAAGAATGTCTGCCATTTACCCAAAGAATGTCTACCATTTACCTAAAGAATGTCTGCCATTTATCTAAAGAATGTCTGCCATTTATCTAAAGAATGTCTGCCATTTATCTAAAGAATGTCTGCCATTTATCTAAAGAATGTCTACCATTTACCTAAAGAATGTCTGCCATTTATCTAAAGAATGTCTGCCATTTACCTAAAGAATGTCTGCCATTTATCTAAAGAATGTCTGCCATTGACCAAACTCGTTAAGTGATGTTGAAATTGTATGTCCTGCTTCCACGGATGCAAGTGAGGGCTTTGTCCTAAATGTTTAAGATCAAATGCATAATGTATGTAGGCTAACATGTGTATTCAGAAAACAGTCGCTGCTCCGTAGAGACCAGTCGCTGCTCCGCAGAGACCAGTCGCTGCTCCGTAGAGACCCGTCGCTGCTCCGATGAGACCAATCGCTGCTCCGTAGATTATATTCGCTGCTCCGTATAGACCCGTTGCTGCTCCGTAGAGACCCGTCGCTGCTCCGTAGAGACCCGTCGCTGCTCCGTAGCCACACGGGAGTCTTGGAAAGAATACATGCGTTTCTATTCATGTGTTAATTCATTGTTTAATGATTTTGTTTAAACTCTAATCATTGAAACAATCAGCCCCTACCCCCAGCCCCTACCCCCAGCCCCTACCCCCAGCCCCTACCCCCAGCCCCTACCCCCAGCCCCTACCCCCAGCCCCTACCCCCAGCCCCTACCCCCAGCCCCTACCCCCAGCCCCTACCCCCAGCCCCTACCCCCAGCCCCTACCCCCAGCCCCTACCCCCAGCCCCTACCCCCAGCCCACTATTTTGTTATCATAATTAATTTATAAACATATTAACCTCCACCTTAATGTGTCGTATAGATTTCAGCCTCCACCCCTTCCAGTCTTATAAAAGCTAGCCTCCACCCCTTCCAGTCTTATAAAGGCTAGTCGCCACCCCTTCCAGTCTTATAAAGGCTAGTCGCCACCCCTTCCAGTCTTATAAAAGCTAGTCGCCACCCCTTCCAGTCTTATAAAAGCTAGTCGCCACCCCATCCAGTCTTATAAAAGCTAGCCTCCACCCCTTCCAGTCTTATAAAAGCTAGGCGCCACCCCATCCAGTCTTATAAAAGCTAGCCTCCACCCCATCCAGTCTTATAAAAGCTAGCCTCCACCCCTTCCAGTCTTATAAAAGCTAGCCGCCACCCCATCCAGTCTTATAAAAGCTAGCCGCCACCCCATCCAGTCTTATAAAGGCTAGCCGCCACCCCATCCAGTCTTATAAAAGCTAGCCGCCACCCCATCCAGTCTTATAAAAGCTAGCCGCCACCCCTTCCAGTCTTATAAAGGCTAGCCGCCACCCCATCCAGTCTTATAAAAGCTAGCCGCCACCTCATCCAGTCTTATAAAAGCTAGCCGCCACCCCATCCAGTCTTATAAAAGCTAGCCTCCACCCCTTCCAGTCTTATAAAAGCTAGCCGCCACCCCATCCAGTCTTATAAAAGCTAGCCGCCACCCCTTCCAGTCTTATAAAAGCTAGCCGCCACCCCATCCAGTCTTATAAAAGCTAGCCGCCACCCCTTCCAGTCTTATAAAAGCTAGCCGCCACCCCATCCAGTCTTATAAAAGCTAGCCGCCACCCCATCCAGTCTTATAAAAGCTAGCCGCCACCCCTTCCAGTCTTATAAAAGCTAGCCGCCACCCCATCCAGTCTTATAAAAGCTAGCCGCCACCCCATCCAGTCTTATAAAGGCTAGCCTCCAGCCCATCATTTCCTATGTTTTCTGAAAGCCAATCTGTTTGGCACATGCCACGATCAGACCCGATGTCATTCCTAGACAGCTACGTTTGTTTCACAAATAAACAAACACTGGATTTTGTTTTTCTTTGAAACCCCACGGTGGCATGCTCATGTGAGTTAGTGCGTATTTGAAATCGGAAGTGGGGGGTGATTCCGGGGTGGTATATTGGACTCCATTTTAAATTTTTGTATGTGGGTTGTGGATGGGTTTACTTCCGCCATGTCCCACTTATGCCAGGACCCACTTTTACCAAGTCCCACTTCTGACAGGCTCCACTAATGACAGGCCCCAAACCAGGCGAAAAATGGAGAGTGAGGCTTAATTTTATTCCAGTCACCTTGAGTTACCGCAAATTTCCATATTGCAAGGTTTCACGTTGCAAGGTTTCAATTTGCATAGTTCCATAGTGAAAATCTTCACGTTGCAAAATTTCGCGTTGTATGGTTTCATATTGCAAAGTTCCATGTTGCAAAGTTTCATGTTGAAAGGTTGTACGATGTAAGGATAAATGTTCAGACCGCGACTGAAGCTTCCTTTTGTGCTTGTTTACTTCTGTCAGTATTCAGAGTGGGTGTTGAGAGTTTTTGATTCCAAAAGATGTTTGTGCAAATTACCTTGTCACTTAAATCTATTATAAATTCAATCGATTGCGAATGATCCACATGTGTGATATCGTTTGCTGGAATCACGCCCCCACACCTCCCAAACTGCAGCACTGGTAACAATAATAAGTTCCAGAAGTCTTCACTCCCTAACATTGTTTTTTTTTATCATTTAAGGGTGGCAGCCCACTGCCAACCCAATCCCAGCCCACTGCCAACCCAGTCCCAGCCCATTTGCAAACCACTCCCAGCACACGCCAACCCAGTCCCAGCCCACTCCCAGCCCACTGCCAACCCAATCAGAGCCCACTTGCAACCCACTTCCAGCCCACTGCCAACCCAGTCCAAGCCCACTGCCAACCCAGTCCAAGCCCACTGCCAACCCAGCCCCAGCCCACTGCCAACCCAGTCCCAGCCCACTGCCAACCCAGTCCCAGACCACTGCCAACCCAGTCCCAGACCACTGCCAGCCCATTGCCAACCCAGCCCCAGACCACTGCCAACCCAGTCCCAGCCCACTGCCGGCCCAGTCCCAGACCACTGCCGGCCCAGTCCCAGCCCACTGCCTACCCAGTCCCATCCCTTATTTCCCCCATATGTTTTCCTCCCGAGTCTGACCAAACTAATGATTGCTATAGACCAGGATTTCCTGCCCCATGGCATGCCACAAACAGGGAAATGATAGCTTACTCGCCACGAAGTGGAAGAACAAATGTCCAACGATTCGGGAAACTCTCGAACAAATAAATTCAACGGCCTACCGCAAGACGGAGAGACAGGCATGTGGGAACTGTTCTTACCTTCTCATGGAACGTTCTGGAGAGAAAAGAAATTGTCAAATGTGATGTTATAACTTGGCTATCAGGGGGTGAGACTGCAATCAGGCTGGCAAGAAAAGTCTCCTACTCAGTCGTTTCCAACAGCCAAGTTAGAAAAAAAAAGGAAATGAGTGAAAAAAAGTATGGGGGAAAAGGACGCAACAAACAACGAACGTGTCGGAAAGAAGCCTTCATCGGCGAACAAACAACAGTAAAAACAGAATTAAATCCAAATAAGACTTAGCTGTAATGTAGTATCCGAGAGGGCAACTATATTACACCGCTGGCAACCAATAGATAATAAATAGATAGCACTGGAAGAACTATAACTAATATATAGGCTCCATTGGAAGATGCCACACCCCCCACCCCCAAAACAAACGAGATAAGAGCACAATGCTTAGTCCGCGCAAAAAACCGCCATTTTAATACAACGCTAATATATGTAAGGCGGCCATGACGAAATCTCCTCCACAACATGTCAGACCTGAGTTCAAAGTTAACAATCCTCTTGACAATGTCATCTACATGAGAGGTGTGCGCCCACCTTGTCCGCCATCAGAGGTGCGTCCTCTTTTTTTCCTCAGTCGACAATGTCATCACCATGAGAGGTGCGCCATCTTTGCCTCAGTCGACTGAATAATCACAGGGAGGACCGGTTCCTAGGTTTAGACGGCCACATCTGGAGAGAGAGAGAGAGAGAGGGGGGGGGGAGGGTAGCAATGACATGTAAGCCAACCACGAGAGTGTATGAAAGTGATGTTCTTGTAAATGTCAAAGTGACATGTTGTTTACATCTAAAAGAACCTCATTTGCGATTGTTTGAAACATTAGTTTAACATAAACAAAAACAATCCGACGGGTGACGTCACACGCCTAAATTTTTTCCCACTCTTTTGTTTTAAAAGAATATTTTGTATGCGTGAGCGTCTGTGCTTCTTGGTGTGTCTGAGCGTCTGTGTTTCTTGGTATGTGTGCTTGTGAATTTGTTTGTGCGTATGTGTTTTTGTGGTGTATGTGTGTGTTAGTGTGTTTGAGTATGTGTGTGTGCGTGAAACATTAATCATGATTCTCAAACATATTACAACTCATTATATTATATTATTTCTGATCCACATACAACTCTATTGAAAAGTGAACACGTACTACAGGAATTTTTCCATAAAAAATCTAGAATCCCAGTGGAAATGTAGATAATTCTCAAATGAAATACCGCTTTTCCCTCGAGTAAAATTTCCATATTGCCAGCCCTTTAGTAGGTTCCAGAGGCGTAGCTAGAGTGTTTGGCGCCCGGGGACAAGATTCATTTTAAAGCGCCCTCTTTTCCTTTTTTCAACTCTAAAACCCATTAATTTCATCAATAAAAAAAATACCAAAGCCCATTTTGGCGCCCCTAACTAGCTGGCGCCCGGGTACATCTGTACCCCCCCTGCCCCCCCCCCACGCTACGCCTCTGGTAGGTTCCATACGAATTATCGTATAAAAAATTTCGATTAAGTAATATGGTTATTGGCAATAGAAATGTACAACTGTTGTTCTCAATGGCAAATATTTGCGGACAACTAAGGAAGTGGCGGGGGATGACCGATTGCTAAATAATCCCTTCTTATCCATAAGCTTGGTAACCTTTGCTTTTAATTTCTGGTCTAGGGGAGGATTATAATTTGCATTTGTAAACACACGTTGATGTCTGCCACCTGTCTAAATGTGTGTGTGTGTGGGGGGGGGGGGGGAGGGGGATTTGGCCTCCTCGCACTGACTTGATCCGTCGCTGTCTTTTTTCTTTCTTTTTGTAGTCCAATATCATCCAACAACTTGATGGTTGTCACCATCATAGTTAGACATATTATATGCTTTTAAGAGAGAAAATGGCATTAAGGAATAGATGTGTGGATTGTTAGCAAATATTGCTTTGAGAGAAGTTTTTGCCGTGGCGATAAAATGGCTGGGAGAGATCTTATCCTTTAGGGACAAGATACTGCTTAGAGACAGGTTATTGATCTGAGAAGGAAAACATGGCTTTGAATGTCAATGCTGATGTCAGTGAAAACATGGCTTTGAATGTCAATGATGAATGTTAATGCTGATCTTATAGCTTTGAATGTCAATGCTGATCTTATAGCTTTGAATGTTAATGCTGATTTTATAGCTTTGAATGTTAATGCTGATCTTATAGCTTTGAATGTCAATGCTGATCTTATAGCTTTGAATGTCAATTTTTGATTATTATGATGTGTCATTTCTAACAAGATCTTTTTGGTGATTATTATGAGATGTCATTTCTAAAACCATCCTTTTTGGTGTTTATTATGAGATGTCGTTTCTAACAACATATTTTTGGTGATTATCATGAGATGTAATTTCTAACAATATTTAACTCACTATCCGTTACAACTCAGCTCGTGACCTTACGTCATCGATGAGATCGTGTTGTGTAGACCAACTCTTCAAATGTTAGCTAGCCTCGCGTTAGCCGCCCCTTAAGCAGACGCGTGGGAAGTGACGATTGATGACATTGTTTCGCAGTTTCCGGAAGTCTGAGAAATGATAATCTTGCAGTAGCGTCCCTTCTTTGATGAGTGAGTTCTCAATGATTGAAGTTCTGTCGGGAATGTTATGTTACTTGGACTGGAGTGTGTGGCCAAGGGGAAGGGGGGCAGCTTGAAACATTATGGAAATTATGGACGACAGCGCGAGAGTTTTAAATCAGCCCCATTGGATGACCAACACGCCCTGTGCGGGGGAATTTTGTGGTAGAGAGGGGGCGGAGGTTGGGTGTAGAGCACATAAGAGGAGGGATTTATCGGAGCAATGGGTCTGAATCTTCTCACTGGTCACATTATGATACCTCTGGTGACATTATTGGAATATTTGATTTAATGACACTCAAGGAACGCTATTAGAATATCAATGTTATACATAATTCTCTATGTAACAATTTCACTAACGCTACAACTAAATAAAATTACCGATAACTGCGCTAAATGAGATTCTTAAAAAATACCACAAGTGCGTTTGGCGAGTTACCTTTTCTTTGACCAAAATAGTTGGTGTAAAAAAATTGTGGTGTAAAATGAGGAGGGGAAATACAATTGTAAGGGGCATATTGTGCGAATCTCATAAACAACGTTTCGTAAATGCATGTTTTGTCAAGAAATTTGAGTAATTTGAATGGAAGTTCACGCACTGAGGCCACCATTGGTTGGTGGGCTATAGCTAGTTTGAACGTATTTATTAATAGGTACAACAATTGGAGGTACTGCCTGTTGGAGGTACTGCCTGTTGGAGGTACTGCCTGTTGGAGGTACTGCTTGTTGGAAGTACTGCTTGTTGGAACTACTGCTTGTTGGAAGTACTGCCTGTTGGAGGTACTGCTTGTTGAAAGTACTGCTTGTTGGAAGTACTGCCTGTTGGAAGTACTGCCTGTTGGAAGTATTGCTTGTTGGAAGTACTGCCTGTTGGAAGTACTGCCTGTTGGAAGTACTGCTTGTTGGAAGTACTGCTTGTTGGAAGTACTGCCTTTTTTGTGGCAGACTTTAAAAAAGTATTCATGAAATAGATACAGTTGTCTTTGAAGTGTACGTCACCAATTTCTATTTTTATCTTTCGGTCACACTTCTAATAAAAAATTATTTTTTGATCAATTAAAATAATCAATAAATAATTTGTGGGCAATGACTCAACAATTCGATTGAGTGACTTGCCTAAAACAACTGTCGACAATCAATGGACAGTTGCGTGCTTGTCACAGGCTCACGCGCCTGTCAGAGCCTCACGTGCTGATGAGCTTCGCCCCTCCCCCATTGTTACTGTCACATAAGGATTATAAGGGCGGCTGTGTGGTTTTCATGAACGCACCTCCCTCCACAACGTACATAATAAGTTGGATATTGTCCAGTACTGATAGGGGGATTAAGAAAATAGAATATAATCTATTATAAATTTGTCAGGAATTGTGCATCTTATAACTATTACAACTGGGGGTGTGGCCATCATCATGTGGTTGCCTTGACGTTGCCATCATCATGTGGTTGCTTTGACGTTGCCATCATCATGTGGTTGCTTTGACGTGGCCATCATCATGTGGTTGCTATGATGTGGCCATCATCATGTGGTTGCTATATGGCCATCATGTGGTTGCTATGATGTGGCCATCATCATGTGGTTGCTTTGACGTTGCCATCATCATGTGGTTGCTTTGACGTTGCCATCATCATGTGGTTGCTTTGACGTGGCCATCATCATGTGGTTGCTATGATGTGGCCATCATCATGTGGTTGCTATATGGCCATCATGTGGTTGCTATGATGTGGCCATCATCATGTGGTTGCTATGATGTGGCCATCATGATTTGGTTGCTATGATGTGGCCATCATTATGTGGTTGCTATGATGTGGCCATCATCATGTGGTTTCTGTGATGATATCCGGGCACTTTGTTGTATTGTGTTTTGTCCGAATGTGGGTGTCATTATTCTCATAATATACACGCCCTGGTGCCCTGATGCCCTGGTCCGTGAATGTGGGTGTCATTATTCTTATAATATACACGCCCTCGTGCCCTAATGCCCTGGTCTGTGAATGTGGGTGTCATTATTCTCATAATATACACGCCCTCGTGCCCTAATGCCCTGGTCTGTGAATGTGGGTGTCATTATTCTCATAATATACACGCCCTGGTCCGTGAACACTTACATGAAACTAAACTTGGCAATTCATAATCAAGGTGCATGTGCACAAAGTAAAAATCTAATTAAGAACAGTTTATTAAGGCAGATTTGACATGCCTTCCGCATCTGGACAATTTCCCAATTATATTTTAATTTACTGTTACTGTTCGGGCCATGCTTTTTATTACTGTAGCTGGTGTAAATGAGGTGTATGGCGGTGGGGGGATCTGAAACAAGTGTAACTGAAGCTGGGGTAAAATGAAGGGAAACGTAGCGTAACTGTAGTTAAGCTGCAACAAATGGGGACAGCTGGAATAACAGTTATCATAACAATGGGATATCCGGGGGCGATCCCCACCCACCCCCAAAAAAAACTCGACAGCTGACCGAGATGTTCTGATGCACCTGTTGGTGTGCACGTCAGACACGGAATGCAATCCAAACCTGGCACGGTGGCCACAATGACACTCTTCTATTTAGGTATGATTCATGTCTGTGAGTTGGGGTCAAATCTTGTCAGCAATTGTTGCCGAATCGATTTCTGCATTTTTTAGCAGTCGTTCATTTCCCACGACAATACGATATTAAGTGATTTTGTGCCTGGGACTTACTCTAATTCCTACCCCCAAACCAGCGTTGTTTTTTGTTGTCTATACTTATGGGCCGATGTCGATCAACCAAGAAAGCACGGGCCGACCATCAAAACTTAACAGCCGGTCAGTTAGCCAGGGCTGAAATGCCTGAAGCGTGGAAAGGAATGTTTAACCTTTGTATATAATAACGTTGTAACATTATACAAACAATTGTTTGTAAACATTATGTTACATGCAGAGGCGTAGCAACGGCTTGGCATTGGGGCAGTTGCCAAGGGCGCCGGCCGGCGCCTGTTCAAAAGGGCGCCGCTAAATCTCTAATTTTTTTATTTTTAATATTTTAAAAAATAAATTAGCCAAGGGCGCCAAAAACCCAGTTACACCTATGGTCACACGGTCACAGCTTCCAGTTTAGTCGTTTCTTAATCAAGCAGACTAAAAGTGTAATATTAATTAATTTAAAATATATTTTTAAGTTAAATGTTTCCTTCAATGCAACAACTCTGTTTGAAAAACATATGTCGTCTATCATGATGTTTTGGTCATAAGACTGAATTCAAAATCTTGGAAAGCCCCTAACGATGTCGACGTTGGATTCGAACAAGGTAAAGATGGACATTTAGATACAAGTATCAAGGTAAAGATGGACATTTAGATACAAGAATCAAGATATAGATGGACATTTAGATACAAGTATCAAGATATAGATGGACATTTAGATACAAGTATCAAGGTATAGATGGACATTTAGATACAAGTATCAAGATAAAGATGGACATTTAGATAAAAGTATCAGGATAAAGATTGACATTTAGATACAATAATCAAGGTATAGATGGACATTTAGATACAAGTATCAAGGTATAGATGGACATTTAGATACACGTTTCAAGGTATAGATGGACATTTAGATACAAGTATCAAGGTATAGATGGACATTTAGATACAAGTATCAGGATAAAGATGGACATTTAGATACAATAATCAAGGTATAGATGGACATTTAGATACAAGTATAAAGGTATAGATGGACATTTAGATACACGTTTCAAGGTATAGATGGACATTTAGATACAAGTATCAAGATAAAGATGGACATTTAGATAAAAGTATCAGGATAAAGATTGACATTTAGATACAATAATCAAGGTATAGATGGACATTTAGATACAAGTATCAAGGTATAGATGGACATTTAGATACACGTTTCAAGGTATAGATGGACATTTAGATACAAGTATCAAGGTATAGATGGACATTTAGATACAAGTATCAGGATAAAGATGGACATTTAGATACAATAATCAAGGTATAGATGGACATTTAGATACAAATATCAAGGTATAGATGGACATTTAGATACTTTTAAGGCACATATCTTTAGTGTGCCCATGTTATGGTCCTTTGATGGTGCTATTTAGGGCACACATCTTTAGTGTGCCCATGTTATGATCTTTTGATGGTGCTCATACATTTTTACTGAATCCATGTTAAGAACCTTTGAAGTTGCTGTTTAAAGCACATAAATCACTAGGAATGAATTTGAACATTTCCGGGAATTATCGTTTGAAACTCCGATCATCATAAAATTATTACTCGCGAGAAGTATCAGACGTATCCAGACGTATACAATCGTCAGGCGTAGTACACCTGGAAGCAAGGACGTACCCCATTCCACCACCCACCCTCAACGTAACTGTCGCCCTTAAACCTAAACATTGTGACTGACTGACCAATTCCCACCGGCACATGCAACTTACATTCATCTCTTTATCGCAGTGGTTCTCAACCTTTCCAATGCCGAGACCCTTTAATTCAGTTCCTCATGTTGTGGCGACCCCCAACAACACATTTTTTACCGTTGCTCTTCTTAACTGTATATGTGTTTCCCCGATGGTCTTAGGCGACCCCTGTGAAAGGGTCGTTCGACACCCGAAGGGGTCGTGACCAAAAGGTTGAGAACCGCTGCTTTATCGGTTCCCCTCAATAGTATGAATCACTTCCAGCGCCGTCCCGTCGAGGTTCATCTTCCGGTTTGTGGATCTTCGTTCGTGCTCGCAAATATACACAAGGCACCGCTCGAATTAGCCTCGTGCCTGCTCCAAGACGATTTCACTCGCTGAAACGGAAGTGACAGTTAAACGAACAACGCGAAAAACGAACCATTTCAAATACAACTGAATCCGATCTCTTCAAACTATAAAAAAGGCACATTTTAAATATATATATATTTAAATATATATAATATAAATAAACGAAACAACATGAGCTTTTTTTCTTTCTTTTTTGAAAAGATGAAAAGTTGAAAAGATGGAGGGGATAGTCGCAGGGGTCTTGACGCCTTGTTGTTTCTGCGATGTTGTGGCACTCGGTGTTGAATATTCCGAGCACTCAGCGTGATGGGAACGCCGGTAACTGGAACCGTCCTACACGGCAACATGTAAACACAGAAATTAGCCCTGGCCATTAGCGGGCGAGATTTTTATCCTAGACAGAACCTGAGAGTTTTGTGAAATAGTTCAAGTGGGTTGGAGGCTTTTGCAGTTTCCAGATTTTTTTTATAAAAAAATTGTTCACTGTGTTAAAGGAATGGGCTACAAAAAAAATCTTCGTTAAAAAGTAGAAATGGTTACCCCCTATAAACAAGAAAGTTGCCATGCTCTAAGTGGGCATAAAGTTTGGCTTAGCACAGTGGTTCTCAACCTTCCTACTGCCTCGACCCTTTAAAATACAGTTCCTCACGTTCTGGCGACCCCCCCCCCCCCCAAAAACACACAATAATTTTCGTTGCTACTTCGTACCTGTTCAGTATGTGTGTTTTCGATGGTCATAGGCGGCCCCTGGGAAAGGGTCCTTCGACCCCCAAAGGGGTCGCGTCCCACAGGTTGAGAACCGCTGGCTTAGCAGAAGCAATGAGGACAGCCGGAACGGAAGTGACACGTCATGGCCGTGTAAGGAGAGGGGGGCGACATGTATCTGAAAGTACCCTAAAGAGAATGGAATATTGCTCAGAATTAACATCAAATTTAACGCGATCAAATTTAATGTGATCAAATTGAACGTGATCGAACTAAATGCGATCAGGATTCGTACTTTTTTTTTTTTTTTTTGAATCCCCAGTATCAAACTACATCTTCAAACATAAGTTGTTATTGTGACTAAATACAAACCTTGGCTAACAAGTTTATCCCACTTTGATAAGAATTCAATTCCCCTTAGCTAAAAAGTTATTCCCCTTGGCTACTTACAGTACAGCTACAGACCGGAGGACTTCGAACCTTCTACCAACAGCCTACCTCGTGGTTCCCTCTACCAACAGCCTACCTCGTGGTTCCCTCTACCTACAGACTACCTCTTGGTTCCTTCTACGTACAGCCTAACTCTTAGTTCCCCCTACCTACAGCCTACCTCTTGGTTCCCTCTACCTACAGCCTACCTCTTGGTTCCCTCTACCTACAACCTACCTCTTGGTTCCCTCTACCTACAACCAACCTCTTGAGCTACAGGAAACATTTCGCCGGGACTGTCTGGTGCTACCTGTATTTATATGAAAGCACCATGCCATACTCAGATAACAATATGTGTTTGTAAGTGTCAAATGCGTGAACACTTTGGTCACATCAAGTAATCCGATAGCGTTAAACTATTTCACTCCAGTCAACATTCTTGGTGCGCGAGTAACCATTATAAAATTATAAGTCTAGGGTTCCACAAAAGAAAGATGAGAATTGTTTGAACTACAAAAATTGAAAGGAAATCCTATAATAAGTTCTAATAAACCATTTTAACGATAATCTCAAGAATTATAAGAGGGAATTTCTGGGCTTTTCGTGGCATTAATTAAAGAATTGATCGTTCTTACGCTGACTTAAATTGATCCATTAATTCTTTGGTCCGTATTGTTGTGTAAGCTTAGAATACTTCCCAGTTTCAGCCCTCCCCTCCACCCAGACGCCACCCACCGCCCCCAGGACCAATCTCGCCTCCACTGAAGCATTTCCCAATGTCTTCAAGTTGTTGAATGCTCAAATCCCAATAAATCTCTCCTAATCCTCTCAGAGTCTTGGCGTGGAATTTACAAAGTTGTTATCTGCGTCTCCTTCAGTGTCTCCTACAGTGCCCCTTGGTTCATTGGCTTTCTGTTGACAGTGTGGTGGGCTATGGGTCTTTGGTCAGGGTGCACGGGATTAGGTCAGGGTACAGGGGATTAGGTCAGGGTGCAGGAAAGTAGGTCAGGTGGCAAACGTTAAAATATGGTTCAAGGGATTAGGTGAGGGTGCTAAGGATTAAGACAGGGTGCAGTGGAACAGTTCAGGGTGCAGGGGATTTCAAGGGGCAGCAGAGTATATCACGGGATTGAGTCAGAGTGAAGGGGGAAATAGGTCAGACTGCAGGGGATTAGGTCAGGGTGCAGGGGATTTGATCAGGATGCAGGGGATTATGTCAAGTTACAGGGGATTTGATCAGGATGCGGGGGATTAGGTCAAGATACAGGGGATTTGGTCAGGATGCAGGGGATTAGGTCAAGATACAGGGGATTTGATCAGAATGCAGGGGATAAACTCACGGTGCAGTGGATTTGGTCAGGGTGCAGGGGATTTGGTCAGGGTGCCGGGTAATTGGTCAGAATGCAGAGGATTTGGTCTGGGTAGAAAGGTTTAATTTGGGGGATGCAATGACTTAAGATAAGCTTGTATATTGATCCCTCAGTCTTTGGTTGTTTAAAAAAAAATGAAACATGCACTGTTTGACCTTCGTTATAAGATGTTCATAGCTATTATTCATGAACTATCATGCAGTTCATTTTTACTATTGAATTAGGTTTTACATCTATTTTACGACAGATCTCGTTATGACGCAACCATGAAATGCTTTTCTCAGACAGTGAAATCTTTAATTTGGAACAAAGATTATACAAGGATAATCGAAAGCGTCAACAGCTCTAATGCGTGTGTCGTTTATGTCATTATAAGTGAAGCAAGTACGACTGAGCGACACAGTTTGTTCCGAGTCTGATCAAAGCTGTCAACCTAATGATGACATGTCATTAAAGTGGACTTCTGGTGGTGGCGGCAGATGGTGGAAAGTAAACAGATCAGTGTGTATGTGTGTGTGCATCGTGATAAGTTGAGCTGCTGGCTCAGATCAGTGCTTCTCAAACTTGTCCGTCGTGACAGTAGATGTAGGCCCTATTTACGGCAGTAGAAATATCTCAAGATGAAAAAACATAGTTTAGAATTATGATTTTTAACTGGCAGAGGCGCCGCCTTCGGTGGTATTTACTCTAACGGTGCCTCAAGTTGGTTATATTTAGAATCCCTGAGAGCATTCTGGGAAAATCATTTGATTTTATAATAGTGTTTTATGATTGATATTTAGTGTGGCCAATTTTACTTGTCCTTCGCCACAACTGGGGCTGTTTCGGGAACAGGTTGCCCACCTTGGTCCAGGAATGATTATCCAATAATGAAACGTTTCGCAACGGTCAGACGTCAAGTAAATTAAGCGTCAGTTCAAACGATCAAATTAGCTTCAAATTGCGTCACATTTTTGTATGAACGCACTATTTTGTGCGTATGAACGCACGATTTTGTGCGTGTTTTCTTTTTTTTTTTTTTTTTTTTTTCTTTTTGTGACAAAGATGAGAATTTGATCAAATCGTAATTTGCAATTGTGACAAGGCTTCATACAAAAATTGCATCAAATGCAAGATCGAAAAATTGGATCGTGTGAACTGACGCTAGCACTCAGCACATTGTTATCATGCAATGAGCAAAGCTGTCTCACGCACCTTGCACAGGAAAGACGTTCATTTTTGTGCACCAAACAAAACGTTACATCAAACGTTCATGACCGACTTAGCCGCAGCACAAAAACATGATTTATATAAAATAAATAATTGTATAGTTCATATAAGCAAAAAAAAATATAATAAACAATAACAAAATGGGTCTCCCGATGCAAGACATTTCACAAATCCTTCATAACTACCGACATCGCACAACCTGTGTCACACAACTTATGACACACAACTCATGACACACAACTCATGACACATTACACATGACATGCCATTTAGGACACACTACATGGAAGTACTTCATTAAGGATTGACATGATTCAATGAAGAAAAAGAGATTTATCTTAAACGAATCGTTATCACTATGCCAAATGATGTCATCATCACTAGAAACCATAATATACTACACCGTATCCTCCAGCCATATAAAAACTTGGTCCCATCTCCCATCTCTATAAAAAAAAATTAGGTCCCATCTCCTGGCTTTGTCTTTATCTCCCGTGTATTATGTTTCTTACAAGTCTCCTCGAATCTCCTGCTAGTAGTCTCTTGTAGCTCCCTGCCGTCTGCCCCCAACCACCCCGCCTCCCACCACCTTTCACCACCGACCAGGATCGCCTTTGATCTCCTAATGACTGGCTGGTTTTAACATCATCTTTAACATGACTTTAGTGTCATGTCATGTGACAATCAGCCCCTGACTCCCGGGTCTGGCACTCTCATCTCCGTGCCGTCCGTTTGATCTTCTGGAGAACTTTCCTATGGAACTGTATGATGACTATTGATTGCCGACTTGCCTTGGGCGATAGCAGCCCTCTTTCACACACACACACACACACCATTTTTTTCTCCTCTTCTGCTTCATAATTAGCACGTGGACCAAACTGCTTGGATGGAGCTCGGGGCGCTGTCTCCCTTTCTTGTTGTCGTCCCCGACCCCCCGGGGCCGGCAGGAGCTGATCAATGATCAGCAGGATCTGCGGGATCCAGCGAGATTTGCCAAGTTGTGGACTGGAACATGTTGGTACCTGACCGGGGAGGGACAGGGGTGGGGCGGGGGGATGGGGGCTTATTACCCATCGGTGATTCTTTGTGTACAGATTTAAAATCTCTTTGAAGATAATTAATTTCATTTCTATTATTAGTTTCATTTTCAAATGGCAAGTTTTCTTTAATAATGATATTAACTTAAAAGTAATTTGGGTGGGGGTGTGGGGGGGGGGGGTTGTTTACTTGAATCTAACTATGGCACAGAAACATGTGCCTGGTTTCTCTAGTGACCTCATTATCACACGCAAATACTTTATAAGCTTGGTCATCTAACCAGGGTTTCTTTCAGCTATATCTCCGGGGAAGTCAACTGCACCCCACCCCCCTTCTTTCGGAGCAAAAATAGGTACAACAATAAAACAAAGTATATTTTATAAAACAAATATCCATTTTAAAAAGAATATTAGCTGGTGTCATAAACCGAATATAATTAGTGGAATCAATGAAATATCGCTACGCTCGATACTTTTGATGATCCGTATATTTAAGGACAATCTTCTTAGACGCTTACGTTATTCGATTATAAATATCGCAATGTTTCGAAAATTTGCCGATTATGAGCAGAAATATTACTTCCCATTCGCATTTATCTGTATTTTTAATTAATTATTATTTTTTCTTTTTTTTTTGCAAACTCAACTCAACACAAACACTGTATTAAAGTACAAATTGCTTCAATTTTAAGGTCTATAATTTGAATAGAGTTCTCACTAAGTGTCAATCGTGAGCAATCTTTTTATGTTTTCAAATTATGTTTTACAATAATAGCACGAGATTTTAAACTAGGGAATGGTTTAAATTAAAAATTGAATGATGGCCTTATGCTTTAAAAATATAGTTTTTATTAGCAACAGAGTATCTTTCAGCTATCTCTCAGAAAGGGGGGGGGGTTCATTTTTACGCCCCAATCCAACTATGAAACTCATTATTTTCAACCAATTAATACCATCTAAGCCCATATTTGCCCCCCCCCCGCGCTAGTCTGGCGCCCCGGGACGTATGTCCCATCTGCCACCCCTTAGCTACGCCTCTGGCAACTGGCACTGCCCTCCCCCGAAAATCATAAAGTGGCTGTAACATCCTGAGATGATATATTTATTTTCAAAATAAATGATCTCATTTAATTTTTAGTCGGACAAGATTGGCTTAGGCATGGGGAAAAAAGGACTATATAGATGTGTCACAAAGTATGTGTCACAAAGTATGTGTCACAAAGTATGTGTCACAAAGTATGTGTCACAAAGTATGTGTCACAAAGTATGTGTCACAAAGTATGTGTCACAAAGTATGTGTCACAAAGTTCTGCTAGAAGAAGGTGATGTGTCACAAAGTATGTGTCACAAAGTTCTGCTAGAAGAAGGTGATGTGTCACAAAGTATGTGTCACAAAGTATGTGTCACAAAGTATGTGTCACAAAGTATGTGTCACAAAGTATGTGTCACAAAGTATGTGTCACAAAGTATGTGTCACAAAGTATGTGTCACAAAGTATGTGTCACAAAGTATGTGTCACAAAGTATGTGTCACAAAGTTCTGCTAGAAGAAGGTGATGTGTCACAAAGTATGTGTCACAAAGTTCTGCTAGAAGAAGGTGATGTGTCACAAAGTATGTGTCACAAAGTATGTGTCACAAAGTATGTGTCACAAAGTATGTGTCACAAAGTATGTGTCACAAAGTATGTGTCACAAAGTATGTGTCACAAAGTATGTGTCACAAAGTATGTCACAAAGTTCTGCTAGAAGAAGGTGATGTGTCACAAAGTATGTGTCACAAAGTTCTGCTAGAAGAAGGTGATGTGTCACAAAGTATGTGTCACAAAGTATGTGTCACAAAGTTCTGCTAGAAGAAGGTGATGTGTCACAAAGTTCTGCTAGAAGAAGGTGATGTGTCACACAGTTCTGCTAGAAGAAGGTGATGTGTCACAAAGTTCTGCTAGAAGAAGGTGATGTGTCACAAAGTTCTGCTAGAAGAAGGTGATGTGTCACAAAGTTCTGCTAGAAGAAGGTGATGTGATATCACATAAGGGCATGTGTCACAAAGTTCTGCTAGAAGAAGGTGATGTGATATCACATAAGGGCATGTGTCACAAAGTTCTGCTAGAAGAAGGTGATGTGATATCACATAAGGGCATGTGTCACAAAGTTCTGCTAGAAGAAGGTGATGTGATATCACATAAGGGCATGTGTCACAAAGTTCTGCTAGAAGAAGGGGATGTGATTCACTCCAATATATCATATAAGGACATGTGTCATAAAGTTCTGCTAGAAGAAGGGGATGTGATTCACTCCAATATATCACATAAGTACATGTGTCATAAAGTTATGCTAGAAGAAGGGGATGTGATTCACTCCAATATATCACATAAGGACATGTGTCACAAAGTTCTGCTAGAAGAAAGGGATGTGATTCACTTCAATATATCACATAAGTGCATGTGTCATAAAGTTCGGCTAGAAGAAGGGGATGTGATATCACATAAGGACATGTATCACAACGGCTTCGGTTGCAGCTTGTTTAGCCAATATGTGATTTTTAAATCTCTGGCCCTCTGACAGGCGGAGAAAACATAAGGGGAGTGGGGTCGGGAGGTGGGGAGTCGTTTGAATATTTGATTGGTGTCAGGGTTTGATATGAGGAAAGACCGGGTGTTTATAGAATAATATTGCGGCGATTAGGTTGTGGCAGTGTCAGGTCATCATTTATGGGGACATGGCATTAATATAGGAATTGCTTTTGTCTGCAGGTGTACCTTTAATTCGAATGACCGTCGATGGTAGAACGGTTTCAGAGTGGTAGAATGGTTTTAGAGTGGTAGAATGAGATCAGGATAGTAGAATGGGTTCAGGATGGTAGAATGGTTTCAAGATGGCATAATGGTTTCAGGATGGTAGAATGGTTTAAGAATGGTTGAATGGTATTAGAATGTTTTTGGTAGAATGGGTTCAGGATGGTAGAATGGGTTCAGGATGGTAGAATGGGTTCAGGATGGTAGAATGGGTTCAGGATGGTAGAATGGGTTCAGGATACATTCTACATCTGAAAAAAAAATCCAGTTGTGACGTTTTTCTCAAAACCTTGAATAAAAATGCCCAACACAGAAACTCACGAGTTCCATCACAATAAGTATAACATCTTCTCTATCACGCAATCAAACCGAGGCCAGGGCCGGAGTCTATCACACACGAACATGTCACTGCTAGCTATCAGCAGACATTCTAGCCCCTGGCACATGACATGCAGACGTACTTAATTGAACAGCGGCCAGTTATCAGCTCTTGAAACACAAATTATGACATGGGGGAGGGGGGATACAATTCAGTTTGGGCCTGTCTGCAAATGACAGTTATCTCCGACTTGTTTCCCTTGGCCAATGATTTTATAAAGGTTACAAAACAGGAGAATATATTGCTACATCTCCGTCTAAGACTAAACCTTACCGCACACTGTATTGCTACATTTCCCTACAAGATCCAACCTTACTTCCTAATATGTTGCTACATTTCCCTACAATATCCAATGTTACCTCACAATATGTTGCTAAAGTTCCCTACAAGATCTAACCTTACCTCACAATATGTTGCTACACTTTCCTACAATAATCAACCTTACCTCCCAATATGTTGCTACATTTTCCTACAAGATCCAACCTTACCTCCCAATATGTTGCTACATTTTCCTACAAGATCCAACCTTACCTCCCAATATGTTGCTACATTTTCCTAGAAGATCCAACCTTACCTCCCAATATGTTGCTACATTTTCCTACAAGATCCAACCTTACCTCCCAATATGTTGCTACATTTTCCTACAAGATCCAACCTTACCTCCCAATATGTTGCCACATTTTCCTACAAGATCCAACCTTACCTCCCAATATGTTGCTACATTTTCCTACAAGATCCAACCTTACCTCCCAATATGTTGCTACATTTTCCTACAAGATCCAACCTTACCTCCCAATATGTTGCTACATTTTCCTACAAGATCCAACCTTACCTCCCAATATGTTGCTACATTTTCCTACAAGATCCAACGTTACTTCCCAATATGTTGCTACATTTTCCTACAAGATCCAACCTTACCTCCCAATATGTTGCTACATTTTCCTACAAGATCCAACCTTACTTCCCAATATGTTGCTACATTTTCCTACAAGATCCAACCTTACCCCCCAATATGTTTCTACATTTTCCTACAATAATCAAACCTTACCTCTCAATATGTTGTTACATTTTCCTACAAGATCCAACCTTACATCCCAATATGCTGCTACATTTTCCTACAAGATCCAACCTTACCTCCCAATATGTTGCTACATTTTCCTACAAGATCCAACCTTACCTAAACATTTAAACAAAAAAATGGAGTAAAATGGCACACACCTTCCTCTGGTCGCCCAATTATATCATGGTGGCCCAATTATATCATGGTGGCCCAATTATATCATGGTGGCCCAATTAAATCATGGTGGCCCAATTATATCATGGTGGCCCAATTATATCATGGTGGCCCAATTATATCATGGTGGCCAAATTATATCATGGTGGCCAAATTATATCATGGTGGCCCAATTATATCATGGTGGCCCAATTATATCATGGTGGCCCAATTATATCATGGTGGCCCAATTATATCATGGTGGCACAATTATATCATGGTGGCCCAATTATATCATGGTGGCCCGTGTCATTGTAAGATTATTTCTTCAAGAATATATCTTTGTTTAATCTTTACTGAGGAACTGTCACTAACACTCTATCTTTAATATGTAACATAGTCATATGCAGTCGTCCTAGTTGCTCGAGATGTCGTTTGATATCCATGGCAGTAGTTCTACGGTTGTTAAGTCCTGCTTTACAGTAAATACACATTATCTCCTCATCTCCTTTACCTAAACTGGACTTACAGTAAATACACATTATCTCCTCATCTCCTTTACCTAAACTTGACTTACAGTAAATACACATTATCTCCTCATCTCCTTTACCTAAACTTGACTAAATACACATTATCTCCTCATCTCCTTTACCTAAACTTGACTTGCAGTAAATACACATTATCTCCTCATCTCCTTTACCTAAACTTGACTTACAGTAAATACACATTATCTCCTCATCTCCTTTACCTAAACTTGACTTACAGTAAATACACATTATCTCCTCATCTCCTTTACCTAAACTTGACTTACAGTAAATACACATTATCTCCTCATCTCCTTTACCTAAACTTGACTTGATCTCAAACACGCTAACTACCCCCAGTACTTGAATTTCCACTGAGCGCACCAACTATTCCTAGGCACTTTGACCACTCCTAGTAGGCACCCTAACCACTCCAAGGCACCCTAACCACTCCCAAGCACCCTCACCACTCAAATAGCACAGTAACTACTCCTAGGCACCCCAACCACTCCAAGGCACCCCCACCACTCCAAGGCACCCCAACCACTCCAAGGCACCCCAACCACTCCAAGGCACCCCAACCACTCCAAGGCACCCCAACCACTCCAAGGCACCCCAACCACTCCAAGGCACCCCAACCACTCCAAGGCACCCCAACCACTCCAAGGCACCCCAACCACTCCAAGGCACCCCAACCACTCCAAGGCACCCCAACCACTCCAAGGCACCCCAACCACTCCAAGGCACCCCAACCACTCCAAGGCACCCCAACCACTCCAAGGCACCCCAACCACTCCAAGGCACCCCAACCACTCCAAGGCACCCCAACCACTCCAAGGCACCCCAACCACTCCAAGGCACCCCAACCACTCCAAGGCACCCCAACCACTCCAAGGCACCCCAACCACTCCAAGGCATCCAGGTCATTTAAACTACGGTACCTTTCACTTTCATCACGCCTGCTGATAGGTTATAAGGGCCATAATCATAGGCTAGGTAGGCACCGCGAGCTTATCTCCCCTGCCTTCATAATAATAGGCTATTTGCTTGAGCCTGGTGATGCTCCCCCCTTAGCTCATCCAGAGAGCAAGATTGTAGCAGGAGTTTGTGTCTAACGCTAATTGATTTAAATTGCAACTATTTTCTCTTTGTGTGACGAAGCAAGTCGCGGTGAATAGACGTAGCTTTTAAAAAAAAACATTTTAAAGGTATGAACAAAAATGACTGGCACTCATTAGTTTAAGTGGTGCAAAGTCAGCGACATGTTAAACCATGATCAACCCAGGCAGTTACACATCACACATGTTGCTACACGTCATCTCTGAACAGTGGGAATTGTCCGTTTAGGAAAGGATGGGTGAAAGGATGAATGGTCAGTTCAGGAAAGGATGGATGATCTGTTTGGGAAAGAATGGATGGTCAGTTTGGGAAAGGATGGATGGTCAGTTTGGGATGAGATGGGTGGTCAGTTTGGGCATAGGATGTATAGTCAGTTTGGGGAAGGATGTATGGTCAGTTTGGGAAAGGGTGGATGGTCAGTTCAGGAAAGGATGGACGGTCACTTTGGTAAAGGATGGATGGTCAGTTTAGGAAAGGATGTATGGTCAGTTTGGGGAAGGATGGATGGTCAGTCCCGTATGTGAAAGGGTGGATTGTCAGTTTGTGAAAGGATGGATGGTCAGTTTGGGAAAGGATGGATGGTCAGTTCAGGAAAGGATGGACGGCGACTTTGGTAAAGGACGGATGGTCAGTTCAGGAAAGGACGGATGGTGACTTTGGTAAAGGATGGATGGTCAGTTCAGGAAAGGACGGATGGTCAGTTTGGGAAAGGATGGATGGTCAGTTCAGGAAAGGATGGATGGTCAGTTCGGGAAAGGGTGGACGGTGACTTTGGTAAAGGATGGATGGTCAGTTCAGGAAAGGATAGATGGTCAGTTCGGGAAAGGATGGATGGTCAGTTCAGGAAAGGATAGATGGTCAGTTCGGGAAAGGACGGATGGTCAGTTCAGGAAAGGACGGATGGTTAGTTCAGGAAAGGACGGATGGTCAGTTCAGGAAAGGACGGATTGTCAGTTCAGGAAAGGACGGATGGTCAGTTCGGGAAAGGGTGGATGACAAGGGAGATCCTTAAAGTTATGAAATGTTTGTAACATTGTTGAAATCAAGTCAAATATCCGCCATCGTGAAATTCTTCCCCATTGTGTGTGATCAGGAAATGTGTGTTTATCTGGCTGTCTAAGAGTTAATGGTTTGTTGTTAGTAAACGTGCCATGTCTTAATGGGACACACATTTACCAGAACCATTTTTTCCCTGCTAGGTAACATAACTCTATCAGAAGGGATCATTAGAAAACTGAAAGTAAAAATCTATATCTATATGCTTACTTCAGTGCTCACTTCAGTGCTTACTTTTGTGCTTACTTTTGTATTTACGTATGTGTTTTCTTCTGTGTTTACTTCTGAAGATTGTAATCTACCAGACGGAATACCGCGTCTACTTGAATATTAGATGAACAAGAGAACAATGGAATTTCTGCGTGTACACTAATCTTTTCATCATGTTTGTCCACTGATATTATCATGTCTGTGCTCTGATATTCTTAACATATTTTAATTTCTTCACTGATATTATCATGTCTGTGCTCTGATATTCTTAACATATTTGTTCACTGATACTATCACATCTTTACGCTGATATCTTATCATGTTTGTAAACTGATAGTGCTATCATCTTTGCACAATGATGTTATCATGTTTGTACCATAATGTTGTCATGTTTGTATTCTGGTATTCCAGGCTGATAGCAAGGAGGCTATGATGAGGGCGTGTCGAGAAAACACTGAGATATCATTATTTTCCTGTGTCCAGTTGCAAGAAGGTGAGAGTCCTCTCATTATTGGCATTAAAATATAATCCATGACTTCATCAAGCCGTTGGTGGTATCACTTAACCCTAGGCCCAGTTATACATATCACTTGACCCCAGGCCCAGTTGTATGTATCACTTGACCCTAGGCCCAGTTGGACGTATCACCTGACCCTAGGCCCAGTTGGACGTATCACTTGACCCTAGGCCCAGTTGGACGTATCACTTGCCCCTAGGCCCAGTTGGACATATCAATTTTATAAATGTCATATTATAATTAGTATCATACATCTAATATTAGAAGAAGTATGTGATACAATTTAAAATGTTTGTTATTTAAAAACTTGGTTTTGTACAAATATTTTAAACACAGAAAAGTTGACATATAAAAACATTTCATTGTTATTAATGTTATTTTTTCAACTTTTTTATTTCATTCATACCACTGAAATATTTCATTGGGAAATGGTGACAGCGGGCCGTCGAGCCTAAGCTCTTTATGCCCTCCCTGGCGCTCCCCCACACAAGCCAGGCGCCATGTTCCCCGACGCCGGACCGTGCGGGGGCATGCCAGAGAACCACCCGGGCGTGGACCGCCCTCACCCGCAATCACTCGATCAGGTTTGCTGATGGAGGCTCTCCCCACTCAGGAATGTCTGGTCGACCGAAAACGCTGCGTTTTAAGCGTTTGCAGTCCACTCTCCCAGGGGTCCGGATGGTACATTAACATCCTAATATCTCCCCCCACCCATCCCGGAGAAGCATCGGACGCCATCTAAGAGGAATTCTACTGTGGGTTTCCACCTCGCAACTAATTTGCAAATAGCTGGGACGAAACAGTTGACTAGTAGCAGCTTTCTCAGGGCTGCATATCTAGAATCATCGGCCTGAGACTTCCACCACAGTCTCTCGCCTCATATCCCTTAACGGCAACTTGTAATCATTCATACCACATGAACATGAAGCTGTCCATTCTGTATTATATTTAATTTTGCCAGCCTGTTGTTTTCTAATCGTTTTTCTAATTATTATCAGTGATATAATTTGCCCTTTGTCTACAGATGGAAACCAATGCTGCAGCAGGGCAAAGGGCACTTCCTGTGGTATTGTGTGCAGGGGCGTCTATCTCACTGGCAACAACAATTCCAAGCCAACCCGTATCACTCTGCAGCAGCACTGTGGCGTCCAAGATAAAAAAGTTGCAGACTGTGTCCTCAAGCAATGGCAGCCCCTTAATAGCAACACTCAAAAATGTGAGATCCTCACCTACAACAGTAGCCTGCTGTTCCTACTTTTGACTGTTCCTACTTTTGACTGTTCCTACTTTTGACTGTTCCTACTTTTGACTGTTCCTACTTTTGGCTGTTCCTACTTTTGACTGTTCCTACTTTTGACTGTCCCTACTTTTGGCTGTTCCTACTTTTGGCTGTTCCTACTTTTGGCTGGCACTACTTTGGGCTGGCACTACTTTTGACTGTTCCTACTTTTGGCTTTTACTACTTTTGGCAGTTTCTACTTTTGGCTTTTACTACTTTTGGCAGTTTCTACTTTTGATTGTTCCTACTTTTGATTGTTCCTACTTTTGGCTGTTCCTACTTTTGGCTGTTCCTACTTTTGACTGTTCCTACTTTTGGCTGTTCCTACTTTTGGCTGCTCCTACTTTTGGCTGTTCCTACTTTTGACTGTTCCTACTTTTGACTGCTCCTACTTTTGACTGTTCCTACTTTTGGCTGTTCCTACTTTTGGCTGTTCCTACTTTTGACTGTTCCTACTTTTGGCTGTTCCTACTTTTGTCTGTTCCTACTTTTGGCTGTTTCTACTCTTGACTGTTCCTACTTTTGACTCTTTCTACTTTTGGCTGTCCCTACTTTTGTTTGTTCCTACTTTTGACTGTTTCTACTTTTGGCTGTTTATACGTTTGACTGTTCCTACTTTTGACTGTTTCTACTTTTGGCTGTTCCTACTTTTGGCTGTTTCTACTTTTGACTGTTCCTACTTTTGGCTGTTCCTACTTTTGGCTGTTCCTACTTTTTAACTCGGTTTCATGCATGGAGCAAATCAATATTTATAGACGTCCTTTAATGGCTGACTTTCAAATGCTTGACATGATAGAAAAATTATACCTGTACCTACAACTCTTAAAGCAAAGCTCATTTTATGACTTTAAATAGTACAATAACATAAAAACTGATAAGTTATATACATCATTGGTCTGTTGTTGTTGTTGTTTTCCATTTGTATTGACTCTGATATAAATCAGACAGTTTATAAAATATTGGCTTTATATTATCCCCCAGATCTGCCATGTTGTGACAAGGCCCAGACCTTCAATTGTAAGACTACCTGTAAATCTGTGTTGAGGACCATCATGTCAGAAGATGACACCATAGAAGAGCTCATTAAAGTGTGCTCCCAACCCCAGCCAACTGTGAGTGCTCATCAAATATATTAGCTGCCATGTTGACAGGATCAAATACATTAGCTGCCATGTTGACAGGATCAAATACATTAGCTGCCATGTTGACAGGATCAAATGCATTAGCTGCCATGTTGACAGGATCAAATACATTAGCTGCCATGTTGACAGGATCAAATATATTAGCTGCCATGTTGACAGGATCAAATATATTAGCTGCCATGTTGACAGGATCAAATACATTAGCTGCCATGTTGACAGGATCAAATACATTAGCTGCCATGTTGACAGGATCAAATACATTAGCTGCCATGTTGACAGGATCAAATGCATTAGCTGCCATGTTGACAGGATCAAATGCATTAGCTGCCATGTTGACAGGATCAAATACATTAGCTGCCATGTTGACAGGATCAAATATATTAGCTGCCATGTTGACAGGATCAAATATATTAGCTGCCATGTTGACAGGATCAAATACATTAGCTGCCATGTTGACAGCATCAAATACATTAGCTGCCATGTTGACAGGATCAAATACATTAGCTGCCATGTTGACAGGATCAAATACATTAGCTGCCATGTTGACAGGATCAAATACATTAGCTGCCATGTTGACAGGATCAAATATCTTAGCTTAGCTGCCATGATCAAATATCTTAGAATAATAAATGCATCCATCACGGGACTGATCTCTTGTACCAACACACCAGAGAAAGCTAGAAGGGAAAACAAATAAATTCAGCTTTTCGGCACAATATCACCATATGGAATTAATCAAATACTCTCTAGCTAAGGATACTCAATTTCCCTGTATTTCTTTTCTTATTTCTTATATTTTAAATATCTCCAAAATATTTTTGTCCGTTAAGATCGTATTTTTCACAGTAATAATACATACATTCTTTTACTGCCTGAAATCTTAGTTTTGGAAAATCCAACTCCCGGCAACAACAATGGCGATCACTTAATTGTTTAACTAGTTTCTATATCTTGTTGTGTTGTCATTTGTCCTGTCTGCAGAGGAAGGCTCATAGTCAAAACGTTCTTCTCTTATTGTCCTTTCTTTTGATTCAAGCTTCCACATACATTATTCTACCATTTCCCTCAATATCTTAGCTTTTCTGGCATGTTGACAGGATGAAATATAAGCGATTTGCTACAAAAATGAAACTTTGCTACAACTATGATACATATCATGAGCTTCTGGCAACTGGATAATGTTTTAATAAATGCATAATAATTTTATTTTGTCATCCAAAATACGACCGGAATTAAAATCATTACTGATTATTTTTTAGGATCCCTTCTGGCAGTGTTTTCTAAGTAACCCCGGCAGTAAGAAAAATGAGACCACTCCAATGTATCGCATCGACAACGCCAAGCTGCAATGTTGTGGTAAAGCTTCATCAAATCGATGCCGAGATCTGTGCACACAGGTACTTTTGAATCATGTCTGATCAACTAGCAATGTTCAATGAAACTGATTGATCAACTACTAGCACTATTCAATGAAACTACAGTGGTACCTCAAGATACGAAGTTAATTCGTTCCTTAACCTTGCTCGTACATCAATTTGCTCGTATCTCAAAACAATTTTGCCCATTGAAATTAATAGAAATGCCATTAATCCGACCAGCCCCAAAATACCACCCCAGTTATTTTTGTTATGTGTTTTTTAAGAAGAAAAATGTATTTATAGATGACAAGTATTGTATAAAAACATAATAAATGAGAATGTAAAAAAATAAACTGATTTTATAAAGTGTATTTACCTTGGAAATCAGCCGACTTGAGCTAATGGAAGATGCTGGCGAAGGTGTAGGGTGGAGTAGATAGGCGAAGACGCTTCACTTCGTTCACTTTCTCATTACACTCTTAATGCTACACTTTATCCCTAAACTTAATGGGACTTAACTAAACTTCACTGAACTTAATTGAACTTAATAAATGCTACCATACAATTTTTTGTTACTTTTGCTTAATTTCCGTCACTGCAGCCGGCCGACCCGCTGATCCGGTTCCTCGTATCTCAAATATTTCTCGTATCTCAAAGCAAAACATGGCTCGCTTAACCGCTCGTATCTAAAAGCGAAACATCGTTTGCTCGATGGTTTGTATCTCAAAAAACTCGTATGTTAGGGCACTCGTATGTCGAGGTACCACTGTAGTTACATATTGACTAAATGGACACTCGAAATTTCAATGAGCCATTGTCATTTTGTTCAAATGTTTTCTCATGTTTTGTGTTTAAGACCTACAAGAAAGGCTGGTCCTACCATTCTGAGTTTGAGAGCAGCTGCTCTTACATCCAGCCTGTATCCACAGTAGAAGCAAGCATGCATAATTGTCTGACTGATGGTAAGAAAAAAAACTGTCTACACAATGATAGTTTGTTATAAAAATAAAAATCGATATTAAAATAAAAATTGTTTTAAAAATTTAAGAAAAAAACATCCATAATGGACTTTTGTTTTTTTGTATGATGTGTCTGGAGACATACCATTGTACCATGGCATGAAAACTCAGCATAATTTAATTTTTTTTTTAAAATTCTTACATCAATATTCGGACTTGTCTCAATGCCCAACAAGTAGCTAAAGATTCTTTCTTTCTTCCTGCAGTTGACCAGCCTTGCAAACTGGGTTGCACTGGTTTATCATTCTGTGGCAACTTTAACCACAGACCGACTGAGCTGTTTCGAAGTTGTACCCCAGAGGCTGATGAAGCAGCCCAGAAAGTCTACAACAGTTGGAAGAAAGGTGTCATACATCTCTCCCAGATGACAATTCCAGTTAAAGGTCAGCTCAAAATTCATTTTTTATTTAGGTCTTCCACTACCACCCCATTTTATCACTGTCACTCCATGTGCCGAATGACACCCCACATTCCCACTGCCAACCCATGTTAACACTGACATACCATTTGCCAACTGCCACCCCATTTGCCAACTGCCACCCCATTTTCCAACTGCCACCCCGTGTTAGCACTGTCACCCCATATGCCAACTGACACATCATTTTTCCACTGCCAACCAATGTTAACACTGCCACCCTAATCACCAAATGCCACCCATATTCCCTCTGAAACCCCATGTTCCCTCTGAAACCCCATGTTCCCTCTGAAACCCCATGTTCCCTCTGAAACCCCATGTTCCATGATTATAAGGTCTGCCCTAGTAGATTATAAGCTCTGCCATAGTAGATTATACGCACTGACCTAGTAGATTATAAGGTCTGCCCTAGTACTAATAGATTATAAGGTCTGCCCAGTAAATTATAAGCTCTGTCCTAGTAGATTATAAGCAATGCCCTAGTAGATTATAAGGTCTGCCCTAGTAAATTATAAGGTCGCCCTAGTAGATTATAAGCAATGCCCTAGTAGATTATAAGGTCTGCCCAGTAAATTATAAGCTCTGCCCTATTAGATTATAAGCAATGCCCTAGTAGATTATAAGGTCTGCCCTAGTAAATTATAAGGTCTGCCCTAGTAGATTATAAGCTCTGTCCTAGCAGATTATAAGCACTGCCCTAGTAGATTATAATTATAAGCACTGCCCTTTTAGATCATCTCCACAACTCATGTATCGATCTCTCCACCAGATATCAGTCAGTGCAAACCTGCCATGTGGAAAGCTATAGCTTGTGCCTTGGAGATCAAGCCCTGCAGCACACAGCAGAGTCTAATAACCTTGTGCAAGTAAGTGACATGTGACATCTGACTAGATGAATGACATGTGATGGCTGATTAGACAAATGACATATGACAGCTGATTAGATGAATGACATGTGACAGCTGATTAGATGAATGACATGTGACATCTGATTAGAGGAATGACTGTGACATCTGATTAGAGGAGTGACATGTGACAGCTGATTAGACTAAATTTTAATGAATTAAAAATTTAGTAAGTGGATTTCAGCAACTTATATATTACAGTGAATTTAATTTAGTTAAATTCTCCTTAAATTTAAATTGTAGTTTCTTAAGTGTAATTTGTTAAATGTGAAATTGGATCTGATTGCATCCCCCCCATTTTCAGGGAGGATTGTCTGCTTATTCTCAACCAGTGTGTGAATCCCAGCATGCTGACAGGGGAGCAAACTGTACCAGCACTGTGCAATGCTCTCCCTTCTAAGAATTTAGCAGGGGCCTGTGTCTCTATGGATCAGTATCTTGGTATGACATTTTATGAATTTGTTTCGAATTTTTAAATCTAAATCAAGTTTTGTTTCTTCACTCCTTGTTGATTCCTCCTTTTTTTGTGTGTGACCTTTTCAACATTTTATTTTTTTGTTCTTTTCATTCTCCCGATTTATTCTGTAACTTAACTGGTCAGACTAAAGCCATTTCTGTAAAGAAAAGTTACGAGTCCCTGGAGTATTCCAACTTTGGTGCTTGAGGTCTTCGGTGAGTTTCACCCCATGTTTACTTTCTTCTCAAGAATAACGGCAATACTGGGCTACCACCTAGTTTTTAACCCATCGCTGGCAATGACCCTGGATAAATTTGCACCCGCGAACCACTTGGTCAAAAAGTATCATCATAGAGCCAACCAGTTCTATCATCATTAAATGCTCCCTTTTCATCCATTGAATACTGCATCTTAGAATAAAAAGATCCTTTGGATTTTTTCACATTTCAGAATTTTTATATTAAATAAGTTTCTCATTAATACATTAAGTTTTCTTTCCATTTCTCATTTCAAAATTGTATAAATTATCCTCAAGAACCATTCTTTAAAACAATGGCTTATCTCACAAAAGTTTATTGATGAAATGAAAGCTGGAAACAAAATTTTTAATTATTTTTAGTCTGGCAGAAAAATGAATTTTTAAAAAAAATAAATAAATTGTTTTTGCTTCAGTTGAGAGTCCTTATAATAACAGACTGGAGGTGAGACATCCATGCAACCCAAACCCTTGTGCTGGTGATGAAGTTTGTTTGGTGAGGAGGAGGAAGTGTAAGGATTCTCATGACTGTCATCTATATGTGTGTCATAAAGGTCAGTAAATATGTGTGTCATAAAGTTTATTCCTAATGAGTGCTGTTAAGTTAATTAGTCTATGAGTGTCCATGCGTATGTCATAAAGTTCAGTCTGTGGGAGTCATTATGTGTGACATAACTATCAGTCCACATTTGACATGGGCTTGTCTTAAACACAACTCCACAATTGTCCTCATTTAACTGATAGAAATATAAAAACAATATACCGTACAACAAAGAATATTGTTGTATTTCTGCCTGAAACCTCCTGCTTGCCTTAAATTGAATCATTTTTACGACTCTTATGTATTGTTACTTAAATTTGAACAACATAAATATAATTTTCATTAACAACAAAACAATGATGGGTTTTTGGAATTTCAATATTCTAATGGTCATTATTCTTGTTCAGGCTTTCTTAAAATGAAAAGGATTTAGACAAATTAAGAAATCTTTCTAAAATTTTGTGTGTTATTATTTTTAGTGTTTAGAATCTTTTCATCTTTAAATGTGCTTAATTTCCCAAAACATTGTTGAGGTCACAAACAATATATAAAAATAAAATGTCAATATTTTTATTTCTGCAGCTTGTCCATTGGGTCAGGTGTCCAAGGTGCTTGTACCCAAAGGCACTGATGTCAGGCTGGCCAACCATGACACTGACCACTCCAGCCAAGAGGACTGTTACCTGGCATGCCACTGCGGCAGTCGAGGTGTGGTAGAGAATTGCAAACCTCTCACGTGTATGAAAAGAGATGCTTGTGTTATGGGCCATGACAACAGTAGAGGTGATCTGTTTAAATTTTTCTTTGTTTTCGTGCCAACTTAAACTAATGCCCTGATAAGTTTTATGTGAGTTTCTAATATCACAACATGTTTTTTTAAAAATGATTCTGTTAAATTTTATGTAGTATGAAAATTTCATGTGTTTATATTTATCGTATCATGAAAATTAAATGAAACTTGTGACTTTTAGGGAAAAAAGACTTTACATAGATCTGTTCCTCCACAGAACATGGTGTTCAATTTTCAGTGGATGGGAGCAAATGCATGTGCTTTTCTGGCAAGTTGTTATGTGCTAGAAGAACATGTCAGCCAGATAACCAATCTCCTCTCTACACTGGTAATATTTTCAAATGTATTTGATAGTGATAGTAAATATTTCTTTGTATCCCAAAATTTCTAGCAATCTTATATCTAAGCTTCAAACATTATGAAGCATTAATTAATTATATTGGTATTTGTTATTTTGTGAAAATAATCCAATAAAGTATCCGTTTTCCATCAGGAATGCCAGGCAATTGTCCCACCGAGTACGAGCCTGTGTGTGGAGCCAATGGTAAAACCTACCCTAACATGTGCATGGCTAAGTGTGCAGGCGTGTCAAACATCAAAGCTCACAAGGCGTGCAGTGATGAAGATGTGTGTGCCCATAAACTTTGTCCTGTAGGTTCACGGTGTGTGCCACGACCTCAGTTGTGTCTCAACGATATGCACGGAGATTACTGTCCCCAGTTTGAATGTGGTGAGTCTAGATAACGGCAACTTGAAGCTACATGTAAGTTAGTTTATTTACTTCTTTAATGAAATCTAAATGTTGTGTCTGCCATTTTCTTTCAGTAATTGCGAGTGGAATTTGTAATGGTCATCACCATGACCCTGTCTGTAGTAGCACTGGGGAAGAGTTTTCAAACACTTGCCTTTTGTATGCGCACGGAAGAACCCTTGGATACAGAGGACATTGTCAGGTAAAATTGTTTTATGTAGATTGACATATCTGAACAGAAACTGCTGGTCGCCCTTAGTTAACTTTAATATAATATATAATCATCTTTTGGTCAGATTAAAAATTTATAAGAGTGATAGACTGCGATAAAGCTTTAAATTACAATAATTAGACACAAACAGAATACATGTAAACATATAATATTATTTAAATTTATACGTATTTAAATGTTGTTTTTTGTACTGATGAAGGCATTTGCCGAAACGTTTACATTTGTATTTAGTAAAATAATCATTCAAAGCTGAACATATATTGTTCTATTTACACAAATTGTTTGTGTTTAATTAATGTCAAATCTGTATCGTGGCTTAGACTAGTTTAGTGGTGTTCAACCATTTTAAACCAACAGACCATGAAAAAATGACAAATAATTTCCTGGCCACTTAGGCATAAATAGAAACAATTTTTTATTTTAAAATAACTTACTTCTGACGGTCGTCTCTTGATGTTTGGATAAAAAAGAAGATATGATTCAACAAATTATTCCTTTTCGTGTTTTTATTTTCTTCAGAATTCTTGTTCCACCACTGGAGTCGTGTGCGGTCATGATGGAGAGACCTACACCAATGAATGTGCCGCCTGGGCAGCAAGGGTTACTGTGGACTACACGGGGAAATGCAAAGCCTTTGGAAATCTCACAGGTAGTAAATAGTGTCTGCTCTGGTCTGACGTTTAATAACATTATTGTACTATTATTAATTATAATTTACAAATCAATGTCATGGCAGTAGTTTACTTGATATTTTGTAATTTCCTTCTTGTTGTTGCATTGCATGTCATTTTATGATTCTGGATTAAGAGATTTGTCATATTTTTATAATTTAAAAAATGACTGTGAAGTACCGTTAACAAATAGTATTTTTCTGAAGGTTATACAGGAAAGACAACTACCTGTAATCAAGTTGACTGCCCACCACTACAACCTAGTAACTGTAATGGCATCACGCCACCTGGAGGTTGTTGTCCCATCTGTGGTAAGTGCTAAATTATCTAACAAGACAAGGGTTTTCACTTCCTCATATCTTAAAACCTTACTTAACCTAGCCTACTTTTGATGTAACCACCCTCTCAGATACCTAAACCAAGGGGCATACATCTGTTTAGCAACTTGCATGTTTTTATTTTTAAAAAGAAATAAAAGGATCTTTGATCAAAATCACAGCAAATTAAAATCACAATTTTAAAAAAAAAAATCAATAAAATTCTATATAGAATTACCCATTTCATTTTCACAAGTTCACTGCGATCATTCACTGAATATTTATTGAAACGAAAAAAGACGAATTCATCCATTGAAATTCATTGTTAGGTGAGAGTTATTCATTTACTTCTCAATTATATCTTTAATAGCGGCACAGCTACGGCTGTTGTGGGACCCTCGACTCATGACAGTAGCTGCCAATCACAGTAAATCTAAAATAATCTCAGCCATGGATGTGCTCAGCAGTTTGTCTGATCATGTGACTGTGTTAGAATGTGATGTCTTTGGTTATATCAGTATCAATGGGGAGCTTATTGTCATCCTAGGACCATCAGTTTCACAGCCAACGGCACTCCAGGTACTTAAACTGATCATAGTTTTTCTTATCTTTAATTTATCATTTTATATTTATACTTAATTACAACTACAAGGAACAATAAAAAATAAATGTAGGAAAAATGATAGAAAAAGCGATAAAATATTTTATACTTTTATTTAATAGTTATTGATTTCTTCAGTTCTTAATATCCCATGTGTAATTAAATTTTAACGTGACTTTTCTAATTCAGCCTAATAGTGATTTGTTTTTTTACTTCAAAATTAATGTTACTTTAATAAACGTAAAATAAACATAACATAACTAATATATTAAAAAAAATATATTTTTGTATACGCTTTTATCCATTCGATGACCAGGTGGAGGCATGCCAGAATGAAGCTGAGAGGATCCATAATTTGATCCATATGGGAAGCCCAAACATTGCATCCTACCTTACTCTGTCACCATTCCTCCTTGTGTCCATGGAGCGGTCAACAGTCAGTCTGACCGTCATGCTGGACACAACTTATCAGTCACTGCAAGACATGGGGGACAACAACTCATCAGGAAACATTCAGCTGACATCAGGGTTATTCATCTTGATATTCTTTCAATGTATTAAATTATGGAATGCTTCAGTACAATTGTGACACACATCATTTCCAGATAGGGCTCATCTTCCGTAATAATTTAATACCAAGATATGAAAACTCAATTGTTATCTAACATACAGTTTGATGCTTTTCAAAAAGGAAAAATTGATTCCAGTGTCAATGAATATTTCAAACAGTGCCAGATGGAGATAACTCTGAAGAAAAATCAGTCAAAACTATAATCAAATATAAGGGGAAAAAAGTTTAGCAAAATGAAATTTGTTATAGATGGAAAAATCTATTTTTCTATTGATATTCTCTTCTCATTTAGACCAGAAAATAACAACAAAAGAAATGCATTTCTATCATTTGAACATAATGAAATTGATTTAATTGACATTTGAAAAGTTAATGTTGGAAAGACATTTAATATTTTGGTACCGACAGTTCAGTTATTTGCAATGGGAAATGTGATATGATTTAGATGTCTGTCTGAGAAATGTGCTTAACATGCCTGTGAAATGACTCGCTAATATGAAGTTGAGATTTTCAAAACTTTGACTCAGGACCCTCTAATTCTAATGATCCAGTAAATGTGGGTTTTTTTTAATTTACCAGATACCTTGATAGTTTTATTTGAAATTCAAACAAATTTAGATATTATTGGCAAGTACAAAATGGTTAGGATAGCAGCACATTACGGGTAGGTCTTGGTGTGTACTTAAAATGGAAAGAAATGAGAAATTGATTACACATACTTTAACCGTAAATTTACATTTATGTTGGTAATGTATTGTGAATATTAGTAAAACTAGATGGAATGTCTACAGTTTTTTTATGGGGGTATTCAAGATTTTCAATATCATAAACGCTATGTAGTAGTTCAAGTGTCAGCTATTTATAGCATGCAATCAAAACAGCTCTTTCAGTCTGTGGCATGTTAGTTACCGTATTAGAAACACTAACAGCTTAAGTTGATAACAACTTTAAGTTTAATTTGGTCTCACTATTGTAGACTTGGACTCAAGTGATAGTGTTCATTGGCTTTAATGACAGTTGTATTAAGGTAAACACAGCTTTAATTTGTCCCTCTATTAACTTTACTTAACTAAATTTTTAATTATTTCTTAAATTTTTTTTTCTTCAAAGTTTTCTTTTATTCTATGTTTGCAGCTTTAACTTGAAGTGACATTCTGAAATCACTTACACCGTGAGCTTTGTAACATATTTCATTGTATGTTTTATTTTAATTTTAAAAGTAGCATAATAACTTAAGAACAATTTTTGTGCCATTTCTTTTTCTGTGGTGTGAAACTTTTTCAATGATGTTGGCCCTGGCCGAGTCATGCTCAGTGTTGACTTTTGATTACATTTGGACTCTGTACATACGAATATAACTGAATGTATTAATTGTTGTAATTAATTCCGCCACTCAGGAGCCTGTTTATCGTATCCGGAAATTTGATCGAAAGAAATTTGGTCGATGGAAAATTGATCGACGGAAATTTGATCGAACGGAAATTTTGTTGAATCGTTTTTTTATTTTATACGTTAAAATATTGCGTCAAATTTCTTTTTGAATGCATTATTATGTTTTACGATATAGTATAGTGCGTTCAAAAAGAAATTTGACGAAAATTTTAACGTCTGGACTGAAAAAAAGATTCGAACAAATTTCCTTTCGATCAAATTACCGTCGATCAATTTTCCGTCGACGAAATTTCTTTCGATCAAATTTCCGGTAACCGCCTGTTTCATAGCTCACTGTTGACCTCATTTGGTTGCAGTGATAAAATCCCACCTCTTGACTTACATGTGTCATTTCTTCTAATCATCAGAACCTTCAAGTGATTGCTTTGTGAGATGTTTCCCTTTTTTTATGAAATGAATATCACAGGGACATGCAACTTACAATTATATAAATGATCTTCATTTTATATCATCTGATCATAGATGGAGTTAAAAATAAATCATTTGTATGCTCTAAATAGTGTCATAATGTATCTTTTAAACCCAACAGATTTAAAGTAAGAAAAGGATAAAAGGTAGCATGCTGTGAAGACATTTTTTAAAGAGCTAATGTTGCTAGCACTTGAATTACTTGGTCTGCTTTTAAGATGGAAGTTGTAAAAAATAGCAAGGGTAAAATTTTGGTGATTAAGTACTGTTGTACTTGCATTGCATAATTATAGTTTTTACACAAGATAGGAATTTTTTCCTCCCTGAATATAGCAAAATTTTAATGTGATTTGATGTATAAAGCATGATTAACTGCAATTTTTACCATTTTTGCAACTTAAGATGTCACCAAAGAGCAAAAATTTAAAGTCTTTTGAGAGACATAGTTAGTTTAACATTAGCTATACAAAGTTTTATGAACCAGCATGTAGTATATTTTAGGTATTTAGCAATGTAGCAAGCAACATCTGTGCATAGAACTTGTTATGTTTTTAAATTTTTGTTTGTGCATTTAATAATTTATTTTATTTTTTAATATCTTTCCATATCTTAGGGATTCACAAAGTTGAATGTAAATACCTGAATGTAAATTTGAATATTATTTATAAACTGTTGCTATGTTTGTTACAGACACTTTATTATTCTTCATGATGTTATTATTAGTCCTGTAGCTAATACTCACTGACAAATCATTTAGAACAAAAATATTGGAGCAAGAATTTAAATCATTCCTCAGAGTTGTAAGGGTTTGGGGAAGGCAGCATGTTATGAATGAATCAGCATTTTTGATAAGACACCATGATGGGGAAACATTGAAATAGTTATTAAAAATTTGATAAAAGTACTGTGAAAATGAACCACTGTACTACATTAATTGTGGTTTTATTTAAAGTTTGCGCTAGTTTCACATGAAGACAACTTGTCCAGCCTTGTTTAAATTATATCAGCGGTTCTCAACATGTGGGCCGCGACCCCTTTCCCAGGGGTCGTCTAAGACCATGAGGAACTGTATTAAAGGTTTGCGTCAATAGGAAGGTTGAGAACCACTGAATTATATACCGGTAATTGAAAGACATGACTAGATCATATTCTGACAAGATATTTGATTTTAAACACAGTTACCTAACCCTCCCAAAATGATTACTAAAATTTGAAACTGATTGCCTTTAATCAAATGTTTTTAAATATAACTATAACTATGTTTCTTTTTATATGTCTCAGAATCTGTGGTGTCTTATCTCATTTATGATAGTAAATAACTCTGAATTAAGAGATGATTCTAATGAACATGAGTAATCCCCCATAGATCTAGTCATCAGAATGGAAGAAGTTGTTAATTATTGTCATTCTTTGCCTAAAATAGTATGTCATTTTTACCTCTGTACATAGTGCAATGGCCTTGATTTGCTTGTGATGAAGACTGTATGACTGTAAAATGTTTATTGTATACCAAAGTTGAAAAAAGAGCCCTACAGTTTCAAATATTTGTTTTTTTCCAAATTTAAATGTAGTAAAATGATTCAACAAAAAAAAAAGTTATCTATCTATCAACAAGAAGACTGGGTATTATTTTATTATCTAATATAGCTGACCTTTTATTTGGACATGAGTTGGTATATAAGCCCACAAATTTTATTGTAAAATTCTTTGACTGCTAAAATAAGATGTTTGGGATTTCCCAGTACAAAACTGAGGTGGCTAGTCCAAACAGGAACATTAAAAGGTTTCAGCAAGGTTATTTTTAAAGTCTTCCAAAAGATTCTGTCAAAATATATCAGAAATAATTTTTGAAATAATCTAACTTGATATTACAAATATTATCATTGAGTTTGAAAATAAATCAATACCGGTATCTGAATGTTGATGAATGTTTCCTTCACAATTTAATCTAGGATTTATTTCTTGTCTGAGGCATTATTGTTTAATGTTATGAAAACAAAATGCTTATGGTAGTCAATAGTCACTTTGCAATGAGGACATACATGACCATATGAAGTCACTTTGCAATGAGGACATACATGACCATATGAAGTCACTTTGCAATGAGGACATACATGACCATATGAATTATTTAATATTTAATCCCAGTCTTACACACTGAATTAGATATCATATCAGAACCTTGGTTGATAGATTTGCATATTATTATAAAGTTTTGCTTAATCTATTATGATTTTCAAATTTAGCATTATACGTTTTGCTAAACACGTTAGTAACTTATACAGTAAGCAGTAAACTATAGTCACATTACAGAAATTAGTTAGCTTAAGACAGAAATAAAGTTGTAGTAAACGCTTTATAAAAACATCTGAACCTTCCAGAGAACAATTAATTTGTTTTTTATTTTATTTTTTTAACTTAAAGTATTTTGTATTTCTTAAGTATTTTGTCATTTATCACAATGAATTTATTTAAATTTGCTTGAATCAACAACAAACACAAAATGATTTTATAAATGTTTGTTCACATGGGCCCACATGATTGGGTTTGCAGTTTTGCTTTGTTCAACTACCTGTACATAGTATACGAAAATTTAAATTGTTTCGTAAAGATGTTTCAGGTACCGAATGAAATAGCTAAAAACCCTTTTTATTGAAGTATTAGTGAATGTCTGTAAGCATGAGTGTTATGACTGAGCAGAAATTTAGAAAAGTGAAGAAAGATAATCAAAATGGAAAACAATATAAGAATAATTTTTGCATATTTAAGTATTTGGTACGTGGCATTGAGTAATAAAATATTATCGATAGGGTCATATATTTTCTTTAAGATACATAATTTATTAGCTCAAAGCTAGTTGGATTGTTTTTTTTTTTAAATGTTAGATGTTAGAGACATTTATAAATAGCTAACCACATATTTACCATATAGCAAAATCTTTCATTATGAATTTCATATTTTTGCATAAATTTAATTACATATTTTTTAGCTTAATTAATTGATTAAATAAAAATGTGTGGGAAAAATGTTTAATTATCATTATGTAAGCATTTTTTTTTTTAAACAAAAATGGTGCATTTTTTATTCCAGATGCTTCATGTTAAAAAATTATTTTTTTGATATAAACTTACAAATATAGCAATAATTTTTGTTTCCCTACTAGTACTACACTATAAGACTTGGTGTTATTCCAATTAAGTTGTAACTTACAGATGCTTATATTTATTGTTGGAGAATGAAAAACTGAGGACTATTTTGTTGACGTGTATTCATGCCTTTCTGACAATCAATTAAAATGTACTTTTGCCATTTAATATGAGAGAAATCTCAGTGCTGTGTCAAGTCATTTGTACATAGGACATACCTGAATGACTTTATGAGATGGAGATACTGTATTATGTATTGTGCTGTGTCAAGTCATTTGTACAAAGGACATACCTGAATGATTTTATGAGATGGAGCTACTGTATTACGTTTGGAAATATCAATCTTGATTTTTGTGAATTTGTCAGTGTCAAATAAATATGAAGATGAACACCCTGCCTTTAAATTTATTTTCTAAAATAATGTAGAATTAGATGTGGTAAACCTCATTACAGCATTTTTATAAGCATTTATTTTATGGTGTGACAAACAATTATGAGCTAACTTACAGTGGTGGGGCTGTCAGAAACACACACACACAAAACATTTTGTATGTTAGTAGGATGGCACACATTTTCCCCTAATATTTTAGACTTTTAACATTGGGGAAACTACTAGGAAAATGCTTTAGGTGAAGTAGTTTAATTAATATAACAACATTTTCAACTCTCCTCACATCAAATATTGTCAACATCTATGTTGGTCATGGTTGAAAAGTTTTATGAGATAATATTTCAAGTCTTTTTAGACTACCAGTACCAGTCTGCTCTTTCTTTCTCAAGATAATTCAAAATATTTTACCAAAAATAAATTAGAAATAAAAATATATATTTATGCAATGAATGCTCATTTATTTATTTGAATAACTTACAAGAGATGTAATTAAAGGTATCTGTGTTTGAGTAGCATTGCATGCTGACACCATAAACGACATGAATCATCTGTACATTTATTTACTACAATATAGAACATGGAGAAAACATACAAGGACCACAGAGGGAAACAATACCACTGTGCTTCTCAAAAGAGAGGTTTGGCTTGGCAGTAACTATTGGAATCATATACACGTTCTTTCACCATAGGACAGCTATTGTTGAGATTATTCAAAACTGTCCATGCTGCATGTCTCAAATTCTAATTTACCCCAAGGTTTTTTTCAAATAAGTAATTTAGACAACACTGTAATGCACTGAAATGATGAAAATTATCTCTAAAACCATTTTAATAAAAATAGCTCTATCCTATGTACCCAGACATAGAAGTAACACAATGTTTGTTTATTTCTGCTACCAGGGTACCAGTATTTTCAAATTTTTTGTGTCACCAATTAGAATTGTAACTGCAAGGGCCCTTAACTGTACAAAAGATAATGCATACTTTGACATTACATAGATGATTATTAAATATATATGTAATATGAACATCACAAGTCAACTACAAGAGCATCTTCTATTGAGTCAAGCATACTACAAGATTACAAGAGCTAAATGATATCCAATCCACAACTGACCAAACAACTCCAATGCACTTTATTTGCACACACACTTTCAAAACAACAATCTTTCCAACTTGAATCATACATGGTTTAATTTATACAAACTAATGAACAGCTACACACCATATCTATACACGGTGACCAATTGAAATGTTTGACTATGTATCGCGTTTCATTAATAATACAACGTCTACAACAGTTTATTTGTATTCAAGTATTTGTCAAAAAACTACATCATATGCAGATGACGTCTATTAAGATAAAAGGACTTTAAGATTTTAAATGAATACAGATTTGACCTATCGCAAAGGAGCAGACTTTTATAAACACTAATTTTCTGTTAAATGCATCATCCTATTGAGCTTTGTCAAAGATATATTTTAGATCCATTAAATCTAGAATCGAATCAGTTTCTATTGAATTCAGATGCTGCAAAAACATGTACGTGTACGCATTGTTATAAATAAAGAAACAATCACACCTAATTAGCATAGTCATAAATTGATATGAGAACAGCCAAAGTCACCTTAATCCAATGAACTCGGATACAATTATTAGACATTTAACGACTGCTAATTAAGGAGAAACCAAACTTTGTAAAAATAATAACAGAAGGCAACAAAAGAATGAAACACCTCAAGCAATGTGAAGCCTGATGCCAAGTATTATTTCAAATATTACACTTAAAAAACTTTTTTTTACCAAATCCTTACAAAAAATATGGAGGGAACATTTTATAATGCATTTAATGAGGTTTTCTTTTTAAAAAATTAGCTGGGAAATTTCTGTGAGTGACTAGAAGTTGCCTTAGCATCAATCTTAGAGTACAATCTGAGAGCAAAGCCATAATAGTAATGTAAGACCCCTTGTCAGATAAGTTCCTTTAATATGTAAATTTAAAATGTCAAACATTGAATTAAAACTGAACCAAAATCAAATAAGAATGTTTCTATCAAGACTCTTTGCTTTGCAAATAAACAACTCAAGCAAGAATAAACAAAGTTAGGTCTTTGAATTTAGGAAAGCCACCTTTTCATGGTCAAATGACAAATATTTCGATATACTGAAAACTACAATGACAACGGCAAACAAAAGATCCATAAACCGGGCTCAGGCTCGGATGCTGGGCTTGGAGGTGGGTCCATCCAGGGCTTGTGGCACACCATTGATGCTCTTTGACTTGAGAACACCATCCTCTTCAATCATCACAGTCTCCTTTCCATTCTCCACCACCCTGAGAAAGTCCAGCAATATTGTAAGAGAGCCACTCAAATGGACGCTTTAAATAATACATACTTCAAACTAAAATAATTGCATTGTTTATAAAACCAGGCACCATTGTCAGACCTGCTTACACTCAAACTCTTAAAATCGTACAATATCATCACAAAATCGTTCAATACATTATCTTAATAGTAAAAAATAAACATGCTATCCACGTGAAAATTGTACATTGTACGCTAATATCCTAAGAGTAAACAGGTCTGCATTGAGATGTATTGCCCTTATAATAGCAAATGTAATATAAATGATTAAATGTTTCAGATAAAGTGTGCTTAGGCTTAGGTCTATTGTTGAAAAATTGGAGATTTCAAATTCTTTTTCAGACCTTTTATAGTTGTCAATTCTTAAACAGTATTAATGAACTATGTGGTGATAAAAATCATATGATAAATTTTATCAAGTTTTCATCAGGCAAGCCTCTGACACAAGCTTTCATCAGGCAAGCCTCAGACAAGCTTTCGTCAGGCAAGTCTCTGACAAGCTTTCGTCAGGCAAGTCTCTGACAAGCTTTCATCAGGCAAGTCTGACTAACTAAAGAAGCTTATAAATGAGAGCCCGCATGCGTATGAAGGCACAAGTGAACACTCTTACTTTTTAGTGACAATGCGTTTCCCATTGACCATCTTGGTTGACGTGGACGTTGAGCGGAAGTTGCCGCCTATTGTTGGACCACCAAAACTTGTGCTAGAGTAGTGAGCGATGCTGGGAAAATAAATAGCTTTAAATGAAATGCAAGGCCACTGGAGACAAAAAGAAGTAAAGTAATTTGGGAGTTATCTTTCTTAAACGATTGACTTTTTGTGTTCCCCTTCATTGTGTCAAAAGAAGTTTACCAATAATGATCGTTTAAAGGTATATCTTGTGTCATCCTTATCTTACATATGCAGGTTAAGGGTCAGTTACAATTGGAGTTATATGTAGACAGCATAGTTGTAGAGTTCCTGACTAAATAACATGTATGCAAAAATTAAAGCATTCGTAGAATTCGATATAAATTTCTTTCATAATTACAGCAGCAAAAAACTGAGAAAATGTTCCTAGTGGATGGATGATATGCCCAACTCTATTTTGTTTGCTTCTATAGAAAATGTATTTGAAGTCTCCTGGTCAGGTATTTTCAATGTTTACTTTTTAAAAGGCTTTCAATTATGTTTACTCTCAAACCAGGATAGGTCAAAAATACTAGTTTCAATGAATGTCAAACTTCACCTTACAAGTATTAAAAGATAAAAACATGGTTTGAGAAATCAAAAATATATTACTTGTCTCAATTACTTTTTAGTATAATAAAAATCTTTTTTTTTTTATTTAAAAGCTTTATTATGTACAATACCAGAACGGCTTTAATCGAGTCCAAATGTACAATGCACTAATTAGTTTGTTATTTGACATGGAAGTTATACAGTTCCATTAAATCATTATACCATTATTACTGTTTAGAGGTAAAATCTGAAATCCACTAATTTTCTTGAAGAATGTGAGGTTACTCATTTAAATGTCACATGGGGAGGGTGGCCAAAAATGTATGACATATAAGGAAGGTGGCCAAAATGTATGTGACGCAAAGAGAAGGGTTTTATAAAAAAAAATAGAACTTTTATTGAGGAAGTAATATGTGGCAGGTGTCTTTCTCTTTTGAACTAAGCAACACTACAATACGCCCCCAATAAGTCACAGAGCTCTTTACCACATCAAACCACCCAGACGACAACCTCAGCCCAGTTTCAGTAATATCACTTTACAAATCTCTACACAAACGTTGACCATGTGCAAAAATTGAATCCAGAGATTTTATGTCATAAAGTTCACACAACAAAAAACTCATTTGGCTAGTACCCCCTACTTCCCACTCTTTGGAACTTTTCTCAAATCTTCATTATGTCCAAGCCCCAATTCTTGTATTTTTACAACATGTTTCAGTTTGAGTGTTGAAAAGATAAGATTTATAATGGACAGGGAATGGTGAGGAAAACAAACATTTTCCTTAAAGCTAAGACATGGGAATGACCTAAAGCAGTAGTTACCATATTCGTGCAAGGGAGTTTGAAACATATATCAGACGTCTTTAAAAATTTATTCTTAAACGTCTTTTTTTTTCTTATTACCGGTACCACAAAAAATGCATTTAATTATGTAAGTGCTGCAAGCAAGCAAGCCAGAGGTTTGGGAACCCTTATTGTAGAGAATTTACTCATTTTTATGGCAAACTGATGGGGTCACAATGTTGATGTCATGAGAAGACCGGGCAGGAAGTTTTGATGATATGATTTAGAAGGAAGTATTGGTTGTGTTGGGTTTAGTACGCTTGCAGTCAACTGATATTTCCTTGGATGTTTCTCCCCAACCCCCAGTTTCTATAATCTAATGATATTTCCTTGGACGTTTCTCCACAACCCCCAGTTTCTATAATCTAATGATAGTTCCTTGGATGTTTCTCCACAACCCCCAGTTTCTATAATCTAATGATAGTTCCTTGGATGTTTCTCCACAACCCCCAGTTTCTATAATCTAATGATAGTTCCTTGGATGTTTCTCCACAACCCCCAGTTTCTATAATCTAATGATAGTTCCTTGGATGTTTCTCCACAACCCCCAGTTTCTATAATCTAATGATAGTTCCTTGGATGTTTCTCCACAACCCCCAGTTTCTATAATCTAATGATATTTCCTTGGATGTTTCTCCACAACCCCCAGTTTCTATAAAGTACCAGTTCCATTAACTAACTGTTTTACAAATATGGACACTACCCATGAAAATATGTGTCTTGATTGTAAGATCCCCTTTATGATATCCGATATTTGAACAAAATATTTCCTATAGCTTATTATTTAATCTTAAAAGTTTCCAACCAAGTGCACTTTTAGTTTTCAGTCTATTATAGCATATTGAAGAATAAATCTACGTATAAATCCAATTAATAATATGTATATCACTGTAACATTTAGTCATAACTAAATGAATTTTAAACAAGTTTTAAAAAATGACTATTGTTTGGATACTATCTAGACTTTTATAAATATAAAAATATAGAAATGAAAAAAATATTTATTTAATTCACAATTTGTGTTACTGAAAATGTCCATCTCATCGAGATCTTGGGGTGGCCGTAACTGTAATACTCTTCATAGAGTTAACTTAGGCATATTTTAGTTACATTCAAATTATATAATATTAATAAGACCTCTTCATGTATTATTTCAAATAAATTGAATTTATCAAGGAAATAGATTTGCTGATTCAATTCATATTTTGGAGTTACAAGAAAAACATTTTAAAGTAAGGCAATACAACTTATGGAAAAAATAACAAGAATTCTACATTTATAGTTGAAAGTGCATCCTTTCTACAGTGAATAAAACCTCTCTAAATCTTCTTACAAAATCATTTCACAACATTATGGAAACTATCCATTCCTTGTCTTTTCTGACACCCCAAGAAACCACAGCCGGCAGAATTATTATCTTTACTTTCAATGGAATCCACCATTTAATCCTTCAGTGAAAAGAGCCAACAAAAATAAACCACCAGGAGGACATGTCAAGGTCAGGCATGGAGTTGACTTGTTAATATCCCATTCCACTCATTAGCACAATTATTCATCATTTGTTTGGAGAGTTAAGTTTAAACACTAATTGACCAATGTTGCTGATTTTTTCATTGATAGACTTTGAATCTACTGGGATCAAACATTTTAGTGGGTGCACTGAGATTATTTGGTGAGGATGCACAAAATAAAAATAAAAATTTGGGGGGAAAATTTTTGGTAATTTATAGATTAGAAACCCTTTGAAATGAAGCCGATCAAGTATCCACTTATACATGCAAAAGATGCTTCTAACTATAGTTCAAGTGAGTAGTTTTCTTGAGCTAACTTTGCCCAGCATGATGTAAAGGCAAGAATTAAAACTACCTCCTATAGAGTAATAACAGCTGCCCTGTGGGAGATGTAACTGTAACAGCATTCTGCATATCTTATGGCTAAAAACATTTCTGGTAAATAAGGAAAGGCTGTGGGAAAGGATAATTGATGGTGGGGACAACTGGATTATAGCATCAATATAATTGATAAAAATTGCAGGACAGAAAAACTGTACAGTGTACAAAATAAATAAAGAATTTGTTTTAACTACCTTAAACATTTACGTTTCATATTAACATTAATAGATTAAATATACAACGAGGCTGTAAGAAGATACATGGAAGTATATAGTCAAGTATGTGTTGATTATGTTTAAAAAAAATTTAAAAGTGCCATCTCTGCAGCCATCTGGCTCAAGACAAAACAAAGAGTTATGAAATATACCACAGTCCAGACAGGATGTATACAGTGGATAATGCTCAAGTATAACTCTGGAGTAAACTATTCAGCTGACGCAGGTTTCCAACACACTGGACACAAACACTGTAATTATTTTCATCATTTCAACTTGGCTTCCTATAAGATATTTGGGTTAGATATAACATATCAGGCACGTTAATCTGTGCATGCAGTTGATAACTATGTCCATACAGATCCACTGATAGATTTAGTTTGTACAAAACTTGCAACCGGTAACAATCTCTTTTCCTTTAAAGCTCAAACGCTATGGGACATGAAGTTGATCCTAGTTAAGTCTTGACCCTTTAAAAATAAATGTAAGTTGGATTATGTTCTTAATGCCAAGAACCAAAGATGGCTGGAAAAGGTGGGGGGAGGGGGGCATAAGAACAAGAAAGAACTATGCTAAGGTCCATAACAAGACAATGATGACCACCAAGCAGTTTATCCTACCCAGAACTGGCAGCTCCAGGGAATCCAAAGAAAGGATCCGACATCATGGACATCATGGGAAAACCAATGTGCACACGGGGAGAGAAGGCCAGGAAAGGGTGGTGGGTGTGGTGCACGTGCAGCCCACTTTGTCGCCCCCGACTGTGTTCCCCTCGTCGTCGTCGCATCGGTCGGCCAAAACTGAAAAGGGAATGGTAGTCGTGGAATCCGCTCTCCGTCGCGTCCGCAGCCCCGTGCTCAGCAGTCAGGAATCATTTCCCAACATAAGCCAGCGAGTTGCAATGGAACACTAAGTTGAAATATTCTACATCTAATAACACACGTGTACATCTAGATATATATATAACATGCTGTCCACAAGAAAACAAGCACACCCTTCAAACATTGTAAAGACATTGATAAAGTAGGAGAAACACAAGAAAAAAGCATGATCATGCAGTATGATTAAAACAGAGTTGTGGGGAGTTACTTACACTTAACTTCACTGTTTTAGACATTCTCATTATAGCCATCACTTACTCTACAACTTAAAACATTTACAAATATCCTAAACATTTTTTTTTGACATAAAAATTAGGCGTAGGATTTTTGACCAATTTTCATCTTTCTTTCAACTAGCAATAACATTTCAAAACCAGGTTGATGGCCATAAAATAATTTAATTAACCCACTAATATGTGTAGCAATAGAGCCAGCATAATAAGATATTCTTTTTTGTCACAAGGTATCACAAAATTAAATGATTTATTTGTAACATTTCAAAGTGAATAATTTGTTGAATAACGTCCTAATTTTGTTTCCTGCATAAAATGACACAGGAGAGAAATATCAAACATGCAAAACAAGGAGCAGAACAACAAATACATTGAGATGGGTAATACTGAAAGCAGTGCACCACATATACATTGAGATCGGTAATACTGAAAGCAGTGCACCACAAATACATTGAGATGGGTAATACTGAAAGCAGTGCACCACATATACATTGAGGTGGGTCATAATGAAAGCAGGCACCACTGATACAACACATTTTCAATACTGCCCATTTTTAATTTTTTTTAAATTATGATTTCCATATAAAAACTAAGGACTTCGAAATAAATCTTTAAAAAAACAAAATTTCAATTGTATCAATATTTTACTGCTTTTGATAGATCAGTGAAATAATTTTTCTTTACTGAAATTGACTATGTAGACCAAAGAAATTTTAAAGGATTTATTGATTGAAAATCAGGCCATAAGAGGTCCTATGATGGTGAATTAGTAATGAGGATGACATTGAAAGGTAATTAATGGCTGCTCTGAGATCATTTGACATGGAGATGACATTAACCAAGTGCTCTGTAAAAATGACATGACGTAACATGTGCAAGATCAAAATACAAGCCAACAGGTTTGGTCACTTGTTATAACTTTGTTGTACTCTAAAGGGGATTTAAAAACTAAATTGTTGACATACTGCATATGCATACACTGTGAATGTCATTCATACAAAATCTGAACTGCATGTTTTGATATTTTGTTTAGTCTCTAAGAGGTCCCCAGCACAAACAACATAAAGAGTGTCATGAAATCCCACACTCCTATCAACTAACTTACACTTCCTCCATTTTATTTTCAGTATGTGTACATGCACATCTGTATTCCCCTCAGTTTAGCCTAATAGTGTTAATTACATCCATTGACATAAGTGTCTGCACAGAAGAGAATAAAAAAAAAGGGGGGGGGGGGGGGAGCAGCTGCTTTAAATCTGATTTGGGGTAGGGGGATAAAAGTCCCCCCCCCCACCCCAAAAAACAACTTTTACCTGCATTTCACATTCTCCAAGTAATACAAATAAAATGGGAAAGCAAGAAAAATACATATACAAATTCTGGGGGTGGGGTGGGGGAGTGTTTGTTAGGAGCATTTGGCTGGGTTAGGCTACGATTGAACTCTAATCCACAAGTATTGAACTCTAATCCACAAGTATGGAGGGACACATTTATTGACCCCCAGAGCCATTCAGCCGCCCACCCGATATATTAATTTTAAGAATTAAAACTTTAAAAAATTATAAGCCTACTAAAATTGATTTTTTTAATAATCACTGTAATTTGATAATTTGATTTGTTGAAAAGTGTGAAGAGTTATTGAGCTGTTTGCAAAACAGTTCGTTATCAAAATCATTACTGTATTGTCAGCAATGTTCTAACTATTTTGTATAACTTCCAAGTGAACTCCCAAATTAAATACCAATACCATGCTGACATGACCACACACAAAATTGACCAATTCCAAGGTCTTAGTGGGGTGCGGGTGAAGAAGGGTTGGATTCCACAGGGAATGGGGGGTGGGGGGGGGGGAGAAATAGATGCCCCCTTTCCAAAGAAACTAATAGTTTTTGTCATTGAGTTTCCTTGATTTTAAAGAAAAATAAAAGTACTTCATTACTACTTATTGGTAGAGTACCATGACAAGAGATTAGTTTACATTGAACGGAAAGGTCTTCCAATAACATGTCTATTTGCAACTCTTGTTGAGAAATAAGTTCTGTTAAATCCCTTGCCTACCTTTAATGCAGAGTATCAAACAAGTAATAAAGGTCTTTAAGCTCAGAGAAATGTAAGTTGTCAAAAAGATGCTACAAACTAAATATCTAAAACTGGAATAAATAATCCGTTTAGTAGCTCTATATTTCAATCAGAAAAAAACCTCATTTTATGAGATTGTGTCACGACCCTTGTATTACAGTGTTACAGATGACATTACAGCGTTACTGAGGCCAATACAGTGTTAAAGAGGCCATTACAGTTGGGTAGAAGTTATGTTTGTCATGTTGAAGGCATATGGAGGACTTCTAACATCAAAATGTTTCACGACAAGGACATATGCCAGTTCCAGAAAGGTAAGTAACAAAACAGCGACATGCTCAATGTACAGGGGATTGAAAGCATCATCATGGTAGCAAATAAAATGGTGGAAACAGTTCGCCAAAACAATCACCAAGTTGATCATTGTTATATGATCATTGGGAACAATTCTTAGTTGGAAATAACAGATAGCTGAACTCTTCAATCCTAATTTCAGTAATGAAAATAAGTTATTGAATTAAGTGAAATTTGCAACTAGTTGCAGTCACAGTCAGGATCAACCCCTTAGTTATAATCAACCCCATAGTTATGATCAACCCCATAGTTATAATCAACCCCATAGTTATGATCAAAACTTTTATTATGATTAACTCTTGAGTTAGGATCAACCCCTTTGTTAGGATCAAACCCTTAGTTATAATCAAACCCTTAGTTATAATCAGCCCCTTAGTTATAATCAGCCCCTTAGTTATAATCAGCCCCTTAATGATAAACTCCTTACAGATTAAATCAACCCTTTTAATTTATAATTGACTTTTTTTGGTGATTCCACTAGTCTTGTTTATTGCCATACCTTGCTCCCAACCACCCCCCCCCCCCAAACTCCCATAACTGATAACTGGCTCTGCACCATTGTTCATCTGCCCTCTAGATTAAGATAAATACATACAAAATATATTTAGAAACTATTTTACCACATTGTTTTTCATCATATTTTGTTTATTATGAATGTTTCTTTACTCCATTAAATAAACTGTGTGGTCAGCTAAACTGTTTGGTCAAGGCCAATCTAAAGTGTTACTGAACTCTCCATCAAATGTCAACAAAAATCACAGGCCAATCTAAAGTGTTACTGAACTCTCCATCAAATGTCCAACAAAAAGCACAGTTCCAACATTCCCATGCCAGTAATTTACATTGATGCCAGGAAGCCAAGTTCTTGATCTTTGTTCTACCCTAGTTACAACATTACATGTAGGACATTGGATCTTTGTTCTGCCCTAGTTACAACATTGCATATGGGACATTGTATCTTTGTTCTGCCCAAGTTACATTACATGTAGGACATTGGATCTTTGTTCTGCCCTAGTTACAACATTGCATGTAGGACATCGGATCAGACTAATCCAACAGTTACTAGTGACTGATGAGATCTACAAGTGCCGACATTTACAAATATTATGAATGGGAAAAATTGACCCCATGATTTTAATAATAATAATATAGACTGCAAACTATAGCATTGCTCAAAATAAAGGTGAAAGTCTAATAAGTGCTGTCAATTCAAGATAAGTTAATTCTCCCTGAGACTAACTGTAGCTCAAAATAAAGGTGAATGTCTAATATTTTAGGTAAATTGAAGATAAGTTGCAAATTCTCCCTGAGACTAACTGTAGCTCAAAATAAAGGTGAATGTCTAATATTTTAGGTAAATTGAAGATAAGTTGCAAATTCTCCCTGAGACTAACTGTAGCTCAAAATAAAGGTGAATGTCTAATATTTTAGGTAAATTGAAGATAAGTTGCAAATTCTCCCTGTGACAAATGAACATAAAGCTGTTGTTTCATTGTTAAGAGTCTTTGATGAGCTTTAATGAAATCTAGGGTTTGTTAGAATATCTGCCGTGACTCTCTGTAAGTATAAGCCAGTTAAATACTTGATCTATAATTTTTATCTAAAGATGACCTACTTCATCTATCTAAAGATGACCTACTTCATCTATCTAAAGATGACCTACTTCATCTATCTAAAGATGACATACTTCATCTATCTAAAGATGACCTACTTCATATATCTAAAGATGACCTACTTCATCTATCTAAAGATGACATACTTCATCTATCTAAAGATGACCTACTTCATATATCTAAAGATGACCTACTTAAATTGGTGTTTTCTGTTAGATGCAATGCAGAATTAGCCCAGCAGCAAAAAAATAAAAACAACAACAAAAAATATGAATAATTTCCCAAAATTGTGGAAGGGTATTCCTAATAGTGGCATGCTGACTACAACAACATAGGTGAAGAATCTCTTCATTGGCTTCTACTTCAAATACACCGGAGTAAATATTACATCATGAAACTGAAAGGGTTTAGCTTGCTCAAACAAAGTATAATGAACGAAAGGTAAGGAAAATAAAACAACCAACAGAAATAGTCAATGTACTCAACAAGTAACGATAACCCACAACTGAATGTTCCAGGCAACTCTGAGGCTTATACTGAGAGTTACTTACCCTGAGCTGGAGAATGGATCTTGTGAGGAGAAGAAGGAGGAAGCAAAGCTGTTCCCGTGAGGGAACCCTGGAAAAGATGATTCGAATGTGTTGCCATTTCTCCGTGCAACTGCAGATAAATGGTTAGTGTGGAAATGAATCTTAAAAAAACTAAAGGCCAAATATAGATATATGCACAACAGGAGTGATAAATTCCGAGCTTCATCAACACACTGTCCCAGGGGGTATTTTTTAATGTTTGATGTCTTGACCATGATCAGAGCAGTTATATTTGGCTTTTAATTTATTTAATCAATTTAGCTACAAAATGGTGGGTTACAGCAGGTATATTTAATGTTAAAACCTATTGACTGAGGTCACAGCAGGTATATCTTATGTTAAAACCTATTGACTGAGGCCACAGCAGGTATATTTAATGTTAAAACCTATTGACTGAGGTCACAGCAGGTATATCTTATGTTAAAACCTATTGACTGAGGCCACAGCAGGTATATTTAATGTTAAAACCTATTGACTGAGGTCAAAGCAGGTATATCTTATGTTAAAACCTATTGACTGAGGTCACAGCAGGTATATTTAATGTTAAAACCTAATGACTGAGGTTCCATCGGGGTCCTTTGGTGTTAAATTGACTCATGTTTGACATGAGCTTCATGAATACATCCAATCACAGTTGTAACTAACATTTGTCTCTTAAGTACTATCATGACAATGCTGGTGGTAAATCAAAAAGTTGGATAAATGAGCCGACCTTATCACCCTCCCCATCACAGACTGACAGTTGCTCGCACTGGTAACACTTGGCATTAGACAGAAGCTCCCTGTTTATATGAGCTTCATAGTTTAACAAAAATGAACTTTTGTGCATCACAGAAAACACGAATATTGAGACATGGCCACTCTCCTGGTTTGTGAATGCCACTGCACCGATTGCCTACTGCATACTCTCCTTACATCCTGGTTTGTGAGTGTCACTACACCGATTGACATCTGCCCATTCTACATATATGCTATTTTTTTGAGTGACATCATCTGTTGACAACCACCCCATTAATTAAGCCATCCCAGGCATTCAGCTGCCATAAGTTTCAATGCAATGTAAAGCTTAAGTCTGATCAATTCTATGATGTGAGCTGTAACACAAATGATCTTGTTTATACTTAGTATCACAAGAATTACTTTGTGAATCTTGGTTAGACTCAGGAGTAGCTGAGGTTTACTTCCAATCACACAGACATGTTGTACAATGTTAGTACTGGTGTTGTGCATCTCATGGGTCATATATAGAAATGCTATTTATCACAAGTGTGTCACATCACTTGGGTCATACAGAGACTTGTCACTCAGTATTGGTGTGTCACATCACATTGGTCATACAGAGAAATGTTACTCAGTATTGGTGTGACACATCACTTGGGTCAAATATAGAAGTGTTACTCAGTACTTGAGTGGCGCATCACGTTGGTCATATATTGGAAAAATATGCTTGTTAATTTGTTACAGCAATCATGTGACAATAAATGAAAAATGAGATTGAAATGAAGCAAACTTTGTATAAGACACAAAATGATGTTATTTAGACCAATGCTCCACCCTTTGATTGGGTGAACCCTGAATATTTAGACCAATGCTCCACCCTTTGACTGGGTGAACCCTGAATATTTAGACCAATGATCCACTCTTTGACTGGGTGAACCCTGAATATTTAGACCAATGATCCACTCTTTGATTGGGTGAACCCTGAATGTTTAGACCAATGATCCACTCTTTGATTGGGTGAACCCTGAATGTTTAGACCAATGATCCACTCTTTGATTGGGTGAACCCTGAATATTTAGACCAATGATCCACTCTTTGATTGGGTGAACCCTGAATATTTAGACCAATGATCCACTCTTTGACTGGGTGAACCCTGCATGTTTAGACCAATGATCCACTCTTTGATTGGGTGAACCCTGACTATTTAGACCAATGATCCACTCTTTGATTGGGTGAACCCTGAATATTTTAGCTATAAATGTAGAGTTATGATGTGGACCATTCACAAAATTGAAAATTATAATCTAAGGTCACACAGTTCCATATGTGGTGATGGAGAAAACCAAATAGTGGTGGGATGGAGGTGTACCAACTTGTTCTGTTGGAGGTGTACCAATTTGTTATGACATGACTGTCGGACTGAACTTGAATGATGATTATATTACAACATACCACCAAAGAAACTAGCGAAAGGATCATCTGTGCCGAAAAAGTCTCTGAAAATTTCTTCTGGACTCCTGAAATGGAAGTGGAAGTTTCCAAAACCGGACGGGTCAAAGTTGAAATCTTCATCTCCTCTGTGTCCTCCTCCCAGAACACCATCCTTACCATACAGGTCGTAGATATCTCGCTTTTTTTCTGATGGAATGAGACAAGTGCGAAAAGTATTACATCATGTCAAGAAACGTTACTTGTTCACACAATGTCATTATGAATTAACACAATTATTTTCAAATGCTTGGCCTCGTTAACATTTCTCAGCCTAAAATTATAATATTGTCTTAGAAGTGCACATTTACAGAGTCGGCAGTGATACTACTACATAGATTTGTTCATAGTTACATACTATCTGAAAGTATATCGTAGGCTTCAGAAATTTCCTGGAATTTCTTCTTAGCTTCATCTTTGTTGTCAGGGTTTTTGTCAGGGTGCCATTTGAGAGCCAAGCGTCTGTATCTGTGAGGAAATTATGAACATTCTCTTTATTTCTAGTATTCAGTTCAACAATTATTAATTATTACAATTTTACTCCATTAAGTGTCTGTGGAATTTTTCCTTTACATTCCTCAGTGGACAATATCCCAAAAAATTAAACATGTAGCACTGGAAGAATGTTATCTCCAAAGTGATTTTTCTTCATCTCAGGTTATGAATGGAAGAACGTTGGTAGAGAAAATAGGAACTTTAACAATTAAAATAAACTTGTTATAGGGAAGTGCTTTAATTTAATGTTCTGAGGCACCCTTCAAATATTGCCGAGTAAAAGGTCTAAACATTTATGTTATTAAAGATCTGTCTACTTACGCCTTTTTAATATCTTGTTCTGTAGAAGTTTTTTCTATGCCCAACACCTCGTAATAACAAACACCAGCGCTCTTTCTTGTGGCAGGCATTGTGCCAGTGGGACTCAAATTAAATATGAAGGATCCTTATTTATCACAAAGTAATTCTGAAACAGAGGAGAGAGAAAATACTGTGAAAATATAAGAGTTAAAAACTTAAACCAAAAAATTTAAGATTACAATGGCTCTGGACAAGAATAACATTCAAAGCAAGTATGACTACTAACTACCCTGGAAAACAGCTGTTCTGAAATGTCTGCTCTGTGTCTGCTAAAGAGGTCAAGGACTATGAGGCAATAGTTAACCAAATACAATAAATTGTAAACATCTGATATTTGACTTCATTTAAGTTGACTGAAGAGTTATAATAGCTGTGAAATCTGAGCAGTGTTCAATTCAATTGTATGGTGTTGAGAGACACCAACTACACATGACAATAATCATAGTATAAAGTAGTCAAAACATGGACAAATTCTTTTCAGGCAGGGATTCCTAATCAAGACAGTGAAAACAACTGATTTCAGGGGACAGCTTTAGAAAAAAATAGTCTGGGGAAACGGCTAAGGGGGTGTCCATTAATTATGTTAACAAAATGGGGGGGGGGGGGTGTTGGTTTGTCATCTTGGAAATGTTTGACAGATGTTGACAAGGGGGAGGGAGTGGGGTTTAGATAAGTTGACGTCAACAATCATGTTTTCTCTATTAAAATTTTAATATTAGAAATTGACTAGTTATTACTTTATTTAAACAAATTAATGAGTATAAATAGTCATATAATTTTTAGGCTTTTAACAATATAAGGTTTATTTAATGTGTGTCTGTCTGTGCTCTGAAAATGGCTGGTCAGAATGTTAGCACCCTTTGTTAGTGCAAGAGAAGTTAAAGTTGGCCTCAGTTCCGCAAGATGAAAATGATAAATCAGCTATTATAGTATAGACTATGCCCATCAGGGCGCGTCATTTCAGGGGGTTTTCAGGTGGGGGAACAAAAACTTGGTCGGTTTATTAAGTTGTTTATTACTGGAGGCGCCACAGTACATAGCAATTTAAATAAATCTGCAAAGGGGGGGGGGGGGGGGGGGAGGAGGAGTCAAATGCCCCCTTGCCCAACCTAAATGTTCCTGATACCCGTTGTTACGATAGAGAAACACTTGGCTACTCCATGGGAAGATGATAGCAGCTAGAAACTATACTTTAATTGTCAGCTTTACTGACAATAATCATATTTGGCTAATTGTTACTATTGGTGCCTCATTTGCAAAATCGTGGTTCACAGTGGTTCCGATAGGGTCAAAACCCTGGTTAAGGATCAATTTAGGGTTCAGGTTAGGTTTAGGGATACATTTAGGAAATGTTTTCATTATTTATTACATTTTATTCTTAATTTTACGGGTCGCAGCAACCAAGTTGGTGGCCGTGTGAGACATTGCGGCACCAATAGTATCAAATTACCTCATATTTATACTTCCGCAAAAAATGATATTTAGTCTTTAACAACCCTTTAATTGATTCTGCACTTTAAATTTAAGTGTAAACGTTTTTTAACTTGTTGATTAACAAGCTAAAGTTGTAATAAAAAAATTTTCCTACAATTTTGTAGTCATTAAAATACATCAGCACAAAATAAAATGTATTTATAAATTTATTTTATTATAATTCATTTAAGGGGGGGGGGGGGGATAAAATATTGACATAATTATATAAGGGGGTCATTGAAAGTGTTTGACAGTTGTTGACAAGGGGGGTGGGGGTCAAAAATTGCGTAAAAATTGTTGCCGTAATTAATGGACGCTTAAGGGATATCAAATTTTAACACAAAAACTCAGAAAAAAAATATTTTTTAAAAGTTGCAAAGAGAAAATTAAAACTTATATAGTGAGACACTGGCTTGACAAGCCACATTACCCTCACAGGTTTCAGGCCAACATAATTCTATTCTAAATTATAAAAGCTATAGCACAAATATTTCACTGTTCACTTCAGTCAAGAAAAACTATTAAAGAGGTTTGTTCAAACTACCACCTGAAGGATAGCAATGCAGCACCAGTCTGAGGATAGCAATGCAGCATCAGTCTGAGGATAACAATGCAGCACCAGTCTGAAGTACAAACACTTTTTACAGCAAAACTTCTCTATAGTGACAGTATGATTAAAGATGTTTTATTTGCTCAGGCTATAACCCTATACATATGCATTAGCACGCCATCAAATTATATCACGCAGTTGAAATAATAATATCAATCTTTATTTGCTTCCACATATCTCAGTGAGAACATATTTTCAACACTTCATTATTTGAAAACTATAAAAGACAAAGATTAAATGTTGCGAGTGTGAGATGGTCACAATTGCAACACTCACAATAAAAGTGTTGTAAGTCTGAGTGTCAGAAGGTCACAATTGCAACACTCAAAATAAATGTGTTGTAAGTCTGAGTGTCAGAAGGTCACAATTGCAACACTCAAAATAAATGTGTTGTAAGTCTGAGTGTCAGAAGGTCACAATTGCAACACTCACAATAAATGTGTTGTAAGTCGTAATTAAATTGAACTATGTGATACTGACAATGATGGATCTTCTTTTACTCTAATAAAACTCTTTTTTTAATGTATGGCATCGGGATTGCAGTTCTTTTTGCTTCTGTACAATGGGGTTTCTGATCACTTTGCTGTTATTAAAAGGGGTTGCAGTTCACTAAAGTTTTGGAAGTTGTGCTCTAAGATATAGTAAGTTTGTTACAATGGCCTTGAAAAGCTGAAAAATTCTTTACACCAGGGGTGGGAAAACTTTTTGCGTGGAGGGCTGCATGGAATTATTTTTTATTCTGGCTGGCCGCTTTATAATTTTCAAGATATCCAGACAAAAACATTTTGTTAATAATTCTTTTTTTTAATTACAGTGAGATGATGAAAAACAAATAAATCAAGGCAATAAATTGAACAAAATTTAATAGAATTATAAAGTTTAGCTTAAGTTCTTTATTTCTGTTCTATATTTCTCTAATATTATTATTACGGTAGCTAAAATTATTTTCATAATAGTACATGATTCAAACTACAAAATTGGTAACAAAACTGTAAAAAAAATGCCAGCACACTTGTCAAGCCATTGAGGCTGTCATTATTTCGACACATTGGCTGTTTACTGCGAAACTGTGCTAAGAAATAGTGTGTTACTACTTTTAGAAGTTACATTCCATCACGTATGATATCATTGGACTTGTTGGCTCAGCCAGATTTGTCAAAGAAATCTGGGTATATTCTAATATAAATCATTGAAGTTGGGCTTCGACAAATGCCTCTCAGTTCAGTTTGCAAATAAGCAGTGTAATAATTATATTTACTGTGATTATTATCATTACAGTTGACAATTTTGCACTGCAATTATTAATTTTCAAAGTTTCTAAGAAAATCATTTGAAAATGTGTATATTTATTAAAATAATGAATCCAGTTCCCATATACTAATCAGATAAATTCACGCATTTCTTGCTTGTCTCTGCATTTAAATGTCAACTTCCATTGGTAGAATACGTGTTTTGTCATTTTAAAACATTTTTTATGTACCAAGCGACCCTTAAAAAATATAGGTCCTAGACATATGCCACACAGCATAAGCAGCCCCAGGTGATATTTTATGCTGTTTTAAACATTGAATCTCATTTATATTTTTGTTAGGACTTATTTAGGATTAAAAACTCACAAAATTAAGACATGTTTCTTGTAAGTTTAGAACAAAATAGCATGAATAAATTATGTAAATCAGGGTATATTATTTGCATTAATGTTGGGATTTCAGTTTTATTCATAGAGATTGTATTAGTGTATGCTATTTCCTCCAATAATATATATAGTTTTATATTTAAAAGCTAATTAATTTAATTTGCATGCATTTTTTTTTTTTTGCAAGTAAGTGCTGGGCTTGAGAATAGAGTTCTCTTATTACCACCAATAGTCCAAGAATAGAGTTCTTTTATTACCACCAATAGTCCAAGAATAGAGTTCTCTTATTACCACCAATAGTCCAAGAATAGAGTTCTCTTATTACCACCAATAGTCCAAGAATAGAGTTCTCTTATTACCACCAATAGTCCAAGAATAGAGTTCTCTTATTACCACCAATAGTCCAAGAAGGCTCTGTCTTAGATACCAAAAGTTATTTAGCTTGTCTAAACCAGGTTAATTAGATACCAAAAGTTATTTAGCTTGTCTAAACCAGGTTAATTAGATACCAAAAGTTATTTAGCTTGTCTAAACCAGGTTAATTAGATACCAAAAGTTATTTAGCTTGTCTAAACCAGGTTAATTAGATACCAAAAGTTATTTAGATTGTCTAAACCAGGTTAATTAGATACCAAAAGTTATTTAGTTTGTCTAAACCAGGTTAATTAGATACCAAAAGTTATTTAGCTTGTCTAAACCAGGTTAATTAGATACCAAAAGTTATTTAGCTTGTCTAAACCAGGTTAATTAGATACCAAAAGTTATTTAGCTTGTCTAAACCAGGTTAATTAGATACCAAAAGTTATTTAGCTTGTCTAAACCAGGTTAATTAGATACCAAAAGTTATTTAGATTGTCTAAACCAGGTTAATTAGATACCAAAAGTTATTTAGTTTGTCTAAACCAGGTTAATTAGATACCAAAAGTTATTTAGCTTGTCTAAACCAGGTTAATTAGATACCAAAAGTTATTTAGCTTGTCTAAACCAGGTTAATTAGATACCAAAAGTTATTTAGCTTGTCTAAACCAGGTTAATTAGATACCAAAAGTTATTTAGCTTGTCTAAACCAGGTTAATTAGATACCAAAAGTTATTTAGCTTGTCTAAACCAGGTTAATTAGATACCAAAAGTTATTTAGCTTGTCTAAACCAGGTTAATTAGATACTAAAAGTTATTTAGCTTGTCTAAACCAGGTTAATTAGATACCAAAAGTTATTTAGCTTGTCTAAACCAGGTTAATTAGATACCAAAAGTTATTTAGCTTGTCTAAACCAAACTCCCCTATTCCCTATTGATTCCATATCATTTAAAACAAATAGGGAGCATGGTAGATGTGACCCCCATAAAGTAGGAACTCCATAAATTTTCTGCTACATTACTTCAGTCTGTGTAGAAGTGTGATCATCCCTCCAAATTATGGAGATCTGTATGTAAGTCATACATGTCCATTAATTAACATTAACACATACAAAAAGTATGTCATAGACTAGCTTTGCCCATTTTCATAAAGTCCAGTTTTGCCCACACACATAAAGTAGGTCATAGACAAGTCATACCCACATGTCCATCAACACATAAAAAATATAAAGCTTTAACCACATAAATAAAGTATGTCATAGTCATTAACCAATCTTGACCAGGTACAGAAATTATGTTATTCACCAGCCTTGCTCACGTACATTAAGTATGGCATAGACCAGCCTTGCCTACACATGTAAAGTATGACATAGACCAGCCTTGCCTACACATGTAAAGTATGACATAGACCAGCCTAGAAAAAATGTCCATGAACGCATATAAAATATGGTTTATAGATCAGCCCTTCCCACATACATGAAGTCAGTTATAGACCAGTCTTGCACACAGGTCCATCAATACATATAAGAAGTATGTAATAGACCAGCCTTTCCCACTATTCCATCTACACATATCTAAAGTATGTCACAGACTGAATTACACAACGAGCTTTGACTGGCTGTCTATGCAGTTTGGAAATCCTCCAATCTGTGACGTCATCGTGTTTGACTGGTAGACAAATGTTTTGTATTGGGGGCCTTGGATCGCAGCCGAAAGAATGAATCGTGCTGGCTATTAAATGACAAGAGAAAGTGATAGGACCACATTAAGGCCACATGACAAAGGAACTTCAAGTGGTATTGACATACCCGGGCTGGGACCCCTTATTCAACACAGTTTTTCAGTGAATGTTATATTGCCTTAACACCATTAGCGTAGCCAAGGTTGGTGTCGCCCGGGGCGGGCCAAGGTTTTTACCGCGCCCCGGCTATGAAAAAAAAACTGCCGTTGGCCGAAAATGTTACCCTCCGTTTAAAGAAAAAAGTGCAGACCGTGGCGGACAGCCCCCTCCGCACCGCACTCTGACGTCACTACTTAACACACATAAAAATGGCGCAAGATGCTTATATTAAAGAAATGAGCACGCGTTTGAAAGCCAACTACAAAAGAATGTGAACACTACGATAGGTCCACTAAAATCCTTGGCTTTGCGACACTCAGTGAGGAGCGTTCTGAGAACTTCTGGCTCATGAAAACATAAGTTAGAAGAAAACAGAGAGGGAATAAATACAAATGTCAGTGTGCTCTCTACCGACACAACCACCAACAACAACCTCCCTTGGACCACCTTGATCAACCCACATGTCACGTGACCAAATCAAAAGTCTAAACCAGGTGTGGCCAACCCAAAAAGGCTTGGGCGGTCACTTTGATAGCGAGTAAACAGTTCGCGGGCCGTCATTACACCTTAGATTCAAATCAACGTCGTCTAAGTGCCGTAGAGAATTGTTCATTTATTCTAAATGCGTACTAAAACTCAACCAACGTGATAGCATTTGATCTTCTCTCTCACTTGTCCTATTAAAATCGATTTATCTATCAATCGAATAAGTTTATTGTGAATAATAAGGCATCCGCGGGCCGTAATATTTGTCGTGGTGGGCCGCGGGTTTGCCACCCCTGGTCTAAACAAAAAGTGTGTGGGGGGGGGGGGGGCGAGATCCCTAAGTTTTATTCCCTGCTCTTGAAACGTACAGCTTGACTAACATCACCGGTCAAGAGATCACAAGAACATGGACAAACAACCCTATACGTTGTGTACTTGCTGCACTGCTAGTTGGCAATGTTGTGTACTAACTGCACTGCTGGTTGTCCAAGTTGTGTACTAACTGCACTGCTGGTTGGCCATGTTGTGTACTAGCTGCACTGCTTGTTGGCAATGTTGTGTACTAACTGCACTGCCGGTTGGCCATGTTTTGTACTAACTGCACTGCTAGTTGGCCATGTTGTGTACTAACTGCACTGCTGGTTGACCATGTTGTGTACTAACTGCACTGCTGGTTGGCCATGTTGTGTACTAACTGCACTGCTGGTTGACCATGTTGTGTACTAACTGCACTGCTAGATGGCCACGTTGTGTACTAACTGCACTGCTAGATGGCCACGTTGTGTACTAACTGCACTGCTAGATGGCCACGTTGTGTACTAACTGCACTGCTAGATGGCCACGTTGTGTACTAACTGCACTGCTAGATGGCCACGTTGTGTACTAACTGCACTGCTAGATGGCCACGTTGTGTACTAACGGCACTGCTAGATGGCCACGTTGTGTACTAACTGCACTGCTAGTTGGCCATGTTGTGTACTAACGGCACTGCTAGATGGCAACGTTGTGTACTAATTGTGTTATGTGGCAGGTCCACGTCTCGTTATTGTTCTAGATCACACGATACAATAGTAAAATATACAATATACCGTATTTATCGGCGTATAACACGCACTTTTTCTTCCTAAAAATAGGGTGCAAATGATGTGTGCGTGTTATACGCCGATCTAATGTTAAGTTTTTTTCCTAAAATTTCCTTTTTAAAATGAGGTGCGTGTTATGTGCCGGTGCGTGTTATACGCCGATAAATACGGTATATCTCATACTGCGAAAATAACCAAACAATATTAAGCAGACCATGTCTTTCTCTCAATGAAAGGGGGTGTTACCTTTGGCTTCTATAAGCCTTTACTGCTGATCGGTGTCCTGATTCGGCTTCGCGCATGGCAGTTATGCCTAAATAGCGTGGCTCTTACATGGCAGTTATGGCTAAATAGCATGGCTTTTACATGGCAGTTATGCCTAAATAGCATGGCTCTTACATGGCAGTTATGGCTAAATAGCAAGGCTTTTACATGGCAGTTATGCCTAAATAGCATGGCTCTTACATGGCAGCTATGCCTAAAGCGTGGCTCTTACATGGCAGTTATGGCTAAATAGCGTGGCTTTTATATGGCAGTTATGCCTAAATAGCATGGCTCTTACATGGCAGTTATGCCTAAATAGCATGGCTCTTACATGGCAGTTATGGCTAAATAGCATGGCTCTTACATGGCAGTTATGGCTAAATAGCATGGCTCTTACATGGCAGTTATGCCTAAATAGCGTGGCTCTTACATGGCAGTTATGGCTAAATAGCATGGCTCTTACATGACAGTTATGCCTAAATAGCGTGGCTTTTACATGGCAGTTATGGCTAAATAGAATGGCTCTTACATGGCAGTTATGCCTAAATAGCATGGCTCTTACATGGCAGTTATGCCTAAATAGCATGGCTCTTACATGGCAGTTATGGCTAAATAGCATGTCTCTTACATGGCAGTTATGGCTAAATAGCATGGCTCTTACATGGCAGTTATGGCTAAATAGCATAGCTCTTACATGGCAGTTATGCCTAAATAGCGTGGCTCTTACATGGCAGTTATGCCTAAATAGCATGGCTCTTACACGGCAGTTATGCCTAAATAGCATGGCTCTTACATGGCAGTTATGCCTAAATAGCATGGCTCTTACATGGCAGTTATGGCTAAATAGCATGGCTCTTACATGGCATTTATGCCTAAATAGCATGGCTCTTACATGGCAGTTATGGCTAAATAGCATGGCTCTTACATGGCAGTTATGGCTAAATAGCATGGCTCTTACATGGTAGTTATGGCTAAATAGCATGGCTCTTACATGGCAGTTATGGCTAAATAGCATGGCTCTTACATGGCATTTATGCCTAAATAGCATGGCTCTTACATGGCAGTTATGGCTAAATAGCATGGCTCTTACATGGCAGTTATGGCTAAATAGCATGGCTCTTACATGGTAGTTATGGCTAAATAGCATGGCTCTTACATGGCAGTTATGGCTAAATAGCATGGCTCTTACCCCTAAACAGCGTAGGTTAACCTGCTGGGTATTGATTCTTAGGCTGTCTTGTAAGACTTTTGGCCATGAACGAACTGGAATGGTTATACAGCGTAAACAGCACGAGCCTTGTTCAGACTTAAGCCAAGGACCACGCGGTATTAAGTATTATTAACACAATACAATGTATCCAACAAGTAGGGATTACTGTAATCGGCAATCATAGTTTACATATCATGCCTGGGACTTGAAGATTACGTAAATGAATGATGGTCCGTACGTATCAGGTGATCAGGGCATGTGACAGTAAAGGATATCTGTAAAGGTGATCTGTAAAGGAGATCTGTAAAGGTGATCTGTAAAAATGACAGTAACAGCTTGTCTGTACAGGTCTCTACAATTGACAGTAAAGGGGAACAGTGAACGTGACAGTAAAGGTGAACAGTCCACGTGACAGTAAAAGTGAACAGTCCACGTGACAGTAAAGGTGAACAGTCCACGTGACAGTAAAAGTGAACAGCCCACGTGACAGTAAAGGTGAACAGTCCACGTGACAGTAAAAGTGAACAGTTCATGTGACAGTAAAAGTGAACAGGTCATGTGACAGTAAAGTGAAAGTGACTGGGGTTTTCCGTCATTTGTAACCCTAGGTTTATTCAATTCCTTCATTTGGGATATTCATTTTGATTTATCATTATCGATTTATCCTTATCATGCTCATCAATGTTGTCATATGCAAATGTGAATAATATTGAGAAATCCTAAGGAATTGTAATATTTTCATTATTATTGTTTTATTTTTAAAAATAAAATAAACAACTTTAAGGAAAATTAGGCTTTTTCAATTGATTCATTTCTTGAAGTTCATCATTACCATGCTCATAAACAATAAACATTGTTATTGGTGAAATAATACACATTTGCGTGTATCACAGGTTCGTGTTATAATTAAGTAGTAGGCCCAGTGCAGACCTGTTGACTTTTATGATTTTGGCGACCAATTTAGATGTCTTTTGCGATTCTCCGTCGAGGCCCGTCAGAACAAAAATTTTAAGAGACCCCGTTTAAAAAAAATAATTTCCCCACCAATGGGGTTGAGGGAGGTGGTATACACACAAACAACAAACTCAATGGTTTATACACATGACAAACTCAATGCTTTATACACATGACAAACTCAATGCTTTATACACACAACAAACTCAATGGTTTATACACACGACAAACTCAATGGTTTATACACACAACAAACTCAATGGTTTATACACACAACAAATTCAATTATTTATACACACGACAAACTCAATGGTTTATACACTCAACAAACTCAATGGTTTATACACACGACAAACTCAATGGTTTATACACACAACAAACTCAATGGTTTATACACACAACAAACTCAATGGTTTATACACACAACAAACTCAATGGTTTATATAAACAACAAACTCAATGGTTTATATACACAACAAACCCAGTGGTTTATACACAAAAGATAAACTCGGAATTTTTTAGCTTAAGCACTAATAATATGGTATTATTGTATGCATTACAGCAACCAAGGACGCTAACAACCTACTTCACTGTATCAATACAGCGAGCTGACAATCTCTGTCCGACACCCAGGCAAGCCCATAGCTTCGGAGCTGTTTGTTTTTACAGTTGTTTTTTCTGTGGCCAATGCTTTAAAATGTGTTTTAAAGACGTTATTTTAAGATGAAAGAACGTTGAGATGATTAACGGCGAGATTTAGCTCTCACATTCCAATCGAAAGTAATCAAGGAATGGATGATCAGGCTTTCTTGTACTGCATGTGCTAACTATCTGATGGTGAAAGAGAAAGCTCCTTATGCCGATGTACAATTGATCTGTTAACTATTTAACTATCTGAGGGTGAAAGCTCCTTATGCCGATGTACAACTGATCTGTTAACTATCTGAGGGTGAAAGCTCCTTATGCCGATGTACAACTGATCTGTTAACTATCTGAGGGTGAAAGCTCCTTATGTCGATGTACAACTGATCTGTTAACTATCTGAGGGTGAAAGCTCCTTATGCCGATGTACAACTGATCTGTTAACTATCTGAGGGTGAAAGCTCCTTATGCCGATGTACAACTGATCTGTTAACTCTCTGAGGGTGAAAGCAACCTATTTTGCTGTACATTTGATCTGTTAACTATTTGACTCCTGGCGACATAACATCTGCAAACAATGGCATGCCATAGATTCCTATCGCAACAAATAAAAAGACACATGAATAATGACAGGGGCGTCAATAAGAGTGTTTCACAATGTGTTCTCGTGTGACACACTTCAATGTTTTAGAAATACGTTAAGGGGCGACAGAATATTTGTTCTCATTTAGAATATGGGCTCAAAATTTTTTTAAGGAGGACCTTTTTCAAATGTAAACAACTTCAAACGCGGGACAAACATTAAGTATGGCGTAGAGATATCACATGTCTGGGTCATATATATATATATGTAGTATACCAGTCTTCTGTACTTTTCCTTTGACGCTAGTTAAAAAGATAAGATTATGATTTATTGATCGTTACTTTAATCACATGTAGTATGGACATTTTATAGATGGTTTTTTGTTAAAACACATGAGATGTCGTATAAGGATACTACTTAAGTGCTCTGAAATCTTGGATTCAGGGGCTTCCATCTCAATCAATCATTAGATTATAATATTATGTTAGTTGATATTAATTCAAGTTCAACACTAATGAAATTGATAAGAAACATGGCCGAACAATAAATTGACATTGCAAATAATATTATACTTGGACACGGTCATGTTTTGCATTACAATTTGACCTAACAAAATACAGTTTTACACCCAAACATAAACACGCCCCTTTACAGACAGACAGATACATACACAGACAGATACATACACAGACAGATACATACACAGACAGATACATACACAGACAGACAGACTGATACATACACAGACAGACAGACTGATACATACACAGCTAGCCAATATGACAAAAACAACTTCATGCCGTGATGACAAACCATTTCTTTAGAACTAAGCAAGTCCTTTAACCCAATTCAAATGACTGTTAGAATATCCATGTTCACAGCCTTAATTAAGAGAGGAGCACATGACGTAAGAGCAACATTAGATCTGATGCATACCGTCATCAAAGACATGGATTACACACACTAGAAGATTACCTGGACACATGGTGCGTAAAGCTCGCCAGCCCCCACCCACCCAAACATAGACTAACAATGTAAAACGTAGACTGACAATGAACGCTTTTTTTAAACACCAAAGAGTTGGATCTTTGACAAAGGCGTTGTACGTCACAGTTAGGTCAGCTGTTGGCAACCATTAATCATGGCAACTAGGGTTTGAGTAATGGCGGCTACTTGAGAAACACCGAAGAAACATCAAGTTGGAGTTAATTGTGGAAGTCCACTTGTCCGTGCATTTCTTGCAGTAGCATCCCATCCTATGAGCTAGAGCTGCAATCGCTCATTTTATTTTTGGCAACAGCGGAAGATGAACTTGTGGCAAATTAAAGATGGCTCAATGTGACCCTTGGCCGAATCACACATTGATAGGAACACAGCTTCACGAGCGACACACTATGAGAAACACTACATCACGAGCCCTTTTCTATCCGTATATAAATATAGATAGATATATATATATAGAGAGAGAGAGATAAAGATATATACATATATGTAGAGAGAGAGAGAGAGAGAGAGAGAGATTTAGATATATATAGACATAGATATGTAAAACGAACCCCATTTCTAGAAACCTAAAAGCGTGCAGTAAGTTATACGCAAAAATAATAATGGGGGTAAAGACTCACTGGGTATTAGACCTGTCAAACGTTGATGTATTCCAGCATCGGCCATGTGATAACTTCTTACTCTCAAGGATTCAATTTTCAGAAAGGTCATCCACTATTATAATCCATGGAAACTTGTGGCACCAAAACCGTAACAAAAAAACTTAAACACTGAGATGTGGGGGCGGCGGACACAAACAACAGGGTGGCAGGAGGGACAGAAGCGAAAGGCGGCACCGCGGGATGGAGGAGATTCGAAAATGAGAAATGAGTTTCTCGTTGATGGGGTGGGAGGCAGGAGAAGTCGGTAGGTGATACCAGCAAGGGTAGACACGGGAGAAACCTGCTGATCCAAAATTAGTTCTTCGCCCCCATCCCAGGCCGCTGACTCATTGCTATCGGTATGGCGCACAGGGTTATTTTTAGGTCCCACTAGTGCACGGCAGGAACAAACAAACGCACTCTTGCGCGAGCTCACGCATACGAGCCGCACAAAGTTGTGTACCAATGAGAAATATGTCGTAATAAACCAAGAGAGTACGTACAGAATGAGCAGGTCTCCGTGTGGTGGTCCCATAGGCGCAGAGTGAAGATGAACTGCAAGAGATGGCAATTTTGGGGGGGGGGGGGGGGATTATTTGATGACTTTAAGTTGCCGTGATCTCACAGGTATTTCACAGGCAACACACACCTGGCCGGGTGGCTTGTTGGGATTAATAGTTGGGTGGGATTGTTCGGGTTTAGAAGCTGGGTGGGTTGTCAGTGATAATGGTTGTGTGGGAACATCAGTACTAATGGTTGTGTGGGGATGTAGGTACGAATGGTTGTGTGGGAATGTGGGGTTGTTTGAATCCAACTGGCTGCGGTGGATTGCAAGGATATATAGTTGGGTCTGTGTGGTTGATATTAACAGGTGAAGGCTATGTTCGTATTTATCTGCAGGTGAAATGCACGTAGTTGTCAATTTCACAATTTCCCTATCGCATGTCCAACCTGTTATATCCATACCACCATTAAATACTACGATAATCAGCTTATCGCCTTTAAGATGACCAAGCCTATGATACCATTTAAGAATTTTTTAAGGGTCGTGTCCCTTCGTTGGCTCTCGGCGTATATAAGATGAGTCTATTTGTCGCAATCATGTCTTTTATTTCCAATGCATTTGTGTCTCCTTGTGAGCTTGCCTCCCTTACACTGCATGATGGCTTCACCATGTCTTTAAAAACAACTAGACTGGTACTGAATGTTAAGGTCAATGGTCAGTATCCAATGCATTTACCGGCCAAGTCTTCTCCTCCAACACTACAGAGTGAGCTTGATGCAAGGCCTGAGTCATACGTACTGCGATGTTGCATATCTCCATCATATCCTACCATCATTCTCTTTATACGAGGGTTTATATAAGTAGCAATACACCATTTTCCATTCAAGATTTAAATTATGGGAGGGGGGGTTCGTTAGAATAATATAATTTAATATAGTAAAATTTGCTATTAGACTATGCACTACACCAACACAGTCAATTTTAAATCAAATTAGAGTGTCTTGACAAACAAATAAGTAACGGTTGAAAAATTGCTGCTCTGTATAAAGTGGTTACCGGAAATATGATCGAAAGAAATTTCGTCGACAGAAAATTGATCGACGGAAATTTGATCGAACCTTTTTTTTCAGTTCACACGTTAAACTTTTCGTCAAATTTCTTTTTGAACGCACTATACTATACAGTAAAACAAAACAATGCGTTCAAAAACTAAAAAAAAGATTCAATCAAAATTTCCGTCGATCAATTTTCTGTCGACGAAATTTCTTTCGATGAAATTTCCGGATACGGTAGTATAAAGTGTGTTAGGGATTAGGGGGAGGGGGGAGCTACGAATAGTGCCGCCAGGGATGGGCCAAGATTTTTGCAGCCCACCCCAAGAAAAACAAAATTCTGCAGTCTGCCAAAAATGTGAACCCTTAAAAAAAAATAATAATACTAAGCCTCACAGCTAACCCCATTTTTTGTTTTACCTACATTGGGGTGGGACGGTTGGGGAGGCTTGTAATATTGGTTTCTATCAATAGATAGAGGGGGACTAAAGTTAAGATGAAATGTAATATAAAATGTTTTCTTGGCTTGCATTGAAGGTGAAGAGATCTTTTAATGTTGCCGATAGAAAACTCGCAACAAGTTTGCGCGTGCCATGGCCTAGGACTGACTCACTGAAAACATAAGACTAGCTGAGCGTGCGCACAACATTGTTGGTGGAGAGTTCAGCCGTTCAACTGTGTATGCAGGTGGTCAGGACGATTGTGACCAACGCTAATGACCGTGGTAGTGACGTACTTAAATCGCATTTTCTCATTTATTTCCCAATCAGTAAAGCTGACCGCAGTCTTTAACTTAAGTCAAATATAAAATGGCATCGAGATTGGGGGGGGGGGGGGGTTTGTCACTTCTCGTGGTGACGTCACGGGGGATATTCCCTAACAAGTCCTTTTACTACCTCTAAAATAGCCATCAATAATCAACGTTTGGGGCAAATGTGTCAAACCACTGATTACAAGCACAATCTTTTATAAATATGGTGTAACTAAAATGTAAGTGAGATCTATCATTAACATACTTTTATATTAAGAAAAGCTAAACATCTGACAGGAAATAATTTACCTTTAAAATAGAAAACTATTGAACTACAATCTCTGCTTCAATAATGGTGGCAGATATGATTCTGGCGATCCCTGTCATTGAGGATATTCCCGATGTAATTCCCAACTAACTAACAAGGGTAGTGCAGCGAACATAGAGCCTTGTGAACAACAAATAGAGACTGCGGCGGGTGAAATGTTGCATACAAATCATTGAAGCTGTCTTTTGAATCTTGATTTAAGTCCATAGAACTCATGGTGGAATTTCCAGACGTAAGTCTATACAATCAGTAGAACATGCATAGTCCATGCGTTAACAGAATATCCCTTGAATTCTTACAATGGCACATGACTATACAAGGTAGTTAAAAACTTGAGAATGTTGATCGTTTCTACTACAACAGCTGTCTCTATAATCTACTGATTTTAGTTTCCTCGGTTTATGTCCAATCCATCTCTGTATTTCTTGCTCCACGGGATCACTTCCTCATCTTTGCCATATGATCACAATGGGATATTTACAAATCATTTTGTTTAGAGCATCTTGTGCAAACATATGTTGGTATTCGGTTGTCCTCCATATTTCCTCGTGCGTAGTTACTGATCTTCTATAGGGCGTCTCCCCAGCTGGCGGATAGGGGAAAGCCACCAGATATGACGGGTACTGGGGAAATAAAATACCCGGGGTGGACCAAAATCAGAACCTGCAGCCTTGTATGAAGTGAAGGGATCCACAGAACCTGCTGCCTTGTATGAAGTGAAGGGATCCACAGAACCTGCAGACTTGTATGAAGTGATGGGATCCACAGAACCTGAAGCCTTGTAGGAAATGGGGGGGATCCACAGAACCTGAAGCCTTGTAGGAAATGGGGGGATCCACAGAACCTGCAGACTTGTATGAAGTGAAGGGATCCACAGAACCTGCTGCCTTGTATGAAGTGAAGGGATCCACAGAACCTGCTGCCTTGTAGGAAATGGGGGGATCCACAGAACCTGAAGCCTTGTATAGGAAATGGGGGGATCCACAGAACCTGAAGCCTTGTAGGAAATGGGGGGATCCACAGAACCTGCAGACTTGTATGAAGTGAAGGGATCCACAGAACCTGCTGCCTTGTAGGAAATGGGGGGATCCACAGAACCTGAAGCCTTGTAGGAAATGGGGGGATCCACAGAACCTGCTGCCTTGTATGAAGTGAAGGGATCCACAGAACCTGCTGCCTTGGATGAAGTGAAGGGATCCACAGAACCTGCTGCCTTGTATGAAGTGAAGGGATCCACAAAACCTGCAGACTATTAGGATGCGAAGGGATCCACAAAACCTACCGCCTTGTAGGAGGTGGATGGGTCCACAAAGGCTAGGGAAATATAACCGAAAATTAAGGCAGCTACCGAGTCAGCTGTAAGGGGCAGCCCCCCCCCCCCAGACAATTGTGCACAGAGCTAACAACCCGACCAGGTAACAAAAATATATGTTTGGAAAGCCATGATCTTTGGATTGCGACTTGGAATGTACTAAGCCTGTTTAGAGCAGACGCTTAAGCCAACCTAATAGATCAACTAATTAAATATAAAATGTCTATTGCTGCATTGCAAGAAATTCGGTGGAAAAAATACCACACCATATTTTTAGTGGCAACAACACTTAACTCTATTGGGACAGGATTTGCTGTGAAGAAAGATGCTGTCAGTCACAGTTTTTAAACCAGAGAATGAAATATTGCACTCTGTGCGTGTGTGAGGAAAAATGTTTAATATTACATTTATAATTGTTCATGCTTCCGTAGAAGGTAAGATAAAAGTATCTTTCTATGAGTTGCTGGAAAAGATCTATTATGAGACATCCACGACATAATATTAAAATAGTGGTTGGGGATTTTGATGCCTTAATATGAAAAGAAAACGTGTTTATGCCGACTATTGGCATAAGGAGAGTCTGCACGAAGAATCTACGTGACAATGGGATCCGACTCATAGACTTTGCTTCAGGAAAATGGATGACAGCAGCACCAAGTTTCCCCACAAAAATGTACATAAAGTTACTTGGAATTCAGCAGATGGAATCACTCACAATCAAATTGACCTTGTCCTAATGGATCGGATGCATGGATCAGACATACTAGACGTAAGAGGCTTTCGAGGAGTAGAAGCGGACTCTGGCATAATACTTGTAAGGATTAAATATAATTAAATATAATAAGCATAATACACAATGGTTGAAATCAAGGAGAAGAACGATATAATTACCAAAAACTTACCAAAGACCCACAAACAGCAAAAGCTTACCGAAAGGAAGTAGAAGGACAACTCAGGGCATCAAAGGAGGAAATAAACAGGGAAAACAACATAAATAAACAATGGGATATGATAAACAACGCTATGAAGCAATCAGCAGAAAAAAGTTGTAGAATTTCAGCAAACTAACAGTAGAGTAGACTGGTTTCATAATGAATGCCGGGAGACTGTCGAAGAAAGTAAAAGTCACAAATGACCATGATACAAAGGGAAACCAGAAAGTCAAGACAATATATACGATGAAGCCAGAAGGAAAGCAACGAAAAAGGGCAGGAAGAAAAAAAGGATAATGGGAAAAGCTAAACTAAAAGAAATAGAGGACTTATCAAGAGAGGTAAATATTTGGTGAATTTACAGGAAGATAAAAGACGAAAAGAACGGATACCAAGCCAGAACTCAACTTTGTGAGAGCAGTGATGTAGAATTAATTACTGAAAATAGTAAAGTACTGTAGACATAGGGTGAATAAGTTGAGTGAATACTAAAGGCAGACAACTGACCAGATGAAGTTTATTAAGCACCACAAGGAGGAATAGACCCTTTAATGAACTCCCCAACTTTGGAAAAAATTACAGATGTAATCAATTTTATGAAAAAAACACAAAGCCAATGGAGAAGATCTCTTCACAGCAGAAACAAACTTATTAAATATGGAAGAAGAGAACTAAACATGTTACATACAGATGAACTAATTGCCAAAAGACTACAACCGTACACTGGACAAATACTAGGGTGACTACCAATGTGAACAAATACTGGGTGACTACCAATGTGAACAAATACTAGGTGACTACCAATGTGGATTCAGACAAAACAGATCAACAGGCTGATCAGATTTTCACCATCAGATGCCTATTACAAAATGTTAAGAATATAATATCCCAGTACATCAACACTAAGTGGACTATAAAATGGCCAGTGACTGCATCAAAAGAAAATATCTCTATGAGACTGTGCAGGAGTTTGGCATACCCAACAAACGGACAAGACTGATACAAATAGCATAAAACAACTCAAAAAGCAAAATCAATGGTCAAGGAGAATGTTCAAGGGATTTCAGATTAACCTAACATTAGAGAGAGTTATGAGAATCCTACTCATTGACACCCGAGGAACAATAGCAGGAAACTTTCTGAGAGAGACCCAAGACCCACAACCAATAGGCACTCTCTACAATTAACCCCTTCAGTATCTGTCATATGCTGGTAACATGGCACAGTTAAGGAAAAGACATTTTAAAAGCTTTTATTGAATTATAAGATGCATCACTACCAGCAGGGCTGGAAGTTAACAACCAAAAAACAAAATACATGACAATGTTAAGAGAAAGACAGACAGATGAAACCATGAAAACTAGAAACCACACTTTTGACAAAGTAAAATCAATTCAAATACGTTAATACATGAAAGAAAGGAATGACTTACGGAAATAAAAGAAAGAATATCTGCTGGAACAGGAAATACTTCAGTGGTCACAAAATACTCAGAAGTAAAAACAGTACAAGAAAAACAAAGAAAACTAACTATTAATTAAAACTATTTAAAAAAATCAGACCATTTGCAACACACACAAGTGAACTTGGACCCTAAAAAAAATGGCAGAAAACTTATAAACACATCGGAGAGAAAATATCTCCGGAAAATATATGGACGAACAAAGGATGAATATGGATGTAAAATATGAACCAACCAGGAATTGTATAGTCTATATCAGGATCCAATGCTAGTGGCAACGAATAAAAAAAGTGCAGGCTATGCTGGCCGGGACACTCAGAAAGATGCCGAATGACAGAGGAGTGAAGAGGGTGCACCACTGAAACCCAGAGGAAAATGGCTCAAAGGCAGACCTAGGTTTAGATGGACGGGACGATGTGGAAAAAGATCTAAAGCAAACTGGGAATCCAAGCGTGGAAAAGAAAATCATCAGTTTGGTCTGAGTGGAAGGAAGTGGTGAGGCAGGCAAAAGCCCTACATGGGCTGTAGTGCCATAGGGATGGATGTTCTCCCTATTTACACCCAACGAGAAGAAGACATAACATTTGATGGAATATGTTGAGCTTTTTTTTTTTCATTATTTCATTGCATTTCTATTAGGGCTTAGCCTGGTGCAGCTTTTTGTCCAAGTAATACATTTCAGGAATTATCTATAGAAAATGAGAAATGTGCTCCACCTAATGAGTACAAGTGAAACTGCATGTATACAACAAGTATTTATCAGAAGGCATCAAAGTCGAAGGCTTCAAAATACTAAAATAGCATATCGCCCTACCCGATAAACATAACAAAAATATAATTTGAAGCCAAAATATAAGATATATGCTGGCCTTGGACCACTCAGCATCACCAGTAAGATGAGAAAGCTTATTAATTGTAAATAAGAAGCATGGTTATAAATAATCACAAGTCCAAGTCCATGCTGAGCTATATTTGCCTGCTTAGTGTCCCTTGTAAGTCTATTCATGTAACACTTCTCTAGTCTAGGTAGGGGAATCATCGAAATGTTCAACCAGAGCTGTTCTTAGGCAGAGGTAAACTAGACAACCGCCTAGGGTCCCCTGCCAAGGGGGCCCAGTAGGGCACTTTTTTTTTTTAGCCTACAACTTGCAAGTCCAAATATTTCAGAAACACAAATTTTCTCTAGTGGCGGAATTATCAATATGGTTAGTGGTTACACGCGAACAAAGAGGAAAAGGTGACGAATGCAGAATGGAGGTGCCGCAGTGGTGGGTGGAGTTATCTCTCAGCTACCGGGGAGCTATGCCCCCGGAACCCCCCCCCCCTTTTCCTACGCTCCATGCCTAGGGCCCCCAAAATCCTAAGAACGCCTCTGGTTCAACCATAACTTATTATAAATATTGGGATTTTTAAAAATACTGACAAGTTAGAACTCATACCAAGCTAACCCAGTTTCTCAATGGATTGTTTCAGGACTCGGCTTTCTAACAACAAAGGAACTTACATACCACAGCGTCGTCATCAACACAAACCCAAAAAAAAAATCATTTTGAGATAATTATTTAAGTACCAGATATGGCCCGCCAAACATTAGCGGCAGCAATGCATGAACTGCCCATAGACTTAAGCTACTTGACAAAACTTTAACTTAAGTAACGCACATTTGAGAATCCCGATTTTCGCTACACCCCAAGGGACATCACTGCATGCTTTTTATTTCAGGCCCACGAACCATATTAAATATTTTGTTGACCCAATCACTTTTAAACCGAATATTTTTTACACCATACTTAAATTGAGACAATTTCATTTTTTGAAAAGAAAATATTACGCACCAAATGCAGTTGCGTTATATAAAAAAGAGATATCATTTAGCGTAGTTATCAGGAATTATATTTTGCGCGCTATAGAACTCATTATTGAACCATACTTTCTTTCAAACATTTAGAATTATTTCTTATATACTCTCAATAGCAAATATGCTGATTAGGAAACAGCCAGCTTGTTAGGAAGCAGCCGGAAATGGAAGCAGACCACCAGTCACACCAGGAGCATAATATAAATAAGAGATAACACTGTCCCCCAAACCTGCATACAAAAGTTACAACAACCTCCACACACAAACCTTAAAAGCCTGCACATACACATCACATCAAAACACCAGCATTTAAGTTGAGTGAAGGAAACTTATTTTACATTAAGATTTGCAATGTTTCTTCCTTTAACTGCCAACTTCAAAACAAAATAATTTAATGTGATACTTAGTTAAACTAAAGTAGCCAAAAGGACCTGATTTAAGAAATATACACATTGGCCCTGCCTGCTCCAAGAATGAAAATGATTAGGTGACTATCAATACTATAGAAAGATCTGGTCTTAAGGTATGTCACATGACAATAATAGTGTCTATGTTAAAATTGCAATCACAGTTGTGGAATCTGACCTATACAACCACTTTTTTTATAAAGTAAAGAATTTGTGTAATCTTTTGTTTAAGTATTATTTTTCAATCTGAGTGATGTCTGCCTATGTAATTCATTCTAAAACTATACTATTGTACTTAAATACATTTAAAATAAGCTGCAAGTACAACTGAACAAGGAGCCCTTGTGATATGAAACAGGTAGTAAAATTTCTAACAATCAAATATTACAGAGTTTTAACCCTATTATGAACATTTATTATTAAAGAAGTATTTTTTTAATTTTTCATTGCAAGATGTAAGAATATAACGATTTATTGAAATTCTCTAAACCAGGGGTCAGCAACCTTTTGGTATTAGCGTTTCAAAGTAAGACTTCTAATTCAATGTGCCAATAAATTATAAGTCCAAAATTTAAGATGCATTTCTTAGTCATTTATAATTACTTTTTTGGCCTTCCACATGCCAATGAAAAAATCTATGTGTGCCAAAGTCTAGCAACCTATGCACTTATCGACATGATTCCAATCTGTGAGGTCGCCGACTTAAACAGAAAACTTTTTTAAAAACAATTTTAAAGAAACATTTCCTTTTAATTGGTACATTAATAATGATTGATAGTTTCATAATACTCTATCTCTTTTGTGTTGTGTGACTTCTCTTACCCTAAAATATTTTTTTTGTATTGAGGCTTGACTTTTATAAATTATAAAAATATAATAAATAAAAGACTTTGAAAATAAAACATATAGCATAAGATATAAAAATAGGTATTTTGTAATACTTGCTTCGGATGTGAAACTACACCACATGCTGGATCAGGGTCAGACAGGGTGACTGAAATATTTTTCAGGGAAAAAGTAGCTATTTTCAAAAAATAGATGGTGCTTAGAATGGAATCTGAAGTTTCTTTTAATTTTTTTCTGCTATAGTGATATCAATAAAAAAGTTGCTATAGATATCAATTTAAAAAAGTTTACATAAGTTTCTCCAGCACATACAAAGCAGGCTTTAAGTAGCTACTGCATGCTGTATAGTACTGGTACCAAATTGTGGTATTAAAACGTATTGGTAGAGCTGGATTAGAGAAAGCTTGAAATTAAAACCAGGACTATCAATTGAAAGTTTCAGCTGGAAGTCTTCACACATCCTGATCTACTATTCCTTTCACAAAACTTGAACATAGTACCTAATTATAACAAAATTTAACTGGGAATGGGTCAATATTGCAACTTACTATCTTATGAAATATCATGTCGATTTGACCCTGCTACATAGAACAGTTGAGCATTCTTAAAACCAATTCCTAAAAACATTATCCATTGGACCAAAAAATAAACTTCCCTAGTGACAATCATACTTTATACAATGTCACTTTTGGACTTCATTAGTACCCAAGTAAACTCTGAAAGTGAATACAAATACTATATTAGACCTATCTATATATTTAAATGGACTTCAACTCTTTGGAAATTATCTTTGAAGCAATTTTCTGTCTCTTAAAAGATTAACAGACCTGCTCAGTGCTAATGGCAAATGGTAATTGAATGTGGCCGCCTGGCACTATAATAAATACTATAATATGTCATGTGCCATTAGACATAAGATTATTAAGATAGGTAAATAAATAATTAGAACAACTTCAGTCTTCATATTCATACCAGTAAAAGTAAATGAATGATATTTACTAGTGATGGGACGATACCAACATTTTTAACGATTCCCATTCTACCCAATTATCCCGATTCCCGATACGATTCCGATTCCTGGCCATTATTACATATATGTATTACTGTGCCCAGATATTAACATATTTAATTGATATAAAAGTTGAGAATTGATTAGAAACGTTTATTAACTTGCTATTGAAGCTTTACAATATGCTAGATAATAATGTATTGGAAAGGTTTTATATAAACACATCTATCAATAATTCCATTTTAATAATACAAAGATGTCGTATTGAGTTCAAAATAATATAAATAATTCCATTTTAATGAGAAAAACTTCATTCAGTTAAGAATCGTTTTGGTATCGGAATCGGGTCTGAATTATTCAGCTCCGATACCGATTCCCGATGCTTTGGAAAAATCCAGATATTTTGATTATTCCGATACGATTCCGATTAATCGTCCCATCACTAATATTTACTAGGAAGTGTCTACACGTCCGGCGCGATGGACTTTTTATCCCCTGCACTAAACGTCCGGCGCGCCGGACTTTTTAGTGCGGGAGCTATACGTCCAGCGACCAAGTCACATGACCCCCGTAACAAACCCTATTTCTCAGTACTGACCCAGTTTTAAGATAAGGCTGTTCAATATGAACCAGTGTGGTCTTGTGGTAGAGTAGACGCTTAGGGACCTTACGATATGTGATAGGTTACTGGATCGGGATCGAATTTTACCCATTCTTTCTTATTATTTTAATTAAAAGTATATTTTGTATTTAATTTATTATGTTTCTTTGTAACAGTAGTCAGAGCTTTATGAGATGTTTAACCAATTTAAAGGACTTTTTTTTTGTTGAGTCGGAATCAAATAGTAATACTAGTACGTCTACTAATCTACTACTTACTAGTTAGTTAGTTAGTTAAATATAGGCCGACTAGTTTAATATTCACAGTCAAATGCTTAGTTTATGTATCTTATAGTCATAGCATATGAATATATTAACATGTTCAGTATTTATTTATTATCTAGGGATCGGCTGACTAATATAATATGTAATTACTGTACACAATATTGGAATATCATATGCAATGCAACTATTTTACCAGCGACCTCTTGTCACATGACCTGACGAAATAATAACACCTTCTAGTCGTCCGGCGGTCACATGACATATCTTCCACTAGCGGTCACTAGCTCGCCGGAAAAATTTCTCCAACTAGGCGTCCGGCGGTCATGTGACTTGGTCGCCGGACTTTTTATCTCCCGTGTAGACACTGCCTATTTACTATTTACTATTTACATAAACTGAGAAACCAATTGGCATTGGCAAATAAAAATAAGGATGTAGGGCCTATTGACTTAGTTTAACTGTCATCTTATATTATATTTTAGTGGAAATTTAGTACAAAGGGACTAAAACTGTGTTAAGTGTGTACCATGTGCCATGTCCATTGACAATTATTGCCCATGTCATGTTCATGTCCATCCATTCATTCCAATATCATTGAAAAAAATAATCATGCTTGACAGGAAAATTAAAGTTATTCAAGAAAAAGTGTGTGGGGGGGGTCATTTAAACTTAGGAGGGGCAATTTAAAATATGGCCAAAACCACCAGTAACAGAATGAGAATGACCGAGTGGGTGACTGAAATATCAGGTGCTTTGATTTGATGCGAAGTTATGAAGGGAGGCGATTTGATTACGCGACTAATGGCAACCTTACCAAAACGGAATCAATAATTTCAATAAATAACAATTTTCTTCTTGTTTACCAAGATTGGATAGCCCGAAGTATTATACTTAACAAAAAATTATAATTTTAAAAAGTGATACTTACACAGACTGTAATATCTGCAAGGGTAATCTGTTTGTAAACAGTCTGCCTGCCAATCCTTTCCTATTTTTGGAACACAGCAAAGACAGGAAGTGTCGTCGTTTCTCGTAAAGAAAAAAACGTCATTATGAATAATAACTAAATACCGAAAGTACTATACAGTACCCACATTTTTAAAAAGTATTTTTTTTTTTTTTTTTAACTTTTCAAAAATACTGCCCTTTTGTTATTTTGATTTTAATTCTTTTTAAAGGATAATAAATGAGTGATTTTATTGAAATCTTCGAAAAAAAAATTATTTAAATGTATCTACTGAAGACATCTAGTTATAGCGAAAATTAGCGCTTTATTGTCTTGTTATTTATTTTCAATCCTTAACATATCTTCTCCTATATTTAATTAATTCTATTTACGGTTAAATTATATTAGAAATAGTGGGGTTATGCGATATCACTTTTTCCTTCTTGAATGATTGGCAGTGATCTTCATATTATTAATAATATTGTTAGGTCCTATTATTAAAAACAATTATTATTACTATATTAGAAAACATTTACTAGCTTACGGTTGTAAGATATTTATAAATTTGATATAATAATTTTCTATAGAAAAACTGGTACGAATATCTAAACGTAACACGGGAGCTTTCTCTCTCTCTCTCTCTCTCTCTCTCTCTCTCATACACACACGCACACACACTATATCTCACTCACTCTATCTAATTCTTACTCTCTCATTATATAATCTCACTTACTCTCTCTCTCATTCTTTCTCTCTCTCTCTCTCTCTCTTTCTTTCTTTCTTAAACTCTCTCACTCTTCTTTTCCTATATTATTCCCCACACTAAAATTCCTCACACGAAAATTCCTCACACGAAAATTCCTCACAAAAGATTGTTTCTTTCTTATCTATTTCTTTCTTTGCTTTTGCAGGGCCAAAATGTCTGTTTGTTATCTGATCTTTCAGGCTTTCCCCTTTTCTGTGAGTTATATTCCATATTCAGGCAGCACCATTAGCGGTCTTGTGAGCCCTATACGTGCCCCTCAAAACCTTGGAAATCGACCAGGCAAACATTAATTTTGTTGGATCGCACAAACAGGCGAGGCAGACTCACTGTTGGAACACACTCTTCAGAGAATAAACGTATTCATGCCAAAAGAAAGCACACATCAAGGAAAAGAAGAGCCCACCCCCCACCCCAATACCACTAGGACCTCTAAACACATGTGGCCTACCTACATGCGGGCAAGGTTTCCACGCCCAAATACTTCTAACGAGCCACTTGCATACGGATGGTTTCCTTTGAACCAGCCACGCTGTTATCTACAACATTGTTTGTGCCCGCTACAATATGGCTTAGCTTGATGAGACTAGAAGGCGTCTCTCGGACATACTAAACATATTCGAAAAATTGCGCGTGATAAAAAATGTCCTATCTCAAACACTTCAATAGAAGCGACCACAAGGGTTCCAGTGACTTGGCCATCAACGTCATTATTTCCTGCCAGGGTAAACATAGAGAACACAATGATACGCACTTATGGTACCTTGACACAACATGGCATGAATGTTATGTTCTCCTTCATTTGTTAAATCTTTTCTCCACCTCTTCTTTTTTTTTACAAATAATCTCCAAGGACTTACTTTTCCTCTCCTTCTTCGCATTTTGTCTATATTAACTCTTTTACATTCTAATGATCCTCAGTGTACTCTCGAATGCTACATTTCAGCTAATCCTTTATTTAAAAAAGAAATATTTCTTCATCTTCTTATATTACATATCTTGAGGGCCAACGATCAATGTATTGATAATTTTGGCTCCTATTTTTGTAATTGGGATTCGCGATGTTTCGGGCATTGCGTACTGTGTTCTTGCTATTATGAGTTGAACTGCCTGTCATGGCCCCGTCGCTGTCCGGCGTGGGGGGGTGGGGAGACTAGTTTGTGTTTAATGCTGGAGCAGTGGGCCAGCCCATTTTTTATCTTGCACATCATGGAGAGACTGGATAGTCGTTGTCGTTCCTCCATGGTGACCAGCCCGGGTTTTGTCCAACATGCTGCCAACACTTGTGGTGTTCCTGTGGCGGTTCAGGACGAAGCGTGCTGCCCCTCGTTGGACCGATTCCCACCTGTCAATGCTCCTCGGGGTGAATGGGTCATAGACTGGAGATGCGTAATCTAAAAGCGGTCGGACGAAGGCTTTAGAGGTTTTTTCTTTCACACTGTAGTTGACGATCTTTTGCCTGGTTGCATACATTGTTAATATGCTCGTCCCAGCGGACCTCTCTTTGAATGGTAACACCGAGGTACCTTACGGGGGAAACTGGCTCAAGCATATGGCCTTGCAGGTCATAATGGTGATGTAGAGGTGTACTACTTCTGAAGACTGACAGTGTCAGGTACTTGGCAGGATGAAATTCCATGTCCCAGCTCATCTCCGACTCAGCTAACCGGTGAAAATCCTGTTTTAGCTGGTCCTGGTCAGAACTGTTGGCGATCCTCCTATACACCTGTTTGCGAACAGTCTTGGGAGGTCAGTTTCTCAAAGGAGGAGCTGGTACCGTCCACCGCTAATGTCTGGCATTGGTTGCCGATGAAGCTAGAGATTCATGTTTTGATAGTGCCATATCTCTGAAGTTTGTGTAAAAGTACTAAAAGCAAACTATGATTTACACTGTCAAATGCCTTTGAGAAATCCATCACAGAGGCGTAGCGAGGGGGTGTAGGGGGTACATATGTCCCCGGCCGCCAAAATGAGGCTTATAACGTTACATTATAATAAGTAAATAAGGGTAATAAATCGGTCGCAAGATCGATGCAGCCTACTTATTTTTTCAGCGATCTTGTTCTTCTTAGCGTAGAAAGAGAAAAATTGGAAAAACAGTTTTTGATTGCGTAATTGGCCAGTTTGCGACATTGAAATAAAAAAAAAATATATTTTGTAGACTATGTAAACAAGTCTACGACAATGACTGAGTGGGTAATGTATGCCTACTATAATTTCTATAATTTGCTTCTTTAAATACCATGTTTTATTAAAAAATATTTTTTCTTATTAAATGTAATATAAAACAGTTATTAAACTGGTGGGCGGGGGGATTATAGCCAATCACCAGCACGTCATTTTGCTTGATGTTCTTTTTTGTATTATCCATTCTTTTGTTCACTGAAGAAGGCTTCTTGCCGGCATTTCTGTTGTTTTCCCATACCTTGTTTCACATAATATATGATATTTACACAGGCTTACCGGGAATCTAAAATTAATATCGAGAAACGTTGAAATGTTAAACTTTGACTTCAATTTTTATAAAAGTATTTAAATTATTATTATTATTATTTTTCTTGTTGTCTTTTTTTTTTTTTTTTTTTTTTTTTACAACAAAGATTTACAATGAAGATTAAGAATGCAACATCAAAATTTGTCAGACGCTAGTATTAACATAGTTTAAAATTTGAAAGGACTCAAGAATCTACTATAACTTTTATTAGGCCTATAACTCGAACATGTAGTATAAGGCATGCCATATATGAGGTATTGCATAAGAATATGTGCCCCCATTTTACTTATCAAATTAAAAACAATTTTTTTTAAAGTATAAAACCATTGGCATCTAAATTTAGGGGAAAGAATGGAGAAGAAATGTATCCTCAAAAATACTTCTTTGGAACTGGGCTTCAAAGGGGCTTTTTGTTGTAAATTAAACCCTTTCCTGTAGGTTAGTAATATATCTCTTGTTTTAACAAGTAGAAGAGTTCCAGAATTCGTAAAGATGGCTGCTAGTTGTGAAAAATTAGATCAACTTGTTAAAGATTATCTCCTTTTTCGCGGCTTTACATCGACTTTGAAATGCCTGGATCAGGAACTAAAAACAGATAAAGATAAAGGTCTTAGGGTAATAATCTACAAATATCTCATTTCTGTTTGCTGATTGATTTGATTGTTGTTTCATATAGTTATAGTTTAGATACTTCGGTAAAGCAAGGGTAGGTACTTTGGTAAAAAAATTCAAATTTTTTTTTAAAATAAACCAATGGCATAGTTGAATAGAGCTAATTTTTAACAGAATTATAACACCAAAATAATATTTTTAGCTGTTATAGTTTTAAAGTTATGAATTTTTAAAATACGACATACTCACATAGTTTGTCATTTTTTACTATGGACGAAACCTCCACATCTTGTGACCTCATTCCGCTGATCGCGTCATGCGCAATGACTATATAGTTTATATAAGGCAACGCATCCCCTTATTACTTTAAATACTGTTTAGGGTCGACTTATTTTAATCTTTCAACTTATTCTTTTGACGGAATAATAACACCTACTAGGCGTCCGGCGGTCACATGACATGTCTGCCGCCGGAATATCTTTCACTAGTCGTCCTGTGGTCACGAGACAGGCCTGCCGGATGTATATCTCCCGCACTTAAGCCGGGTGTGTAGACACTGCCATGATATTAATTATCATTTTTTTTAAAATAACTCTGAATCTAAATAAAATTGGCCTAGGACTTTCGTGGTAGATTCTGATAGAGAGTATGGTGATGGCATGAACACTTACAAAAATCTACATATGTTCAACTTCACAGATATAATTTAAAGTTTTTATTTATATATACCGGTACCTTTTTTTTAAATCTTGAATATTAATATCATTCTTTTCTTTTTTACTTGCTAGAAACTTGTCAGTTTCTTAAGTTACTAAAAAAAAATTGTTTAAACATGCAAGTTTCCAAATGAATCTATTCCCCTTGCCTTAGGCATACAGTATAAGTTACAGCAAATATCTATTGGGCAGGATTGCATTATTGTTTGATTTATTAATAAATTATGTAATTTGTGATATGTTATAACATGATACCAATTTTTTTTCTTCAAAAATAATAAAGGTTGACCGTTTGATGGAGCAAATATGGTCTCTACTTTCTGGGTATGATCTGCAAGGGCTACGTGAATATTGGCGCTATTTAAACCAGCGTTTATTTTCTCGACTGGAGCAGCGCTATGCGCCGAGTGTTAGAAAGCTTGAGAGCAGTCTACTAAAATTGTATGTCGTGAATGCTCACCAGTCTGGGAAACAAGATAAAGTACTTGCATTTTTTGAACAGCTGGCAGGAGAACTTCAGTCACATTCAGATTTTAAAGACTGGTTTGGTAATATGGATTTACATTAATTATATTGTCATCAATAATTTAATTTTTTTTTAAGCATTCATATTTTGCCAAGCTGATGAGGCAGTGCTTTATACTGTATCATTTTTTTAAAAATTTGTATATCATTAAAATGCAGTAACTCTCTGTAAAATCTCAAACTTTTTTTGATTCTATCTTCTTTCAGCTTTTCCTTTTGTGTCTACCCCATCAGACAATCCAATGTTTTCCATGTACTTCAGTAAACAGTGGCAAGATACTTTACAGCTGTCACTTCACAATTTTCTGTCAGTAGTTTTGCAAGCAATGCATATCCTTTTCTTAAAATACAAGCTCTACATCATAATTTCACTAACTCTTGCATTCCAGAGAATATTTTTTTATTTATAACAATGTACATGTACATTTGTTATAGCTTATAAGCATTATGTTACTAGGTAATCTATTAGTATTTCTGTTCACTATTAATTTCAGAATTGCTTTCAAATCTATATATGTAAAAACTGTTGTGTGAATGAATAGATCAGTAACAACTGTTCTGTAAATAAATAGTTCAGTACCGTAACAACTGTTGTGTAAATTAATAGATCAGTAACAACTGTTTTGTAAATTAATAGATCAGTAACAACTGTTGTGTATTTCATATTTATATACATACAGCAGAACAGCTTCAAAAATAATATCACATCATAAGTCCATAACTTTTCAAACCAGTTCCAACATTATTAAATGTTGAATTTGATGCAAGAAGAATGAAAACTTTGCAAGAAGAAAATACATCCCTTAAGCAGCAGGTAATCTTTATTATGTCTAATTAGAGGCACTACCAGTTGTTGGTTTTTTTTCTAATTTTTCTCATTTTCAGAAGAATTGGTAATATAAATTTTCATAATTAAATTATCCAAAGTTTCCATTGTAAGTAATGTTTACTCAATAGATCAGTATTTATTAGGTTGTGTTTATCTTTACCTAGTTGATGAGCTCTGCAACATTCAATGAAACTAATAAAGGTGAGGCCAGGTCAGGCACCAGAAGAAATTTGCATTCAGAGTTACCTCCACCTTCATCCCCTCCTGATATGGTTTATGATTTTTCAGGTCTAGCAAGGTAAGGCTCTTGAATGCTGCAGATAAAAATTGAATTATAATAGTATTCTTTATTTTTATTCGTTTTAATAAAAGTAACTTTTTCGGTTTCAAAATTGTCTTTTTAATTTATGTGTCTTTTTAAAAATATTATTTTCAGTGATTTTGATAGTACAAATCAAGAGAAAGTGAAAAATACCCGTCGTTTTCCCTTGATTCTTACTTCACCATTGGTGGGCAGAAAGAAAACCACAGAGGCAGCCCAGGCCAAGCCCAAAGTTACTGCATCAGCAAGTGCTATAAGCAGTACAACAGCTGCAGCGGTTACAGGAACTCAAGGGAAGGTAAAGATAAATGGATAAATACATCATGAAAAGGAAGAGGTGCATCAAGCAAACAAGGATATGTAGTAAAGGTAATTGGCATGGTCCCAGCAAGGCGGTAGAAATTTCAGTTAATCAACAATGGGATATCCGGTGCTGGTGGACTTGAGAGCAATGGACAACACAGGGTCATCTCAAATAAAAAATAAATTGTATTAAACAAATTTCACCATTAGTGGCATGTTTTTTGTACTGTTTTGTTGTACAATTTAAGACTTTTAGTTAGAGACAGTGTTTATTTATTTCAATTCAGCAGGGAAAAGTAACAGAGATGTCAACAATACCATCTTCGTCTGAGGGAAGAAAGCTGTCCATACCACCTCAGATGCCAGCATCGTCATCCACTGCTACAGTCGCGACAGATGCAACTCGAACTCAGGTGACAAGTAAGCAAATACCTTCTTCCCAACAGCAAGGTGCTACAGTTGCCAGGCATGCCACATTTTCTGCCAGTGATGCATCAAGTACAGCAACATCACTGCTAACAAATGTAAGCAAGAAGTCTTTCAGTTTTAATCATTCATTTCTGCTTTGTATCTCATTATATTTCTCTATCAATTAAAACTCAGGCGTGTGGAAATGATAGGGAATTTGTATTTATTTGAATGATCAAATTTCATATATTCTTCTTTAATCATTCCTTGAAACGTTGCTGGATCAGGATATATGCAGTTTGCCTTTTCAGGATATATGCAGTTTGCCTTTTCAGGATATATGCAGTTTGCCTTTTCAGGATATATGCAGTTTGCCTTTTCAGGATATAAGCAGTTTGCCTTTTCAGGATATATGCAGTGTGCCTTTTCAGGATATATGCAGTTTGCCTTTTCAGGATATATGCAGTTTGCCTTTTCAGGATATATGCAGTGTGCCTTTTCAGGATATATGCAGTTTGCCTTTTCAGGATATATGCAGTTTGCCTGTTCAGGATATATGCAGTTTGCCTTTTTTTCCCCTCTAGAGATCTTTATCTGCCCCTGATGACAAGAACGTATCTAATAGCAAACTATTAGGCAATAAGCGAAGATCAGAAACACCGTTAACTCCTATATCAGACGCCTCAACTGATGCTTCGGCAGCTAATCCTCTGTTAGACTCTGGCCCTGATTCTGAAACTCACCAGCCATTAGCATCAGGTATTAATTCTTAATATTGTTGAACACTTCAGTTCTCTTGATAATAATATCTAGCGAAATCTTCTTAAAAATAACTAACCAAAAACATTTATTATCTTTTTCCCCTTCATTCATCAATACAATTTAACTGTTAAAGTTATATTTCTTGTTTGCAGATGCTGAGAGTCCATTCTTACTGCTGGAAGAGGTGAGGAAATAAATTTTTAGATGTGTACTTATATTCATACTTGTGTAGTTTTAAAGATGAAACAGTGATTATTTTTATTTTTAAAAACTTTTACAATCATCAAACTATAAATAGTTTATTATATAAAATTAATGCATATGTAAAAATTTGAGAAGTATACATTTTTAATGCAATTTTATATTCAATATAACCAATCACCAAATGGAAATTACAAAGTTTTGAGAAAAATCTTTTATAATTTTACTTTCCAAAATTTAAAAAAAAAAAAAATATTTATCAATGGAAAATCAGGGTGTCTGCTACACATATTATTCATTCAATCTAACACTTTGTAAATATTATTACTCAGGATGAATACACAGAGCATAGTTCTGCTGCCTCTTTCTGTCGATTTAGCTTGACGGGTCAATATGTAGCCAGTTTAGACATTGATGGAATCGTCAAGTAAGTTATCTATTAAGTCTCAAAAGGAGAAAATATTTTTTTACAGCAATAGATAGGACTGCACACTCATTTTTTTTTTTTACTATTTATTTCAAATAAAAAGAAATATTATTTTGTACTACCTTAATCCAGTTTTCATTGACCATGACATTCTCTCAGGGTATGGATGTGGAGCCCTCAACCATCAACAACAGCTACAGTCATGTCAAGGTCTGCCTTTCTTTCATTAGCCTGGGCTAGCAAATCAGATAGATGGGTAAGATTAACTAAACTTAGTAAACTGCAGATTTGTACTTAGTGGCATATAGAATACTCATGCCTTTCAAACCACATTACAATTTGTCAAATTTTATAGCATATTTGGAACTAGTGAAAAATTAAAAACCTGGCCCTTTTGATCGGCCTTTGTAAGATTTTGTAAGCTGTTAACTATAATTTTATTGAGTTGAACAGACTGAACAAATAAAATGTGCTGGGCATGGATGGTAAAAAAAATGTCATTTGAATGACAGTTGCCTTAAGTGCAGCCTGTCATTAAGTGCAGACTGTCATTAAGTGCAGACTGTCATTACATTTTACTATTTTTAATTCTGTATGTCAAATTCTAGAGTTCTTATTCTTTTATTATTTTCTTCACAAAGCTCTTGTTAGGTAATAAAACTGGCTCCATTCGTTTATTTGATGTAAAAGACAGCAAGACATACAGAGAGGTTATAGTACATACAGACAACCCAGCAAAGTAAGAAAATTATTAGGAAAATAAAATATTACATTCCTATTGTATTGTTCTAAATAAACTGTATTTTAAGATATTTTTGTGAATATACTTGATCAAATGCATATTCAAAATATATATTCCAGACATCACATGATTTCACACTGTCCTTTTGCCCATGTTTCCTTACAGTTGTATGAGAGTGACAGACCTGTCTACGAGTCCTTCAAGCATGCAGTTTGTGTGTGCCACTGCTGATTACTGTCCCTTCACATCGAACGTCAATAATGTGTCTGGTAGACTTCTTCAATGGGACCTAAGAACACTTAAACTTGAGGTGATAATTTTTATAACAAAACTAAATATAAAAAAATCATCTGTTCAATACATTGCAAATAAAGGGGACAACTATTGTTTATGATAAAAATATAATTTCCTTAAAATATATAAAATGTCAAGAATGTACGGTATTTTATGTATATTTTTATATTTTACCAACAACATTCTATTTCCATTTTATTGGTCTTTTGATATTGATGCCTTAATAGCATAAAAATGAAGTTATTATTTACTTCAAACAAATTTTCTTTGAGGTTATCACAGATGCCCTTAAACATCTTAATTCCCTTCTCTTTTTTTATATCGTTATGTTGTGGTTCTTTTACCTCACAAAAAATTTTCAAAATGTAAACATTGCCATGGTGTATGTTGTGAACTGGATTTGTTATGGATGTTTGGTAGGGCGATTTGTCGATCGTGTGAGTGTTTTGTGAATGGTTCATCGTGAGGTCAGAGCGTGAAGTTGGTTCGTGTTAAGCTTTAGTGTATGCTGGGTGGGTGTGTACAGATATAAAAGGCAGTGTGTCAAATGATTGGAAGTAGTTGTGAGCTGTTAGGTGGATAATAGTTGTGAGCTGTTAGTTGAGAGAGTCCAGAGTAGATCGTTAGAGTAGTCAAGAGTCGAGTAGTGAGAGAGATAGTAGTTTTGTTAGAGTCACTTTAGGGCTTGTTGCCTGAGTATGCTGTGTTCCTGAAAGATGTATTAGTGTAACAAGTGGATTGTTGAGTATACAGAAATAAATACAGCATTTACTTTGGACGCTGTTGTTTTGATCTCTATTGTGAATCTGGTGTGACAGGTTACAATCGTTAACATTTAGAGAAGACAACGAACGAAGGCCGTAACACTTCGTGACCCTAGACAACGAAAGTAGGCCGCAACATTGATTTAGAACCCATCCTCTCTACTGAGTTCTAGCTGATTCTATGGACATTTTTTGTTTAAATACTGTTAAAATGATCATTAATTAAAAAGATTAATCTTTTTTTATTTTACTGTTTAAAACTATCTACGGTATTTAAAGAAACTAAATAAATGCAGGCTGCCAATTACTGTTCTTCAATGGCATTAACTGAAATGAGATGTAGGAAAAGTGTCTTTTGAAAAGCACACTCACTATAAACATTATAATTCAACCCTATTATTTTCTTCTATGGTCATCGTAAACTTTGAGTCATTTGTGGAAATTAGTTCTTGATATTTAAAATGTGTCTAAATTATGAAAATGTCATTCAATTTTAAAGGGCCACAGTTAGTTAAAACAAATTTGAAAATTTTTCTTCACTTTCAGTTTTTTTTTTAAATGTCTTTTTTTTTTTCTGCCTCCTTAGCGAGCTTTACAAGTGGATTCAGCTATCTGTAATGCAGTTACTTGTTCTTCATACAGTCAAAGTGGTCACATGCTTCTTACTGGTGGGGCTGATGGCTTTATTCGAATATATGGTAAAAATAAAGTAGTTGTATTCTCCTTTTTCTAAATCAGTTTGTATCTTAAGTTAGTGTGTACACCTGAAAAAACTGTGCCTGACATAATACGTATTAGTATAGCACAACATGTATTATATGACCACCTGCTAATTATTTTTTAAAAATTGAAGATTTAAAATAGGCCCGCGAGTGTATTTCACATCTTGAGCAGGCAATAAATTCAACAATCACTGGCACATATTGTATATGTGTATAATGCAAACCCTTTACCTTTTTTGTTTTTAAAAAGGCCTAAAATGCCTTGCTCATGTTTAAGGCAATCTGTTAATATTTTTATGTACCATGTGTGTTTCTTCCCCCCACCCATGGTCAAACAAGGTTCCATAATACTAAACTCAATAGCCTGCATAGCTTACTGAAGATGACAAAACGCATTTCAATGGAGTTAAATTCAATACACATACACAAGTCTGTATCACTAGAGCTGGCATAAATAACCGATGTATTATCTTTAATTACATCTAAATTCATTATCTGAGTCCACTTTTGACAAAGTTGCTAATCATCGATGTGAAAAGATCTAAATTTGTTGAAAATTTTATTTTAAGAAAGTTATTTTCATTTAAAGTTGTGATTAGGAAAGAAGTAAGCATCTTTTTCTTGTTGCTATGTTTAAATATAATGTGTTAAATGGTGTTAACAGATCTGTTACTCTTACGATTTTGGTGTACAATGTACGATTTTGAGGTGTATACATTATATGTACTGTATGTTTATTGTTTACTATTAAGATAATGTATTGAATGATTTTGTGACGATATTGTACGGATTTTAAGAGTTTGAGGGTAAACAGGTCTGTGTTAATAAAACATTGTTAACAGGTACATAACCATATAATCTGGATCCCTAACTTGAAGCAGCATTTTTTAACCCAAATTTTTCGCATTTCATGTGGTAATAAATACACTATAATTCTTTAGAAAATTATTTTAGACCCAAAGTCTTGATGACAACGCTTAATAAATAAATTATTGAATTTTTTCCTTCCATGTAAAAGATTCCAACTCACAAAAACCTGCCTTGAAGTGGCCAGGTCATGACACACCAATACACACAGTCCAGTTTCATGGGGAGAGATCAGTCTACAGCATGTCAGCTGATGGAAAAGTAAGGAGCTTATTAATAGGTTTCTATCAACATGAATTTGTATTTCTTTTTCTTATATAATAGTATCTGTTGTTTGATGTTTTGTATTGTCTGCTAAAACATCCGTTTAGTTGTCCTGTCTTTTCTTTTCAAGCCTATACATATCTTGTTACATTACTTATTGAATGTTTAGAATTCAAGTTTACACCATTTATGAGTTTATAATTTTACCCCTTAGAAAAGGGGAACAAAACATTAATGGGGATCATTTTAAAAAATTGTATCCTAACCAAGTAATGCCTTTTTTGTGTTGCAGTTATGTGAATGGAACCTAGCTCGTATTGGTCATTTGGTGAATACCATAAACTGTGGACAGAGAGACTTAGGAAAAGTCAATTCTGGTAGTTGTCGAGGTCGCCTATTTGCACTTCACCTAGATCATTATTTACTGACCTACACTGGTCGAAGGGGATCTATCTTCAAGGTCAGTTTTTTTTAATTAACTCTTGCCGTAGAATGACAAATTTTTACTCCCCGTCTCTAAGTGCTCTGTTTCTACTCCCCATCTTTAAGTGCTCTGTTTCTACTCCCCGTCTCTAAGTGCTCTGTTTCTACTCCCCGTCTCTAAGTGCTCTGTTTCTACTCCCCATCTTTAAGTGCGCTGTTTCTACTCCACGTCTCTAAGTGCTCTGTTTCTACTCCCCGTCTCCAAGTGCTCTGTTTCTACTCCCCGTCTCTAAGTGCTCTGTTTCTACTCCCCGTCTCCAAGTGCTCTGTTTCTACTCCCCGTCTCTAAGTGCTCTGTTTCTACTCCCCGTCTCTAAGTGCTCTGTTTCTACTCCCCGTCTCTAAGTGCTCTGTTTCTACTCCCCGTCTCTAAGTGCTCTGTTTCTACTCCCCGTCTCTAAGTGCTCTGTTTCTACTCCCCGTCTCTAAGTGCTCTGTTTCTACTCCCCGTCTCTAAGTGCTCTGTTTCTACTCCCCGTCTCTAAGTGCTCTGTTTCTACTCCCCGTTTCTAAGTGCTCTGTTTCTACTCCCCGTCTCTAAGTGCTCTGTTTCTAAAGCAGTGACATTAACATAAAGAGTAATCATCATTATTCTGACATTTTGGACATCCTTGAAGCTTTTTTTTTTCAAAAATTTAGTTGATGAGAAACAGTCTTTCCATTAATGCAAATATAAAAATGATGCTTCCCAATCAGAGCACACTTTCCTTTATCATTTGATAATTCTTGAAATTAAAAAAAAATGTATAATCATTATTCTAAAAGATAATCTTCATTTTTCCCCTTCATGCATCTTAAATTCAGTCTTAGACTCCCTTTATTTTAATTATTTTTGAAATATTATGACTATATATTTTCATTAAGGATGTTATTGCTTTATTTCTGTTTGCGCCACCAGATCCAGGATGTCTCAAGCCCAACTCGTGTTATGGAGCTTAAGCTTCATCAGTCCCCCGTAGTCACAGTTGATTGGTCGCCATCACCAGACACTCAAGTCTGCATCACTGGCTCAGCTGATGCAAAAATTAAAATATCGACCCTACTTTCCAAATGAAGATTGCCAACTTGTTGACCTTTTGTTTCTCTTTGAAATTATTATTTTTTTTTTCTGTACATTTATCTTCCTAGAATAATTTAATTTATTTGATCTCCAAAAATCTAGCTCAGTGATTCTCAAAGTCTGCACCCTGGGGAGCTGTAGTCTTCCCCGGAGATGCCCCACAAAATGTTCATTAGTTTATTTACATGTGTTACTGGATTGACTATTTCACAGTTTACAAACGGCACCTTATGACTATTTCACAGTTAGAAACGGCACCTTATGAAGACATGACTTCAACAAGGGCACAGAGAAGTGAATAAAACTTCTAGTTTAAAAACACGAAATATCAAAAATAGCACCAGTCATTCCATTAAATGTATTTATGAATCATGATTTCATGCCAATAAATGGAGTTCAGAAGTAAAAGCCTCAATGATGTCATTGCATATAGAATAGAACTGCAGTGTAGAGTTCAGTGAAGAGATCTGAAATGCTGTCCTCAAGGGTTCTCTACTAATTAAGAACTAGTTTAAAGGGACTTCAACTTCAAAATGTAAAAGATGCAGACTGCCATAAATTAATGACCGTCTGAGTTAACCTAATCTATGCAATATTATTTTGTACACAAAGCTGACATTGATCTTTCTCTTGATCAGATGTTCTTATTTTTGTTCTTGGTTATTGACTTTCATTTAAATTTAATCATTAAATTTATTATGAATATAGAATTAAGTGCCAAAGCATAAACAAAAAATATCTAACAATATGATATAAAAAAATAATAAAATGACCATATATGTCATTTATACCAGACTGAACCCTTGGTGTTAGTAGGCACTGGTTTCTGGGAGTAGGCCTAAAGCTCAAAATAGCTAAAGCCAATGAAAATATTTCAATAGGATGAACAACAAACTAAAGAATGATAATGCATTTTAAATGGTGTGAATAATTAAAATGAATGAAAATCAATGTGATAACAAAAAAATGGCCTACAAGCAACAGGCTTGCCCTGTATTTTTTAAATAATTTATTCTTCAAAAGTAAAATGTGTCTGTGGCACTATTATTAAAATTAAATGTTCACACAATATGTATTTTTTGTTGATCATAAATTACTCCATACATCCTTTTATAACTACTACTGCTATGTTTTAATAAATATAATTAACAAAAAATAGTGATGGCTCTGCACCTGTGAACCTTTTACAATAATTAAAAAGCACGGCTTTGCTAATAAGCATAATCAAAATAGTGATGTGTGTCCAGTTAAAATTTTTAAAAAACTTGTGCTTTTAATTTAGATGCAATGTTTTCCTGTTTAATTAATTAGTCAAAAACAATTTGTGTAAATAAAACAATATATCTTCAGCTTTAAAAATGATTATACCAATGAAGACATTTCGGCAAAAAACAAAAAGAATATTCATAAAGGGATAAATTAAATTTAAATAATATATATACATGGGCATGAGTTTAGCGCCCAGTCTTATTTTTCTCTCTCTTTATATATTACGCTTCTGGGGTGACGACTACTTCCTAATGGACTACTTCGTAATCAGCGAATTTGGTATTGAGAGTAAATTATTACAAATTAAATAATTCTAAATGTTTGAAAGAAAGTACCGGTATGGTTCAATAATTAGTGCAAAATATAATTCCCGATACTTACGCTAAATGATTTTTTAAAAAATCAACGCAACTGCGTTTGGCGCCTAAGCCTAATATATATTTTTTTCCGGAAAATTAAATCGGTCTCAATTTAAGTATGGTGTAAAAAATGACAGAATATTAAATATAGTGTGCAGTGACGTATCGTGGGGGACGGGGTGTAGCAAAAATTGGGATTCTTAAATGTGTTATACTTGAGTTCATGTTTTGTCAAGTAAATTTAGTAGATGTGAAGTTCATGCATTGCTGCCACCAATGTTTTGCGGGCTACATCTAGTATATATATATATATTAAATAAATTTAATTTATACTTAAATGAATGTTTTTTGTACTGATAAAGGCAATTGCTGAAAGGTCTACATTTGTATTTTGTATAATCATTAAAGCTGAACAAAGATTGTTTATTTACACTTACACTAATTGTTTGTCTAAGAAATCTACTATAAAGTTTTATTGCATTCTAACACTCTTATAATGAGTGAATTTCCTGTTTAAAAGTATTTTTTCTATGCAGATGTTAAGTTGTTACCATATTGTTACTTTACTACATAATTTTATGTAATATATTAAACTATTGATGATTCTAAAAAGAAATTGAACTAATGAATAATAACTTCAGGTGAATTGATAGTGCCATAACAATTTATTTATGCATTTTTTTAAAATTAAAGTTCAATTATATCCACAATAGTCTTAATTTTGTGAAAATGAATCTTTCATCTATTGTAGTTTCTACTAATCCAAGAACAAGATAGGTTTAAGCTTCTAATTTTACATTATAATAAACCATAATGTGCTATCTGCTTTGTGAAGATTTTATTCACATTCCACAATTTGTCTCTTTTGAAGTTGAACATTTAATTCAGTTTCATGTTAAATTATTGTAACAATTTTAGTTACTAGACCTTGAACTAGCCGAAAGATAATTTATGTATTGTTTTCACCAACTAGTCATTAGGATGACTGAAGATATTTTATGTTAGGGGCCATCCATAAATGACATCACGCAAATTTTGCCGATTTTTTACCCCTCCCCCATGTCATAAAAACTTAGACCCCCCTCAAATATAACGTCACAAATCTCTAACCACCCCCCCCCCACCTATAAAAAGTCCCTGTGTCCACTACTGTCCTTTACAAACCCTTAAGAAATTCACCTCCCATGGATATCAAATTACTGGACCTGTGTCAGAAACATTTCACTAGTCACTAGAACAATGTCTCTTATCGAGGGGTAAAAGTACCTCCCCAGCCCTGACAGGAAGATCTACATTTATCTAAATTATGAGAAATAAAACTATCCTTAGATAACAATGGGCGATTCTAAGAGGCCTACATGTCACAGATTTTAAATTCATTTACCTCCTGACCTTCAATTAATTTGTTTTTGTTCTTGTTATTGCTATACTGTGGACTAAGATTAACGAGAAGCATTACATCGTGGAAAAGGGGGGGGGGGGGGTGACACCACGAGCTTACCGGATCCGGTGCCACTAACCCTAGCTACGCCACCGATTGTATTTGCTGCCATTGCTAGTTATTCAAACCTTGCATACCTGTACTGATTCTCTCAGTGATCGTAGTTTAAAAAAAAAATAATTATAATTGTTGCATAAAAGTAAAAGAATAATGTTAAAAATGTCTGTAATTTAGGGTTATTAAGTGCGATTCTGTACTACAAAATTCTGCTTTTCATGTGACGTCACATTGCTTGAGGCCCCCTCCCCCTCGTCACAAAAATCTGACCCCCCCCTAGACATGTGACGTCATTTATGGATGACCCCTTAGGATGACTGAAAGATAATTTATGTATTGTTTTCACACACTAGTCATTAGGATGACTGCTGTTCGTTCTTATGAGGTACGACCAAAAAGGAAAGAAAAAATATATTTTCAGAGGAAAAAGAGCAAATGGATTGGTTCATATCATTTCCGCTTTCATTGATTTGTAATTGTCATGGTAATTGTGATAATCATACAGAACAAGCAATAGTTTTTCATTTACAAAACATGTCAAAGGTATGTGAAAGTGAACTGCAGGACCACCAAACAGCTAGGGCCAGATTTAGCAAGACCATCTGGAGCAACGCCAACCTTACATTTACTGACAGGACCAAACTTATGTTTCAGCCAGTTATGCCTGCTCCGTACGCTCCACAGCAACAGTGAGATGTGGATCACCGTTGTGAGGCATTAGTGTAAACTCAACAGCTGCCACCTGAGATGTATGTGGCACCTTCTGTGAATTGAATAGAAGGAAAAAGTGCCCCACACTTAGGCCCTGAAACACTTAGGCCCTGAAACACTCCACATGTGCAGCATGTTCTACAAGAGGTTTCTTTATCAGGAGAATGAAGCAATGCTGGACCTGCTTAACAGCAAGGGGGCAAAATAAACTGAATGTCACATGCATTTACTACAAGAATGTCTGAAAAAAAGATAATGAAGGTAGCCAGCAACGCTTCAGGTGACTGCAAGGGCTGTGCTATAGATAAATCCATCTGCATCCATGGTATTTAACATAGATGATGAATGAGTTAGTGTCAATACAGTTAACAGCAATTTTTTCATAAGATTCTATAATGCAAACTATTGTGATCCTTTTTATGTAGAATGCCATAATAAATCAAACAATTGTTTAAATAAGAAATCATTTTTTTGACATATATCTCCACCAGTGACCAAAGTTATCCAACATTATAAGCATTGTTTTCTTAACAGAAACTAATCGACGTCTGTGATTAGGACAAGAGCCTACAAGAGCCCTCCAGACATCACGATCCTGAGCCAATCTCTCCAGCCTCCCCCAAGTGTGGCCAAGTTTCTTGGTATCCGCCTCCACTTCACGGCGCCAAGTGTTCCTATGCCTGTCTCTTTTCCGTTTTCCTTGAGGGTTCCAATTCAAGGCTTGTCTAGTTATGCTGGAGGCAGGTTTCCTGAGCGTATGGCCAATCCATCTCCATCTTCTCTGGAAGATCTCTTGTTCTACCGGTTCTTGCTTTGTCCGCTGCCACAGTTTCTGGTTGCTGATTCTGTCAGGCCAATGAATCCTGAGAATCCTTCTTAAGCAGTTATTGATGAAGGACTGGATTCTCTTCATATTCCCAGCAGTGGTTCTCCATGTTTCTGCACCATACAGTAGAACCGGTTTCACCATTGTGTTGAAGGTTCTGATCTTCAGTTTGGTATTTAGGTGTTTGGAGGCCCAGACATTTTTTAGTTGTTGGAAGGCTGCCCGTGCCTTTCCTACCCTTATTTTGATGTCAGCATCTGTGCCACCTTGCTTGTCCACGATGCTGCCAAGGTAGACAAAGCTCTCTACCTCTTTGAGCGCTTCCTCTTTGAGCCTGATGGGTGCTGTATTGGTAGCGGCATTGACCTTGAGGAACTTGCTCTTCCCCTTGTGAATATTAAGACCAATACGTGCAGAAGTGTCTGCAATATTTCTGGTCTTCTCCTGCATCTGTTGTTGGGTATGGGAGAGAAGGGCAAGATCGTCAGCAAAATCGAGGTCATCAAGCTGGTCCCACAAGGTCCATTGAATACCATTCCGCTTTTGCTGTGTGGAAGTTTTCATCACCCAGTCAATGGCCAATAGGAACAGGAAAGGCGAAAGCAAACATCCCTGCCTCACACCGGTCTTCACCTGGAAAGCATCCGTCACCTGTTGTCCGTGGACCACTCGGCAGGTCATCCCCTCGTAAGAGTTTCTGATCAAGTCCGTGATTTTCCGCGGGACTCCATGATGTCTCAATAGTCTCCAGAGGGTTTGCCTATCCACACTGTCAAAGGCTTTCTCGTAGTCAACGAAGTTGATGTAGAGGGGTGAGTTCCATTCCAGGGATTGCTCTAGGATGATGCGCAGTGTTGCAATTTGGTCAGTACAGGATCTGTTGGTCCGGAAGCCAGCCTGTTGGTCCCGCAGCAGGGGGTCAACAGTTTCTTTCATTCTGTTGAGTAGTACGCGGTTGAAAACCTTGCCTGGGATGGACAGTAAGGTGATCCCTCTATAGTTGGAGCAGGAGCTTAAGTCCCCCTTTTTGGGGATTTTAATGAGGTATCCCTCCTTCCACTCCGAAGGTACCTGTTCCTCCTCCCAGATCTTCAAGAACAGTGGGTGAAGCATCTCTACACTGGTGTGCACGTCAGCCTTCAGTGCCTCTGCTGGGATGCCGGTCCTGCAGCCTTGCCATTTTTAAGTTGTTTGATGGCAATACGGATCTCTTCTTTGGTGGGTGCGTTGCAGTCAATAGCCAGGTCACTGTCAGCTGGCTGAATATCTGGTGGGTTACTTGGCTCTGGCCTGTTTAGAAGTTCCTCAAAGTGTTCTTTCCATCTGCCTCTCTGTTGCTCCTCATTTGGTATGCTCTTACCATCTTTGTCCTTCACTGGTCTCTCTGGCTTCCTGAACTTTCCAGACAACTTCTTGATGGTAGCGAACAATTCCCGCATATTTCCTTGGTAGGCTGCTTCTTCCGCTTCTTTGGCAAGCATGTCTACAAAGTTCCTTTTGTCCATCTTAGCGCTCTTCTTTACTTTCTTATTTGCCTCTGAGTACTCCTTTTGGAACCTAACTTTCTGCGCTCGTGTACGGCTGTTGTTAATTTCTGCCTTCTTCCCTTTTCTCTCTTCTATCACTTTCAATGTATCTGCTGTTATCCATTCTTTGTGTGTATGTTTCCTGTTTCCCAACACTTCCTGACATGTTGATTTGACTGCTTTCTTTACTCCCTGCCACTTTCCATCGATCGTCTCGTCTCCTAGCAGTTCCTGTAGGACTTGGAACTTGTTGGACAGAGTGATCCTGAACTCTTCCTGTTTGGCCTTATCTTTCAAGAGGGGGGTGTTGTAGCGCAACCTATATGATGTCTGCTCAGTGTAGTGCCTTTTCAGTTTTAGTCTCAGCCGGGCCACTAGAAGATGGTGGTCTGAGGCAACGTCAGCTCCTCTTCTGACACGTACATCTTGGAGAGATCGCCTGAATTTTTTCCCAATACACACATGATCTATTTGGTTCATCGTTTGGAGGTCCGGTGAAACCCATGTGGCCTTGTGTATCCTCCTGTGTTGGAATAAGCTCCCGCCTATGACTAGATTTGTTGTGGCACATAGGTCGGCAAATCTTTCTCCGTTATCATTCATTTCTCCTATCCCCTGTCGCCCCATGGCTTCTTCGTAGCCCGTGTTGTCACTGCCGATCTTGGCATTGAGGTCTCCCATGAGGATGACAATGTTTCGCCTAGGGCGACCCTGGGTAATGGTAAGCAATCTGTTATAGAATTCATCTTTGTCTTCCTCCTCACCTTCGTTTGTTGGTGCATAGCACTGGATAACATCCAAATTGATTCTGTGTTTTTTGGACCGAAAGGTTGCTGTGAGTATTCTAGGCCCATGCGCCTCCCATCCAATGGGTGCTCCTTGGGCTGCCCTGGATATCATCAGGGCCACGCCCAGAGTGTGTGGTGCATCGTCACCCTCGTGCCCTGAGAATAACAGCATCTCTCCTGAGGCTAGTCTCTTCTGTCCGCACCCGATCCATCTTGCCTCGCTGATTCCTAGTATGGCGAGGTTATAGTTCTTCATCTCAGCGGCTACTTGTGCAGTCTTTCCTGTCTCATACATGGTGCGTACATTCCATGTTCCAATGGCGGTGGTGGTCCTGGTGGAGATGATGGTCGTCGGCCTAGTAGTTTCCAGATTCTGGCTTTCACTACTTGGCGTCATGCATTCCGCGGCTGGGAATCTATCTTCTCCCAGGACCGTAAAGTCTTTTGTTGCTCTTGTCTGCGTTTTTGTAACAAAGAGTTTTTACGCAGCAGAGTTGTTAGCCCTGCGCACAACCGTCTGGGGGGATGCCCCACGCAACTCTCCGGAGAGCTGCCCTTAATTTTGGGAAGGGTACCCTAGCCTTTGTGGTTTCGTCCACTCCCTGCAAGGCAGCAGGCTCTGATTTTGGTCCACCCTGGGTATTTGATTTCCCCAGTACCTACCATATCTGGTGGGCATTCCCCTATCCGCCACCTGGGGAGGCGCTTGATGGGAGATCAGAAACTCCACACGAGAACAGAAACTAATACTTGTTCAATTTGTTCATGGTTGTAGCTCCTTGTTTTAAGCTCATCAAATAGTTACTTTATAAAGTAGCTCCTTGTTTTAAGCTCATCAAATAGTTACTTTATAACGTATAGTGTGTAATTCATCATCAGACCGGTGAACGATTTTTAAATTATAAATGATTCAAAATAAATATGTTATTATTGCCTTAGACATTATATGAGATCACCATTATTTATATCTTGTTAGTGTTGACCTATGCAATATGAAAGATTGCATTAGTTACACAATCACATTTAAAAAGAAAACTGTTCACTAATATATAATAAAATGAAGCGTTTTTTAAACTCAAGTCTTAATGAATGGAGTGAGAGGAGTATTATCATACTAATTTTACCAGACCTGAAATTAATTTTGGGTAAATGTGTCAGTGTGGTAATTTTGTTCAATTTATCAGTTAACAAAAAAAACAGTTTCATTCAATTAGCAAAGACATCACCAAGGAAATAAGAAAGAAAACTCATTATTTTGCTGCAAGGCAGAATATTTATATTTTCAGTATGTAGGTGAACACAAGAGCCATTGCAAGGAAATATGACATAGTGAGGGGGACAAAAGTGCTACACTGAATGAACAAAAATGATGAAAAGGATATGTTACTTGAGCATTTTTAATTAAATAATTGTAGTCTTTTTTTTTTTTTAAATGTAAAGTTGACTTTAAAAATAAACATTAAGCATTAGTTTGATTCTTTTTAGTAATAGTTAAATTGAGATAAACATTTTGTTTTAAAATAAAAAATACAACTCATTGGGGTGTTGTTACCTGGGTAGTAAAAAGAAAAAGCCTATAAAAAGTTAATGTACATGATTTACAATCGGTGTAAAATCTTACAAATTTCATATGGGATATTTATTTTAAATGGTAAAAATGATATCGAATCAACAATTTGAATAAGATTAGCATAAGGCTAATACCAGTCATGAAATACATAAAACATGTAAGTGGTCAGGAATGTTGAGTCTTGTCTTCAAGGATCGATCATAAATACAACAAACATTTCTACTTTTACTTTGTTGTACAGCTGATGTCTAGAACATTATAAATCTTGATAACTTGGCAATAAATAACCATTATTTTAAACAGTAACAGCTTAATCCAACTTTCCAGTTGAATGATGATGTGATTTGTTAGTTTGGTTATGCTGCAAAAAAGCTTTATAAAAGACCCTTTAACTGATGTGATTTCCTTGAATAGTTAATGAACAAATAATAGAAACTTTATTAATGCTAGCTAGTCATTATTTTTATTATTGTGAAATCTATTTTTTTTAAAGATTATACACTTTAAAACTGTTAAAAAGCTTCTATATCAAGACATTTATACACATAAACTCATAACTTTAATTCTGATCCTATAAAATGTGACTGTAAACGAAATAATAATAATCAGTAAAAGTAATTCAGGTTTTCCACTCGCTGAAAGCTGTGAACCCTGATATCCCTTTCTAAAAATTTCTTTAAACCTGAAACTTCTTTTACAAATTTTTCAAACCCTGAAACTTAACGAAACTCATAAAATTCATACACTGTAGAAATAATTTCTCGTGCAATGAAATGATTACAAACAAAAGCAAGAGCCTTGCAAACAAAAGCGAGAGATGCAGTACCTGTTTTATAGTATTTATAGCAAACCCACTCTCGCTGAATAGGCTTTCGGGCAGTCTTACGCTCTGATTTTTTTTTAAAACCTAGAAGCCGTACTTAATTGAACTGAACTGACGAATCCGGAGCAAGAGAAAATAAAAACTTGGGAATCCGGAGCTGACAAATATTTCGACTCATGAATCCGGAATAATCCGGAAAAGTGTCACGACTGAAGGATTTGTGTACACTTCATCTTGAAAGTCCCTGTATCAACTTTACAATATCAGTTTATCAATGAATTTTTTAAATATTAACAGTTATACATAAGCTACTTGTACCTGTAACACAAAAGATAGCAATATTAATAATACAGGATTTATTCATTTAAATGAATATTCTTACAGATGTTGATCAATCCAGACTAATCTAAGAAATTTTGGCGAGTGCCATAAAAGCCAAAAGAAACAAACCCCCAGAGAAAGTAAATGAGTGTGAGTTCTTCTTCTTCTTCTTATGCCTTTTTACCCCGTCTGGGGCATAGGCCGTCCACAAGAATTTTCCACTCATCCCGGTCCTGTGCTTTCCTTTCCAATTGCTTCCAGTTGTATCCCATATTTTGCGTGTCTGTCTCTAGTTCACGTCTCCATGTATTCTTAGGTCTTCCTCTCTTTCTTTTTCCCTGTGGATTCCATGTTAGACATTGTCTGGTGGTGCTATCTGGGGGTTTTCTCAGAGTATGCCCAATCCACCTCCATCTTTTCTTTATGATGTCTTCATCAACGGGCACCTGGTATGTCCTTTCTAATAGATCTTTGTTGGTGATGGTATTTGGCCATTTGATGTTAAGGATCTTTCTAAGGCATGTGTTTATGAATGTCTGCACTTTCTGTGTAATGCTCGCTGATGTTTTCCACGTTTCTGCTCCATAAAGTAGGACTGTTTTGACATTTGTGTTAAAGATTCTGACTTTGGTTTGAAGTTTCAGCTGCTTCGACTCCCATATTTTCTTTAATAACACAAATGCTCATCTAGCTGAGTGTGAGTTGGCTTTAACAATAATATAAAGCAGACGCTCATTCAACAGCATTCATGGATAATTTTCTTGAGTACCGGTAATATGAAAATTGGCTGGTGATACTAAAAGCCTTTCAAGTAAAACTATTACTTCTGCTTTGCATAGAGGATCAAGAATGTGTAATGATTTATATATGCAAGTAATTTAAAAGAATTATTTGAAATAATACAAAACTTCTTAAAGTTGTCATCGACAATATTTCCTTATCCTGATCTTTATATATTGATACAAATATGAGCTAATTAAATTTTCATTCTGTTCTACAAAACAAACAAAATTATTGGAGATGTGGGGACATGCTAGCAGTATCATGACTTTTAATTAATGCAAAAAACATATGCTATGGCTACAATGGTCCAAGAATGCAGGATACAGTAAAAGCCAAAATGATGCTACTGATACAAAAACATTTGTAGAATTAACAGGTACACAGTAACAGGCAATGTTGACTGGCTACCACCTCATTAATAGTAATTATTAAACCCAATTAAATCCTTCACCGAATTTAAAGTAAATGATTGCCGGTATAGGAGGAAGTTAAATTTTAAATGTAAAGCTACTGAGCTTACATAACACCAATAGTAAAAGCAGCAAAAAAAGAAAGCTAGGTTTATATCTATTGTGTCTTCAAAAAATGCTCACTTAAGTTATAAAATTTAACTGTCTATTGATCTATAGCTTTCTGCAAGCTTAATTGTTTGCAATAAAAGTCTAGTCATTCTTTTAAATTTACACTGGCACACTACATACACGATGATCACTCTGTATAAAGTTTACTTTCAAATATAATCATATGACTACAACTGATAACCACAAGGTATTGATATGGGTTTTACAGTATGTCAGGAATATATAAAAGACAGAATCATGACGCTTTGCTGACACTGTCAATCATTAAGTGAATCATGATTTTAGGTTTAATTTTCATAAGCATAATGGCTGATTGCTTTGACGACCTTGACCTGTTGACCCATAAAAGTTAATTAAAAAAGCAGTTTCAATACATTTTCTGTTACTGTGCTCCAAGTGTTAAACAGATATTTAAAAAGTAAAGCCAATGATCACAATCAACATATAACAATGAATAGATTTAAGATAAACCAATTATCAAAATAAAGTTAATGGCATATAGGCTTGTCAATATTTTCAAGCTTGTAAAATGTCTGCAAAAAAAAAGTTACATAGATTATTTACCATATTTTGGATAAATTGTAAGTTTTCATCATCAAAATTTAGTACTTACATCTGGTGGGACAATTTGTGATTGTAAACAAACAATCAAACATTAGAAAAACAATTTAAGTGTTTGCAGAGAAATTAATTCTCTCTGGTATGTTACATGGTGTCAGATGAACTAACTGTTAAAATTATATTTTAACATGAACCTAAACCAGGGCTCACAGTAAAGTTATCAATAGTACATTACATTATAAAATATTTATTTATAGATAAGTCTTTAGAGTAAAAGTACAGCAACTTGAAAACAGTTTTTAACTGTGAAGAAGAAATGTATGTATATAAAATATGTTACATTCTCTTCACACATATGTACATACATTTTTTCCTTAATTTCTTTGTTACAACCTCTGTTGAAATGATGAGAAATGTCTCTGCAAAACCAGGAAAGGTAAATACAAACAAAAAACAATGGTCCATCACTGAATATCACGGCTTTGAATGAAAGAACACTTGGATGATACTTGTCCACAAGAAAGTCATTTTTCAATGCTCAATCACAATATTTCAACTTCCAGGCTCCTGCTTTGGCAAGGACACAATAACCTGAACTACATGATTCTTGGGTATTCGTGCATCCTCTATACGCAGTTTATCATTGAGTAGTCGTCCAGAATAAAACCATCTTTGTCTATGGGGTTCCAACCCCACCTGCATGTCTGCAACACGTTTTTTTACCTTTAAAACTGTGTCAGTAGAGCATACAGACAGCTTGATATCATGGCTCAAATTTGAGAGACGGAACCGAATAGGCTGTTCAACCCCTGGTGATGGGTTGGCATCTGTATCAGGAGGGGTTTCACTTTCACTTGTGTCTTCAATTAAATTTGCTGGAGCACTTAAAACATAATGTGGCAGTTGGTATCTGTTACCCAGCTCATCATAACAGTCCATCAGGGTTCCTGGAAGGTAAGCAAATTTATTTGAAAATACCACTTCAAAGCCAGGTATCATACACAAGTTGCATTACAAATATACAGTGTTTGATTTTAATGCCGTTGGTTATTTTCAAGGGTAATAAGGGGAGAGACTCCAATAATGTTAGCAAAATAGGAAATGAGTAAAACAAAGTAATGTCAAACCTGGAAAAATTTTAAAGAATTGTCCACAAGTTCTGAAGCAGCAAATCTTTTGCTGCCCTCTCGGATACTACTTCTCAGCTAAGTGCTGTTTTTTAAATATTTTATTCTGTTTTTTTCTGTTGTTAGTTCGATGAGGAAGGCTTCCTGCCGACACATTTGTTGTTTTATTGTGTTCCTTTTTTTCAGGTTTGACCTTACTTTCTTTTAATCATTTCCTGGTTATTTTCTTGTTGGCTGATCTTAGTGATAAGTATGAACAAAATTTTTATAAAACCAATTAATAATACAAAAAATGCAACCACAATGATTTATTTTACAATCAAAACTATTAACTAATCAGCCTTGAAATCTAAAAGATTATCAGAGACGTTTCTCTGTGTTGCTTTTTTGTAAAATGATTAATCATTGTATATTTATTTACTACATTTGATTAATTATATTCTATTACCATGTGGCAAAGATATGCTGGCCCCATCAACTATGGCTTGCGCTAAAGCATGATCTCCTGTCTCTAGGGCATAAGATGCTGCTTTGAGAGCATCCCAAATTTCCTTTCTTCCATCAAATGCTGGTGCAGTATCCCAAAATTCATCTCGTTTACTCCTTAGTTGCCCTTCTGTTAATGGAACATCACTTTTCCACTTCGGTTTTTCTGGCTTTAATGGTTGGTTTCTACCAACTGAAACTTTATCATAAACACACAATTTGTCAGAGATCGTCATATCCATTAATGTTTGTAAAACATTGAATAAATTAAAGCCTGTTGATCTTTCAGTTGATAGTTTCAGCTAATTTGTTCAATGTTAAGAACTCAGATAGGACCTTCATTCAGTAGCATATGAGTGGGGGGGAGGGGTGACAGAGGAGGCAGTCCGCACTGGGCAGCATTTTTTTAATGTCTGCATTTATGGCAAACTGCGGGGGGGGGGGGGGGTTTGTGTGAATGGAATGGTAAGAATCTTGGCCTGCCTTGGGCAGCACCAACCCTAGCCAAGCCGCTGCCTTCATTTTAAATAAATGCGTAAATGACTATTATCAATGTAATGTAGTTGTAGAAAACAAATGAATATATAAATTATCTATTTTTAAAAATTAATCATGAATGGGCCTAATGAATTTTCATCAACATGTTTAGAAATGTTTAATCAATGTACTCATAAATATTTTAGCTAGCAGCAAATAATTATAATATTGGCTAGTTGTAGACAATGGCTTATAATGGTCAAGTCAAAATAGGTCTGGACAAGGACAACTTTTTTAGACTCCATTCATTAGAATTAAATATTTCTTTAAATATGCTAATAGTTATAAAAACCTAAACTGTTAAGATTTAAATAATATAAATATAATGCTGATGACAATAAATTTTATTTTTATTAATTTGTTAGGCCTAATGCTAAGATCATTTTTATTCTATGTGGTGATAGTTATTAACTCTATACTGCCATAACAGCCGTTATACCCATTTCTGTTTTGTTATATTGACAGCTAGCAAAAATTAGAAAATTAAAAATGTGAATGATTTAATTTATATTGGTTATGGGGAATCACTCTATTTAAATGAGTTTGCTTTCTATTTACGTTTCTATCTGTGTGTGTTAATCTGCTTTTATTAGGTCTTTTTTTGTAATTTGTTGGGTGTGAAATTTGCTCTCAATTATTTTTTTTCTGCCATAATAATTTAATGTCTGATACTGGATGAGGTCTCCCTCTAGACTTCAAATTCAACACAGACTTTCTTTATTGGAACTATTTAAAATGGATTAAAATTAATGCAATGATTTCAGAGATATTCCACATGCTAGTAATGACAGTAGCTGTGATGGCAACATAAGAGTCAGATATTGACAATTTTTGCCTTAAGCATAGTCATATTGTTGCAGACAAATTTGTTTGAGAATGGGTGGAAATCAAACAGCTAGATGAAAATTGAATCCCAAATAACTACCCTAAAGTGATTCAAAGACATTTATGTGTGTGCATGTTTTGTTAGGAGTATTAGTTCATAAAAACTGGATTTAATAATTTCAATTGAAAGTCATTTCGTGCTTTCCCCCCTTGCATTTTGAATGACAGAAATTTGAAGGTAGTCAATGAAAAAAATAACAATATTCAAAATATTCGGAAACATAGGGGCCAGAATGATAAATTCATTGATCGTGGCCCCTTAAAATATAGAAATTCATTTAGTATGGGATTTTTTAATTTTTGAAAGGATATAAAAATAGTTAAAACTGGCTTGACTCTACAGAAGAAAATGCACTTGACACTTATTTATAGGGTTCATAGTAATAGCACTGAAGCTAATAGAAATCAAATATCTAAACTTTTTTTATTTGTCAACACTATGTGTCAACAGTATGATGAGTAATATGAGAGTACAAGGAAGATTAAAGCTTAAAAGTGATTAGAATGGCATTATAATTATTAGCCTAAAACTAAAACAACTTCTGTTTAAAATGATTTGTGTAGGCTAAGCATACTTCCTGCTCAGTACTTCCTCTTTTTTACATTTAAAAGACTGAAATGTGCTCAGTTCTTCATTGCTTGATTGTCATTGTGACAGACTTATTAGTGTAAGTGTAAGCAGGATCATACCTTATACTTATAATACCTATCACATCACAACTATCATCAATTAATTAGGGCACATACCTAGTATGACTTAGTCTTAGTATAACAATTAGCCTAATTCAAATATGTTATTTTCAAATTTCTCTCTGATAATGGGAATATTATTATAATATACTAGTAACTAGATGGTATAGGGGATATTTGGCATAGGGCTAGGGCCTAGCTCAAGTGTAGGCTTCACTTGTTTCAGTTTCATAATAAATAATAAAGCCAACAGCCTAAAATTTGGTATCGTCATATCTGCAATTGAATTTAACTTTAGGCTCATTAGACATATCGCTTTCCACTTCATCTGTTAGCTTAGCCTAACTTAAAAATAGTAAATGCTGGAGCTTCTACGGCCGACATTTATTAAGCATATCTAGTTTTGTGAACTTAAGAGTGGTTATACGGTTATAAGTTTAAGTCTAAGCTGCACAAACTTACCATGCTGAACCATCCCCGTTACGTCCGAGGATTCTCCAGAGGGTGGGCCATTGTCTCTCTGAGACCCAATGCACCCACCCATTTTAAATAAACCGGTTTATCAATTCGTAAGGATGCCTTGGGGTAGACATATCTGATAGTTTCTTTCCCTTCCCTACAATAAGCACCCAAATGAGGAAAACAATCAACAGGAAAGTAGTAGCTTTGTTCCCGATATGCCAGATTTTTTAGCATATAATGCTAATAATTCAGTCTTAAATAGAAAAGTGCAAGCTAATCTTTTATTAATAATTATTTGCTATTGCAAACAAATTGTTCAATTTTCTTTGTCAAATAAAGATTAAAGATTGCATAACGTACAATTGCTATTACTCGATTTGTTTCATTAAAATTTTAGAAATCTAATTTCAATAATATTTTTTTTTAAAATCAAGTGGCATATTTATTTAGTTGGCTGATCGTTGTACCTCATGCTCCATGTCGCGTCAAATTGGTCCGTGACAAATCGGTCCCGACAAATCAGCCTCGACAAGTTGGCCCCGACAAAAGGGGGCAAGGGAGTACAGATGTACCCGGGCGCCAGCTAATTAGGGGCGCCAAAATGTGCTTTGGTATTATTTTTTTGATGAAAATAATGGGTTTGAGAGTTGAAACAGGAAAAGGGGGCGCTTTAAAATGAATCTTGTCCCCGGGCGCCAAACACTCTAGCTACGCCACTGGCTGCATGCAACTGGACAGCAAAGCCAAACGTAACGCAGAATTATAGTGCCTGGGATAAGCATGACCCATCCACTTCCATAATGACATCATTGACATGAGTAGGCATTCGTTTCGCCAATATTACGTCCTCTTTGTATGCATTGAAATTAAGTACATTTGAACATTTAAAATATCCTCTGATACAGCCTGCGAATTGACCTAATTTTGCTTTAATATAGAGCCGTAGCGTCCACCTGTTACCACCCCCACACACTTGTTTCATTCGGAAATGGTTGTTTGCGTTCATATATAGGCCTATTCTTAATGGGATGTAGTTTTTACTCTTTGTGTTTTTTTAATATTAATTTCTTTCTCTCGAGGAGTCTGACCAAGGTCTTCCGAAGTCTGTACAGCCTGAACAACGTCTTCCGAAGTCTGTACAGTCTGACCAAGAAACCAACTTGCTGAACTTTTTAAACAAGTGGTGAATCAACTAGGAATAGAAAAATACTTGTCTAGTGCATATCATCCTTAGCATATAACACATGGACGGCAGCCAGCAGCATCGTTTATCGGTCAGAGTGGAGGGGAGAGACGTATAGGAGCTTTATAAGATCGAAAGATACAAATATTAAAATACACACACGAACTCCTTCCCCCCACCCGGACAAAAATGTGTACAAATTTTATTATTTTTTTAAACGACTTATTTGTCATTTTATATAACATTTATAAGAAGAATAGCAACGTATGCCTTTTACCGAATGCAATTGTTGAAACCAATAAAGTTACTTCAATAGTCGAGGAACATTAGCTTTAAATTTAAAAGTACTCGATTCATAACATCAAACAAAATTATGGAATATTTATTTCTTATACACCGGAATGCTGATAGCACAACTATTTTTAAGCTCAGAAAACGGAAATTCCCATCTGCTATTACTCCAACTTACTCCAAGCATGTTTATATAAGTATAAGGAAGGCTTTTATTAAAAATAAAAATTGACAAATACTGGGAAAAGTCCCAGAGTGTGCTTATTAACTAAAGTTAAGCGACTAATTTTAGCATCTATAAAATTTACGATAAAAATATAAAAAAAGTCTCTGTATTCAAAATGATTTATTTTTAGTCATAGTAACTGTAAGTTAAGAAGTATGTCTACCACCATGCAGCCTGGCAGGCGAAGACCGCGAAGTCTGATCTGAACATCACTGATCTGCGTTCCGTTCAATGATCAATGTCTATTCTGATTTAAATGAACTAATTACTAAATTAATGATTGAGACCCAGTCACTCTCACTCATGCTCAGATAAAAAGTTCGTCAAACCTGCTTCAAATTTCTTAGTGAGAGTGAGTTGCTCTGCTAGGGTTAACGGTTAGAGTACTTGAACTTGTTCAGGTATCAGTATCAGGTATGTGTGGCTGTGGAGCTTTGGTGAGTATAGTCGCTCCTCATCATGATTCATATGTATTAGTATTATTATTTATGTATAGAGTATAATTTATAGTAGAGTACTTGTGTCAGTAGTGTGTAGTAGTGTACACAGTTAAGAGTAGTTAAGACAGTGTAGTGACTGTACTTCTCTACTGATTCTATTCTACACAGGGCTATGTATTATCATAATTATGGCTGCACCTATTGGTACCCGGGTACTAGAATTGAGAGGTTGGGATTGAAAAAAGATTTAAATATTATTGTTAAGTTTGTAAGACAAAATGAGGTATCAAATGCAAGATAATTGAATGTACTATTCAGACTATACGTTTGTAGTTTGTAATTCTCTTCAGTTTTACTAAAATAAACTACCACAAATGACATCTGAATAGCATTGAGTCTGATGATACCTTGGTGCGAATGGCGGCGCTGCGTGTCTGGGTCCATTTTGACTAATGCTATTCGGATGTCATTTGTAGTAGTTTATTTTAGTTTAAATGAAGAATTTGGTTTACAAACGTATAGTACATTCAATTATCTTTCATTTGATACCTCATACTTACAAACCCAACAATAATATTTTAAATCGTTGTTTAATCCCAGCCTCTCAGTTCTGGTACCCGGGTACCAATAGCCACTTCGATGTATTATAGTATAAGTGCAGCTCTTTTGAAGTCTTTTAACTTTAAAAGTTTAACTTTAACTTAAAAACTGTAGTCTGCAGTGTAGTCTGTTAAAGTGTTAAGTGTTTAGTCTTAGTTAAAGTTAGTACCTTCTGTTCAGTAAGTAATTCACTGCAACATGTGACTGGGCCTATCCAAATTTTAAAAAAAATTATCTATTTTCTTAAGACAATTTTAAAGAATTCCTAGTTCATTTACTCTTACTCTTACTTAGTTAATAAAGTTTTAAAAATAGAGTTTAAAAGTTTCACTCGTTTGCTACTATTATTATTAGGCCTACATAATATAATGACTTTAAATTTAAAAGGGATTTAACAACCCCTAAAAAGAAAGTTTTTCATATAAATCTGTGTTATATGCATTTTTTATTTTATTTAAATTGATATTTTACTGTCCAACCTGCTTTTACACTGCAGGTTTATTTCACCAACTATTAAAAAAAAAAAGCAAAAGAAAATATTACACTCCAAATGCACTCCAATATTTTTTTATAAGAATCTCTTATAGCGCAGTTTTATTTCATGAAATTAGTGGGATCATATTTCCTTCATCTTCCCATTGAAAAAGAGGAAAAACTGATTTCTGGGAGTTGGGATGAAAATTGTTGTCATCAGCAACGACAACGAGTCTATGTGCCATTACAAGTTTCAACTCGATAGGTTGATGGGAAGTGGGTCAATTAGACATCTGAAGATTTTACCTAACAACCAGAGAAACACAAACAAAAGCAAAGTTAATATTAATATAATATAAAGGATTTTTAAAAAATATATATTGAATAGATAAATAATAAGGGGTTATTCATGCAGTCCTCCTTAGGAGTAATAGTGAGCTACTGTAAAACTCAACTTAGTTTCTTAGTATTACAGTAATTAATTGGTAATACTAACTTAGTAACATACAAAACTATTCTACACTTGTTCTAATTTAGTGTTTGTATTGTTAATCAGTGCTGTCAAAACCTGGTAGTCAAATTTAAATCAAGGAAGAGTTTCGTTCTTAGACTTTTCTTGGTTTTACTAGGTTTTTTTTTTTTAGTGAATTATTTGTTTTCTTTTCATTTCCATTTTAATTTTAACTGATAATTTATAGAAGTATTTGAATGACAAGGAATTATTATTTATCTCTTATTAGAGGCTTTGTCTTGTAAATCACAAGTGTTGCATTTATATAGAAATGGCGTATATATTTATTGTCTTAATTTAAATTTCAATTCATCTTGCTATACCAATTTTAACCCATAAATTCGGCTTATTACATTTCAGCAATGTTAGATTTATATTTATGGATGCTTTGATGAATGAAGAATACATAAAATAAACTTTGGGTCAACAAGATGGAGTCTAAAACATCAAGTTTATTAATTCGAAGACGTTCTGTCCATAACCTAAAACCTCTTCATATTCCACCACATGATAAATCGGAGCCTGTTAGGCATGCCTCTATTGGAAATCTTGATATTGTATACAGCAAGCAGTTTGTAATTGATGAGGGATGTGAGCTTTTCAACAATTTTATTGTGGAGCAAGTTCAGAAAAATGCAAAAGAAAACCTTCTTGAAGTGTTAGCCATGTAAGTCAAGTTTAATTTAAGTTTAACAACCCCTAAAAACATGGTTTTTCATATTAGGTATAAATCCTTTATAAAATTTATGGGGGTGGGGCTGAAAATTTGACAAAACATGCATACAAGTAACGCACTTTATAAGAGTCCCAATTTAGTGCTTTCCTCTCCAAAGGCTACTAACTGCACATTTTTTTCCACATTCCTGAACTATATTAACATTCTAAAGACCCACCTACTTTTACCTGGCAGATTTATTTCACCCATATTTCAGAAAAACAAAAGAAAATATTATGCACCATATGCACTTGCCATATTTTTGTGTACAAGATTCTTATTTTGGGCAGTTATCTGCAATTTTCCTTCACATCGCCTTTGAAAAACATTAAAAAAATGATTTTTTGGGGGTGGGGCTGAAAATTTGATAGAATATATTGTCATCTGCAACAAGACTATGTGCCAAGTTTCAGCTCAATAGGTTGATGGGAAGTGGGCCAATTCGCCATCTGAAGATTTTGTCATTCAACCAGCCACCCAAAGACAAAAGCAAAATTAATATAAAAGATTAAAATCGTATGTAGGCCACCAAAATGAAACTATTTGCCTTTATGGCTACATTTGCTTGTTAATTTATATGCTTTGTAATTTTTATTAATATTTTAAATAAATTTCATTAACCAATCAATAGGCCTTAGGGACTTAATAATAATAATAATAATCACAATTTAAAAAAAGTGCAGAGGCACTCATTTTGGGGATGCAGAGCCAATATTCTCTTACACAACTAAATATTACAGACTGCACACCATTTTTTAAATTTATTTTATAGTTACGGGGAAAAAATTATGTTCTTGAGGTTAAACATAAAAAACATGCAGCTAGGTGAAGCTAAATTGATTATTTTATAATTTTTTGTGTTGATTTTAAAACAATTATTATTTTCAATATATTTATCTATATATGTTATGCAGGGCTGTGTATTATTTCTTCCTAATTTTGATCTAAAATTCTTCAAACAACTTTATTATTTGAGATTAAGCTTTACTGACTTTATATGTTTAAAAGGTTTTCTTAAAATTAAAACTTAATTGTTAAAGCTCACGTTAGCCATTGCCTACAAGTTATTTCATTATCAGCCTACTCTTGACAAAAGTCAAATAATTTCAGAATTCCTCAAGGATACAAACATTTAAAATGGGCCAAGGATGCAGCAAGTCTCAGAATAATGGCCAATAAATTGTTAGCAACATGTGATAGAAAAAAAATTAAAGAAGATGCCACCAAGGTATGCTGTAAAACTGAAACAAATTAGTTACATTAATAAAAGTGCATTTTTTTAAAAAATCCTTTTTTTTAAAGATAAAGTGGCATAAGCAGCATTTTCTTCCCACTCCCTTCAAAAACTTCCTACTCTTTTTGCCCCCTCCCCCACCCCCCTATTTTAACTACCCCTCTTTCTTCCCCTCATTTATGGTCTCCATGAATTATCCCTAGTGGTCATAAAAAACACTATTCTTTCTCCCCCCCCCCCCCCCCCCAGACACTGGTAATGATGGTCACAGTCAATAGCTTATTCAATACTTATTCAGTTTTTGGGAGCACAAGAAAAAAATTCTGATTTCCTTTGGTTAAGGGATTTGGAGAATCACAAATTTTTACTAATTAAAATTTATATGGTTACTTCTACAAGTAGAATAACTTTGATTGGTCCTAGAAAAACAGACTGAGATTCCTTGTTATGAATACGAATATAATTATTTATGATGGCAGTGTAGAAAAATAACAATAGCACATATTATGTACAGAAATTTACTGTTCAATTTGTGTTGTAAAACTAGATCATGTGTTGGTCTATAATCTTAAGTTACGGTTAAAGCTCGGATAGTTAGGATTACCATTAATGGGCTTCATACATGCAGCCTGATATATTGTCCACAATAATGCTTGAATTCAATTAAATTACAATTTTAAACTAGTTTTCACTCAAGAATTAAACAAAACATTTACTACCGGTACAACAACATATTTTTTCAGATGGATGCTGACATCAGCAAAGACCAGTACATAAGAAAATTAGAAAGCTTACTGCAAGATGGAGAAATTACGGCAAACAAAATCTTGCTATTGTTTTTCTTTTGTTCAGACGCAGCAATGCATGCACTATCTTTGAGCAAGGAACGTTTCTTCCAGATTTTCCAGTGGTCCATACTTTTCATATCTGAACATTTGTGTCTATTCCTCTATGGTACTGGAGGTTGGGTAAGCCATGAAAATATTTTAAAATGATTTGTTAAAAGGCTATAATATGTAACGAAACAGTACATTTATTGAAGTAAGTTTTCTTTAAACAGCTATCTTTTTTGTCCCTTAGCATACTTGAATAAACATATCTTACAAACATTTGCCAATATCTTGATTTTCTTTCATTTGCTTTTAAAAATGCCTTGACTTCTTTTAAATTTTTCACAGAGCAAGGCCTTTTCCACATCCAAGAAAACTTCAAACAGTGAAGTGTGGTTAGCCTCAGCTGGATTTATTATGATTATTCTTTGTAGTTTTATACGACTGAAAAATGGATGAATTTTTTAAAAATATGTTGATGAAATATTTTGGTCAAAATATAAAAAAAAATTTTTTAAACTATTCATTTGAATAACTAACTGTAAATATTTCAAAGGCAAAAGTACTCATTAATAAATTCTTTACCACCAGTGCTTTGTTAAAAATAAACAACTGTTTTCTTATATAATGTGCTAAACAATGTGTAAGTATTAGATCATGAAAATGTATGGTAGAATACTGTAATGTTTTAAAAGTGAAAGGACAATATAAAGATGATATTTAAACACAGAAGAAAATACAATACATATGCATTAGTAATTTTACACACAAGTCATGACACCGAGCTTCAGATGATCATCTAAATAAGATTTGTACTGTTAATATTGAAGTGGCAGCTTTTTAGCATGCTAAAATATTTTTTTAAAAGGCAGCAATAAATTCAATAATATATCAGACCGCAGCATAAGTTTATTGCTTATCTTGTCGATGGAGACTCTTCTTGATCACGCTCAAAATGTTGAAATCCCCTTGCACTTCTTCTGTAATAGTTCTGAATGTACACTGCATTTTTTTTGGTCAAAATCAGTGTTTGAATATCGGTGTTTCAAATGTTTGGATGTAGTGTTTAGATGCCAATGTTTACATGCCAGTCTTTGTCCAGTCAGGAAATAAATTGATGTCTTTTCTTAGATTATTTACCAGATTAAAATTTTCAGGGATATTTCTGTGAAAATATGTGATGTCATCAGTTCAAATGGTTTGTCCAAAATATGGAGAAAACAAACAGCATTAAATAGACCATGACATTTCAAATTCCACCAGGTGAATGAAAACAATAATTAGAGACAATCTTATTTTAGATTTAGGGCCAAGACTTCAGAGACCAGTGTCTAATTTTGAAAGTTATTGTCCCTGTCTGGACTGTTTCTATAAAAAACCTGTAGGAAAAAGACATGAGCCAAGAAAAGATTTGAAATTACTTTAGCTGCAAATTGAAATGAAAAATAATTTGTACAATTTTTACAAATTTTGAAAGACCAGAAAGTAATTTACAATGTGCTTCGTATTATTATAAATTATTCTGTATTATGATCTTAATCTCTTCTGTTGTTTTGGATGAGAGTTAAATATATTTCTCTTAACATTTAGATGGGATATATGCAAAATATTGAAATATTAAACATATAACAAAGATAAAATGTGTTTTTGCACCGATTTTTTTTTATTTCCAACAAGTGAATGATACAGTAAAAAGAAATTTAATGTGATTAGTTCCTATAAATGATTATTTACTTTTGTTAGAGGAGATAACATGAAGTGCTGGTGTTGTTTTAAATATGCTTATCAAGCTCATCCAACTGGAAAACAGGAACATTTTTCAAGATCTAATTGTACTGTACTTACATTTACATTGTTATTTTAATTGAGATAAATATAAGCTTTTTTTTTAAATTAAAACTTTTGGTAACAAGGTGTTCTAAATATAAAAATTACAATAAGCACATTGGAAAACATAGTACAATTTAACTATTTTTGACTATTTACTTGTGATAACCATAAAACTGGGATAATTCTTTATGCATAGCTTGGTTGATCACATTGTAATCCAAACATTTCATGATGTAATATTGGTACATTTCTTTTATCTCACCCATCAAAATTTTAAATTTTAAATAAAAATGTGCTAAAATGTTGTGATTCATGCAAATGAGAACAACTTCATCCAATTAAAATATAGTATAGGAAAAATAATCTGAATTGTTTCTATTGGTCCACTAAAAAAAATAATTTTACATGGATATGAAACCACTTGAATCCCTGAAGTGGCAGGGAGAGAAGATTTGGTCAACAGACATGGAATGGCTACAGTAGAATTTACATTTGGCTTAGTTTTTAAGTTTAAAAATAATGCAAGATGCAGTGGAAGACAAAAAAGGGGAGGTTATTATACAATGATGATTATTTAAGAGAAAAAACTTAATACAATGCAGTGAAACAATGTGTATAACAAAATTATTCATCAAATAATTAATACATTTTTGGTGCAAGAAAAAATGTAACTATTGATATACCGTACAAATAGTTTGTGTAAATATATTTTTTCTGTGCTCTTGAACACAATTAAATGAATAAGGTTTGATTAAAGGTCAAAAAATAATAATGACACTTATAAATTTCAATAACTTATCAAGGCACAATGTGTCAACTTTGAAACTAATACGTTGCCAATATGTCTGCTAATTTCAACAATCAAATTTTGAGGAGTAATTGCTAGCCATTAATATTTTAATGAGGGAGGCATTTACATTTCTTAGTAGGGGTAAGCATTATTATTTAGAACTGTCTAATTGCTGTGAATAAATTTATTTGATGAATTTAAAAATGAAATGTGACCAATTATTTTAATGGTATTTATTTCCCCAGGGAATTTTCTAATCACTTCTTGTCTGACAACAATGATAGATAGTCATGGCCAATGTTTAAAATACCAAGTCACCAGTGCTAAAACATAAATTCAAAATTAAGATAGGGATGATAAATTTTAGTCAGATAAGAAGTCTTCCTTAAATAATGTATCTGCTCTTACCATCAGCTATTGATGAGAGAGGAGCTAACTATAAGCATAAAGCAACAAACAATATGAATAACATTTTAAAGGAACAATCTATCTTAATTTTAATTGTCAAGCACATTATAGCCAGTCTCTCAGCTAGGTTAGATTTTCCACACTTCTTCATATTTTGCTATGACAGTTCTATCAAAGACACTTCATATTTTGCTATGACAGTTTCATCAAAGACACTTCATATTTTGCTATTGCAGTTCTATCAAAGACACTTTATATTTTGCTATTGCAGTTCTATCAAAACTTGCTAGATATCAAATGGAAATTCTACAACACATGTTTAAGTGGGCACCACCTTAGAATATTACTGGCCATTTTCTGTCCATAATGTTTCATTCAATCAGATAAATAGTACTTTTTTTTTTTCTTCCTACTTTTCAATTATGTTAGTATATACTGGTCAAACTGAAGACCTAGTCATTTAGAGTAAGAACGATGACACCTACTCGATCAATAATGGATGACCTCGTAACACTAAACAACATGCTCCTTCCCTGGTCAACAACAAAAACTGTCAAATAAAAATCTTGAGTCACCAAACAACCGCACAGCCAGCAATCGTTTGATGACTGAGAAACAGGTGAAATAAAACTATGATTAATTAAAAACCTCAGGTCTAATGCTTTATTTACAGATGGGATGGTCTATATAAATCTATACACATTTTAATTAAAAACCTCAGGTCTAATGCTTTATTTACAGATGGGATGGTCTATATAAATCTATACACATTTTAATTAAAAACCTCAGGTCTAATGCTTTATTTACAGATGGGATGGTCTATATAAATCTATACACGCCTAGCAAACCAAACCAGCTAGTCTATAAACACTGAGCTTATCTAAAGTCTAAGGCAAAGAAGGGTGCAACATTGTCATAGAGGATAGAAAGATACAAAGGAAAATGTGCCATGGATAGTTGGGTGTCACATCACTTTCACGTTATTATCAACGAGAACAGCAAACCTCAGTATTCTGGTCCAATGGTTTTTACCTTGATGGATACAAATATATTTAAATCCATCAAGGTAATACCTTATGTATATATATATAAAGATAGATATAGGTATTGGGGCACATTTATAGCTAGTTATAAATAGCTGTTAGAAAAATAAAGAGTACAAGCTAGTTTACTCCTAGTTGATATATATATATTTTTATACAAACTCCACACCACTGCTAAGCTTTTTTTTTATACAAACAGAGCAATTCCTATCTTCTGTTTACTATTAGCACCCATTAACTTGCACCCAAATTTTTTTTAAACATATCTCTTGGCTTCAAAAAATCTTTAAAGCATCTGGTCCAGTACAGTACATTTAGATTATTAAAAGAAAATGAGGGCACATCCATCAGTGAAACTCGATACCGGTTCAACTTACATTTTTCTCTTGGCAAGAAAAGCAATGCATGCCTGTCAATTATTTTGTGTAGCATTAACCGATGAAAAAATGTGACTGTTAAATTATTGTGAAAAAAATGTGAGGCTAATTTTTAAGAAAGGTCATAATTGTTAGCGTTAACATGTTTGATAAAAATTTTAAATTATAATATTGGAGATTTGGTGAAATAGATTTTGGTTATATTTGTGTTATTTAGTACCTGTACTAAGTAAGTGTTTTACAAATATGGAAAATACATTAACTGAATGAACTGAAAAGTTGTATAGATTAAATTAAATTTCCAGCACTTTAACTTAAATCATCATTTTAAAAAAATGTCAAAATTAAATCAACAGTTTGAGCATCCTGCATAGATGGTAGGTATTATCTACATCAATTTTACACAAAGTATATTTCTGATATTAAAAAGTTTAAGAAGGGACATTTCTCCCATTAGACTAATTTTACATGAAGAGTTTGGACAAATGCTGTAAGGGAATGTTGTTGATGTGCCACATAATTCGGACCAACATAAGTCAACCAAAAAAAAAAATGAATTTCATTAACAATACTTAACATTAAACATTATTTAGATACAATAAAATTTAATAGAATTATTTAAATAAAAATGAAACATAATGGGTATGTATAAATAAAATGATGCACTACAGAAAAAACTCTAAAAATAGATTAAAATGAATGCTCCTCTTTAAATAAAAGGGATACAATGATGTATGAACGCCAACCTCTTATATTACATGCAAAACTGGTCAATAATAATTAAGTATATTGGAGAAGAGTTAAATTATCATTAAAAAAATTGCCTCGGTTTGTAAACAGTAAACACAATGTTATTGGCTGTTAACGCATAAGACTGCAAAAATACAGTAAAGTTTACAAAGAAGCAAGGAGTGCACCCTGTTCTTTCATTAAGTATTTCATTGTAAAAAATTGAAATCATTGGCAACTTGGAAACGACATTGTCATTGAACTGGACAATATACTTTATTCTGTGAACACGTCACCATCCTAGTGAAGTGCTATATAAAAATATAACAAATATTCTAAGTTGTACAAAAATGTTTGGAATTTGAAATGTAAATAAAGTAAACATTCTTCAGTATGTGTTTCCTCTAATGCTGGATTTGAACAGGTGTTAATACTGTAAGACTATTATTCAACTGAATAATACATAAAATTTGTAACACACTTTCCAAAGTGATCACAGCTACTTACCATCTCTACCTATGCATTTAGAGATAAAAATGTTAACACTACAGGTCTTTGAAACTTGTATCTAATTTGCCATGAAGGAGAATTTTTTTTCAACGTATACAAATTACAGTCCAATGAGTGGTCAAATATATGAAGTATTAATTAGAATAATGAAGATGGATTTAAGTATAACAGATAGTTGAGCTGGAATTTCAGCAGAAAATATAATTAGTCAGCTTCTCTTTTTTACCCCCAAATCTCATCGCTGTTATGACAAATTGTCCACTTAATCAAAAACTCTTACTGAAATAGGGTTTACAACAGCCTTGATTACACATATCTTAAGCCAAACAAATTAAGTGCTCCTCATCAAACAACAATATTGGATATTTTGTTTGACTGGAGCAATTCGTCAATATGACAAATAGTCAGTTGATGGAGGAACCAAGCCATCCATTTATTTACTTTGAACAACTGACATGGACTGGAAATAAACCACGCTCAAAAAGGTTGAAATGATTTCACAAGATATGTAAGCCATGAATACACTGAAGTGAGATCGGGCTTTCGGTATGGTATAGCACCCTGCTCTTTTTATCACGCATGATTTGAATCAACATCTGCGGCATCATCATAGTGGGAATTTTCACACCAGGGGAAACATCAAAAAGGTAACAATAACAACTGAACTTATTTTTTTATGGCTCATGGGTATTCTACATGTCATTTGGGGCAGAGATTAACTAAAACTTGAACCGCATTTTGAAATAGACATTTTTAACACATTTTTCTGATGTCTACTGGAAAGTTATTTGTGAAAAACTTGCTCTTTCACATGATGGACATCATGTCAATGACCATAGTAACATAAAATAGTTTATTGAAAGAGTGCATTTTCTACCATGCAAACAGTGACAAAAAAATATTTTTCTAACTTCAAATTAAGATAAATATATCACAAATTTCCTTCATCCATAAGCAAGTTCAAATCTACAACTATTGCATCCATAATGGGCTTGTACGCATCATTTGTAAACACAGCATCAAGAAACTCTGACTCGCAGAAAGTATGAAACACAAGGTCAACCCGTGTCTTGGATTTGTCCGTGAGGTGGCGCTCAATTATACGCTGCAGCATCTGTCTACACTCTTCTAGGCTGGTGCGCAAGAATGTCCGGTCATATGTGAAATCCACCTGAGTCAGAAACATTGCAAATCATAAAGCAATCATTATAACAAATCCATATGCCTTAACAAAAATGTTCTTTAATGTGAGATAAATATACTGGTCCTGTAGCACAATGGTAATGCTATCTAGGTCTAGGGCAAATTTAATGTGAGATAAATATACTGGTCCTGTAGCACAATGGTAATGCTATCTAGGTCTAGGGCAAAATGTTGCCAGTTCAAATAGGTCTGGGGGCATCCCCAGCCATGGATAAATAGCTTGGTGGAATTAAATCATCAAGGAAGACAGCTGCTCTTGGATAGGAGTTGGGCAAAAACTGCACCAACTTGGGATGGGATTACAAATTGTTTGTCCCCTCCAAAGTAGCTGTGGTCTCACTAATCAAGCTTTATAACTGTGGTCTCACTAATCAAGCTTTACAACTGTGGTCTCAGTAATCAAGCTTTATTTTTCTGAATCCAGATTTGATGTAAATAGAGTACCAAAAAAACTTTAAGGGCATCTTTATTTATTATTCCCGGCCACCATTTAAATTCTTAATAAATTTACTGTCAGTTTAAATGTTGAAATATTCAAGTTCCAGCCACCCAAAACAACTATTTTAAAACACTTTAAAATGATTGACTAACCTGATGAAAGGAGACAACAGTCATTGCAAGGGAGTGGAATTTTATCTTGAACTGTCCAACCTGATCAAGTTCATCTCTGTTGAATTGGTCATTTTTATATAGAATGCCCACCTGGAAAATGAAATAAAATAATTTAAAGTTTAGTAAATAATCCCTTAACTCTACCAAAATGATTATGTCAACACTAGAAGAAATCATAAACTTTTGCCTGCACAAGGCCAAATCATAATAAACTCACACCTCAACAGTAATATGATATAATTATACACAGTGTCAATATGGATAATGCCTTGCATTTGTTGAGATTAAAGTTTATGTTGTTCTTGCAATATGACTTGTGTTCAGTTAATCAGATTACAACATATGAATGTGTAAATGAGCTTGACGTGCGAAATCCAATCTTTGAGGACGCGGCACACAGACAAAAACCAAATGAAGAATACCTGCAAATTTATCACCATGGCCACTGGACGATGATGACCATTAAATGATTCAAAGTTGCTCAATTAAAACATCAACAATTAAGATCAGTACTAGAGATTAAACTCGAGGACCCCTAGAAATCTAATCTGTCGATTTGGTCCATTTGCTGGGCAAGATTTGGATATATGTGGGATAAACTTTCCTGTTATCATGCTATGGTTCCCTTCAATTACACAATTGTTAAATCAATGAAATTAGATAATAATAGAAAACTATATGCATGTTCCATCAAACTAACATTTTAAAAAGAATTTCAAAGTGTAGAACCTCCATACTAAAGTTTAACTGTAGTAGAATTAATCTACAGAACATAACTAAATTAGGGGAAGCAAAAATTTAAATAATCTTCAAACTAAGAAATGCTAACATTTTTCTTTTCAAAGGTAAAACAAGTACATATTGAATTATTAAACGGCTGCTTTTGTCAACACCACAAAAAAAAAAGTAAAGCTAACTCTTAAATATGATAACTACCTACACAATGGAAAATGGACTACGATGAGTCACTTCCTTGTTTTGTCACGTGATACGTACCAGCCATTAGTAGGCTTTCTGCTACACATAACAACAGATAAACAGCTGATCAGCCATTGCCATTATCATTAATTCTAAAGCAAAATGTTTGTCTCCATCAGCGCTTCCCCAGTGTAAATTAAAATTTTACTTTTCAAAATATTCTTGAACACACGTGTTTTTTAAAAATGACATTCATAAATGTGACAATAATTATAATTCAGTTATGATTAAAGGAAGAAAGTTGTTTGAAGAAATATTTGTGAGCGACTAGTGTGTTGCAGACAGCCTACCGGAAGTATTACTTGTTTTTACACGTATCATGTGACAAAACAATCGACTAATCGTAGTCCATTAACCTGGATTACCATAAGCATTAAATAATATTAACATCACCTTAACTACTGATTTGATGATGTACTTGAGAATTTTATCAGCCTCTTTCTTATGTCCTTTGTACTGCTTGAGGACCTTGTGAGCATTATCTAATACACGCCCAGTTGTTTCATCGATGAAAGTCATGGCTATTTTTTTACTGGACATTTTACCCAGAAGCTTCTTCTGGGCTCTCAGGCCTAGACCTCTGGAATCAAAACCTGCTCCTGGTTCAGCCACTGAAAGGGACAGTAACATTTGTAAACTATTACATTACTCATTCAGTGATACATAAACAATAAAAAAATGTTGTAGCTGTTATAGTGAGCTGAAATAAATGTCTTACTAAAGTAGTTAAACATTTTTGGAAGGGTACTATTGTTCAACTTGTTTTTTTTGTTTTTTTTTGGCAAGGATATAAAAGTAAAAAGTACTGACGTTGTACCTTTCAGTAATATAGAAAAGTAATAAACCGGATTGTAAGATTTTTGCACTCATAATCTACTTACTCCCCAATGAGCTTGTAGTAAGTTTTAACTACATTATACCAAGTAAGCATCACGTTCTTTAAATCATTCACTTTAAGGTGAAACTTATATCCTTATGAATGAATGTCCTCAAATGTTTAGATCAATTCAGTAAACTTTTCCTCCACACGGATCACAGTATTAATTTAATGAATACTCCCAATGAACACATGTAAGAGATAATGAGACAATTCAATGAATATACACAACAATAATAAAGAACACTCCATAGTAAAAAGTGTCCACAGCCAAATAATAGAGGTGAATCAAAAGCTGACACTGCAGTACAAGTTCACAGAACCACATCTAAAACAGCAACAATCATGAGCCAATTAAATAAAATAACTTACTTGATGTTTGGTCTGTTTTTATGTAATAAGCTCCTTAGGCCAAATGTCACTGTTGATGTAAGAGAGCATTAAAACTCCCAGATGCCAAGGCAGTTACACAGCCTAAGGGTATCACTGTCAATGTGTGGCCAAGGAACCAGTCATCTGTCACATCTACTGCTCTTATTCAGCACGAACTCAGTAAACAGAACAGAAATCAATCAGGCTCACAAAACTGTTTGAGGGAGTGGGGGAATCAAGAAAACTTTTTCAAATCATTGATTTTTTTAAAATACTTAACTAATACTACCCATACCACTATAAAGTATGGCTGGGAAGCATTATGTAAACATGTACAAATTAAATGAAACAAGGGGTTATAAAGTGGTGCCCTATGACCCAGCAGACAGCTGCAGGATGATAGGCGCAGCAAGGGAAATATCTACGTGCAACAGAAAGTTATTGGTTGCCTATACAATGCATGGTTTAAAATTGGTATATATCTGAAACAGATGGGAAGCAGCCTTTTGAAGTTTTTTATAAATTTTTAACACAGTGATTTCTGCATCATTTTCCTACCATGTCTGACAAGATCATACACTTTGTCTATATGTGATAGTCAGGAGAACCAACAATTCCTCTTTTGAATTATGATACTTTTACTTCTGAGTTTTGTAAAAAGTGACACATTTTAAACAACACAAACTGTCAACACATCATCAGCTGAACGGAGGAAAATGAAACTATTAAATAGAAAAATAAAACTTTTACATAGGAAAATTAAACCGTTACGTAGGAAAATGAAACCGTTACGTAGGAAAATGAAACTATTACGTAGGAAAATGAAACTATTTTGTAGGAAAATGAAACTATTACGTAGGAAAATTAAACTATTACGTAGGCAAATGAAACTATTACGTAGGAAAATGAAACTATTATGTAGGAAAATGAAACTATTATGTAGGAAAATGAAACTATTACGTAGGAAAATGAAACTATTATGTAGGAAAATGAAACTATTATGTAGGAAAATGAAAAAACTATTATGTAGAAAAATGAAACTATTACGCTGGTCTTGAACAAAAAAAGGTAGAGAAACACTTAAATTAATTTAAAGAATATCTGTGTACACGAAGAAAGGTACATTTTTGTTTTTTATAAATAAAATTGCTCTGGTAGACATATGACTTTTCAAATCAATATATTCAAACAAAATTATGTGGCAAGAATAAAACTACAGTTCAATAGAAATATATCTAATCATCTGTATGAAATTGCAATCGTGAGTCAAGGATAACTAAAGGTATGGGAATAGTATTGATCCTGACCAGCTCATGCAGCCCATGCAGAAAGGTTAAACACTGACATTGCAAGAGATATAACAATAGGAGAGGTAGGTTAAAGTTTGAGATCAGTAAAGCTTTTTGTTCAGTGATAGGCAACAGTCATAAAGTTCAAGCTGGGACTGAGGGTACAATAAAACAGCTGGTGATAAGGCCTATTTTTTCCTGTCTGTGAGTTCTATTTTCTCATGCACCAAAATAGTTCTTTTGTAACTGTATGAGATGCTGATGAATTCCTTATGGCAGCATTTCCCAAAGCAGTGGATCTGCGGAACAGCACCAGTCAGCGAGCTTTATGCTGCCGGTCCACAGAAAATAAGTAAAGAAACTGGAATAAAAAGTTAAATGTTTCCTCGTTTGAGTTTCATTTCAAAACTACCTTCAAAATAGAAGGTCTGGAAGAGTCTGAGAAGACTGTTATGTTCTGAGAAGGTCTAGAAGAGTCTTAGAAGACTGTTATGTTCTGAGAAGGTCTAGAAGAGTCTGAGAAGACAGTTATGTTCTGAGAAGGTCTAGAAGAGTCTGAAAAGACTGTTATGGTCTGAGAAGGTCTAGAAGAGTCTGAGAAGACTGTTATGTTCTGAATTAAAATTTTAGAAAAAGACCACACAAAACATGGCTAAATCAATTTTACAAAGATTTTTTGGCTTATTAAGATTTTGGCTAGACACACAACCCCATATAATGCTTCTATGGAAAAAAGGAGGCAACAGATATTACACTATTTGACCAGACGACTGAATCAATGTGACAGAAGGGCAACAGATTAGCATGTCATACTCTTTTCAGATCCTTTGATGCCGAAAAATCTGTGCAAGGCTGTATCGCTAATGAAACTAACATCAACGGCTAACACATTTTTGAAAGTTATAAAACAATCATTACAAAATAAAACATTTGTAACTGCTAGCATTACATGGCAACATTAAGTAAGAGTCATGTCCAATAGGCCTGTCAAGAATTTAAAAAAAAATGTTCTTAAAACTATTTAAGGTCAGTTAAAAAGAAAAATAATTAATCAATTTGGCACCAGTCCCACCAGTCCCTGAAACTTAAAAGTTTGGTAAGCACTGCCTTATATGGTACATTACAAGTACTTGACATAATTACACAAGAGCTTTTTATTAACATACCTTAATTCTGAATTAGTATACAGTATACATGGACACTTCTTGTCTTGTCCAGAAATATAAATGTCACATATAATTTTTAATTGATCCTTCAAAGCAAGTATTCACATAATATACCTGATAACAATTGACCCTCAACTCAATAAAAATGGATTAACAGATTGGCAAATATTTGTTTAAATTGTGCATTAACTTTATGAAAAAGTCAACCAAAAAAAAAACAACACATAAATTACACTTGACCAGACTTTAAAAATTTGCATGAAAATCTAAGTGACAAACCACATGTCAGGGTGCACCATGGAACTAAGTGAAATGCCAAGTCAATAGCAAATATGAGCAACATGGGCAGACAAGACAGGAACAGCTGAGCACATAAACGGTTCACAACACTGATCTGATCAAACTGATCAGGTTGGAAGATCTTTTTGGCTGCGGCAACCTCCCCTCGCTCCCCAACACACAGATAAAACAAATAAAAGGGGTTCTCCTAATTTTATTCTGCAAGCCCCTTCGGGTGAAAAAAAAATTTAAAAAGAATTGTTTTTGAATTGATGTAAGTGTACGCGTTTAAAGAAAAATAGCCTTGCTACTTCAAACTAGATGGACTGACTAGATTACCTAGAGTGACTAAATTACCCAACTGATTAGGTTACTCCCCAGTAGTAGTTTGACGTAGTAGTCTGGACGGCAAAGTCCTTAGGCACAGTTGCATGGGCTCCTGGACTAGGGACACTCAACTTGGCACAGAAGACAATACAGAGAAGTTTGAGGATGGGAACAGACAAGATGGAGGACGGGAACAGACAAGATGGAGGACGGGAACAGACAATTTAGAAGGTGGGAACAGATAAGTTTGAGGACGGTAACTGACAAGTTGGAGGGTGGGAACAGATAATGAGGAGGACGGGAAAAGATAAGATGGGGGACGGGAACAGACAAGATGGAGGACGGGAACAGACAAGATGGAGGACGGGAACAAGAGACAAGGACATTTTTTGCCAACAATTCAATATCTGCATCAGGATGTACGGGCGCTGAGTGGAATTGTTGGAATGTTTGCCCGATCGTCCGTCGAAGTAAAACATGACAACAATAGAGGGGGGGGGGAGTTCACAAGGTTTCATTGTTTGACGTAGAATGACAGTTTTCCCGCCCCACCAGGCCACCATTAGTTTTGGTTGTGGGTGTGTTACTCCAACACCTAACACGCTAGCCGGACAGTAGCCTGAACAATGACCACTTGTGAAAACCTGGCCAAAAATTCAGACATGCGCATTGCCATTTTTTTGTGAGGAGCGTTGAAACATTGAGTGTTCTATTACTGATTTATAACTCATGAAATAAAGCAACGTCCGCAGAGTTGGAACTTCTGTCATTCATTCTTATTTCATAGTTGCAATGTTGCATTAGCTGGGGATATTATCATTTGAGTTTAGATTAAACTACACTAACAAATTCCAATATACCGTTATTTATGTTCGGATTGGATAATATTGGTCCTGATTATATTGGTTCTGGTAATATTGCTCTTGTAATATTGGTCCTGGTAACATTGGTCCTGGTAATATCGGTCCTGATATTAACATGTGAAATTGATTGACTCCAATGTCAACACTGACAAAATACCGCCCTGTGCCAAACTTCCATAAAAAGTTACATATGATCTTATGTATGCTTGCAACTCCTAGTCTACATTAGTCTACTTGTGAACCTATGATCTTATGTGTGCTTGCAACTCCTGGTCTATGTTTGACTACTTGTGAACCTGTATGGTTGCAACGCCTGGTCTACGTTTGTCTTCTTGTGAACCTATGATTATGATCTCACGTATGCTACTTGCAAACCTTACGGCCCATGAACAAAACCTGGAAACACTATTGGCCATGCTCCCCGAGAGCCCCACACGTGAGCCCCATATGAGCCGCACACGTGAGCCCCATATGAGAGCCCCACACGTGAGCCCCATATGAGAGCCCCACACGTGAGCCCCATATGAGCCGCACACGTGAGCCCCATTTGAGAGCCCCACACGTGAGCCCCATTTGAGAGCCCCACACGTGAGCCCCGTATGAGCCGCAGACGTGAGCCCCTTATGAGAGCCCCACACGTGAGCCCCATGTGAGAGCCCCACACGTGAGCCCTAGCGACAATTGAATGTTTTAATAATGCATGATTTTAACAACACGTCTTCATTTATAATTAATACTGCTAGCATTCACATCGGCCTCCATAGGCGTAGACGGTGAATGGGTGCATTTTACACGTCTGTCTGTGACACGGTCCATACGAAACTATGGTGTTGTTTAGCCACGTGTCAGTGTCACAGCTATGGGGCTGCCACCAATACATGTCACTGTGTGATCAACACGTGTGTCTATGTGACCAATACATGTCTCTGTGTGACCAATACATGTCTCTGTGTGACCAATACATGTCACTGTGTGACCAATTTACATGTCTCTGTGTGACCAATACATGTCACTGTGTGACCAATACATGTCTCTGTCTGACCAATACATGTCGATGCACCCTAAAGTTTCCCCCACCCCCTTAAAAAGTTGCTTCGCATCTTAAAATAAATAACAAAAAGTCAACATTACTGAAAGACAATGGCTAGAATAATGTTTACTGAAGCTAAGTTCGTATCCCATTGTTACAAGAGACGGAAATATGATCTTTCTTAAAGCAAAGAGATTGATTTAATAGAATGATATTGAAACACGGCTTTATGGGTTGTATCCTAGAACTCATATAGGTTAATATGACGTAGACCGCTTCTTGTATATATATCACGAAAACCTTCAACCCCCGAATGACCCCATTTATACAATGATGTTTCCCAGAATCCTCTGAAATTCAACTCAACCCCAAGTTTGGGAGACACTTATTTAAAAATCGTCCCGAATTAGGAATGGGTGTTTCATAAAAATAAAATTGCAACAATCTACTGCTAGCCGTTATAAAGATATGCATGCTACCTGTTACAACAGTCTCCGGCTGGCTTTTCTATCTCCAACTTCTACCGGCTGGCTTCTCTATCTCCTACTTCTACCGACTGGCTTCTCTATCTCCTACTTCTACCGGCTGGCTTCTCTATCTCCTACTTCTACTAGGTATCAATGAATGATGGCTCTTAAACACGCGCGACCTACTACTAGGTTTCAAGGAGTGATGGCTCTTAAAAAACGTGACCCTGGGGCAAAGAACAGACAAACCTATAGTATACTAGACCCATAGATCGATCAGATGCTCGGCAATAAATAGTGGGCAGAGAATAGTTTAAATTCCTAATCACCAGCAAAGAAATGGCGTTGGTTGGTTGGGAAAAAGGGGGGGGGGGGGCTAAACAGAACGTCTCTATGATAACTACGTTTCTTAGTTCCTTCACTAGACCAAACATACTGCCATGAGAAAATGTATTAGTAATAATATTGGCCTTACTTTTGGTAAAAAATATTTGATATGTAAAACTAGATGTAGCTCTAATAATCCTGATAAAAATACAGCAATGAAAGACATTTTCTTTCTTTAGAAAACTGTCATCTCGCTCAGGGTTATCAACCACGTGTGGAAAAACACGGCTCATGGGAGCAGTCATGCGTTTAAACACGGCCCAGGTAACTGAGAGCAGTGATGTATTTAAACACGGCACAGGTAACTGAGAACAGTGATGTATTTAAACACGGCACAGGTAACTGAGAACAGTGATGTATTTAAACACGGCCCGGGTAACTGGGAACAGTGATGTATTTAAACGCGGCACAGGTAACTGGGAGCAGTGATGAGTTTGAACACGGCTCAGGTAACTGAGAGCAGTGATGTATTTAAACACGGCCCAGGTATCTGAGAGCAGTTGTGTATTTAAACACCGCCCAGGTAACTGGGAGCAGTGATGAGTTTAAACACGGGCCAGGTAACTAGAAGCTGTGATGTATTTAAACACGGCCCAGGTAACTGGGAGCAGTGATGTATTTAAACACGGCCCAAGGTAAGTGGGAGCAGTGGTGTATTTAAACACGGCCCAGTTAATTTGGAGCTGTGATGTATTTAAACACGGCCCAGGTAGCCGAGAGCAATTATGTATTTAAACACGGCTCAGGTAGCCGAGAGCAGTTATGTATTTAAACACGACCCAGGTAGCCGAGAGAAGTTATGTATTTAAACACGGCCCAGGTAACTGGGAGCAGTGATGTATTTAAACACGGCCCAGGTAACTGAGAGCAGTGATGTATTTAAACACGGCCCAGGTATCTGAGAGCTGTGATCTATTTCAACACGCCCAGGTAACTGAGAGCAGTGATGTATTTAAACACGCCCCAGGTAACTGAGAGCAGTGATGTATTTAAACACAGCACAGGTAACTGAGAGCAGTGATGCATTTAAACACGACCCATGTAACTGAGAGCAGTGATGTGTTTAAACACGGTCCAGGTAACTGGGAGCAGTGATGTGTTTAAACACGGCCCAGTTAACTGGGAGCAGTGGTCTATTTAAACACGGCCCAGGTAACTGGGAACAGTGATGTGTTTAAACACGGCCCAGGTAACTGGGAGCTGTGATGTGTTTAAACACGGCCCAGATAACTGGGAACAGATATTGTGTTTAAACACGGCCCAGATAACCGGCAACAGTGATGTGTTTAAACACGGCCCAGGTAACTGAGAGCTGTGATGTGTTTAAACACGGCCCAGGTAACTGGGAACAGTGATGTGTCTAAACACGGCCCAGGTAACTGGGAACAGTGATGTGTTTAAACACGGCCCAGGTAACTGGGAGCTGTGATTTAGCACATGTTCAATACCGAGTCCGCCCCTGATTTAATCAAAGTGGTTGTCGGGGACAACATGTTCAAAATCTAATCCCTGCGATAGTCAACGCTCCTCCCAAGTTGGCTTATCGCCCATGTTAATCTCCAAAACAACGATTATTGACAAGGGAGGAAATCAATGTGAGGTGGTGGTCATATCTGATGATAGCAACAGCGGGAAAAGCTAATCACTGTCAGGCGGGTACCGGCCCTTTATCAAGACGTATGTCCCGAGTTTTAGTCACTGGAATAGTCTTAGACAGCGGTCAATGAACATCAATTGGTAGCCACCTTGAGCAAATTTGGTCTTAGACGGCGGTCAATGAACAACAATTGGTAGCCACCTTGAGCAAATTTGGTCTTAGACGGCGGTCAATGAACAACAATTGGTAGCCACCTTGAGCAAATTTGGTCTTAGACGGCGGTCAATGAACAACAATTGGTAGCCACCTTGAGCAAATTTGGTCTTAGACGGCGGTCAATGAACAACAATTGGTAGCCACCTTGAGCAAATTTGGTCTTAGACGGCGGTCAATGAACATCAATTAGTAGCCACCTTGAGCAAATATGGTCTTAGACGGCGGTCAATGAACAACAATTGGTAGCCACCTTGAGCTAACTGAAGAGCCTTAAGTTACCTAGCTGAACATAGGGAGACTGAACGTATTTAGGGATGAGATTTAAATGCTGATATTAAGGACAGTTTTTTGTTTAATTTTCTTTAAAATGTATAAGTACTGTGCAAAATTAGATTGTAATCAAATACTGCCGAGGGCACAATTCCCTCCACCGATTTTAGGGGCCATCCCTATATTACCTACAAGTATCAACTGAAAGAGGCGCGTTAGTTAACGTAGTTTCGTTTGGTCGAGTTGGGGGGTCGGCTCGATAGTAAATACTCCATTCACAGATTCAGCTGAAATCAACCTGAAATATGACAATCCGTAAATAGCCCATGTATATCTCTAATGCTTTAAGAATAGCACGCCGTGTTTTGTAATGATCGCCGTACTGATGCTTTGTGTGTTCAATAGTCTTAGTGAACTCTTAGTGGCAGTAATATATTAGTCCAAAGTCAGACATTTGTATGTCTGACGTGCGCATGACGTACTTTATTTGGTCACTAAATGTTCGATACTCGGCGCCCTTGCCGAGTGCAGGTTTTCCCCTCGGCACGCTATGTCCTGTAGAATTCAAACAAGTCCACTTCAAAATGGCAACTCGAAGGGCTGGGTAAAAATAAATAGTACGCGTTTATGGCTCCCTAAATAAGCGCCATCAAGTAACAATTTGTTACCACAAACAGTAATTACTCCAGTGAGTTACTGAGGTTTGCACCAGGCCCGGTAGATGTAACATTGGATTGAAAGTAGAAATACAATGTAATATTTCGAGGCGCCCCTGTGAGAAAGCCGCGCCCCCCCCCGCGCCCCCCTGGGAAGCGGCGCACATTCTGGGAAACCAAAAAGACATCGGAGAAAACCCGTGACATATTTTTTCCTTTACTGTGACGTCACAATTTTTAAATGAATATATATATTTTTTTTTATTGGGGGGGGGGGCGTTGGGTAGTTGAAATCTCTTATGACGAACGAAGTGGGGAAGGGGGGGGGGTTAAAAAAGTACGCTGGGCACCAGGGCTGAGCCGGGTGCTGACCCGCACACCCGGAAATGCCGAGTATTAGCTAATCCGGCTCATACAGTCTGGTATACACTCAGACCCGGGAAAAAACAGACCCGGGTCAGGGTGTCTAAAACTAGAGCTATCTTCTCGTTTTTTTTTTTTTATGTGGTCCGCCCAATGGGGAGAAATAAAGAACCAGTACATTTGTCCTGACTTTCAATAAACAACAATAACACAATGACTACACACGTAGCGCTCGGTGCTCAACTAAACGTGTAAGCTAAAGGAGCACGGCAGAGCTCTGAAAATAATACGGCATTGTGAAATGTAACTGCTGCGTAGTTTGTAATAATTATCTGTCTTCTTAGCAAGATCTTTGGCTGACCAAGGCACGTTCTATCTACGATTAACATTTCATTTCACGTGTTGACATGCTGATGATACCGTGTAGTTAAAGTTTGTGTGTGTGTGTGAATGCATCATTTCTAAGTTCTGTAAGAGAATTCGACAATTGTAATCTAAGTTAACACTCATTTTATATGTGATGCCATTGGCTTAACTAATTTGAAGGCCATAGGATGGTACCGCCATGATTATTCCAATAATATGCCTACTTTGGCATCAGACAAATGAAAACTGCTACCAGCCAGCGACCAGCAACACTCTACCAGCCAGCGACCAGCAACACTCTACCAGCAAGCGACCAGCAACACTCTACCAACCAACGACCAGCAACACTCTACCCACCAACGACCAGCAACACTCTACCAACCAACGACCAGCAACACTCTACCAACCAACGACCAGCAACACTCTACCAACCAACGACCAGCAACACTCTACCAACCAACGACCAGCAACACTCTACCAGCCAACGACCAGCAACACTCTACCAACCAACGACCAGCAACACTCTACCAGCCAGCGACCAGCAACACTCTACCAACCAACGACCAGCAACACTCTACCAACCAACGACCAGCAACACTCTACCAACCAACGACCAGTAACACTAACGCAAGTGGCCAAACTCCGCTCCATGTTTGATTTTTTGTTATTTTTGTGTTAGGGCAGAGGTTACCAAACTGTGGGGCACGACCACCCCCACCCCCCCCCCCCCCCAGGAATCCCCGGACAAAATTTCAGGAGTTGCGTAAAATGTGCCTTTTTTAATTTGGATTTTCATTGTAACATTTATATTTGACTGTTTTTCTTCTTGTTATAACACCATGACTACACCACAGGTACATCAAATAAGATAAAAAAATTTAGAAAGCTATAATTCATTCGGTACTTGTCAGCAGCTAATTTTATACATAAATTTGGCTCGTTTCTTTTCATTAAAAAAAAACATACATTATAAATGACTTCAATTATTATTTCTTTGTTTCATTGGGGAGGGGGGGGGGCGCTAAACTTATTAGTTTGCAGCTTCCCCGAAAAACTATAACCAGGTGTGTGAATTTATCAAAACTTTTCTGTGGATTGACTTACAGGGCCCTTCTACAGAACCCTCTCTACAGAACTCTCTCTACAGAACCCTCTCTACAGAACCCTCTCTACAGAACTCTCTACAGAACCCTCTCTACAGAACTCTCTCTACAGAACCCTCTCTACAGAGCCCTCTCTACAGAACCCTCTTTACAGAGCCCTCTCTACAGAGACAACTCTACAGAACCCTCTCTACAGAGCCCTCTCTACAGAGCCCTCTCTACAGAACCCTCCACACTTCTTAGTTCTTATTTCTGTTTCCCTCCAACCCTTATCAAAACATCAGTACCAATCATAATACCAACATCTTTTTATCTACAAAAAGGCTCTGCTCCTCCCCCTTCTCGACACCTGTTTCTCAATCTCAAGTAGAATTCTGGTTATGGGTCGCCTCAAACTCAAATTGCAAAATGTTACAAAAGGGTCGCAGCACTAAATAGGTTAAGAGCCCATACGTTAGGGTTATATTATTAAGTGATTAGTGTTATGAAGTCTTTAACTTTGATGCCTTGGTGATCGCTACAGGTTCTAGACATGCACATTTGGTTAAATATTTTAACGAAAATTAGAAGATAACTCTTTTTTGTTACACCCGAACTCTGACCCTCCGGGTAATGTCTGAAACAATTGCACCAGCTCAGTCCTATTAGTAACGCCGAAAAAAGGGGGGGGGGGGGTTCAAGTGTGTCAAAATTTGACTTCTTTTCGGATGCTACGTGAGAGAGAGAGAGAGAGAGAGAAAGATAGAGAGAGAGAGCACCATATTGAAATGGTTTTTAATCATTTAATTTAATATATAAATATTTTTGTTACACACACACACACATATATATATAAAATGCATGCTAACTCGTCCTCCTGAATATTTTTATTTTAATTTGTGACTAGAAACTGTGACAATGGAAGAAGGCATTTAGAATGTCTACAGTTCCTGGCATCATTTTCGAATGTAATGTCCAAATGGCACAGTTTATACAACAAATAATTTAATCCCAATTTGATTTCCATTTGATGGCGTGAAAGACACAACGTGTCACGCAGGTTAAATTCTCTTCAATAAATCAGCTGTCATCAGGGGCTCTTGGTTGGGCAATGTCCAATGCGACGACGTGCCATTTCGTCGAGTTGACATCAACAAAAGCCCCAGTGAAAACAAAAGAGAACCCAGAGCCAAGGGGAGACAAATAAAAACAGCTGAATTAAGTAACAAACTCCTGCAGTGTTGGATCATAAATGGCTTGTTTTAAAATGGCAGTGGTTATTCAGACTCAAGTGTATTTTGACCATGTCAAAGTTTTAGTCTACAGATGACGATTCCCTTATGTGGACATGGAACTTCTAGGTCAGTGTTGTCCAACCCGTGCAATACTTAATAAAAAGTTTATGTCGACCCCTCCCCCCCCCCCCATAATCATCTATACAAGTTTATGAGGAATTATCATTTGCAGGCTACAAAAAACCCACCAGTTTATGTTGTATCATCATAAGATAGTAACACATTAAAAAAAACAATGAAATTTTAGTGGTTTCAGGAATTTTTTTTTTAATCATTAAAGACTGCTATTGGATCCAATCAGAATAAATGCTAATTTTGCATCATTATTCATAGTTTCATGCTCCAAAATTGGGGAGGGGGGTGTAGCAATCAAACTGCAAGAAACCGGGGGTGGGCCGCAACAAGACTTTTTTTAATAAAGGGGACATAAATAACTGGGGGGGGGGGGGGTAGGTGTTGCGTGTTCTGAATTAGTATAGAGTATTGGCCAACATGTACTGCACTAGTATAGAGTATTGGCCAACATGTTCTGCATTAGTATAGAGTATTGGCCAACATGTTCTGCATTAGTATAGAGTATTGGCCAACATGTTCTGCATTAGTATAGAGTATTGGCCAACATGTTCTGCATTAGTATAGAGTATTGGCCAACATGTTATGCACACCCCCACAAAAGGATATGTCAAAGCTCAACCATTCCGACTTTATAGTGTGATGAACTCTTCAAATAGCAAAGATGAAGTGGTTTCATTGGAATGTATGACTACTAATGTTGGTGATTTGAAAGGAATATATCAAAATAATAACAATAGAACAAAAACAGTTACATCATTTGATGATGCCATGGGGTGTGAAGGGTGTTGTGGGAGTATTGTGAAGGGGAGCGGCGTAGTTGCATGCGGGAAATGATGTGAAAGGTATGGAGGGGGGTGATCAGCGGCGTAGCTAGGGTTGTCCCTCACCCGGTGAGGGCCAACATTTTTGCCGACCACTCCCAACAAAAAACTCTGTAGTTGGCAAAAAATGCCAGTCCTCAGAGAAAAAACAACTGCAGTGTACTTTTTAAAAATTGCAAGATTTCAATCCATAGATACAAATTTCATGAGATAAAAAATATTTTAAAATGGCTATTATTAGGAAAGAGCCAGTGTACGAGGTAAAGGTCTCCCATATAGTATGTACGCAAAATAGCCAAATTTTCTAACCACACCCCCCCACACACACACATTTAGGCTATGTTTACGTAAAATGAGCTTTTGATTAAATTTTTGATCAACCCCTTCGATAAAGACACGAGATAATTATGCCGTCACAGTAAAAACACATATTACGGGATTTCACCGCTGTTTGGCGAGCCCAGTGGTTTTCAAAATATGCACCTCGTCACCCTTTGGTGACAGGACGATAAGGGAGGGGCAGATGGAGTAACTGTAAACTCTTTCCTGGGCGCCACCATCAGGAGACTCCTAAATGATCTTAAGATAGAAACTTAAAAGTGATCGAATGATCAAATCCCAATGCACTTAAAAGAAACAAAGGCGCTAAAAGTCATATTTTTACTGGACACTTTTGTCTATTTATTGAGGGGCGCCATAAGTTATTCGCTATTTCGAAGTGTACTTGTGAGAATTTAACCAAGGGGGTCCCGTGCAAACGAAAATTTGGTAAGGGCGCCGGGAAATCAAAAAATTATGGAACCACTGGCCTAGCCTAACATAGTACGTCAAAGGAACACGGGATATACTATACGGTGGACTAAACAATACTACTAGTGCCGAGTAGGTCTACGACTACAGCGATATGCAGCGAGTTCATTTTTTGAAAGCACGGGCAATATTATGATGATAATCCCTACAAAACGTTGTGCGATAGATTTGTTACAGCATTGGAGATATAAGAAGGATATTTATGAACTGAAAGAATGTCAGGGAAATTACTGCAGAATTTGTCAATAAATGTACAGTACACACTTTCTGCCGAGACCGTCCCCCACCCCCGGGCCATACGCAGGCGTACGAAAAATCTTCACAACCGACCCCCCCCCCCCCGGGTCGTGCGTATGTACTATAAAGATGGCCCCTAAGGTAAGGAGGATATAGGATACTTTTTGGACAGGTGGAAGTGAAAGGAAAGGGTTGGGGAGGGATAGAGGACAGGCTTGGGGTGAGAGGGCAATGGGGCGAATTTGTTGAGGAGGTGGGCGGTAGAAGTAGATATGTGTGAGGCTGGGGAGATTGTGGGGGATATGAAGGGAAGAAGAGGGATGCTGAAGGTCAAACCATTGTAAATGATGCCAAAAATATGGGTGAAGGTAGTGGATCCCCTTTGGCTGTCAGTTGGACACTAAAACAGCTAGTAGTAGGGTTGTAGGACCTATTATTAGGCTTACCATACGTCCTGGCTCAGCACCATTGTCACAGCGTCCTGACCACTTTGATATTCTGCCTGGTTTTCAATCATAATTTTTAAATTAACTAAGCTAAAATTATATTTGTAAAAACTGTTGTTTAAACAAAAAAATTAATTTAGGAATAAGCAAAATATTTGGGAAAAATATTCTGTCTGCATCCTATGATCCCCACCCACTTCCTAAGAGGAGATAGAAGTATTCTAGAATTTACACTCAATAATCTTCTCATGGCTATAATACATTTTTCCATTACTAAATTGCTCAGAGATTTTAGACAGAGAGAAATTCTTTGAAAGTAGGTTCAAATGATAAATGATAATATGAAAGTATGGATTGTTTCTCTCCCCGTACACCGAAATCACAAGAAGTGGCTTTTCAGATCTTCCTTTATTACCCTGTTGAGAACCTTCACTAAATGCCCTCCACACACCTCTTTTATATATAGTTGGTAATATATATTTTAAAAAAGTGCAACCCCATGTGATCATCCTTGCCCACTAAGATACACAACAAGTGATACCTAATTACATAGGTCCTGGTTTGCAATCCTTAAAATTATGGTGAGCCTGCCTACATAGCACACATGGTAAGCCTGCCTACATAGCACACATGGTAAGCCTGCCTAAATAGCACACATGGTAAGCCTGCTTATATAGCACACATGGTAAGCCTGCCTACATAGCACATATGGTAAGCCTTCCTATATAGCACACACTGTAAGCCTGCCTATATAGCACACATGGTAAGCCTTCCTATATAGCACACACTGTAAGCCTGCCTACATAGCACACACTGTAAGCCTGCCTATATAGCACACATGGTAATCCTGCCTACATAGCACACATTGTAAGCCTGCCTACATAGCCCATATGGTAAGCCTGCCTATAGACCACACATGGTAAGCCTGCCTACATAGCACACATTGTAAGCCTGCCTACATAGCACACATGGTAAACCTGCCTACATAGCACACATGGTAAGCCTGCCTAAATAGCACACATGGTAAGCCTGCCTACATAGCACACATGGTAAGCCTGCCTACATAGCACACACTGTAAGCCTGTCTACATAGCACACATTTTAAGCCTGTCTACATAGCACACATGGTAAGCCTGTGTACATAACACACATGGTAAGCCTGCCTATATAGCACACATGTTAAGCCTGCCTAAATAGCACACATTGTAAGCCTGCCTATATAGCACACATGGTAAGACTGCCTATATAGCACACATGGTAAGCCTGCCTAAATAGCACACATGGTAAGCCTGCTTATATAGCACACATGGTAAGCCTGCCTACATAGCACACATGGTAAGCCTGCCTACATAGCACACATGGTAAGCCTGCCTACATAGCACACATGGTAAGCCTGCCTATATTGCACACATGGTAAGCGTGCCTACATAGCACACATGGTAAGCCTGCCTACATAGCACACACTGTAAGCCTGTCTACATAGCACACATGGCAAGCCTGCCTACATAGCATACATGGTAAGCCTGCCTACATAGCACACATGGTAAGCCTGCCTACATAGCACACACTGTAAGCCTGCCTACATAGCACACATTTTAAGCCTGTCTACATAGCACACATGGTAAGCCTGTGTACATAACACACATGGTAAGCCTGCTTATATAGCACACATGGTAAGCCTGCCTACATAGCACACATGGTAAGCCTGCCTACATAGCACACATGGAAAGCCTGCCTATATTGCACACATGGTAAGCGTGCCTACATAGCACACATGGTAAGCCTGCCTACATAGCACACATGGTAAGCCTGCCTACATAGCACACATGGCAAGCCTGCCTACATAGCACACATGGTAAGCCTGCCTACATAGCACACATGGTAAGCCTGCCTACATAGCACACATGGTAAGCCTGCCTACATAGCACACTCACATTACTGTCTACACAGCACACTCACATTACTGCCTACACAGCACACTCACATTACTGCCTACACAGCACACTCACATTACTGCCTACACAGCACACTCACATTTCTGCCTACATAGCACAATCACATTACTGCCTACACAGCACACTCACATTACTGCCTACACAGCACATTCACATTACTGCCTACACAGCACACTCACATTACTGCCTACACAGCACACTCACATTACTTCCTACACAGCACACTCACATTACTGCCTACACAGCACACTCACATTACTGCCTATACAGCACACTCACATTACTGCCTACACAGCACACTCACATTACTGCCTACACAGCACACTCACATTACTGCCTACACAGCACATTCACATTACTGCCTACACGTCACATTCACATTACTTCTTACACAGCACACTCACATTACTGCCTACACAGCACACTCACATTACTGCATAATCATTACAAGTAAAAACAGCCTTATAGCATAACATACAAATGATTAAAATCATATGAAGAACTTGGTAACACCTAGATGTCATCAACTAGCATTCCTTGGTTATTTACTTAAAAATGTATTTGTGTGTATATAAACTACATTTTATATATATGCCTTTATATATATATAATATATATAGGCCTATATGTCTTAATTTGAGTAACCCTATCAATCATTGGACATTGTGCAGTGAGTGATGAACATTCAAAGATAAAACATATAAAAGCCAACAAATTAGGCAAATGATATATAACAAATTAGACTTAAATAAGGTAATTTTTATTCAAATTAAATCTATAACTATAGGCAGAATATATATTCTTAGCATAGACTAGACAGCAACCCTATAGAATAATTGTATCATTGTCGATAGAAAGTGTTCCACCCAAAGAAAAAAAAAAAAAGTGCAAGCATAGAACCAGTATATCTTTTTAACATAATTTTGTGTACATTTTCCATCCAACGATCCTTATGGTGCTACAGCCCATGTAGGGTTTTGGCCTCTCTCACTACTTGACCCACATTTTACAGGAATTAAATAAATAATAATTTTAAAAATTGCTAGTGATTGATGCGAAACCAAATGTAAGCTAAATGAAACTGGAAAGCCTTGCAAACCAGTGAAGTATCCCCTTCAAAACCATGCACAGTAACATTGCGAATCCCTCTGAAACATAGAAGCCAATATGATCAATTCATTGATCCTGGGCCCTCAAAATTAAGAAGAAGAAAGCTCTGAAAATAATGTACTTCATGTGAATTTTGTGTAATTATTTGTCTTAGCAAGATGCATATGTATTAATGTTCTCAATTTAAAACATGCAATATTATTTTACCTCAATAATCTCCCTGTTCTAAATCTGATGTAATATTATGACAACAGATATATTTGTGTGTGTGTTTAGGTGTGGAAAAAAAAGGGATTTGGGGGGGGGGGGGGTCTTCTCGTCATAGCAAGCATATCTTTGGTTTTGACCATGTCACTTTCAATTTACAATTGTCATTTCATTTCAGATTTTAACTGGCTGATGATACTGAGTAGCCAAAGTTGTTGTTTTTTGTGTGTGTGTAGGGATCATTTCTAAGATCTGTCATAGAATTCATTAATGGTAATGTAATTTAACAAACATTTGATAAGTGAAACAATTGGTTTAACTGAAGGAAGGCTAAGATGGTATCACCATGACGATTTTATAGATATCTATTAAAAATATATACATTCATTTGTATCAGAAAAACAAAAACTGCTACCACCAGGCAACCAGCAACACTAACTCACATAGTAAAGCTCAGCTCCAGTTTTGATCTTTGTTAAGTCTATTCTTTAGGGCAATGGTTCCCAAACTGTTGGTCATGACCCCCTTCTAACACATCTTGGCAAATGTTATTAAGAATCCTTCAACTTTGATGCATTTGATAGGTAATGGTTCTATAATTGCACTTCTCCCCACTGGGTGGAACTCATGTCATTATGCCATCATAGTCATAGTATAGAAAATGAGCAGATAACTCTTCTTTTTTTGTAACGCCCAGACACAGACTCAGACCCACTGGGTACTGTCTAAAAAACAGCAATCGGCTCAGCCCTAATACTAATTAGACTCAAAGTTTGAAGGTTTGTAGGCTAATTAAAAATGCCATAGACTAAGCAAAATCCAGTCAGTATGCTTGGGCTGTGGTCTACAGTAGTAAATCATCAGTATGCTTGGGCTGTGGTCTACAGTAGTAAATCATCAGTATGCCAGCTGCTAGCACTACACAATATTATATTGGCAATAGACAGCCTACAAATTATGAGTCTGGGTACTAAACAAAGTAGGCCTACACCTATTGTCACTTAGAGTAATAAAGTGTTAATCAATATATTTTTATTATTCATTATACTTATACTACCGGTACTATTACTAAATTACTTAACTGAATAGCCAATTAATTCATAATGCTACTGACTACATTTACAACAAATCAACAAGTATACAGTATATTATTAATAATATAATTTATAATTATAAAACTTATTTATAAACACAAGACACAAGTCAAAATCATAATCATACTACTTATTTAAGTCAATAATTTATTAGGCCTAATTATTATTATTGCTATTACTACAGAACTCAGAACAGACAGTTAAAAAAGTATTTTCCCTTTAGACTTTATAGTATAGTAGTACATATATATATTTTTTTATAATACTAGAACAGATGATAGACTGATTGATAGAGTAGGTCTAATTAATCTAATACTAATTTATATAATTAAGTACCGACACTCAGACGGAGGGAGTTTTTAATAAACAATTTAATTTACACGTTTTTTTGCTTACCTTCTCTCGATCCTTTCACTGGATTATTGGTTGGGTTTAGCTTTAATGTGTAATGCTATTATTTTCAAGGAATCAAAAGTATTTAAAACTTTTTAAAAGTTGTTTCCTGTTACTTATAATAATTTAGCTATAGTTTGTAGACCTGCTATTGTTAAGAGGTTACAATGAACAAGTACACTTGGCCAGATCTATACTATAGATAGTAGTTAGAACATTAAGAGCTGCATCGGCACCATAAATGTATTTACTATAGTAATATATAAAAAAGAAACTTAATTTTTTTTTGAAAGAAAGAAATTATATAAAATTAGGGTGATTCTCCAAAAAATAAACTTAACTTCAAGAGATGTAGATGAAGAACTAATTTTTACATTTCTTACTCACTTTCAATTATAATTATTATTACTAGTAGCGCCATGAGGATACGTTTTCGGATCTCTTACGGTTTACTGGGAGATAAAAATGTGTAAACAGCAAACAGTCAAACAGGCATAACAAACACGGCGGTGTAAAATTTACTTTTTATTCCCAATGGAAAAATAAAATAAACTGGAAAACTTGCTTTTTATTACAACTATTATTTAACAAAAACAACGTAAATCCTTTATGACATTTAAGTTTATCAGTGATTTCTAAACGTCATGTTGCTGCATCCGATATTTATGTTTTTAAAAATCTTAGCAGCTAAGCGCCCCTTTATTTAAAAAATAATAATAATTCGTTGGGGCCAACAAAACGTATTAATTATTAAGTGAGTAAAGACATTGACATTCATCTGGTCATGTAAGATTCAACTTTCCGTGTCAACTTTAATTAGTTAGCGCCCCAAAGTTTATAAATTAACCCCAAAAAATCAAGGTTATATATTACAGCCAGTGTCGTAGCCTCGTGGCTACAGCGACGCCTTGGACGACTGATGAGCTTTCCGTCCCTCCCTCACAAATGATAATATACAGAGCCGGTACTACGGTTGCTGGTGCCATGGGCAAGCTAATATTTGGGGGGCACTTTTTGAAGTGTAACCATAGAAATGTATGCAAAGAAAAAAACATGGGTTAGGTAATGAGTTGATTACATAGGTTCTTTTTTAAGAAAACAATAATATTGTTTTTCTTAACTTGTATTTGGACAATATGAACAATTAGCTTACCGATTAAAAAAATTTCTAGCCTAGTTTTGATTTCTGAGTAGTCTTTTCACAACACTCAGGTACTCACTTTTTCTCTACAAAATTTATATTTCAGTGTTTATCCATATTTTAGTGAATGTATATAAACCCGCAGGCTATCGATTAATAATAATTTAATTATTATTAATATAAAATACTATACTAGATGCAAAACTTGAAGTTTTTTTTCAATAGGCTGGCAGACAATTTCCGAAATTATTATTATTATTATTTAATAGCGGGCTGTCAATTCTCATTCGTAGCGTTATTATAAGTGGAGTCTTGTGTGATCTAGTAACCGCCGTACTAATCCCTGTAACAGTGGACCCAGTCTTGCCAGTGGTCCTAAGGGAAGTTAGAATTAAATTGGTATCATAACTCTACAAGAGTTGCCAACCATCCGCAAATTTACGGTCAGCCCGTACAAATTTCATCTAAAATGACTGGCCAGCAGTGGCTTAGCTTGGATTAGTTTCGCCCAGGGTGGTCCAAGAAGTTTGCCGCTCTCTTCAACGAAAAAAAGATTGGCATTTTCTCTTAAGAAAAACAGCAAACTATCGAGCCAGAGGTCATAAAGACTTCCCCAATGTACCCTCTCTCTTTCCCCCAACCCAGCTAGCGTAATTCTAGTAGGGCCGCGAAGCGGTACGTCGGTGGCATTCCGCTCCTGAGATAGCCCCACCCGCCTTCCACTTGACTGACTATGAGAGTGAGGTGGAATGAACATCTGGTCGTCGGCCACCTGCATTCGAACTTTCTATGGGCTGGGATGGATATGTTTTAACGTCCACAAAACACCCCCTCCCATGCCGGGGTGGCGACAGACGCCCTCTAATAGGGTTTCTACTCTGTGATTAGGTCACATAGTAGCTGGGACGAAACGGTTGCCTAGATACAGTCCCTTTATAGGCTGCATAATAAGAAGCATCGACAAGGGATGCAACGACCCTCATATCCATTAACGACTACATGAAATCATATCCCGATCTGTTTCTGACGTTATTTTCATCTGCAACTGGTAGGTACCATGCAGCTCTTTCTAACGCAGATAATATGCAAGACCTTTGTATCCCACGCGCAGGTCGAAAAAAAAAACTGCCAGCCGGGGCGGACCGCCAACCTCCACGCCACTGCTTGTCCGTAAACGTCCGTAATGATAGGGTGTCCTTAAAAAAAATCAACGTTTGGGCTTGGGGTGTTCTCTTGTTTGCTCTAAACTTGATGTTATATGATCATAATCAGGAGAAACTTAACATGAAAATACCATACAATTTATTGCTTATGCTATACAACAAACTAGCGCTATAGGCATAAACCTAAAAAAAACATCATCATCATCATCATGTCCCGTAGTCCTTGGAACGTTGGGGCGCCACAGATGACATGTACACTATTCTTCTCCATTCCTCTCGGTCTTCTGCCCTACGCATAGCATCGAGCAGTTGTAATCCCGTCCAACCTTTGATGTTATCTTCCCATCTTTTTCTCTGTCTTCCTCTTCTTTTTCCTCCTCTAGTAGTGCCCTGCAAGATTTCTTTGGCGAGCCCTTGTTTTCTGGTCACGTGGCCATACCATTCACGTTTGCGCTTTTTAAGGACACCAGGAGGTCATCGTACTGCCCAGTTGCTTGACGAATCTTTTTTTTTTTTCACTTGGTCATTGGTGATATGGTCTCTATAGCAGATGCCAAGAATGCCTCTGACGCAAAAAACAACCTAACGTCATGTAATAAACTGATGCCTTAAAACCAGCCCCTCAGACTCGGAGAGACTTAGATACGGTGACCAGATTTTCATGAAAGGTAAAAACTCCTTGTCGCTGAATAACTAACTACTAATAATATTTGACGTGTAGTCAAAACAAAAAAAATTACTAACGCAACCGACGTATGTCAGAGATATGAAGGATTAATTAGTGAATTTTAATGATTAATTTCATGATCATGACACGCTAATATTTCTGGGAGGAGTGGATAGCTCTCAGAGCATCAGGATTTTTAATAACATGTCATAAAACTTGTCACATGAATCACTGAAATTGCATTTGACAATCAGCATATGTTTCATTGTGTCGACTTTGACAACCAGCATATGTTTCATTGTGTCGACTTTGACAACCAGCATATGTTTCATTGTGTCAATTTTGACAACCAGCATATGTTTCATTGTGTCGACTTTGAATTGCGATGTAGGCTATCTGGTATCCACTTGTCGTTAGTCAAAGAAAAGACTCTTTCGATGAGAGCATTTGTCCATGGAAGACATAATGAAATTCTGCCATGAGTTTCACATTATCACATGGAACATGATGGTTGACAAAGAGCTGAAAGATTTCCATCCATCGGTTCTCTACTAGGAATTCTGATGTAGCCCACTCATTGACTTTATCTGCAGAAACATATCTTTGGATCTTGGTCATCTTATCAAATTGTTCAATTTCATTTAATCTTGTCAGTAAATATGTCATTCACAAAACCAATGCACTTTTGAACATCTTCCCATGGAAGTTGTAATCTCAATGATGGCTGTGATCTCAAAAGCACACATAAAAAAATATATATACCTTCAAATTGATTGCACTTAGAGGTCCAGGTAATTTGCATTCGTTTCATAAAATAAATTCAATCGTTTGTACTTATAGCTTCTTGGTATCAACCTCTTTCTCTTACTGCTTTAACTTACTTTGAATCAGTGTTTCTTTCAGGCATACCTCCGGGGGGGCAATGCCCCCCGGAGCAAGTCAAGTGCCCCCCCGGGGGAAAATGTGTAAGAAAAAAAAATAAAAACAAAAAAACTACTCTAAATTTAATTTTTATAAAATTTTTAAAAGTTATTGAAATGTGTGCCTTTAATCGATTACAATTATTGGAACAAATAAAATATCGCTTTGTTCGATATTTATTGATGATCCATAGCGTTCAGGTTAATCTTGTTACAGGCTCGCAGAAATCGATTATAAACATGGTATTGTTTTGAAAATTGGCCGCTCCTGATCATAAGCTAAATTCTACTTTTTCTGATTCGCAGATATCGGTATCTTTTATTTAATTACATTTTGCAGCTGCAAAAGTTGAAAGACTTTTTAATAACCCTGTATTAAACTACCTTTTCATCGATATAAATGTCTGTAAATTAAATATAGTTCTTGCTAAGAAATAAACATATGCAATCTATTTTCAAATTATATTGTATAATAGCATCATGCTTTAAAAAATCATTTTTAGCAAACATTTTAATGTAGTAGATTCCATAGATGTATGCTGACATAGATAAAATGAAAATTTAAACATAATAATAAGAATAATTTTAAAACACAAAATTAGGAATTTAGCGGTTACATACAAATAGTGGACATTTCATCATAATTATTATATCGAGTGTTTCTAATTTTTTAACACAGTTTCGGGAACAGAGTAAAATGATTTTTTTAAAAATAGTCTTTATTTATTAAATCCCCAATGACTTTCTCTGTTAATATAATAATAATAAACAATCTTCCCCAGCTGTTTGAACTATTTAAAAAAAATATTTTAAGATGATAATCCAGTAGAAAGAATATATATTTAAACAACGAATTAAAAAAATTGAGTATTTCGATTATCTTGTAAATGCCATTTTTGGTAGTAGTTAAAAAAAAAAGTATATGGAATTGGTAAAAAAATTGTTTTCAAGTATAATATCGAAGAGGCAAGTTGTAATGATCTGAAGCAAATTATCTAAATTTCTTAATTAACATTTCAATCAACTGAATATTGAGAATTGAAACTTTAATAAATTATACGAAAGAAATCACACATTAATAAATATATGAGACTTTTGTAAACAATTCTAGACTTCTGAACAATTGTGTCGGTTACATATGATTTATAAATAAATACCAATTTTGAAAACCCATAAAGATATAGTCTTTAGCCTTTTGTACAGAAAAGCTTTTTTTCGTTTTGACTTTGGTGAAACTTGGAAATATTTTGAAATTAACATATGTTTTAGGTTTTTCTTTTTCGTTCAAAATGTAAAACTATTTTAGCATTTCTTTTTTGGGATGGATACCTTTTTTGGAAGGAATTCTTTTTTCTTAATTTTAAAAATATTTTGTAGTAAATTCATTATTTTTATGTCTTCTTCTTCTTCTTATGCCTTTTTACCCCGTCTGGGGCATAGGCCGTCCACAAGAATTTTCCACTCATCCCGGTCCTGTGCTTTCCTTTCCAATTGCTTCCAGTTGTATCCCATATTTTGCGTGTCTGTCTCTAGTTCACGTCTCCATGTATTCTTAGGTCTTCCTCTCTTTCCTTTTCCCTGTGGATTCCATGTTAGACATTGTCTGGTGGTGCTATCTGGGGGTTTTCTCAGAGTATGCCCAATCCACCTCCATCTTTTCTTTATGATGTCTTCATCAACGGGCACCTGGTATGTCCTTTCTAATAGATCTTTGTTGGTGATGGTATTTGGCCATTTGATGTTAAGGATCTTTCTAAGGCATGTGTTTATGAATGTCTGCACTTTCTGTGTAATGCTCGCTGATGTTTGCCACGTTTCTGCTCCATAAAGTAGGACTGTTTTGACATTTGTATTAAAGATTCTGACTTTGGTTTGAAGTTTCAGCTGCTTCGACTCCCATATTTTCTTTAATAACACAAATGCTGATCTAGCTTTTCCAATTCTAGACCTCACGTCTGCGTCGGATCCGCCATTTGTGTCTATGGTGCTGCCTAAGTAATTGAAGGACTCCACTTCTTCCAGTGCCTTTCCTTCCAGACAGATATGCTCTTGGTTGGATGAGTTCACCTTCATGATTTTCGTCTTGCTTTTATTTATATTAAGTCCGAGCTGTGATGAAAAGGTGGCTACATCTTTTGTTTTTTCCTGCATTTGTTGCTGGTTGTGGGACAGAAGTGCAATGTCATCTGCAAAGTCTAGGTCATTCAGTTGTTCCCAGAGTGTCCACTGTATCCCATTCCTTTTTTTGTCTGTGGATTTTTTCATTATCCAGTCAATGGCAAGGATGAATAGAAATGGGGACAAGAGGCATCCTTGTCTGACTCCTGTTTCGATTGTAAAGGCATCTGTGAGTCTACCTTCGTGGACCACCCTGCATGTCATTTCTTCATAAGAGCTCTGAATAATCCTGACTAATTTCCCTGGTACTCCATAGTGCCGAAGAAGTTTCCACAACGTTTGTCGGTCCAGGCTATCCAAGGCCTTTTCGTAGTTATTTTTATGTAGTTGATCCCAAAAATATTTTAAAATAATAACTTTAAAAATACACTACTTTTCAATTTTTAAAAAAATGTTTGCATACCACACTTAGTCAAGCAGAGACGTCGCTTGACTTTTTATGGCACCCGTGCTACTTTTCGGTTTTTCCTTCCCTACCTAGCAGTAAAAGTTAATAATTTAATGTAATTACAGCCCAACTTTTAGCCCCTAAAATATACGAGGCCCTATGCAGCTATGTGGGTTGCAGACCGCACACGATGGCTCTTAGGTGAAATGACACATAAAATCTTAACTAGCATCTCTCCCGTTGCTCTACAACGTTGTTTAATGATGCGAAACTAAATTTAACTACGGTGTGTAAAAAAAAAATGCATTCTTGCATTTTGAATTTATCAAAAAATGTCCGGGGCCTATAAAGTTTTAAGGGGCGAGTCTAAGCTAAGGAGTATCTCTCGATAAAAAACATACCCTAAGGGCTCCCAACTGGATTGAATTTATTTAATATTGTGCTGGTGGAAGAGTTAGTGATGTCCTGTTATTATCGTTATTTCTAGCGCTTCCCACCCAAATGTCTGAAATGTTTACATCAGTGGCGCTTCATCCCATTTAGGGCCTTGGCCTGCTCCACCACATTCTTCTATTTGGATCGATCCATCGCTTTACACCTCCATGTGCGAACCCCAACCTTTGTAAGCCCTTCTCTACATCGTCAATCCATCTCAGTCTTGGTCGATTGGTGAGCCGTCTGCCCCTAGGTTTCTGCCTGTAGATCGTTTTTGTTGCTCCAGAATCCGGCATCCTTTCAATGTGTCCTGCCTAGGGCAGTCAACCCAGTGTATATTGGTATAGTTCTTTATGTATAGCTTGCATCATATTTAGCCACCTGGTGTTGCTGTAGCGCATTGTTACTTCTGAAATGCTATTGAAAAAAATTTACACAATTCTTGTAAGGCAGCAACTCGAACGGTGTGTATGTGAAAGTGCATATTATATCTTATGAACAACTGATTCCATTTCCATAAGGAGACAATCCGCTGCTGACTGAATAACATTGTCAACAAGGTGTACTGCAAGGCAAAGGACTTTATGATTGAGTGTTTCATTTAGTTGGCAATACCTTCTGTTTTGTTTCCCCATTCTCTCAGCACCACCGAAATTTGTATTGGCATTATCGGCACAGAAAGCGACACAGGAAATTTTGCTTGGATTCCCATTGATGGCCAAAAATATCGAACTAGTGTAGGGCGTGCTTATCTTTGAAACTTATCATTGCAAGAGGCGAGAAAACATCCACAATTAATTTTGTCTTTGTTTCGAGCAGTTTTTGAGGTAAAAGCCATGGAATGGAAGCTGTAGTAGTGACTGACTGTGTTGTATGTCATATTGTGGTTGTGACTGTGTGGTATGTCATAGTGTGGCTGTGACTGACTGTGTGGTATGTCATAGTGTGGCTGTATGTCATAGTTTTTTTTTGACTGTGTGGTATGTCACAGTGTCGTTGTGACTGAGTGTTTGGTATGTCATAGTGTCGTTGTGACTGACTGTGTGGTATGTCATAGTGTGGTTGTGACTGTGTTGTATGTCATAGTGTCGTTTTGATTGAATGTGTTTTGGTTCATAGTCTGGTTGTGACTGACTGTGTGGTAAGTCTTGGTGTGGTTATGACTGCGTGGTATTTCATAGTGTGGCTGTGGCTGACTGTGTGGTATGTCATAGTGTGGTTGTGACGTGTTGGTATGTCAAAGTGTGGTTGTGACTTTGGTATGTCATAGTGTGGTTGTGACTGACTGTGTTGTATGTCGTCTTCCGCAGCAGCTAACTACATTTCCTTTGTTCCACAACTTGCATTTCTAAAGAACTGTGTACGACTTTTTGCAGACGCACCTGTACCACTGCTCTTGTGTAGGCGTACCTGTCTATACCCAAGTGGTTACAAATATATGTCACACCATTTAGTACTACAGAAAATTTTGTTTTACATAATATATGATGCACCAGTACGTCTGGTTCACTCTTTGTGTCTTTTATGAAAGGATATTGTTTCTATCAAGTCTCTTGCACGGTGTCAGTGAAAGTAAGAAGAAAGAAAACATACTTAGAAAATAGAAATACAAGTTCATTACGTACATTTCAGTTCATTACGTACATTTCAGTTCATTACGTACATTTCAGTTCATAGAAGTAACGTAGCCGTAGGTCAGTTGCACTTGCGGGATTAACTTGCGCATTTTCTTTCAAGATACACATAGGCCTATTTAATAAGCAATATTTGCCTGTGATTTGAGAACATACAGAAATACACGCAACCAGTGTTTCTCTCGGACATTTTTTTTCCCGGGGGCGGGGGGGGGGGGGGGGAGCGAGAGCATTTCAAATTATCGGGGGGGGGGGCGTGTCATTTGCCAGAGGCGTAGCTAAGGGTTGGCAGATGGGGCATATGTCCCGGACGCCAGACTTGCGGGGGGGGGGGGAGCAATGGGCTTTAATGGTTGCAAATAATTCGTTTCAGAGTTGGGGGGGGGGGGGGGGCGTAAAAATGAATATTGCGTCGAAATAGGACGGGTCCACCGAGGTGTCACTTTTTCTTTATATGCTGGTGGGACATTTTAGGACAACTGCAAGGGAGCACGGCAAAAATATTTTCCCGCCCATAGTGGTAGTAATAGCTGCGCCAATAGACAGTGTATCTATCGATACCAAAATCGGCGATCATTTTCATCGGGAAGGAGGGCAAACATTGAGGGCGCTGCTGAATCGTGAATGATGGAGGGGTCTGGGGAGACTGTTTTTTTTTTTTTTCAAATTCGTGCAATTAGGTGCTGCATAATAAATATAGACTTTTTATTTTTTTAACCTTTGTTATTCAAGAAACATTGTTACAAAAGTATACATTAAAAGGAAACACAAACGCTATCAGTATAATAATTGATGAAATGTGAACTTTTTGTATGCGCCCGTTAAATTCTTAATTTTAAAAAAAATATATCATTTTTTTTAAAGTTTCCATTTTATATAAGTGAACACACATGGACTCGATTAAATTTATTTATTTTTTAAAGACTAATGCCATCATACAATTTATAATTAGCACCTATGACCTATCCCTACTTTAAAAGTAATGTTTTTATGATGAAATTTAATTTAAAAATTGATTGCGCATGATTGATACTTAGCAAGAACTTATTAATAATATTTTAGACCTTTTTATTGATGTAAAGGTAATTAAATACAGTTTATTGAAATCTTTAAAAAATACCGATATATTATGCGAAATGCAGGAAGTAATACATCGGCTTATAATCTGGAGCGACCAGTACAGTATTATTTATCGAATACTGTAAGCCTTTAACTAGCTTGGCTTTATACGGATCATGAAATATATTTAACGTGGCGACATTTTATAGATTCCTCTAAGTGTAATCGGTTAAAGTAAACAGATAGGCCCTACTATTCTTTTAAACACCTTTTATTTGAAAAGACAATATAGTCTCTTTTAACCAAAAAAAAATATTGTTGTCCCCATTTCGCTCCGGGGGGGGGGGGGGGGGGGGTGTTATGAAGGATGACGTGTTTTTAGCACGCCTATCTCGCGTCCCACGTGCATGACCCTCGCGAACTCTCGTGACCGCCTTTGAAGTGTGGCTAGAAAAACTTATTTACAACATTTAATCTAGTCAGGAGAATTGTCGAAAATAATAGAAGCTTCTGGAGAAAACGGGAAGGCAAAACAATGTGTTAGGTGGTTCGAGAGACCTTAGTAGGAAATGCCTATAAAAAGGGCTGACCGATAAAGAGGGGGAGAGATTTTCTTTTGATCACGAGTCGTGCAATGTGTCACTTTGTTGTGTGTAGATTTTTCTATGTCCTTGTTGTACCATTTTGTGCTCATTGTATTTTTATATACAGTACCGGTTAGCCTTGGACGGTAACTCATCTAAGACTACTAAGAGAAGGCAAACTTTGAATTCAAATGATCAATAAATTGATCGTGGGCCCTCAAACATAAGAAGAAGACACCCTATCCACATAGGCTTGGTTTTGTATTAATGTGTGACAAATTAAACAACAACGCTATATTGACTATATGGACGAAGCTTTTTCATCACCTGCCAGATAAACCCAACTAATTTAGGTACCATGGGCTCAAGCCCTGAAAAGGGAGGTTGGGGGGGGGGGGGGTAAAATGCCCTCCACCCATCTATTGTTGCAGATATGTGATGGCACTGTAATTAGTTCCTCTTCAAACATCTACAGTCATATTGTAGAAGATCCTATACTATATTACTTCATCACTTATAAGCAAAATGTATTAGTTATGCCCACATGTTATCACAACACATTTAGGTCAAACTGTCATTTTGAAATAAAAGTTAGACTGAAGCTGTATTTTGATGTCATTTTTTATTTCTACTTGTTTTAATATCATAAGCACTTGCAAATTGAAAAAAAAACAACAATATTTAACAACACTGCCAATGACAACAAGTAAGCAACCATTTTGAGATTAACATAATTTTCATAACAAATCATAACAAAGGAATAGAAATACATTAGACTACATACATGTACATAATGTTGAACACATATTGGTGGTGATGACATTAACAATCAAACACAAGCAGACAATTTGGGTAAGAAACATTTCTTTAAAAGGAAGGGCTTTTTTCAATGGCAAATTAATTTTTATAGAATAAAGAATAAGTGAATAGCTCTGAATTTTTTTGTCTATGGTAAAATAAAAAACAACAACAGATTTTAATTCTTTGAGAATCTCAAAGTAGGTAAGAAGGTGAGAAACAAAAAAAATTTATAAGACATAGCTTTTTTTTTAGTCTGTAGGCTTACATTTGATTCTTGAATTTTTTCTAACCTCCAAACAAAAGGACAAGTATGGTACAAATATCTGTTATTTTACTTCAGTTGTGCCTCTTTAGTAGATTTAATAGATTAGCCCCTAATGGGGATATAACTTGACATATATAGAATCTATTTGATTGTGTTTACTTTCAATACTTATATTGTTATTAACTCTTCAAAGATTAGCTTTGAAATACATGTAACTATCAATAAGTACAATTTTTATCATAAAAAAACAGTATTTTTAGCTTGAAGGGTATCTTTGTCATTAAAAAAAGCTTACTATATAAAATCTAGCATTAACAACTATATATTATATTGTACTTTAAAAGTGCCCAAAATTCCTAGAAAATTATGTATTTTTTTTGTTATAGCAAAAACTTAAACTAAAATAGCAGTCAAATTTTATTTTGTTCATTTTGCTCAATATTTCTAATTAAATGAAATTAACTTGATTCATATACCTACTTTAATGAAAATTTGGCTGTTATGTTCATCTGAACACACATACAAAATATTAAATAGTAACAGATGATGTTTCAATTCCTTATTGGCAAATCTTACAGCTTTACTTTTTAACTAGTGATTTAAAAAAAATTAGTTACACTGAAGCAAAAGATTTGAAATAGGAATGGCATTGAGTGGGAATGGGTATCTCAACCATAGGACAATTAGTTTTGTATGATGAATCACAAAATTAAAAAATCAGGTCAAGACTTGACTAAGATATTTAACCTGATGTTCAAAAGGAAAACTGAACAGCTGAATACATGCTATGGTAATCCTGTAAATAAGAAATTGTAGGTTTGGTTGAGATGTATACTTTTATTATCTTCTTTTAAAATGACTAGCACAGGCATGAGAAACATCTAGTTAAAAAAATAGACAGCCCTTTTGATGTTTTATAGGAAGTAGATGGACTTGGAAAGAATGTGAGATTTACTTATCATAAGAAATACTTTCTCCACTAAATACAACACTCATCGCCTTCAAAACAACAGGAGAAAAGAGGGATGAATTTTGAAATCAACCTAACAAATAAAGCAAGCATACATTCAAAATTTTACACCAAGATTCAGTCCCATTGCAGCACAAATGGAAGAAACAACCTTTTATTCCTCATCAAACATTCGAAGAAAGTTTGTTCACTTGGGCTTAGAATTTGTTAAAATTTTGTTTATCTTGTGATTGTCTCTGGTATCTGTGTCCGAGCCAGAATTTTGATGGACCCGTCTGTTTAGGCTGCTGTGTGCACGAGCACATAAACTATCAGGTAATCTAATTTCTCTGCGCACATAAAACAGGATGTAGGCTTTACACCTCATTACAGTGTCTACATCACATGCTGTTACTGTGCTGTCATTAAAATGATACCATTGTCCTGTGAACATTTAAGAGATTTAATAAGAGTTTTTAAAACATTTTTTAATATAACTTAATGAAACATCTTTAATTTTAACTAAACTATCTTTTATACATGAGTTAGTTTTAAACATATCGATAAACCACTTTTATTTACCTTCATGTGTGGCATAGGCTGTGTAATGTCCAGACCCTGCCCTGAAAAATAATATTTAATGGATGCAGATAATTAAAATATTTTAAAATAAAATTATATACTTTTTTCATTATTTACTAATACTGGTGTGACTGTTTGTTATAAATAATATTCCAGATGTTGCAGGTTCATTCAGTGCTACTTTAATTCAAAAATTCACAATTTCCAAAAGAAGAATAAAAAATCTATATAATTTTACAGCAACAAAGATACACACTTTGAATCCTGAAATATTTCATTCTCACTTCACTTAAATCATTAAATTCCTGTAATACATTCACAACCTCTCCTTTCACTATAATTCTTTATCATAGCTGCTTCAAGTAAAAAGACTGTCATACATGACCAAATCAAACACCCTCATTTGCAAGACTTTATTTTTCACAATAATCTGTATTACTATGCATGGGACATATATGATATTAACTGTATTCTATTTCTACTGCCTCCACTCAGTGGTTCTTACATTCAAAATAACACCTGTGAACAAGCATTATTCAAGAAAAATATTAAGTCTATACACACATTCTAAACACATGTTATTTCAATTGCAAAATCATTGTGCCATAGAATTACATTTTAAATTTTCTTCAGTATATTTTCAAACAAAATGTTACCAACTTTGTAAATTACAACATCCTAATCGCACAAAAATCGTTCATTCACTATCATTTATTAATTTTTTAAAAATGAGAGCAGAACTGTTAACTTCACTTTTTATATTTCATTTTAAATAGCCTTCTTTCAAAACGTTATAATAAAAAATTTCTATGCTTTGAACATTTTATGGGTTTTCCTGCCCTACATGTGTGACTTTTGAAAGTGTAAGAATTCTTATTTAAATTTTGCATAGTTTCTTTCTTTATTGAAATATTTTTTCTATTAAATTACATTTCAAATTAATTTCAGAAGTTTTTTTTAAAAGTTTCCAAAGTAATGCTGCAACATAACTTCTCTAGAATTTTACAGGATGCCAATATATTTTTATAGTTAGAGCTAATTGCACTATTCTGTGACAAGATAAGTTTTGCAGGTTGCTAGGACTGGTTATTTGTTCCAGTTGTGACATAGGTAAAATATGATTTTTTGTTAAAAATGACATATTACCTATTGCAGTAAAGAGTGAAACTATATTTACTAAATAGAAGATTTAAAAATATTAGAAAAAAAATTAAAAATCTATCAAAGATGAGTTAAAAAGCACTAAAAAGCAGTATGTAATTAAAAATTTCTTAAAATGCATTTTATGCAAATAATGACTGTGTATAAGTGTAGATTCAAATTCTATGAAGCCAAAGGATTCGAATTGAATGTATTCAAAACTTGAATATGTTTTGTTTTTATAAATTTTAAAAACTATTTTCTGCACAGACTTTATTTGTACACTGCATTTTAAGTAATTTTAAATCATTCTCTAAATTTTAGTATTAAAATTTAATTTTTAAATTATAAACAAAGATAGAATTATTTACATTTCTTCCTCATTGAAAGCTTACAAAATCCCGGTTGAAGTGACATAACTCTTTACCTAGGCATACAATTTAAAACACGTAGATCTGAGCACACCCATTCTCTCAACAGTAAAAATGTCACATGTGTAGACAAGAAAACGAAAGCTCCATCCACAAGATGGAAATGCAAGTAGAAAGAAAGTCTTTAAAGATAAAGACTTACCCTGAGCCATGGTGGACTATAACAGCAGCAAGATCATATAAATTGCTGCCTGAGAAGCTTCCTCTTGTTTCATGCTGAAAAAGAAGTGCTTTCTTTAATAGAATATATGTATTAACAGTAGCAATAAAGCGATTTAAAAAAAATCAATCACTATAATAATTTATAAAACAAAAGAACATGAAAGTCAATGAAAGAAGACTTACCAAGTTATTAAGTACATATGTATTCATGTCTAGTGCTTGTAGTGGAAATTCAACAAAAGTTTCCACTTTTAAACGACAGAACATACTCCATCTAAAGCGTTTCAAGTGTAAACAGAGTACCTGAGAAATAAAATGAATAGCATAAACTTAATATAAATGAATAATGAAAATAAGGGAATCCATAAAGATTTGTATAAATAAAACCATCTTCTGTTCTCTGCTCTCCAGTAGAGCACATGTCATTAATAATATCTTTCCACGCCTTTCGGTCTCCTGAAATCTTATCTCATACATTTGTAAACTTACTTCTTCAGTTGAACTAAAATAAACTACCACAAATAACATAGTCTTGAGTCTAATGGGACCCGGGTGCGAATGGCGGCGCTGCGTGTCCGGTTCCCTTTTGACTAATGCTATTCGGATGTCATTAGTGGTAGTTTATTTTAGTTAAACTGAATAATTAAGTTTACAAACATAAAGTCCATTCAATTATCTTTCATTTGATACCTCATTTTGTCTTACAAAGTAGGTATCACAATACATGCTCGCGCATAGTTCTGCGCAGGTCTCAAAATGAGGCATAAGCCTTTGACCTACTTTTTAAAGAATGCTTTCGTTGACATCGGTAAATAACCTCGAGCATCAAAATTTGCATTAAAAAGCTTTGTTTTACGTCACCATTGTTGTGTTGATTGGTTTCTGCACACGACACTATAAGTTACATTACGGTTTGATACTGCTACACTACGCTGTTGTCAAAAAACCAACTGTAAGTGAATAAAAGCTTAAATACTTTTTTTGTAGAAACGCGACGACTAAAGAAAATAATGGATAATATTCTAAAATATTAATTGATTTTTATAGCTTATTATAGTTAACGAGACTGCGCTCAAGTAACCGCAACAAATCCCCTAAATTGGTGACCAAAACTCCAAATTCTCTTTTCGCACATTTTCCCGCCTCGGGATGGCGGCGCAGTTATTGATAGTGACGGATATTAAATAATGAATATTTCGGAAGTACCGGTCGTTATTATTATTCAATACTTTAAAGAGTTAATTGTATCAAATCAAAGCAGAATTTGAAATAGCTATTCAAATGTACATCTAATAATTCATAAACATTTAATTTACTGTTATTATGAATTAAAATTAATTTAATAAAATTAGTCCTTCAGACTTTCACTATGGACACTAAGACTAAGCCTAAAATAAGGTAATACTAATACTAATGCTACTAATACTAATAAATACTTAATGTTAGTCTTAGTAATACTACTAAGGAATAGTAATTATACCAGTAATAGTACTAGTATTAATTAGTTAATAATAAAAATACTTTTTTTTTTAGGTTTGTCAATTGTCATTTATTCTACATTCAATATTATTATTCATTTATTGTTTATAATTTTATTGCTAGAATTGTTTATGTTATTGAATTTGTAAATAAATTAACAAAATAAAATAAACAATCATATAAATTATTATAAATATAGTATAAGTAAGTATAGGCTAAAATTGAAATATAAACGTTTTCATTATAATTATACTATACTATATTTATATAGACAGAGTTATAGTTATAATAAAGGTAATAAAATAGTAGTTAATAAATAAAAATGGTCTGCAAATTTTGTTAATTTTATTTTGTTTTTTTCTTTTCAGTTTGACGTAATTTCTAGAAATGTCAGTGACAATGAGGATTATAACCTGTGTCTAGCAAGCTTTTTCCAGGTTGCAGCCGCATTTGTGAAAAGAAATGGCTATGCTATCTATCTGTATAGTAGCATACCGAACAAGACAGAGGGCATGAAAGAGGCTGTTTCAGCTCTTAATGAGGCATATAGATGCAGACCTGTTTACCCTCAAACTCTTAAAATCGCACAACATCATCACAAAATCATTCAATACATGATCTTAATAGTAAAAAATAAACATACCGTATAACGGATATATGATGTATACATCTCAAAATCATTCATTATACGCCAAAATGGTAAGAGTAAACAGGTCTGTATATGTGTCAAGATTATATAAAAAGCTTTCTATTTTTTAGAAAGGAATTGAAACTAATTGGAATAAAAGCCAAATCTTTTGTTGCAGCCAGTTGTAGTGCCTGTTAACAAGAAGAAGAATGTGTTGCCTTCCAACAGTATTGATGCTACAACTATTGTAACACACAATGATTGTTTCCTTCCACAGGTAATTGAGCACCAGGCAACTCCAGGGACTCGAGATGTATCCAATGTTATAATGAACCTCTGACTTTTTCTTATGGAATAAAGGAATACCGGTACATTTAAAAAAGATTATTTTCCCCTTTTTTTTCTTTTCAAGTCAGACTATTTTAAATTTTTCATCTCATACTGGCAAATGTTAATATTATTAGTATTGGTTTAACATTTATTGTCTGTAATTTAACTATGAACCATTTTGTCTATATTTGAATAATTTATTAACATTTCTATTTCTATTTTTCAGGACGTTATGTTTGAATAATTTATTAATAACATTTCTATATTTCTTTTCAGAGTCCCATCAATAAAGTAGTAGCACTGATTATTTCATGTAATTAGTTAATTGTATGGACCTTTGATTTAAAAAAAATCAATTTAACATTTTAATTATTTTTCTTTTCAGATATTTTCAAATTCCCTACAGAACATAAAATCACTATAATCATATATATATATATATAAAAGTGAAAATCTGTTTGTTTGTTTGTGGGTCTGTTCCACAAAGGCTTTTACACGGATTGATGGATCTTCACCAAACTTGGCACATGTATCCATCATTATCCAGAAGGAACTCTTAAGGGGTTGAGAACTTTTAATAACATTTCGTGTGGGGCCGGGGGCCCCGAATTCGTTTTTTTCTTATATGAGCTATATAAAAAAATTACAAACAAATACTCCTACGTGAATGGATGGATATCGATCAAACCTAGTACACGTACACTTGATCATCCATATTCAAATACCGAAGGGTACTGAACTCATAATATCCATTATTCTGGGGCCGGGGGCCCCATTTCATTTTTCCTTATATGAGCTATATAAATATCTATAGGCTTAATACTCCTACATGAATGGATGGATCTTGACCAAACTTAGTACACATACACTTGATTATCCATACTCAAATACTAATGGGTACTGAACTCATAATATCCATTCCTCTGGGGCCGGGGGCCCCATTTCATTTTTCCTTATATAAGCTATATAAATATTAGTAGGCTTAAACAACACTATAGGTTTTATGTGAATTGATGGATATAGGCCTAGGGTGAGCGCAATACACATCACTGTCCGTACTGAAATATCGGTGGATTTAAAACTAAGAATATCCAATCTAGAATTTTCCAGAAAGTTCGATAACGTTAAAACGCTATATCTATGGCATTATTCAATAGATTTTAATGGGACAAATTTAAATTTTTAACGTCATAACTACCTGAATGATTTTTATAGGGCCCCATCGCAGGCAAAACTAATTCGGTACAATTATGGAATGGGCCCCCGGGGCCCCTCTTTTAATTTAAATGTACTTTAGTTACAGAAATGCATTTAGTTGTAAAATTATTCGTATTCGAAGAATAATTACTTAGAAAATACAGTTTTTACACAGTCCGAGGAGGATAATACATTTAATCTAGAATGTTCCAGAAAGTTCTAAGTCAATATGTTTAATACTCCTAAATTAATGGGTGGATCTTGACCAAATTTGGCACATATATCCATCATTATCCAGAAGGAAATCTTAAGGGGTTATGAACTTTTAATTACATTTCGTGTGGGGCCGGGGGCCTCGAATCCTTTTTTTTCTTATATGAGCTATGTAAATAAAATGACAGACAAATACTCCTGCATGAATAGATTGATCTTGACCAAAATTAGTAGGCTACACATACACTTGATTATCCATATTCAAATACCGAAGGGTACTGAACTCATAATAGCCATTCTTCTGGGGCCCCATTTCCTTTTTCTTATTTAAGCTATATAAATATCAATAGGCTTAGACAACACTATAGTTTCTATGTGAATTGATGGATATAGGCCAAGGGTGGTAGCAATACACTGCACTGTCCGTACAGAAATATCGGTTGATGCAAAACTAATCATATATATAATCTAGAATGTTCCAGAAAGTTCGATATCTTTAAAAAGCTATATCTATGTCACGATCAAAGCGGGATCCTATATGGAAATGGGATAACATTGGAAAGGTAGGCCCCTAGATGTAACGGGATTCCATAGAGAACAGTATACTAACGGGATCTGTAGGTCACCGGGATAGGGGTCCTAATGCAATCCCGGGCCACGCCGGGTATATCGGCTAGTTAAAATATAAATATGATGTTGTTGTTACTTTAAAATGGAATAGACCTGCAATTTTTTTGTTTTTCATGTAAAAAAAAAAAAATACATTTTACAATATAAATTTTTTTTTTACTGATTTTTTTTTTTTCAATTTCTCAGCAAAAACATTTTTCAAAATAAATATTTATTATATAATGTGAAACTTTTGTTGTTCATTGTGTTGTATATTGCATTGAGAATATCTACTGAAAATTTGGTTCCATTATCTTTGAAAATAAAAAAAGTTATGTGTCAAAATGTGAAAAAATTTCAAAAGTGGGTCACAAGTTTTTTGGGTCGAATATATAGCTTATATAAGGGGCATAAAAAATTTGACAAAAAAAAATAATAACTCCAGTTCTATAAAAGATAGAAAGATGAAATTGGTGTTTTTATAAAGCTTATAGCTAGCCCTTTAAAATGATGTATCATTCAAGGCAATCGGACCATATTTAAATTTTGTGTCAAAGTACCTATACAAAGCCAACAATAATATTTTAAATAGTTTTTTTAAATCCCAACCTCTCACTTCTGGTACCCGGGAGATACTTAAATTTTGTGGAGATACTTAAATTAATGCACGATTTTAATTGTTTTTACCCCTAGCCTGATTTCTTGAATGTGCATCACCAAATAAAAAAAATAGTTATCAGAATTAAGGCAATGATTGATCTTAATTAAAACATTAAATCATACATTTGGCAACCTCCTGATCCAAAATTTCTTTGTGGAACGTTGTCTCTGCTTACAATTATTACACATATAAAGTTCTGAGTCTTCTAATTCTTCCACATCTGTAAAACTGGAGAGGCAATCTGAAGAAGGTGTAATTTTTTAAAAGTAATATTATCAATACTAAGGGTTCCAGTACAAATTATCATCATAAAGCTTTACTAATATTTAATTAACAAAGTGAATAATGACTGAGAAGAACTCGTGATAAAACTTATTTTTTATACAAGTTGCATAGATTTGTAAGTTTACAAACCTTAATCTACAATTAATTTATATTATAAAAAATATATTAGCTTTATAAATACAGTAGAAAGCCGATTATCCGAAATGCCTTTGTCTTTAAAAAAATATTTCATTATTGATGTACAAGATGTGCATGAATGGAGCACTGGCATACAAACAATGGAAAACAATTTCAACCATTGTTGCATAGCCCAGGTAAAATTTAGACATGTACTGTACATGCAGTGACCAGATTGCGATAATGCTAGCTGCAATCTTGTTAATGTATATTGCACAATACACATCTGTAAAGACAAAGTGACATATGATTTTTTTCAAAATGTCAGTCATCTTTATTGAAAATGACATCTTTTCACCACAAATTTTTTTTATTTAAAATCCAGTTCACAGGTTTTTGACATCAGGCAGCTGACAGACATGAAGCTTTAGTCTTTGTATTCTATACACACTAACTTCTTTAAGGTAAAGGCGTCTTTAAATCAAGAAATGTACCAGTTGTACTAAGACCCTTCCATAGTTACTGCAATTAAAAAAAGGAAGGCTGAACTGACAGGACACCCCAAGAAGATGCCTGAGGAGCACAAGTGGTTTATAGACATAAACCAAGGGGCAGACAGCTAACTGCTCGACAGAGATGAATCGATGTATAATTTACATCAGCTGGAGTCCCCCCAGTGGTGACACATGGCCATGGATCCGTCTGAATGGAAGGATGTGGTGAAGCAGGCCAGAGCCGTCTTTGGGCTGTAGTGCCATTGATGATAATGAACTTCTTTTATGCAATCTTGTATTTGGATATCTGAACCACCCCCAGTCCCAAATAGTTAGGATAATGCTTTCTAACTTATCTCTCTATTTTAAAAACCAGCCAACCTGATAATGTGCAAATAGGCTCTCCCTCTTTTGGTTTTGTTAGTCTGCTAGAAAACTGGGCAGGAATATCAAGTGAAAGATCTTCAAATAAAAAAAAATGGTAATCAAGAACAAAGACGTAACAATTCAAAATTACAGTGTTGTAAAAATCTACACAAAAAACCTTAAGGTAAATTTCAAAAGCTAATAGTTCTTTAAATGTTTTTAAACGCAAACATTATCAGTCAAGGGTTGATCATAGAAACCATTTGTACTCAATTAATTGCTAAAAATTGGCTCTTATCAACATTACAAATAGGCTGTTTATCTAAAAATTACTTATTTTAATTTAAGAATTCTTTATCCTAAATAGATTTTTAACCAATTTATAAGCTTTCAAATATTTGTACTTATTAATTTATACCCAATTCCTTCGAGTAAACCATTTTAAATGTAAATTTTGATTTTTTGTTAATTTTTCTTCAACGGTCACGCTACTTTTAATAACAATTAAATATATTAAACAATTTGCATTTCAAGTTTTGTAGTAAATTTAACAGTCATGATAGTGATGGAAGTTTCTGCATTGTAACATGCTTATTATGACTACCTTTCTCAGTTTACTCAAAAAATGTACTCCGAAACAAAATGAGAAAAAAGTTATGTTAAAAACATAAAGTGTTTCTATAGACATGGCTGACAGATTTATGCCTTAAAAGCACAATATGGCTTAAAAAAACATGCAGTTTCAACAGCTTTAATACCAGAAGAGTATAAAAGTTATTAACTAACACTAACCAAGGAAAGGATCATGCTTTTTGGACTCCATCCCACAAATAAGACAGTTGACCTCACTCTGAAGTAAACCTCCAAATATAGCTGTGACTATGGTACTTTTCCCTTTAGGACCTATATAAGGAGAATTGTTGTTCGGATATGGAAGAAGTTCAAGAAGCTCAATATGAAGCCGGTCTAAGAGGTACCGCATGAACTCATGAGCATCTTGCTGCTGGTAGCCTCTGGAAAAATCAAAATAGATGTGATACATTACTTTCTAATTCTAATATGTTAAGAAAATTATTCTAGGAAAATACACAAACCACAGCTTCCACTGTTAAAACAACTTGTACTCTTAAATTTTAAAAACTATTCAAGTAAAATAAAATCAAACCAGTACAAAAGAAGATGCATAACGGTATAAGTTTCGTATGCTAATGTGTTTAATATAAATGCTAAAATAACTCCAATATGCATATTTTGTTTAAACTTTATATCACACCAACTAACGGTAAAAATCATTGGCTCTCTGAGATAGTTTTACTGACAAAGTTAGCTTCTCTAAAATAGTTTAATGCAAACCTAAATCTTGGAACCACCTTCCAGACAACTGAGAAAAGTGATTCTGGAGAAATAGCCCCTTTTGTTCCCTGCCACAGTGCAACTAATGTTTTCCTTAGTTCTTCCACAAGCAGGCTGAAATTATAAATAACTTTATGCATATTTGGAATATAAGCTTAACATATTTGGCATATAAACTTAACACCATGAACATATTCTTAAGGAAACAAAACAACGTAGGGATAACAATTCTAAAATAATTTTACAATTGTTCAACGAAAATTTAAAGATAGGCAGGTTACTCTATTATTTTAAAATATGTATGGTGTCACATGCATAAGCAAGAATAAATCTAAGGTCACAGACTAAAACTTACACATCCTCGCCAGAATCCCTAGTTTTCCGAGAAATTTGTATTTTTTTAGCCTTGAGTATTTTGTCTTCTAATGATGGAAGTTGCTTGATATACCCACAAAATTCTTGTATATTACTGCAAATAATAACTAAATGTTTAAAAATAATTTCAATAAATTCAAACAATTAAAATAAAAATTTCAGTTGTTAGATAATTCCAATGAAGTTGTAATAATACAAGTGTAACAATACCTCAATGATTGCAAAACTGCATTCATAAAACATGTGTTTCCTAAATTACGGAGTCCTGATGTCCTTGGTCGACGTTTATGATGATTGTCCTGCTGATTAAAGTAAATTTTAATGTGAATTTAAGTGATAATTTTAAACCAACCACAAAGAGGCTATGAATGCTAAAAAAATATCTGAAGATTGCCTTGACCTTGGCTGTCTCTATTACTGCTTAAAGTTTTCAAAGAGGGAATAAAAGTAAAACTTGTAAAGGACTTAAGATACTAAAACCAAATTGTAACTTTATCTTTTGATTAACTTATAAAAAAAAGTTTTACAATGTGATGACTTTGTAACTTGATTTACAAGCTATGAGTAAGACTCATGTTAATAAACATACACAAACCCTTTTCCTTTTCTTGTGATTTCTTTCATTTTCTAGGGAGTCAGATGAATTTTGTCTAAGAATTTTACGACTTGATGTGCTTTGACCGCTGCAACTGTAGTTGTGAAAGCTTAATAAATATTTAAATTTTACGTTAACTACCTTAAGTCTATATTGATTAATATATAAAGTGTTAATAATATTAATATGCATTGAAACAAGTATGAAAACAATTTAATGCAAGAATTAACAATTTTGTATTTATATTTCAAATAGCATATTACTCTACTTTGAAATTCAGCATAAAAATTACATGCTAAAATACCTTTCGTCACTAATGTTTTTTGCAACTTTTGCTAAAGCCTCATACTGTTTTCTTAACTTTTCCAGATGTCCAAAGTTGGTATCATTGATAACAAAATCATCACATTTGTAACTGTTTAAAAAAAAAAATGGTAATAAAATATTAGTGCTGAAAAATACTGATAAAATGTTAATTTGTTAATAAAATTAACATATAATAAGAAACAAATGGAATTACTACAAGATTTTGATGAATAGTTATAAAAACATTCAACTTTGTGGAAATGGCAAAAAAAAAATATTATAGTCATAGAATTTAATATTTAAAAAAAAAAATCAGATAAAATTTACATTTGGAGTGAATAATGGAAAATATTTATTTGGAAACTTTTTAAAAATTGCTTTTGTGGTGTTGGACACAAACTCACCAGAAAGCCATTAGGCTATGACAGTCCATACACACAGCATGGAGCTCATTGTGACTTTCATGATGTTCTTTTGCATGCCCTTTTATGTATCTGTATAAAGAATTTGAACTTTTTAAAATCATCTTCATTTTATATATAAATTATAAAACAGTTAAAACGTAATTTGAATTTTTCAATTCATCAGTACTTTATTAAAGATGTGTACATGTGGAATTGTTTTTAAGATGAAAAAGTAGATATGTAAATATAGAAAAACTTATTTTCTTGAATATCAAGTTTTTATTGCTTATTGAAAAAACTCATACCTGCCACAATTTATATCTCCACATGTCAAACAAATCCACGGACTCTCTTCAGTCTGACAAGCTAAATAATTTGAAAAATAACAAAAAATTGCAATGGATAAGAGGACCATACCATGTTAAAATGTACAAGTATTCTTATACCAATTTTTTGTTAGATTATTTCAAATCTTAAAAAAAAAAAAATACTGTTAACATGACGATTCATTTCCACAAGATAAGAAGCCATTTAATAATTAAAAGTTCATCATAAGATAATATGGGATATATGTTTCTAAATTAAGATGAGACAAATAAGTACATAATTACATGAATTAATAAATACCTGAGCATTTGAAAACTTTTGTAGTGCCGAAATGGTTATTGTCTGTGCAGGACAAATCAAAAGCAATTCTAGCACTATCTTCCAAATGTGGACACTCCATCAATTGCTCTCACTTACTACAAACATTTAAAAAAAACAATTAGGCATACAAACTTGCACTTGCTGACCAATTTTTAATTCGAAATTTATTTAGTAAAAAAAATACAAAATGTATTGCTTAATGGCAAATAAAATGAAATGGAACCAAAGTTTGGTTATTTAAATACAGTGGAACCATGCTGTAACACAAATTCAGATACAACATCAACACGATATTGGCATGAATCCCAAAATTTAGGCCTATGTAATAAAATAAGATTAAAAAATATCATCATGGCATGGTTCCCGCTTTTTGCATTAATAAACTAAAAACAATAACAAAAAAGGTTGGCTGGGCTTGGCTGTGTAATTAGGGAAAAAGAGTTGAAAGTAAATAATGTTCACTTTATTATCTATTAATTAACTATAAATATCCCAATTCTATTCAAACATAATCATGACTTCTGTTAGACCGTGTCATCTGTGTGTGTACAATTATTATTTTAAAAAGCCAGAGGGGACTATTCTACAAGTATGATTATATTATTGCTGTTAATGTTAATCTTTACTAATTCCATTATTCCCCTGCCAAAAGCAACAATATACATTAGACACTTTTTAAAATTTTGGATATCTTGCACATTTCTTTTGCTGCACTCTCGGATACTACTTTTAGCTAAGACTAAGGCTACGTGCTGTTTTTTAAATTTAATTCTGTTTTTTCTGTTGTTTGTTTGCTGACGAAGGCTTCCTGCTGACACATTAGTTTTTTGTTGTGTTCCCTTTTCAGGTTTTTAAATCCTTTTTTTACTCATTTCCTTTTTGCTAACCTGATTGCAGTTTCTCCCCCATATGAAATTACCATTTTAGAATTTAAAAAATAATGAGCTATTAATAATTAATATTATTGGCATGATAAGCCATTCACTGAATGGGCCTAATAACAAACACAAATATTCTGGTGAAGGCCTGAGAATACTCTTATAACCCCGGCTATTAAATTGGCTACCAGCTCCATCTGCTGAGCTAAGCCATACAAAATTTTCCTCACGAAAGGTTCTCTAACCCCTCTGGGAAATCTAGTGAGGGACATTCGGTCAGCAGGTGCGCAAGTGTCTCTGGGACCAGGCTGCAATGATGGAAGGTAGGGTCCCTATTGCAGACCTGTTAACTCTTACGATTTTGGCGTACACTGTACGATTTTGAGGTGCATACATCATATAAATTATATGTACTGTATGTTTATTTTTTTACTATTAAGACTTAAGATAATGTATTTGATCGATTTTGTACGATTTTAAGAGTTTGAAGGTAAACAGGTCTGCTATTGTTGTCAAGCCGCCAGAAGTATGTGCCTATGGGGTAGTGCTGGGTGCTGTTTGCTGGGAGTGGGCAAATTTGAAGATGCCTCTGGCGGTCATGTTGTCTGTCCATTGCCTGTACCACTTTGTCTTGAAACTGAAGTGGTCTGCCAGCCAGTTCTTTATTCCCAAACAAGTTATTGGTACTTCCGGCTGAGGCTGGGCAGCCCAGGTTTCCGCCAGAGTGTCCACTTTTTCATTGCCACTAACGTTGACGTGACCAGGGATCCACTGCACGGTTACCTTGCCTCCTACTACTCCTAGTTCACCGATCTTGCATTGGACCAACTACTAGCCTGGGCCTACTTACTCAAATTTGAAATAACATTTCTTACTCACACAACAGCATGGGCACTGACAATAGTGTGTCGAATAAAATGAATGTGACCTGTAGTGTTAATAATTGTTTTCATTTCTATAATCTAAAAAAATCACCACAAACTAAGAAATTAAATAACCATGCCCATGCCATATAGTTAAATACAACAATACACATAACATTCTCCTCAAATTTACTTACGACTTAAAGAAGTGACTCCAGTTGTGATTTGAAAACAAACTTTCCCCACCCCTAACCCTTCTGTCACCAGATAATGGTGGTGGAAGAAGAGTGCAGGTTGAGTAACAATAGTAACATACTCCTCAGTCTGATCCAGCGGTGCAGAACAGGGCAGACTCAGCAGAGAAAAATAAAACAAGGAATCACTGATAAAATTTGCAGAACTTCAATGTTTCATTATTTTGAGAAGTTAGCACTTCATTAAATCCCGGGATTTGAAATTGTAATGCACGCCCTAGAGCCTACCATAGTAATAGTACTAATACTTAATACCAAACCAAGTTTGGATATTTTAATTTTAAAATAACGAGCCTATCGCCATCGGTGCTATCGTCACGAGATTGTCTGCTACTGTAATTTATTTTTTTTTTAATAAAAAGAAAGCCAACTCGGTAACTTTGCGCTCTGTTTGGGACTGCACACAATAAAATGACATGAACATTAAAGTCTTTGTTAGATGTCTTGCTCGAATTTTTTTAATCTAATGCACATTGATAACTGTGCTGGGATGCATTTGCCACTATTTTATACTGTGGGACAGACATGAATGACAGTGTTTCATTTGCCAGGTTTCTTCCTAAGTAATACTAATTTGTCAAAATAAAATTACAACCAGAGAACAATTAAACCTCATAGTTAATCAATCAGTAATATTATTCTATTGAGTAAAAAAATGTCTACAGCAATTTAAAATATCTAATTTGTAAAATAATAGGGACATTTTGTAAATCTATAGAAATAGTCTAAGTGGCAATTCGGATGAAGAACGTCCGGAGGTCACATATTTTGGTATTCATACACCCTGCCACACAATAACTTTGAACAATAAATTTTTGATAATATCAATTAAATTGTGTAAGATGCCGAGAAATTAAAAATAATTATTTTAACTTTTAATTTTTAATAAAATTCTAAAAAATGGATAGTTAAATACAACAATACTCATAACATCTTTTTAAAATTCTTAGGTTAATGCGGACCAAGGGTTATATTATTATACTACACCGTTTTACACTACCTTGCCATAATAAAATAAAAACTCAATATTTATTTACTATCAAACTTCAAAGGCGAGTTAAAACGCACTATAAAAGAAAATTATTAAAATTTCTTAAAATGCATTACGCAAAGAATGACTGTGCAGAAGTGTAGATGGGCACTCTATGAAGTAAAAAAAATATTATTTTTGACAATAAGTTACACTCACTAGGAATTATACAAAGTACAAGTTATTATAAGTTAAGAAAACGAAACTTGAATAACACAACAAGAATGACTAAAAAAAACAACTTGATTTATTTAATTAAGATATAGTTATGGTGATGAAAATGTTTTGTTCATGAAAAATCAAGAACACTAATTATTGAAATAAAACATATGTATTTTAAATTTAAAAAAAAAAAAAAGTTGCATTTTCTGATTACTTGTATTAATTTTTTTTAAATTTAAATTTATCGTAAGCAATTATCAATTTTGGTTTAAAAAAAAATGTTAAAGTAAAAAAGAAATTGCTTGCCTGTCCTTACTTGATAACTGAATTGAAAATATCATATTTTAAAAAATCTGAATATCATCTTGAAAGTACCGGTACACATATTATGATGTAGTATGTATATCAAACACATCAAAATTATACTTCTAGAAATACTTTTTATTGTGTAGAAAGTATATTATTATTATTAAAATGAGACCAAAACATATATATATAGAAAAAAGAAATAATTTTTAAAAATCTAAATCATTTGCAAGAAGGATTTATCATTAGAAAAATATAGTTATATTCAAATCAAAGGAACATAGTTAAGAGAGCTATTTTTTACATATAAATTTATAAAAATTATCCCATCGATTGTAGCAAGAAATTTTGTTTGTTACTTTACTTTTGATAAACTTAAATATAAATAATAATATCAATCTGGCATCTGTCTGTAGCATTGTGATGATGGTGAAGACTTAACAGGATAAAATTTGACTGGGATTTTTCTTTTGGAGTAAATCCGTTTACAGCAAATCGTCTCTCTCCACGCACTCAACCTTAGCGTCGCAGGAGTTGCTGGAATATTCATTGTGTCTATGTTATCTACCTATGGGACTCCATCTCCAGGTTGGAATTCAGAGTCTGCTTTCTCTAAGATGAGTTGTCGTCCAAGGTTAGCGAGTCCCATCCACCCGGAGTGCTGGGGATGATTTAGCTTGTCTAGGCTTTGAATGACGATTGAACTTCAGACCACAAGCTTTTTTGGTTTGACTCAGTTTAGACCGCGCGGCCACCCAGCATCCTTCTTATAATATAATATAACTATTAAATAAATTTTGTTTGCACAAAAATTTTTTAACCTCATGAGATCAAAACCAATGTTAAATAAAATTAACACATGAAAACAAAAAAAAAAGTTTTTATTTTTTTATTTTTAAAATAGTACATAGATCAAACATCTTTAGATCATTTACAAAATATGAAGTATAGAAAGTTGACATTTTAACTACTGTTCCATCTGATTAAAAAAAAGTACTGATACTGAAAAGAAGTGAAATTCTTTGTAACATTGTTAAGCGCTATAGATGATTAAACAAACGAGGGAAATAATCATATATAATATAGACTACATGAAAAAACTATGACAGGAATTTTCTCAATTTTAAACTTAAATAAAAGCAGGCAGACATGCAATGAGCCAGAGCTGGCCCATAGAATGTTTTATGACAATGTAATATGTCGTGTCAAGGAAATACACTGTTCCATTCTTGAGTCTGGAGATTTCTCATTAGTATCTCTTAATCTTATACTTATACAATCTTTGAAATGCACTGCCATTTCAAAACAAATATTAACACTGTTATCACTGACAGAGTTCAATGAATCTAATTAAATTTAAAGCCATTATGGTTAATAATAATATAATTTTCACTGTTTTATTATCAATTCCGACCTTGAGTAAGTTTCATATTAAGTTCTAATGTGCATTCAGTGGTGGAATTCATATTTAAAAAAATATAACCTGGCTCAAAGTCATAATATTAACTTGGCATCTTGCCATTCCTTAAAGAAGCAAGTGAAAAAAAAATTGATATTTATGTAAGAGTGTTTAAAAAGGGGTGCTACAGTAAAGACACTAAAAAAACCCAACTAACATTAAATATACCATCATTAACAGAAACAATTACATTTTAAAGTTATAACATCAAAGGTTTTTCAGCTTTCCACATCTAAAATGTACAAATCATGTAGCAAGTACCAGTACTTGAAATTTTAAATATATTTTTAATGTTAAATTCAAAATGAGTGAGACGATCCCATTTTATACTACCGGGTACAGACATGATGACTTCTACTTGGAATGAAGGAACAATTTTAGAATATTTATTTGGGTCTATATAGCTCTGTAATAAATCCATTAGCTTCTTTTAACAAAGAAATCATATCAGGATATTGTACAAGCTCGCATGCTTCATCCAGCCGTGACCACTTAAACTCTTGGTGTTCATTAGATAATCTCACAGGATCTTTAGGGTTCCATAGTTCTGATAGCCAATAGACTACTCGCTTGGGTTCCCCTTTAACACTGTAATGAAGAACTCTTTCAAATTCTTTAAAAATTTTCAGCTGCTCTTTTGAAATACCTGCTTCTTCTTCTGTTTCACGCAATGCAGTCTCAAACTCAGTTTCTCCTGGGTCCACATGTCCTATTTGTAAAGAATTGTAAGATTTCTATTAAAAGAATAATTTAAAAAACCGGTTTAGGGTTTTTATGCCATAAATATATATTTTGATAAGAATGTTTCCGGTACTCATATTTCAACAGTACCATTACCATGTAACAATTTTTTTACCAGTATAGTAAAGTAGACTTTCATGTTCACACCTTCACAACAAATTATAGTATGAAAAGCATGTTATCTGTTATAGTAGTCTAAGCTTCATTATTCCATTACTTTTCTCCTGATTTGAAGTACCGGTTATACATAGTTAATGTCTTGGACTTTTTTATATTAATGTAATTTTAGTCTGAGAGAAGGTCAATACTTTCAAGCTTTTCATTATCAAAGCCTAACCATACTTTCTACTGATACTTGGAAGGGCTAAACAATTATTTTTACCAAGCAAAATTAAAATGAGGAATATTTTTGCAATGGCAAGAACATCAAAATTAACAACTTCCTGAACTAATACGCTGCAAAGGAGTGCAGATTTATACGTTTGAGAAGCTTTTATATAATGAAAAATCTAGTAAAGATCAATGCTTTTGGAACAAATTCCTTAAGATGAATTTGAAAAGCCTGAACTGATAATGGTAATCAGAACACTTATTTTTTTTTAAAAATCATTCTCACTGCTTTAACTTCTAGGAATATATTTCAGAATTTTATAATGCATTAAAAGACTATGTTTATACTAAAAAACAACTAAGTCAAAAGTGCTAGTAGGCCTTTAATTTTACATATTGTCACAATGAATGCTCAGTGGGAATGCAAGGGTTAGTGACGACCAATATTTTTGCTGACAGCTTCCCTTAAAAAAAACTCTACAGTTGGCCAAAATGCTGTCCCCTAATACATAGAAAAAAGTTGCAATGCCGCTGCCTCACCGCCTTTACTACTCAAGTGGTACCGGTACCTTCTATAAATCTTTCTTTACATCTTATTAATGTTTAACTAAATCTTTACATATAAATATACATAATCTTCTACCCAAAAAGGATTGTTCCAAATGAGCTTGTGGGTTCACTTTTCACATCTCATAAAATTATTTTTTTGTATTTCAATGTAGCCTTCTTGTACCGGTAACAAGTTGTTTTTTTTAACATATAGAAAAAGAAAGATCTAGACTGGTCTAGATAATTTTTCTTGGCCTACCCTGTAGCCAAGGCTGTTCAGAACGGCACCCATTTTTATCTGTTGGCATTTATGTTAATCGGGAAGTCATGAAAACATTATTTTTTACACTAAGAATGTTTTGATTTCTTATTAGCGCTGTCTTCTCAATTTTACAATCTTCAACTGTACAATTCAATTGCACCCCCCCACCCATCTCCTTATCATTGGACAATGCTTAGGCATCGCAATTCATCATTTCTGGCCTGAGCTGAAGGATTGAGGTTAGAAATGGTGGTAACATAACTTGCATGATATGTTCAGTACTGTCAAGCTGTTATTACAAGTAACAGTTAAGTGCATTCAGTGTTAAATAATCATTAATTTATTACCCCACTGAAAATTGAGATTTCCCTTTATTCATTTGGCCTATAGGACTTGGAATATTTCTAATTTATACTGAAATTGTTATAGCATAAATTTGAATAGATTGACTGGCACACGATTATTGATTTCGTCAAGTTTTTCTTTTGCAGTTTAAAAACACTTACCTACTCAAAACTAGCCTTACTAAATAAGGGCAGAGGATGGCAACCTTTTTGACTGAAGAGCCTTTTAAACAATTATTATTGTTAAGCAAATATTTTGGTCAATTTTGGATCTGCAGGCTGAGTCAGGATGTATTATTTGAAGGCTGACACATTTTGTAAGAGTTAATACACTAAACTCTGTATATACTATTATAAAACACATAACAAATCAATTTGTCAATAGGCCAAGTATTTTCTTTTCTTTTTGACAACTTAAATTATAATTGTAACAATTTATATAATAACTTGTAAATTTTTTAACCATGGCACGAGCAGGACTAGCATTTTCAGTCACTATCACTAGACCACACAGCTTCAATATAATCTTATTCTTAGCTGATACATGTCATGAGTATACAGCACAGTGATGTTTAATAGTCTGTTTTTCAAAATGATATCAAGATAACAGATTATTACAATACCAGTCCTATGCATCGGAAGGGGATGGTTAGTTAAGGCACTTCAATGTCACATATTAGAGCATTTATAGGGGTCTCTGTGTACAAAACAATTGATATGAAATGATGGAACACCGTAAAATATCAATGGAAGCCGCCATTAAAATGGCAAGATGAGCAAGAAATGCAAAAAGCAATCTGATTAGCAGGCACCAAGCCCAGGCAGACAATCTCGAGGCTTTTATTATTGGGCTGATAGATCTTTTGTCTTTTTTGCCATAACCTCTTAGCTGCCTCAAGAGGGTTAAAGGGACTTTTTTTTTAGCAAAAATGTAAATTTAATGAAATTTTGTTTGTGAAAAATCTTAAAATCTAAAACTCTACCTAACCTAAATGTCACGAGCATGAAAATTAGCATCGCTAACTCAAGCATAATTTGAAACCTAAATTTATTCACCCCCCCCCCCCCCCCCAACTTCTGTGTAAATCTTGAAGCCTAAAATTAGTCCCCCCTATTTAAATGTAAATCTTTAAAAAAAAAACTAAAACCATGTGTTCGTGTGCTACACTTACACAATGTAGTGAGAAAATCATAAATTTTAATGAAAATATTAAATTTATTTTTAGAATATTCAACTTGATGAAAACCCAACATACTGTTTCATTGACTACACCTTTGCCTTTACTAAGTTTTACATATTTCAAGTACCGGTACCGTAAATGATACCTAGTATCAATAAAGTCAAAACCCATTTATCATAAGATAACACTCAGTCGATGACTTCATTTTCAAATATCCAAATTAATTAAAAATTAAATTCCATCAGTACATTCATATAAGGCTAAGCAATAATACTATGGTATATCCATTATGCAAGTGACTGTGAATGGCTGCCCATGACAACGTTTTGCACACTGCAAATTATGATCATTTATAATTATGGACTCTACTCTACCTGGTTTTTGAACCTCAATGAAAATATTCTTTAAATTACATCTAAGTTCATTCTAAAACATAAGTTGTCAAATATTTTGATGTAGATAGTGGTAATAATTAAATATTTCCTAAGTATCGGCATCTTCCTCCATTTAAAATAGGTACCACAAACCGATTTTTCAAAACAGGCCTATAGCTTTATTTATACTGTCATGTCAAGAACTCATGATTCTAAGAACGTGGATACCAAACTTGTTCATATAACTCAATTAGTAAAGAAGTTATGAATTTTTAAAATTTATTATTTTGAAAATTTTTTGCCACCATCAAAAGTGCCATTTTTGTAAGGCTATATCTGTAAAACTTAATCATTTAAAATCACTTACTTACACTCAACACATTCCCACATATATAGAGAACAGACTCAATTTTGGTCAAAGGTAAAAAATGATTAATTCATTAAATTTTATTGATATGAAAAGGGCATTTCATCACATTTTGAAAAAAATAAAAAGTGAGGTAAAAAATGCGAAATTTAGTCATATTTAAAAAATATTAAAAAATCAACTGATAAGAAAGCATTTATGATAATTATATCAAAATGTAGGGGAACTAAAGGTCTATGTATTTAAACAGCAAGTGTAAACATAACATTTACACTTAAAAGACAAAAATAGTTAGAAAAAGGCAAGGTTTCATAAGATGCAAAAAATCAGTCATTTTTAAAAAATTGCAAAAAATCGATTGTTAAACCAAGAGATGAGCCAATTATACCAAAATACAGAAAAATTATAGCTCTACATATTTCAACAGGCAATGAGCCCATTATTTATTTACATAAATTACAAACATGACTGGAACAGTGAAAGCGTACACATACAGAATTTAAATTTTTTTTTTTTTAAAAGGTGTATTGAAAGCACATCATAATTATATCAAAATGTAGTGGAACTAAAGGTCTTTGTACCGTACTTAAACAGCATGTTTACCCATAACATGTACAGTTCAAATACATAAACTGTTAGAAACTTGCACAGGTTCACGTGAAGCGAGAAATCAGCCATTTAAAAAAAAATGCATAAAATCAATAGTTACACCAATGGATAAGCATATTATACCAACTACAGAAAAATTATAGCTCTGCATATATCAGTCAATGAGCCAATTACTTTTTTAATACACAAAACAAACACTACTGGAACAGTGCAAGTGCAAGCAAAATTTTAACGTTTATAAAAAATGTAACGTTTACATTCAGATTTAGAGTTCAGGTTGTCTTCGTTTAACATTTAGATGCCTCATTTTTAATTTTTAGTAACTTTTTACCAGATTAGCTATCTTCTTTTTTAAATGACATTTGTCAACAGATCCACATAATAAAGAAAGCCGTCTATGAAACTATGAATAGAATTAACAGTTATACTATCTGTTATTTACTAGAATATAGATAAAAGTCAATAATAAATTCATTTGTTACTTCCTGCACTGAACTAGCATTATACTCCTTTGTTGGACTGTACACATTTTCTTTATTTATTCCAAATGATGAAATCTGCGACTGGTACTGGTACATACTTTGATCTGAGAGAACCAGGTATCGAGCTGAAAAGATATGTTCAGGCTTAGGCTTAAGTAAATTAATATACAGTCGAACCCGCTTATCTCGATTTCGTTTAATTCGCCAACCCTATTAAGTCGATGTTTTTGAAGTGGAATCAACAAATTCTCTCTTTGTCTTAGCATTTTCTCATCGGTTATGTCGATTCTTTTATGTTGCCGAACCCTAATATCTCGAGCACAAAAGAGGGCCAAATTTGCCACTTAATGTTGGTTATCTCGATCCCCATGACCAATCGCCAGCTTTTGAAAATGTTAGTTATCAATGCCACTTCACCATCTCACTACCGTATTTTCGCATTTGTATCGACAACCCCATCTTAGCAGTGCATTGTTGGTTGTCAAAGAAATTTGTGGCATACGAGACACATAGGTAGAGGGATTGGTAGGTGTATCAAAGGTTATAAAAATATCATCGCAACGTATCGTATTGATCATGATGGTCATATTGTGGCTTTGTGTGTAACAGTGAACTAGCTATCTGCGGGTGGGGGAAGGTTGGTTCCGCTGAGCGAAATAATGACGTCACAGCACAGACGTGTTGGCGGACTACAGTGTGTTGTGACTATGTCATGTTAAATATTAACACTACAGTGATCTCTTTATGAAAACACAAAGCAATAGTATACGATGACTGTGAACATGTTGTTAGCAAACATGTATGTACATTTTTATAGCATCAAACAAATAACGGCAACGCTGTTGTGTAAAAAAACCCTCCAAAAACGTGTGCATGTACATTCTCATTTATTATCGCACATCATGTACATAAAGAAATTTCAAGCACATGTTAATATTTTGCAGCCATATTGGTTTTTGTTTATCTCGACGCTTTTTGGCAAACTCCGAGGCTGTCAACATAACCGGGTTGTACTGTACATTTAAACTTAGTAATACAAGTAGAATACAAAATATGTTTATTACATTGAAAAACTTATCTTAGGCATATAATTATAGTTACCTGCTCCTATTACTTGTTATTTTCCTCCTTTAAAACTTAGAGTTGAAGAAGTAATTTGTTGGTGATGATTAGAGTAGGCAATGATGGCCTTCTTCATTTCCCTTTAACCAGAAAAGTCTTCTCTAGAGTCTAAGTCTAAAGCAACGAATTGTTCACCATCTAAAACAAAATTGAACAAATTATAAATGTTCAGTCTAACATAAATCCACCTATGATAGCAGAAATTACTTTAAGCTATTAATCATGCATTACTTTGAGCATCTCTTAACTTTAGGAGTTGTTCTACTTTTAACATTCATTGTTTGTTTACATTGACGACAAATATTATGATTACGTGACCTTTTTTATTTATTAAAATTGAATATGATAATATAATTTGATAGTTATAAAAATTAGTAGTTATTAATCTTCAACGTATCTCTTTCAGAAAAAACAATAACATTTTAAACTGAGCAATCAGAAAAAATTAGACTTCACTACAAACAGAGGGGGGTTTAAGTCATCTGACAAAACTCAAAAACGATAATATTCAGCGACAAAAGAACATATTTATATCTACATAAATACACATTTTCTAAAGAAATAAAGAATTAAAACATAGCTGACACAGTTTCAAACTATTTAACTACATGTTTTTACTGATTTTACTTACCTACTAAGCATTTAAGATCGGCTACCGTCAATTTAGAAAAAACTTCTGGTGCGTTGTCAACGTAGTTTTCAGCCATTTTCGCGTATTGGCAACAAGCGGGGTGAATGAAATTTATAGGGTTCTTTGTTTAACTCTGCCGTTTTTGTTGATGCTTACAAATGAAGTGTTGTTTTCGTATTTTAAAAGAAAATAGGACGAGCTTTCCAATGATGCTGGTTTAAATTTCATATTTTGCCAAAATCAAATAGTAAATGATCATTTTCTTCAATTTTTAAAATATTTAAACTGTTACGTTACATTAATATTTGGTACGAAACTAAAGGGTATTCATTTCTGCACACGATACACTTATTTGTGATAAAATACTACGAACGACCAAAAACGGCACGGAGATTGAATAGCGCGGGGGTAAAAATGATCGCTTGACTGTCGATAAAAAATCACTTTGGTGATGGTTTTCATGCGATAAATGTAATACTCTTTGTTATTTCAACAACAATGAAAATGACATATAATTAGAGGGCTTAAAATGTACTTTTAAATATTAACATTTTTATTAGTTTATGACCAATTTTTAATATAGAAAACATTAAGTGAAAAGGTACTAAATACAGGCTTCCGTGACACAAAAACGCATTTTTACGCCGGTTTGTGGTACCTAATTTAAAAGGGGGCATGGCCAACACCATGTCAAAATTAGGCTAAGCATCCTTATGGTAATGCAGGTTACAGGGACAAGTGTAACATACATCTGACACAACCTACATTATTGAGAAATTGGCACATGCATACATCAATATATAAAATGCTTTTAAAAAGATTTAATATGAAATACATTAAATGTGAATATCTTAAAAAAAAATTGAGAGAAAGATGCCTCATATTGACCTATGAATTTCCATTATTAAGGTTGATCAGAAAAGGCAAAACAATATGAGGGTCAAGATGTCCCTATCGTGAACATATTTTTTTATGGAAGGATATCACAATTTTATGACAAATTAGATGTTATTAATTAATGCAAAAGTACAGACATACAAAGATTAAAACCTCAGATGCTCCTGTGCTGACACCCATTTCCCATACAATTTTTTAGTAGTCTCCCTTGCTTTACTGAAGTAACTACTTCTATACATTTGTCCAGGTGTACAGGTTTTAACACGGTTTTCATTAGATTTTGTTCAAAACTGACTGTGCAATAAATTCAACGCTGGACATCAGGAAGCTTAAATATCATTATCTATCAGTACCTATCAGCTATGCTAATCTAAATTTAGAAATTGAGACGGAACGAAGTTCATTATCATAATGATAATAATAATTACAATGATAATCTGAATAATCATAGGCATAGGACGGATAGTTCATTGTTCATATTCATACTAATCATACTCATAGTAATACCTGTACACCATTGGATATGCAACTCGACTAATTTTCTTTACATACCTTTAGGAGGTGTCCAATGATGTATTCCATACGATGTCTGGAGCAACAGATATTCCAAATTATTTTGCAATCGTCTAAAAATAAGAAATCCAGCTGCCACTAAGGTGGAAGAACCTGACATTGTTGTTGTCAAATAATAAAAATATTTATTTTCTTTAAAGAAGAGCTAAAACAAAAATATTTTAAATAAGAAGACGAAACAAAAAATATTAATTGCTTGTAAGGGTTTTGTTTTTTCATTTTTGCGCATGTGATTGTCATCTAAATTTTAAATTCATTCAGCATTGTGATAAAGCAATAATTTTAAAAAAAATTATGTTAACAGCTGCCGAATAAAAAGCATATATACTATTTTAAATAATTAAAAACTGCTTAATGAAAGGTCTCGTTATTTCTCGTGTTCATGTTTAGTGGATTCCATGGCAGCGGGAAGTTCAAAATGGCGATTGTTTATAAACAAATATGGAGTCTATTACATTGTGAATATCAAATTATTCAAATTCATTACAACGGTGTGTTTAACTGTGCTTTGTGAATTTAATGTTAATTTTTATGCAGTAATATAAGCAAATTACAAGTTAAACAAATTACACTTTAATAATCTATATTTTAACTTTAGATTCTCTCCGGCCAATCAAACAACTGCATTGTCTGCAAGTTTTAACATGTCACCGATTCCCAATAGAAGCCATGAAAAGCTGTCACCCAACAGATTTCCGTTTCTTCATATGACACATTTGAAACTGTGCCAATTCTTAATATAAAGTTTTGTTTGTTTCAAATCAGGTATGTGATTTATAAAAATTTTAATATTGCCCCAGACTTCATTAAATTTAAATTAGTCTTTCAATCACGATCTGATAATATTACTAATTACATTATAATATTTATAATGATAATGTATAGTATAACTTATAAGTAAACCTACTCTAAGTCAAATGAACAGACCTAAATGCTAACTCATATTAAATTAAATATACTTTTCTTTGCCACATTCCCCCCCCCCCCCCTTGAACATTATGTGGGATTTATTAATAAATATTTTTGTCATCCTATGCCTATGGCGCCCTGTGAGGCCTATGGCAGTATAGTGTAGGCTTCGTAGGTCAAATGCCTAAATTCTATGTTAATAATATCATTAATAAGGGCCTATTAAATTTAAAAAAAACAATATTCCTGTGGCCTTATATTATAAGGCCACAGGAATATTGTTTTTTTTAAATTTAATATAAGTTATAAGGAAAACAGCTTTATTGGGCATTACTGACATTTGAATTTGGCATGTAGTGTTAGTGCCATTTTTGAAATTCAATACAAGAAATGTTAGTTGTTAGTCCTTTGCATGCAAAGATGACCAAGACTATATTCATTCCTTGCCTGGAAAGTTTTCCTGCATGTAATTGTAGGACACACATTTTTTATTGTCCTAGTTGGATTGGAGTTGATTCTGCTTTTCATTGCTGTGCTCCAACAGTGAGTCAGCCTCGCCAGCTTGCATGATCCACAACCGGAATTCATGGGAAACACTTGCTATGTTATTTTAGAAATAAGACTTGCAAAATTCCCAACTGAAATTTTCAAGAATGTTAAAACAAAATTCAAATGTGTTTTCAACTAGTTTGTAATAATTAATGACATTTATAACCAAAATTATAAGACTCAAGCCCCTAATCAGACTTTCAAAATAATTGTGGAATACAAAGTTAAAAGTGCCATGGTGTCACCACTACATTTATGCAGAAATCAACATGTCATTGATCTATTTAAAGCTCAATTTGAAAAACTAAATAAAGCATGAATCCTGTTTGATTAAAGATTTAAAGGTAACTTTAAGAAAAAATATTTATGTTTTGGTCAAAATAAACTTTAATGCATGTAATTTTGCACGTAAATATACTTTTATTTTTAATTTAATATTTTTCTATTGTAAGATATGCAGTTAAAGTTTGTAACAATATTAATTTTTTTAAACAGATAAAAACAATCCGCGTTTTATTATGCTTAACTTAGAATTATAATAAAATGAAGCTAGCTAAATGTAGAAAGTATGTTATTAAGTTGTTTGAATACATACTTTTCAAACTTTTTTACAGTGGGTACCTAAAATGGGAACACTTTATGAGTGCCTTCGAGAAGCCAGACTTGAACAATTCTATCCTGCGTTTCGAGCAAATGGCATTACAAGATCAGAAGCGCTTATTAATTTAGGAATGCCAGAGTTTTGTGCCTTGGGAATTACGGCCACTGAAGACAAACGCAGACTTGTAGAGCTTGTGAATATAATTAAATCTGTTCATCGTTCAGGCCTTTCGGGTAGTCCCAGTCCTCAAAGACAAAGTGCTATTAATAGACATCGTCAGACATCATCTGTTCCAAACTCTACTCCCGTTCATATTGATAATGCTCATTTGACTGGTAGAGGAGGCAACCAATCAAGAATGTTAGTTGGTTCACATGCTCACAGTAGAGGGACAGGTTTTCAAGCATCTGGTACTTCAACAAATTTGCGCCTGGAACCATCCAGGGATGTTGTAGTGCAGGACAGAGTTCCCAATTTTTCTGTCTCATCCTATATGGATATGCTTCAGTATGTAACAGAAAGTAGTGAGTCTGAAGGTACTGAGGAAGAATCAGATGATGGACAGCAAATAGCTCCATTAGTCAATAGAATAGTTTCTTCTTCACCTACTATAGGAAGAACATCTAGGGGACCAAATGTAGAACGTATTAAGCATTCACAAGTTAAAGGTTATAATTATGGTGTTCATAAAGTAAAAACTCCTACAAAAAGTAAATCATCACGCCAGGGAATGCACAGACATTTAGGGGATGAAAAGATTAAAGTATGTGTGCGGAAAAGACCACTTACAAAAAAAGAGATAAAATTGAAAGAAGAAGACATTGTTACAATAGAGAGTACAACCACCCTAGTTGTCAATGAACCTAAACTTGCAGTAGATTTGAAAGCATACACTTTACAGGTACTTTATTTTGTATAGTATAATGAAGTTTAAGTATTTTTTTTAAAAAGAGAGAAAATTAACTTATGATATTATGAATCACTGATTATAAGGTTAATTATTCTTTGAATTTTTTTAGATTTTTAAGCAAAAACTCTTAAAATCATCTCAGATCACATGTGTTATAGTATGCAAAAATTTATAAAAATGTATCAATTATCCTCAGCATGAGTTCACATTTGATGAGGTATTTGATGAATCATGCGCTAATGAAGATGTTTACATAAGAGCAGCCAGACCTCTTATTAATTGTGTTTTTAATGGGTAAGTTATGGGTAGGTTGTTGCGTATAACCTGTATTATTTTTTAGTCAGTCTATTTACCTTACAATATATGTATTTATTTCCTTGATTTATTATAGTCCTTAGGTTCTTTGTTTTATTTATAAAGAAAATTAGCTCGGTGCAAGGTTTTTTTTTTTTTTTTAGATGTTCAATGTTTCTTTATACTTATTTTCATTTTAAATTGACAATGGGGATTTATGATACACAATATTGTAAATTTGTTCCAGGGGAACTGCAACTTGTTTTGCATATGGTCAAACAGGTGCTGGGAAAACTCATACAATGCTTGGAAGTGGAAATATTCCAGGTCTTTATTTGTTGGCAGGTCAAGACATCTTTTCTATCATTCAGTCTGGGAAATATGGGAGAAATCTTCATGTTTGGGTTAGCTTTTTTGAGATATATTGTGGGCAACTGTTTGATTTGCTCAACAGAAGAAACAGGTGAGTTAATCTTGACTTTATTTTACTCTCATAAGGGTTATATATAAAGGATGTCTGCAAGGAGGAGTGGGGTCGTTCAAAAGCGTACAGCTGCAGAAAATATGTGTTTAATTGCATGCGTCCTTTATATGATATATTTGTGAAGAAATTGTTAATAAAAACTTCATGGGGATATCACTCTAAATATTTAGTTCAACAACTTTGAACTGTAGTTTTTTTTAAAAATTTTCTTTATTTTTCAATTTATTCAAATGATATAATGTAATATTAAACCACCAAGAAGTTAGTAAAACATTTAATTCATTGGGGATATCACTCTAAATATTTGGTTGGACAACTTTGAACCGTACGTTTAAAAAAAAATTTGCTATATTTTTCAATTTAATCAAATGATATATGATATATGTTATCAAACTTATTTAGAAGTTTAAATCTAATGACTCTGTGCTCTTTATAATTGTTATTATACTTCCTGGCATTCCACTCTGTATAATGATTTATGCGGATGTCCACAACAGGGTGTGTAAGTCACTGGTGGACAAGAGGGAGTGGGGTGGAAAAAATGCAGTTATAGTTTAAAAAAAAAGATTGAAGATTTGTCCGCGTTCATTAAATAAAAAGTTATACATAGAGGGTTAACCAGTCGTCTTTGTAGCAGACACAAAGTAGATTTATTAACAAGGCTCATTTTGTTTAAAGTAATGTTTAAAAGAAAAAAAAAATTACCTACTGGGATCTTGTGAATGAACTTTAGAAAAATGTAAAAAATCATGCCACAATTATTTTCTAATTTACAAGGCTACATGCCAGAGAAGATGGCAGTCATCAAGTTTGTATAGCTGGCCTCACAGAAACAGAGGCAACAAGTGTAACTTCTCTAGTTCAGGTATTTTGAGCTAATTCAGTCCTATCCCATGTAACCCCTAATTCAATCTTATCCCATGTAACCGGAAGCTTTGGGTCTCTTATAATAATTAAGTATATTTTGTTTCCATTTTAATACTTTAATTTTTATTTGTGGATGAGATTTTAAATAAATTTAAAATCATAACTATTATCTTTTGAAACATCAGACCTTAGAATATGGCAACTCTGTGAGAAGTAAAGGAGCAACAGGTGTCAACCCGGATTCCTCCAGATCTCATGCCATTCTTCAACTTGATATACGAGATGGAGATGATAATAAAATGGGAAAGTCAGTCATTAATTTTAACAGAATTCTAGCTATTTCTAAATTTTATCTTTCGGAAACATTTTGAATAAATACATGCACTTCTTGTGTTTGGCCTTAAAGTTTTTTTTGCGAATGATGCTGATGTAATTATGTAAATTGAGGGCAATATTTTAGAAGTGCAATTATTTAGTCATATCTGTTTCTAAGCATAACTCTTCAAGCTATTTGAATGTTCTGAAAACAGGATATCGTTCATAGACTTGGCTGGCAGTGAAAGAGCTTCTGATGTTACTGATACAGACAAACAGACAAGGATGGAAGGGGCTGAGATTAACCAGAGTTTGTTAGCAGTAAGTCTCCCTAGCAAAAGAATATTTGTTTCTCTAAATAAAAGCATATGCATTAATCCGATTTTAAAAAGAAAAACCCATTAGTTCATCAAATTTAAAAAGGGGAACAAAATATTCTTCTAATGCAGCGGTTTTCAACCTGTGGGTCGCGACTCATTTGGGGGTCAAACGACCCTTGCCCAGAGGTCGCCTAAGACCATTTGAAAACAGATATACTCTACAGTTATGAAGTAGCAACAAAATAATTTAGTGGTTTGGGGTCGCCACAACACGAGGAAAAGGGTTAAAGGGTTTCGGCATTAAGAAGGTTGTTCTAATGAAAGGCACAACAAGTTTTTGAACAAAAAGTTGCAGTGCTTTTAATTTTGAATTTTTATCAGACCTCTTTTTTTTACATTTGATTGTTTTGCTACACCTGGCTAATGGGACAGTAGTAAATAATAGCAGTTTATTTTAGAAAATTTATTGACAAAGTATTGTCCCTAAAATAAATATGTCTGGCATTTGGTGATGTCTCCATTATCAAATAGCTATCAGTTCATACACTATCAATTTGATTGGCTGGCATTTTGTATCCAATTCAAATTAATATTTCTTTATTTTTAAAAATATGTCGGGCATTTGATGATGTCTCCATTATCAAATAACTATCAGTTCATACACAATCAATTTGATTGGCTGGCATTTTGTATTCTATTCAAATTAATATTTCTTTATTTTTAAAAATAATTTCCTCAGCTTAAAGAATGTATCAGATCTATTGACCAGGAAAGCCGACACACACCATTTCGCCAGAGCAAACTCACACATATTTTAAAAGATTCATTTGTGGGAAACTCTCGTACTTGTATGATTGCTAACATTTCCCCTTCGCAGTCAGCATGTGAAAATACAATCAATACATTGCGGTATGCAGACAGGTAAACACATGAGACTTTTTATTGGCGAGTATATTTATGTGTCTATTTAGTGTTATGTACTGTTATCAGTATATGTACTGTTATCAGTATGGAGAATTTAATCTCTTATTTCATTAAATGGCTTGTTCTAAAACAGTACACAACAAAAGAAGATACCATAGGTTAAATACTATAATAAAGAAAACGATACCCAGGGCTAATTACAATTAATCAATTTTATTATGTTAATTATAATTACAAAATCAAAAGAAATATAATTAAAGCTATTGACTTACAGAAAAATGATTGGATTGTACCGGTACAATGTTGAAGAATACACAATGTTGTAAAAAGGTATAATAATGAAAAGGAATCCACGCACACAGTAAAACAACACAGGCTCAAAATATCTTGCGATAAAAATTGAAGCACACCCAACAAAAATACATCTCGTCCCCTTTTATAGTCTGTTCTACTGATTTTTTTAGATAGGCCTTACACAATGTTTTCCTTTCCAGATATTTCTACATAGTTTTACAGAATCCTAAAGATACAGACTATTAATTTTATGTTGTTGTAAATAAGGTCAAGAGAGACACATCCTAAATGCGATTCTGAGCTTGTGGTCAGCTAGAGTTCATTCACGGGGAAAGATGATGTAAACACGTCATGTACATAACATTTAGCTTTTCTCATTATCCAGATTTCCAAATGGAATAGGCACCTAGTTATTTTATAATAAGGACTTTAATCCTTATTTCAGGGTAAAAGAACTTAAAAGAGATTCTGTAAGGGGCAGCTCAGTAGGACAAACCATGAATCTTTTGATGAACATTCCACCAACTGCACCATCAATATTCCACCCATCCAACATCTTGTCCAGTTCAACACCACAGAGGCCGACATCTCACTCACAACGAGACAGGATGGCGGCATCATCTGATCTTGACCCCAGTGAAACTCCCATACGAGGACACAACATGTCAAAAAGGTCCAACGCCAGAGAATCTGTGAGGAACAGGCACTCGCCAGGTCCAAATACAAAGTCACAACCAGAGCAGACAAGTCATTTTCAAGCCGTCCCACCTGGCAACACAACAAGATTGTCAGCCCATGCTACTGCAGCCTCCCAAGGGTCATCTGCCCCGCCACCAGATGCATCTCCCAGTGAATCAGATCTCACAGACACTGATTCTTGTAACGTGACTCATCCAACATACAACAAAGTCAACACCCGTCAGTTATCTGTTGTCAAATCAACTGATACAGAATTTGATTTTCCCACATCAGATTTTAACAACGGGAATGATTTCAATGATCTTAATCGTTCAGGGGTTCAAGAAAAACAAACTGAGAAAGTGGCAGCCGATGGTGAAGCCGTACCAGCAGCTGCAGCAGCAGCAGAATCTGTTTTACCCATGATGACCACTCCAAGCAAGAGAGCTCCTGTTATAAAAGCAGTTGTCTACAGATCCACAGATCCTGATCCAGAACTTTCTCATTCTGGCACATCTGGATCCACCCTTGCAGCAAAAATTGAAATTCAAAAACCTTTGCCTCCTGTTATAATGTCACCACAAATTTCTGATCAGACACCAAGTTTCAAAAAAGCATTTATGCAACAACTGCTCAGCAGTGATGAGAGTGTGGATGAGGAAGATTTGCTTGCTGAAGGCACAGGATCTGAATCTATGTGTAGTATGACCCCTGCTCCAACAAAGCCAACATCTACGATTTCCAAAGTGGGATCAGACAACGTCATTAACCAACATTTAATGATTCCATTACCTGCTGAAAGCAGTGACCTCACAAAATTTACACAAAGACCCATGAGAGTTTCAGATCTACCAGGTTCTGTAATCAATATTTTATCAAGAAAGACTAGCAGCCCCCAACACCATGAAGATGCCTCTGTTCAGAGAGAGACCAACAATCCTAACACACCTCCCACTTCCTTAAGAAATGAAAGCCAATCAGGCAAAGTGAGGTCACCTACAATGAGAATGAGTGCGACCCAACCAGAGAGTCATAACCCTGTCCATGTACCCCCTCAACAACAGCAACCGATGGCAAGGCAGTTACCAAGACCTAGAGGTAAATCTCCAAGTTCTGAGCAGACTGCTCCACCATTCCCCAATCAGCCATCATCAAGATCTCCTCAGCACCAATCGCACTTGAGTTCTAATGAAGATTACCATCTAAGTCCCAAACTTAGGCATCATTCTGACTCTTTGGAATTTAGATATCCAGCTAAAGTTTCCCAGTCTCCTACTGGAGAGGTCAGTGATGACTCTTCTACGGACAGTCTCAGAGCTTCATTATCAGATCAAGGTCATGGTGGTTGCAGGCACAACACAGAAATTGGGACGAACATCATGCGCAAGGAACGAAGTGACCCTATGCTTGCCCTTGACTTGCAGAGAAAAAAACAAACCCTTCCTGATCCTCAGAATTTCTCTAAGTAAGTAAAAATATGTTTATATTTTATGTGACACTAATGGCCTTGTTGGCTGTTACTTCATTTACACTTGGTTGGGAAATTAAGAGCAAAATGTTACATCAAAGAAGGACTTTGATGGAAATTAAGAGCAAAATGTTACACCAAAAAAGGACTTTGATGAGCACCGACCTGTGAACCATGGTCATTGTTAATTATACTAGAGATGATGATTAATTTATAGCTCTCTACATTTACAAAAGTTGCTTTGAAACAAAGATGCTTAACGGGTTCATTTAATGTTATTTTAATTCTTTATTTGATAGAATGTTAACACGCAGCAATATTACGAAGGTGGGTCATGGTCACAAAGATGCAAGCTGGAAAGTTATCCGAAATGAGCTACCTATTGAAAACAAATTGGCGGCCGGGGATGGAAATCTTGAACGGTTGAGTGAAACTGCAGTTACAACTGCAAAGGAAACTCATTTGGAAGAGCAGAATGTATATTTCAATAATAAAATTGACCCGGCTTGGAATAGTGTACAGCCCCGGACGGAATCAGTTGCAAATAACAGGTCAAGAGGCAAACACCTTCCCCAGGTGCCAGTCCCCAAGACAGATAATGAGATGACCAAGTATAATCAAGGGTCCTATGTTCCACTGAAACTCAAGTATGAAAATTTTAAAAATATTTGAATATTTAATACTAAATCATCATAAATATCAAACCTGAACTGTATTTTTTTTAAATTTAACTGTTTGGAATAGAGTATGAACTTTTTTATTTTATTTTCCGTTCATTAAATTTAAAGTATTTCTTTTTCAAAGTGCCTGCCATGATTTACTGTTATATAAATTTCAGCTCAGCTATAGTAACTGAAAAATTGTCATCTGGTGCAGTATTCTCCCCTATACATCCACAACCAGTGACAAATATAGGTGCTACAAGAACAACTCAGTCTTCTCCTGCCTCACCACTACCTCAGCCAACACCAGTATCAGCAACTAATGACTATCATGGCAGTACAACCCAGCAGGAAGTCAAGTGAGTAAACAAGGAATTTTTGGTGCTGTAAGGTGATATTAATAGCCTAATCCAGTGGTTTCCAACCATTATTCTAGCGCAGCCCTAAGGGCTCCGCGAGCACTTTTCAGAGGCTCCTCTCCCACTCCAGCAAATAAGATAAATTTAACAAATGAATTAAATGAAATTACAAGTGCGGAATCAAAGTAAGAACTGGAAGTACTGTGAACTTGGATGTTTTTCTCATATTGGAACGCTGAAATATTTTTGGTACAAACAAGTCATGTTTTTTTATTCATTCAAGTGCATGGTTTGTTCTTATACGGTTGGAGAGACTCATGTTAAACCTTGTACAATTGATAGTGTCAAGTGTTTACTTGATGTTAAGTTACTCTTCAAAATTCATTTGTCAAGTAAAACTGTTGCGATATGGCTAATGACATGAAAGAATCTGTTATTAGTTGAATAATTTGTACTTGCACTGTAAATGAAGGAATCGACTGACATTACATTTGCTTAAAAATCTACCTCTGCAGACCACTACCTACCCACACAAAAGAAAATTAAACATTTAATCTCATGGATGAATTTTCTCATGAAATGAATTACCAGGGCAAAACTATGCAGATGTATGCACTAATGGTGAACCAAATGATCGGTGACAATGAACGAGGCATTGGCAAAATTTAAAAAAAGGCAAGGAAATGTAGCAGTAGCCAATGCATTCATGTTAAACAGGGGCTAGCCCAGTGGTTGGCAAATCGTGGCTCATGAGCTACATGCAGCTCTCTAGCTACCTGAGTGCTGCCCGGCCTGTCAGCCATAAATCGGTTTTGACCTCGAAAAACATGGTTCTTGACAGGTTCTTGAAAAGAAATTTGGCTCACAAAATTTTTTTAATCGTCCTGCTGCTGATTTTTTTGCTCTTTTGACTAATGAGTTTGCCGACCACTGGGTTAGCCTCAAGAAAAATGCTTTCTTAGCTCATGGTCGTGTTGAATAATGCCATCAAAATAATAAACTAAATTACACTGCGACCTCTTATAGCAGGTTGCTCAAGCTAATGTGTGAAGTTATGGGAGGTCACCATCAGTCATGCCAGCTTCACACTGAAGTAAGGTGGGTTGTCTTGAGGAAAAGTGCTGACACATTTGATGGAATTTTGTGCAGAGGCTACAGCATTTTTGATGGACCATAACACTCTATTGGTGTGAAATTGGCGTGTTCGGAAGACTTTTTCAGCAATATGAACGAAATGAATCTATCATTGCCAGGAAAAACTGCTACAGCTTTTTATGCAAATGCCAGTTTTTTTAAAGAGGATATTATGCATTGGTTTCGAGTGCATGGAAAATGAAGGTTTGGATTGCTCCTCACTTACAAAAGCTTCTTGAATGAAAATAACATAAAGTTCTAATAAAAATACAGCAAAATATTTTGGTGTATCTGGAATATTTGAAGGACTTGTTACATTATTTTCCAACTGGTCAAGATAACAGGCTTGATGACATATCTTAGGCGTCAAGGGCACCCCCATTACAATTTATTCTAAAAAGGGCTCAGCAAGTCAAAATATTTGGGAACCACTGGCTTGATGAATTATATTGGAATCAAACTTTAAACAACTATTTATGCATCTCAAATATAAATTTTTTAAATGATATATATTTATATTCATATTAAAATTATTTCTTTAAAATTTAAAAAAAAACTTTATTAGGAGTCCTATTAACTTTTTAAAAGGATTTTTTGATGAGCTTAATTAAATTATAATAAATGGTTGTGAAACAAATATATGCTATTAAACATTAAACGAGGTTTATGTTTCTAAAAGATTTTTATTTGTTGTTTAGATATGGATATGCATTTGTAACAATTACAAGACAAGAATATTTATCAACATTGAAAAAGATTTTGAGAATGTAAATATTGTAATAAAGAGAATATGTGGAGCTTCTTTTTTGGGAACAGTGGATGGAGCTAACTTAAGTTACTACATAAATTTGCATGTGGCTACATTAAATTCTTATCTTTAATTATTGAAACTTCGATTCCACAAAATTTTGAATCAATTTTCTTTTTGAAATATTTAGGAATGTGACTTTAAATATATATTAAACAAAGAACCCAATGAAGTATGAACACATATGCAACATCGTGTCAATACATGCATGTAGCTTGAACATAAATTGTTTTGTCCATCACACCTTGAAGAAATGATAAAAGGAATCAACATGAAACTAACCATCTCAAAACATGATCTTATTTAGTTGATAATAATCTAAACGAATATTGGTACACAAAGTCTTAATATGATTTGTAAAGCATTTGGAATGATGCAGTGCAGACTTTGAGAAACATGTACCGATAATTTTAAAAAATCATTTATGTTATTTATCATTCATTATTTAACAATTATTTTATTTATAGATAATGATAGAAATAGATTTGTTTAAATGTCTTTTTACCTTGATTTAACTTAGGATGCAGCTGATTTCTGCCCATGAAGACCAATTAGCCACTGTCACATCTTTGTGTAAATACGAAATGCGCTTGTTGCTCAATGCTAAGAAAGTTTCAGGCAAACGGGTAAATTACAAAAGTTTTATTGATCAATTTGTCAGGATTTTTAGTGCGGTATTTTTTGTTTTATTCACTGAATAATGGTTTTGTTATATTTTATGATTTCTTCAATATAGCTGTTTAGGTATAATAATATCTTAACTATTAATTTATTAAAATTTGCTTTATTTCAAACAGAAGTACTTACTATGTTTTTTTATTAAATATTTTTCAAGTTTACAATTAAGTTTAATTTACCTTGTGTAACCTAATTTGAGTAAGATCTACTTAAAAGAAAATACTACGTAAAATTATTTAATTTTAAGAAATTAAAGTTAAGAACTTTTAGTTTTTAAATGAATCACCTTTCTCCAGGGCTTTGAGGACTATCTTCGTCGTGTTAGTGACATCTTGCAACAAAAAATGGCAGCCATTGCCTCACTGCACGAACAACTTTCAGCATATAGCGGAAATAGTAGCCAAAGTTCTTCAGTTGCTTCATCTGTAAGCACTACTTCTGTTTCATTGTCTCAAACTAATGTTAGCGCAGCTTCATCAATTAACGCTGGTGCTGTGAATCCAGATGATGGCTCAAAGTAGGCTGAAATTTATAGAAAAGGGCTTTTCAGGACTGGAGGCATCCTGAATCGGGGCATTACAACCATAACTTTATTCAGACAAGCAACTGGATCGAAACCACAATTCTTCATCAATCAGAGACAAACTTATCAAGTTCACATAGCAATATTTAAATTAGTTAATGCTGCTATGGGAGATCAACAAAGCAGATGTGTATATATCTTCTAAATGTTAATGTTCATCTGATCTGCTTGGGTATATGCACTAGTGTCTTTCTGTGTTAAGGTGGGGGGACCTCATTCAAAGCAAACTCATCTTTAGGTAATGTAAGCAAGACAACTTTAATTTAGCAATGTGATGTTTGGAGATTATCATATTTCCAACAGTATTAATAAAAAAAATGTAGGAAATTTTTACATATTCTACTTCTTTTGCTCATTTAAGAACTGTGATATAATTTTGTGACATTATTTAACAACCCACATACAGAAAAATTGTGGCAGGGGGATGGGAGTGGAAAAGATGCATATTTTTCTTTGGATATCCTTTATGAACAATAACCAATTTGTTGTCATTGAAAATGAGTCATAAGTGAGCCACTACAAGTTATTCAGTGATTCTCATAATTTTTAAGTTGTTTTCTTTGAAATGACTTATGACATAATGTAATGGACATTTGCTATTTTAATGTCATTATTCTTCTAAGTTTTAGATTTAATTCCCTGGAGGTATATCAAACGGATACAATAACATAGTCTAATTTTAGGGTCACATTTCATTTTTTTTATATTTGTCTTACTTCTTTGATTATAATATAACGCACTAATATACCGGTTTTTTAATCAACACATGTTGAAATGATGTAAAGTCAATATTGTATTTTGAAAGCTATGTTTTTTTCCACATATTTATTAAATATGAGGGAAAAAATAGATACCTAATGTCTTTCTTTTACAATTTTTTTCCATTGCCACTTTATGTTTTGGCTTATGATTTGCACAACATTACCAAAATTTAAGTTATAATTTTGACAAAAAAATCTTGCATCCTTAAAAAAAAAATTGCAAAATACAAATATAGGCCTTCAACTTCAAGGTAAACATCAAAGAGATACCTGTGATAAGCAATGAGATACCTATGATAAGCAATGAAACTCTAACAAAAAAAAATTTAAAATGTGAGTTTTATAAAATTGTGATAAATTATTTGGTGTTCTTCCTTTTAAGCTTAATTGAATGAGTCTCTAAAGAATAAAGTATCAGTGAACTTATGCGTTAACTTATCAGTGAACTTGTCAGTGAACTTATCAGTGAACTTATCAGTGTTTTAAAGTGAGGTAATTTCATAGATTATCGTTGAATTATCTAATAGGATAAGCTTAACTTTGGGTGAAGACTGCATTGACATGAGATCAACATAACCATCAAACTCCTGAATTCACAGCCATAGATAAATATGTACACAATGAACCAACAACATAAGATTACCGTATTATTTACCCACTGGTAAACTTGAAATATTACATAAAATGTCCAAACAGTGACATTAATTTAGTTCATTTTGTTTTCACCATTCCAAAGTATAATAATATTGTGTGATCACCAGTAGCAGTGTAGGTCTATTTTAATATTGTGTGATCACCAGTGGCAGTGTAGGTCTATTTTAATATTGTGTGATCACCAGTGGCAGTGTAGGTCTATTTTAATATTGTGTGATCACCAGTAGCAGCGTAGCCCTATTATAATATTGTGTGATCACCGGTAGCAGTGTAGGCCTATTATACTGTGATTCTAAAACCCACTCAGTATTCTGTTTCATGTTATTTATTCATTTACAAGTTGTTTAAAATCTTTGAATAACGGTGGTTGGTTGGTGGCAATACAGTTTTTAATTAGGTTAAAAAATCCAAGGAAATCAACTTAATCAAGTCTTGAGAACTATATCTCTATTACTTTAATGGTTCTAAGCAGGGCCGACCCTAACAATTGCGGGGCCCACTGCGAAACGGATTGCGCTGGGTCCTTTCTGGGTAGTAATAAGGATAATAAGTGAAAATTAAAATGTTGTATTAGAAAATAAATTCGGGGCGGGGCCTATGAAAGTGCGGGACCCATTGCGGCCGCATAGGTTGCAATGGCCTAAGGCCGGCCCTGGTTCTAAGAGTATGGCAAAAGCAGAAGAAAAGGACATTATTGGAAAAAGATAAATAGGCCTATATAGTACATGCTATTTAATGAAAGAGACGTCATATTATGCCTACATAGCTAGCAATTCACATGTTGGATAACTCTGGATAACGATTGTTTTGCAGGTTATCCAAGGTATGAAAATCATTCAATAAACACGTGGGATAACTATGTATTTAACTTGCTATTTTCAAAGTATGACAAACATACTTACACAGCTAACAGTAGCAGATTTTTTGTCATAAGGCGCCGTAATCATGTTTGATAATGCAGTTGAACAGCATTGATGATGCATTATATAAGCAGACCCAACATGAGTATCCATAGAACAAATAAAATAATCCGTTAATAATGTGTACTTAAAATTACAGAAGTCATGCTCTGGTTTTAACTTTATATGAGATCAATCAGTTTTCTGCTCTATATCTATGTGAGATGCGAGGGCGCCAAGTAGAAACCTCAATATAATAATGTTTGCATGCATCACAAACTTATTGTAAGCGCGGAGACTCTGGGGTACCCAATGATTGAGTTGACCTAGATATTTGAGTATTACAATTATAAGGTCGCCCACGCAGTCAGATTTAAACGTAGTCAGATTTAAACACAGTCAGATTTAAAAGCAGTCAGATTTAAACGCAGTCAGTTTTAAACACATTCAGATTTAAACGCAGTACGTTTAACTCTAGCACTATACTAGAGTATAATCGTTAATTGGATACTGGTGTACACGCAAAGTATATTTGAGACATAGCGCAATTTGGCATGAGTAGCTAGAATATTATAAATTATAGCAGTCAGTTGTAAACGCATGCATACGTGGAATCTATCTAAGACATCACGTGGTAGTACGTTTAAGTGGCGATATCATTGTTAATGGGTACATTCAATGAGCTCGGTAAGAAATTAAATAAAAACACTACTTAACATGATGAGTAATGAATACTACCACATAATAAAATATACTTTACAAAATAAGGATAAAAAGTGCAAATGGCTACTTCCAGAGCGGGCAGATAGACCGGTGAAATAAATAAGGAATAATTTGCTCTTTACACAAGGCGGCCGAGTCTATTCAAAATCGAGCAGGGAGCATCGAAGGGAAACTACGTCAGAGTCAGAACCAAGTGAAGGACGCAAGTTATCTGCTGGTCACATGTTCATCACTCGATGGTCAGTCGCACAGCACTCGGCGTTGTGCTCCTTTAAAATTCCAGTGGCTGTGCACGTGTTATAGTATACAGCCTGGGCTTTTAATTCAAAGCGTGTGTTACCTTATTTGTATCACGTGACACCTTGCCACATTTATAATCATAAGAGCATTCAACTGTTGAAAATGTAAAAAATTAAATACAAATTAACAGTAAATATTGATGGGTGTAAGTGACAACAAGCCTAAGACCTCGATGATCTTATTTCTTATGATGTAACGAAATAAATCTTTAAAACTATAGAAGTAACAAGATCATAATACTTTTTTTCAAAACAATGTCTACCATGATTGAAATCCCCCCAAAATGTTTTAAAATCAGTTTTATTTTTATAAATAATAAATTTTTGAGTTGGTTTCAATAACAAAATGTCAATGAAATGTTATGCCTTCTGCAGCCCGTAAAGGGACACATCTTTATGATTCTTATCGTTTGTAGTGCAATGTAAATATGTTTGGATTCAGTTTTTTAAGTTTAAGGATTACTTTTATTATCTGAAGTCCTTAGTGGTATTTGATTCTAACTAGAATTTAATTTATTATTCCAAGTAGAAGTGATAATTTAAACATTAAAAAGTTAAAGATATCCCCCTGAAGAAACATTTATTGGCACTGGTAACCTGCATATTTATTTAACGATTTTTAGTGGATTAAAATGTCAAGCTTTTCTTCAACTTAAGCAATTATACTTAAAATGGCAAAGTTTTGTGCTATACTTAATGGCAAAGTGTTGTGCTATACTTAATGGCCCAGAGATACAACACGATAGTATGACAAAAATGTACCTGCTGGCAAGCAAACAGATGGCTTTCGGTGTGTAGGAAATTAACACGCGATAAGAGTGGAAATGACAAATCAATAATTTTTCTTATCAAAGTATCATGATGAACTAAGTATATTTGTCAGAACTCTTACTTGAGAGATTATTCAGGATGCCACATTCATTTTGCTGTCAACTGAAGTCACATATATTTTTATGTCACAAAGTATTAAATTAATTGTGATATAATAAAAAAAATCTTTATCTAACTATTGATACTTACTTTGTGGTACTTTTATTTGGAGTTGACAATATAGATATCATTCTGCAAACTTTTTTGTCTCATTTTTATTCGTATTCTTCCCTGCCCGATTGAGCATTGTTACCCGGCCTTCTGGCTACCATACAGTACATAAAACTAAAGTCACTCTGGCGTAGGAAGGGTAGGGGTGACCATCTTTCATGGAAAAAATAAGGTGTGTGTGGTGGGGGGGGGGGGCGATATTAGGCCCACTCTGAGCTGCATTAACCCTTGCTGCTCCACTAACTGACATTATTTGAAAAATGAATATAAAAGATTTCTTACACTAATTGTTGGCAACATCCGGTTTATACAAATACCTTGTACTTTATTTTTATGCTGCAACTTTGACCTCTGCTCAAGATGTGACCACGGGGGCTTATCATGTTTGAGATTTTTTCCATATTCTCTTTAAGTTTCAGTTCATTGGTATGAAGTATATTGATTAAGGTATTATGTGTGTAACAGATGCAAGCAGCAGGAACAAACCACACATACTACAGGAGCCTATAAAATTTAGCTGTTAAATTACCTGTAGCTTAAATTTGCTTATTGGGACTTCAAACTTTATTCACAAATCTATGCTCAAACGATAAATGCTTTAATGAGTATGCAAGTTTCAGTTTGGTTTTAACCAAAGGGGTTTTGGGGGAGGTGGGGTCCGTCTGATTGCTTGATATTTTAGTCAGCTGATGTAGGCCTACATCCGGGTACACGTAGTGTGATTGCCTGATTATAGTCAACCGATGTATACCCATGTAGCCGACACGTTGTGTGATTGCCTGATTATAATCAGCTGACGTAAATCCACGTACACATGGTCTCATTGCCTGATTATAGTTAACTAATGTACAGCCATGTTCAGATTGTGTGATTGCATCATGATGACACAAGCTAATCATTCCTAACTGTAAATTGACTTGATGTTCTAGTCTATTCATGTAAGGGTTATTTTGACACAACAATCTGGATGAACATACATATGTAATATTTTAAATAAATTTATAAACATTTAAATTTCCCAACATAAGGAAGTACGACACTTTCACACTACTATCATAACGAAGTACGGCACTTTCACACTACTATTTATTATAAGTATAAGAGTCATTTAAAGTATCTTTTTAAATTAAGGATTAAAATTGGTTTGAAAAAAGTTTGATAGTTAAACAACCCCCAACCCCCAAAAAAGAATTTGTTCGCATAAATCCTTTATAAAATGTAATATTAAACTTGCATAATTCATAAAAAATCCCAATTAGCCCCCCCCCCCTTTTTTCAAGTTCACAACCGCACATTGTTTTCACGCCCCCTGAGTATATTACTATTCAAATGACCAATCTCTTTTACACCGCCGCAGATTTATTTCACCAAACACTTCAGAAAAACAAAAGAAAATATTACGCACCAAACGCACTTGCAGTGGCGTAGTGAGGGGGGGCAAGGGGGCATCATGCCCCGGGCGCTACTCACAAAAGGGCGCCAAATGGTATATTTTACTATAATATTGTAAGGTTTTCGAATAGGGGGGGCGCTAAAAAGGTATTGGGGGGCGCTAAAAAGGTATTGTGCCCCGGGCGCGAGTTAAGCTCGCTACGCCACTGCGCACTTGCATCATTTAAAAGAATCTCATTTAGCGCAGTTATCGGCATTTTTGTCTCGTGAAATCAGCGTCATCATATTTCCTTCAAATTCCCTTTGGAAAACAGGAATTCTTTTTTGATTTTTGGGGTTGGGGGTGTGGGCTGAAAATTTGAAAGAACGTGTTGTCATCGACAACGAGTCCATGTGCCACGTTTCAGCTCGATGGGTTGACGGGAAGTGGGTCAATGAGCCGTCTGAATATTTTGCCAGCCACCCACTACAAAGCGAATTTAATATAAAGGGTTTGAAAAAAGAGCATTGGTAGAAAGTTTAATGTCAACTCAGTATAAATTTTAATGAGCTGTATTTTACATATTTATCAATACCACATTTCAAACAATGTTGGAAAAATCAATAACTTTTTTTTATAAATTACTTTTAAATTGATTATCAAAAGTGAAAATTAAGGAAAAAAATCATCAATGATTTCTGAATTTTTTTTTTAATTCACCGATGGAAGCATTTTAGCCAATGTCCAAAATGGGGTTAATTTTAACTTTTAACATCAATACAAATGTTGTAGTGATCATCCAGTTTAAAGAGGCATCTATGGAACTCCAAGAGATCAAAGAGCATATTTGCTGGAAGTGCCGCTGGCATTATTATATAAAGCCTTAGAGATTAAATATTTTTTTATAACTGTTTCCCAGTAACAGATATCTCCTCTCCCTGGAGCTGGTGAATGCCACCAGGGGCTTCTCAGGAGCTGCTGAAATTTTCATCGAGTAAAATATCTCAGCAGCTTTGGAACGCCATTTTTAGACCTTTTCTGAATAGGTTCGCTCCCTTACCCTTAAACAGCGCTTTTGTTGTAGCTGCAAGGCAGCAGTGGTTTGTAGTGGACGTTTTTTTTAAAATGATTAATATATAGTGTTGGAGGGTTCACTTTTCTTTGGATCGCACGTGATCACAAATCCACCACTCCTGGCTTCGTTACTGGTCTCTTAAAAAGATTTCACATCCCCTCCCCCAAAGACAGACGAGAAAAGCTCCGCATAACATTCTTATATAAAGTGGTCATGGGGCTGGTGCCGGCAATCCCAGCAAACACGTATCTCACCAGGTCGCTTACTTAGAGCCAAACGCTCACTAAACACTGACTTCACCTCTAACAACACCATAAGCAATTACACCCGGAATAGTAAATGCTTCACTGTGTCTCGGTGTAACACAGTCCAATATAAACAATCATTTTCCCCACGCACAATCATCGCTTGAAACCACCTGGACAATACCGCCGTCAACTCGGCGACAATCGAGGGCTTCAAAACTGCCTTAGAATCCGCTAGGAGCCGTTAAAGTATGTTCCCTTAGACCATTGTTTCTCAACCTTTCTACTGCCGCGACCTTTTAATACAGTTCCTCATCTTGTAGCAACCCCCAGCCACAAAATTATTTTGGTTGCTACTTCATAAATGTAGAGGATATGTGTTTTCCGATGGTCTTAGGTGACCCCTGGGAAAGGGTTGTTCGACTCCCAAAGGGATCACGACCCACAGGTTGAGAACCGCTGCCTTAGACCAAAATTTCAGAATGGGAAAAATCAGCAAATCTTTTGGGCAAAACCAAATTTCCCCACACTTTAAGAGGTCCATTCGCCAAGTACGATGATTGGCAAAGTGTTGCCCGACAATGTCCTAGATGATCCACCGCCCAAAGCTGAGGAATCCTATCTACTCAAGTGCCTGGATTTGTGTTGATTTGATTTTCTTGGTATTGCTGGGGTTTGACCTCCAGGCTACCTGTATGTATGTCATATGTAGTGACAGTCTGGTTACTCCAGGCTGCCTGTATGTATGTCATATGTAGTGACAGTCTGGTTACTCCAGGCTACCTGTATGTATGTCATATGTAGTGACAGTCTGATTACCCCAGGCTACCTGTATGTATGTCATATGTAGTGACAATTTTGTTAGGTGTTAACCTTATGGTTCACCAGCTGTGTGGAGAGGAGATATAAGGTAATTGTGAAGGGAAACAGTTGATTCTCCATTGATACATCTCACCCCGGTTTTGTAGTTTTGTTTGAGTGATCTCAAGCATGAATAACCCATCATCTCTTGGACAGGGATGCCAAACAAAAATAAATTCAAAAGATATGATTTTCACAAGAAACAATTACAATTTATTCATTTATAATATAATATGCTAAATAAAAAAAAAATCACAGCACAAACAGTGCCCATAAATGGTTGCCGGAAATTTGTTTGAAAGAAATTTCATCGACGGAAATTTGGTTGAATCTTTCTTTCAGTTCACATATTAACATTTTCGTCAAATTTCTTTTTGAATGCACTAAACTATATAGTAAAACAAAAATTAATTTGATGCATAATTTTAACGTGTGAACTGAAAAAAAAGATTCAAACAAACTTCCGTTGGAACAAAATTTCGTCAAACAATTTTCCGTCTACAAAATTTCTTTCAAACAAATTTCTGGATACGCCCATTAAATGTATATAATTAAATGTATCTTAAAATTAGAAAGCCATTGAATAGTCATTGGTAAAAATGTAAAGTACAAGTTAATGGATAATATAAAAGTATATGTAACATGTACATTGTAAAGACTAATATTTAATAATACTTATAAAATGTAAATCACTAATAAGGGGGATTTTTTTTCAAGCTAAATAATTGTGACTAAGATGAATTCCATAGATTAAATTAATTTTAAAAAAAACTAACTTTGGACTTCTGAATAAACCACATCTGAATTATTTTTTACACATTTAATATTTCTTTAAATGTATTTGACTAGACAAGAGTGAATTAAGTGAGTTATAAGACTTTATTTATATCAAAAGGGCCACCCTGAATTTCCAAATTGATACAAAGGCTGAATTCCAAAACATGGAATATTGTAAATGTATTCTCACGACGACTAATTTTTTTACTATTTTGGAGAACTATCATCAAACTACAAAATTTTTAAAGAAAACATCTTAGAAAAATAATTACTTGAGGATTTTGGTACCATTAAATTAATAATATATATGTATATCAAGGTCTATTTAAATAAAACACATTTAGATGGACTAAAGTGAAAAAGTTGGTTATCAAAAGCTGTTTGATGATATGCTCCAGATTTTTGCTTTATTAGACCTGCTTACACTGGAGTCTAATGGGACCTGAGTGCGAATGACGGCGCTGCGTGTCTGGGTCCATTTTGACTAATGCTATTCGGATGTCATTTGTGGTAGTTTATTTTAGTTAAACTGAAGAAGTAAGTTTACAAACATAAAGTCCATTCAATTATCTTTCATTTGATACCTCATTTTGTCTTACAAACCCAACAATAATATTTTAAATATTTTTTTAAATCCCAACCTCTCACTTCTGGTACCCGGGTATGAATAGCCACTTCGTATTTAATAATGGGTGAGGGGAGGGGTTGGAAAACTAAAAATCTACATAAACAACTAATTGTCAATGATGAAACTAATTTAAAAAAAAAAAAAAAAAAAGGAATTTCTAAAAATGACAAGCACATATGATAAATAATGAAACTCATTTGAAGGGAGTTATCCTCTGCTGCAAATAAACGTGTCAAATAAGGGGGAAAGGATTTATTGATTGCATACTGATAAAGATGAAGCTAATATCTTTAAACACGCTGTGACATATGTTGAACAGATGTTTCATTTCATAATGTGTAGACAGAAGTGGGAGGGAAAAGACAGTCAGTATCAGACTTACATTGAAATTGTGTGACTTCATATACACCATCTACAAGACTGAAAGAAAAGTCTAATTCTAAGCATATCAGTGAGATAAGTAGCATGAAATCAACAGTTGGGTTAGTTTAAGAAGTTTCAACAAACTCGATAAACAAGTGATCTTTACACACCAGTATAAAAGAAAGTGTCAACACTGTCTGACTGATACATAAACGCAAAGCCCAACCTTTTTTAACTAAGATTTGGAAATTTGATGGATACAGAGCTGTTGTTATGAAATTTGATACATTGCAGGGGCATGGAAAAAAAAAGAGTATGGGGGACATTCTATTACCCATTTCTGAAGATGTTACCCACTTTTTTGTAAAACACTCTATCAATCCCAAAATGTATGCCAGCCAAGCCGTGGATAATAGCTAGCAAATAAATAGAAAGTGCTAAATGTAAAATTTTTCTAAAATAGAAATATAACAAATAAAATATAATAATGCTAATAAGTGGTTCATGTCCAGGGGCAGATCCAGAAATAAATGATGGGGGGAACACAAAAATGGGAAATGTAAATTAATTTTTACCCTGGACAAACTAAATGATAGGTCATGAGCAGTAATTAAAAGACCCGTGAAAAAAAACAAATGCCTTTTCTTATTTTCCTTAGTTCAATAAAATTATATTTCAAAGCACAATAGAGGCCCCCTTTACCCACTAGGCAGCACTGGCATATCTGTTTTAACATTTTGAAACTTAAGTTTGGTATAGATATTCTGTTTATAGATGTTCAATTTATAGATATTCTCTTTATGAGATTTAGTTTTAAAAATGTGTTGACAGACAGATGCAATCCTGATTAACTCGCATGTTAAACTTTAAAGCCAAGAGTTTAAAATTTCATAAGTAACAAAACCAAAAGATGTTTGCTTCCAAGAGCAATATTGAATTATGAGTTATATAAATCAGTATATTTATCTAATTTCATTTTTTTTTCATTTAGAAGTAACAAGGAGTAACAATGGAAAAAAAAAAAAAAGTTAAATTAAACAGTTTTTACAAATTAATTATATTTTTAAAAATTGACAATTTTTATATGTGCAACAGACTATTAATAAGAAAAGTTAAAGACTATACAGTAAGTATTATAACTTGATAAAAAAATAAATGTAAAAAATAGCAAATGTTGCCAGAAAGATAAGTAGAAGCCAAAATAGCAAATCATCAATGTCAAGATGAATTTAAACAGAAAGATTTATGCGATTAAAATCTTATATTTTACTTGAAAGAAGCATCATACATATAGTAGAATATGTCTTTCAACTATCATGCAGTAAACTTAAAAATGTATGCTCATATGCAAGCCAGTTCATCCATTCTGTCATATGCAAGCCAGTTCATCCATTCTATCATATGCAATGGACATGGAAAAGATAGTTTTTTTGGTTGTGAATTTTTTCCAGCTGGTCATAAATACTTAATCATCAGTATACATTTCAAAATTATGAATGCATTCGCATTATTAAACATTTATGAAAAGCTTGAATGGTCCAAGGTAGCTAAATTTTTCTTGAAAGATGAATCCTTTGCAAATAATTAATTTAAACCAAGGAAAGAAGTTTGATAATAATTTTATCTTAGCGTACAAGCCAGATAAACAAGAAATAATTGTACATTTTATTGTGGATTAGAAATTATGAATATTAAGCAAAAGTTATGTTGAATTTTCATTTAAATGCCTTCATCAGCAGAAAACAATGAGATGTAAAAAAATAAATAATTAAAAATAATTTTTTCTAAAGCATGAAAATATTTAGAAATTTAGGTGTACTCTTGTTGGCACCAGATCAGCAAAAAAGACTAAGAAATAAAAAAAAATTTGCATAATATGTACCAATCAAAACCATTTTTTGTTTTTATATCTTTTGGTAAATTTATAAACATTTTTTAACAAAACTTTTTTCGACCATTAATATTTTCTTTTTTTTTTCATTAAAGATATTTACATAATTTGTTTAATTCTGCATATTAAAACTGAAAAGCTTTTGTTTAAGTGTAAAACAAAAGGAAATAATTATAAAATTTTTAAACCAGATAATTCCATCCCAACTGGTGCATAAAAAACATGGTTTTAATCAATGCCACAACAATTTTAGTGTTCAATTAACTTCCTTAAAGTTTCTATACATGAAAACAGTTGTATAATAATTTTAGAAATCATTTTGTGAGCCACCCAAAAGAGCACTCAAGAGTGAGACCACCCTGGCAATATAGCAGTTTATATAAACACATAATATTCACTGTTGTTACAATTGGAATATGCGTGAGCAAATGTTTTTCTTATTATGAGTATTTTTCCCCCAATAAATATCATTAATTTCTATTACAGCTGCAAAGAGTCAAATGAGAAATCTGTTCTGAATGGAATTAATGAATCAACATCAGTGTAGTTGAGGTAACTGAGCAGCATGCTTGGGATCTTTGAAGGCAGAATGAATTGTCTGGCATACGAGCTTGACGTAAGTGAGACACGACATGCATGGGTCAAGGAGACAGGAGTTCGTGTAACTCTGTAACACCACTGAGCTAACCCTGGACTTATTTTTGCCATACAGTCAATGTCTGCCTGATCTGTCCACTTCCAGCCAACAACGCTCAGGTAAACAACAAGCTTTATGAACAAACTATCTCTGCGATGACGAGAGTCCCAATGTGAATCAACATAAAAAGGAAAACAAGCTACAAAGTGTTGGAGGTTCTCTTTATTTCTGTAAGACTTTATAAGCTTTACAGTATAGTCTGAGCCACGTTCAAGAAACTCATCAAAGAATTCTCCTGAATATAGGGGCTGATTGCGATGGAGTTTACAAAGCAGCAAGGAATGCAGTTCAATTGATTTGGAATAATCAATTAAGGTGCAGATAAGGCGTAGAATAAACTGATCATCATTAAGCTTTAGGGCTGTTCTAATAACATACAGCATGGCATCTGGGCAAGCGGGCTCTGCTCCTGCTTCTAATAACATTTCAAGAATATTCCAGCATGCACTCTGGCGAGGCTCCTTCTGGTTGTCATAAACCATAACCTGAAGAAATGGTATATGGGTTAAATAAAGAACACAAACATTATTTTAAAAAGCTGTTTGGTTTTTAAATATTGTATGTATAATATTAAGATAGTATTTGAATAAATATATAAAAATTACTGAAAAACAACAGTTTTTTTTTAAATTTGTTTAAAGTTGTATGTAATAATGTAATGAGGAAGAATCTGTAACTTTATTCACTATTAAATTATTTTTGTTAATTAATAAAATAAAAAACCTTTACTAAAAAGTTGGGATATTTAAAGTTATTTCCCTTGTCTTTACAGTTTATTAAGAACTACCTTACTGAAAACAGTGTCAGAGTCTAATACCTTTTTCAAAGAATTTCTTTTATATTATAATTTTGATATAAGGATGTTCAAATATTTTAACTTAGACAGCTAGATATATTTAAATCCAGATCCCCTTGTTTTATTTTCCTATCAAAGTTGTTTTCATTGTAAAGATGTTTATTTTAGATAGCATTCAAAAATAAACAAAGCATATGAACATGTTTACTAACTTCAACATACTTAAATCTGACATCTTTTTGCTTTCAAAAGCTGATTGATTTGATTCATCAAAAAAATGTTTGATCAAATGACAATAAAAAGCATAAACAATCTGATTGGTAAGAGATTGAAATGGGACTTGCCAATGATAGATCTATAGGGGAGTAATAATTAATATTCTGATGCGCAAGGTCACAACCAGGTGACAGCAGCAGAGTTCTCACAATTGAAGCATGGCTCAACTTGACAGCAAGAAATAAGGGAGAGTCTCTTCTGTTGTTGAGACAAGTGTTAACATCAGCCTAAGATATTCAAAACAGCAATATCAATGTTGGTCATTAAATATCTCATTAAATTACCAGTGTACGTGTAAGAATATTTATTATTATTTTTTTTACAAATTTCTTATCTATGCTTTCTTTAATAAAACAAGCTGTTGAGGTTGAAGACATATCAGTCAAGAATTTGTGTAAATTACATATATGTTTACCTTTATTAACACATGGGATAGTAGGTCAGGTTGGTTGTTGATAATAGCTTCTTCAATTTGGCAGGAATAATCATTCCTTGGCTTTAGCCTACCAGCCATATTTCCCACGGACATCTACACTACATAAGTTGCTGAAACAGTCAGATTTTTTTTTTTACAATATGTGACATTTTCTCTTCTTCCACATCATTTTAAAAAGTAATGGACAGCTAATTAGCATTAATTCTTAAAAATCATTTCTGACATATCAGGTTTATTTTGATTTTATTACCAAAAAACCTGAAAAGATTAAATATTAGATTTTAAAAAAAAGTTTTTGTGGGCATGGTCTGAGGGATATGTTTGTAAAAATATTTTTAGCTTTTCCATAGACTGATTGTTAACTGTTTGAAAATACAATTATCTATACCTTAAAATACTTCTTAAAACCATTTTCAAATTCAATAGTTTACTCCAGCATATTCAATAGTTTTTTGTGTGAAGTGCTGTCTTCATGTGACGTTACAGTATTATATATTTATGAAACACATCAAATTTTTGTCCATTTGAAAAACTTGTCATACAAGCATTTTGTACCATTTTTGGAAAAAAAGAAATTTTTATTATTTAAAACAAATATCTTTTCAAAATGTATTTCTTGAAAAACATGTGAACAACCACAATTTAAAAAATGCGAAAAAACTAACAGACACTGTGTTTATTTTATAATCTATAATGCATTCGCCATTTAGTAGCAAAAAGTGACATTGGTCGTCAGTGGTTTGGGATGGGAGTGAAGATTTATCAATGGGCTGATTGCATAATATGCATGAAAAGTTAACTCTGCCCAAGCCTTGTTGAATACTTTGAATGGAATAGATGCTAGGCATTTGATATCACAATCCTTCCCATAATTTGATAGTCAAAATCATAATTTGAATTAGAATTCAAGTTGAGCAGTAAAACTATGGCTTTAAGAACTATACCTTATTTCAGGAGATACAATTCATACTTATCTAATTTTATCACCAAATGTCTTAAACTTAATCTTTTAGAAGTAACTAACTTGGCTAGTTAGTGCCTATTATAGATATCCCAACAATTGGGTGATTACCAAAAAGTGCCCATCAGATTACTATAACTAGCTCCAGTATACCAATACAAATTCAATATTTCATTTGTGACAAAGACTTAGTTAAATGAATTGGAAAAAAATTATAGTAATAGTGTTATAGGAACTTAGTAAGGGTGAATTTTTTAAAACTCAGGATCACAATGAATACTATATTACAATATTTAATGTATGCTTATTTGTATGGTAACTTGTATTTTGTAACAAGATAAGGTGTCCAAGTAAGTTGATAAGTTATGGCTAGAGTAATAAGTCAAGTTAGTGTCAAACACAATGCATATTGAATGTAGCGACCTGACTCTTTCAAAGACAGAAATGTGTCAGTGTATGCTAAAATAAGACTAAGAGCTTAACTAAGTAATTGATAAGATTAAGAGTTAATTTTTTATGATTTAATTTTAAAAGTTACGCCTAAAAAAAGCCACATTTTTTGGCCAGGGGTGGCAAACCTGTGCCCTGGCACGTTAAATGTTGCGGCCTAATAAAAAATGAACTTCTTTCATCAATCAATTTGCTCTTTTTTGCCACTGTATATTTCTAGACTGATTTTTAAAATATCAATTCAAATTAGTAATTTTAAATACAAATTATAAAACAACCTTGCTATTTATTAATTACTAAAAATAAAAGATTGTATAAACACAACCATGTCAAGGGCACCTAAATTTTCACTCACATTTCTTTGATGCTCTTCATTTAAGTGTAGATTGGTGCAAAACTAATATCAGGTTTGCACCAAAGTCAATCCCTGCTCGGAAGCCTTCATATGGCTCCCTCGATATGTGCTCTCCTTCTCATGTATACTATACAGATATATCTCAATTAATATCTATATAATTTATTTATGCATGTGGCAGAACATGTAGATAAGATGTGTCAGTGTTATCATTTGAGAATAATTAGGAATAAATAGAATAAATAATTATGGACAAAGTACATCGTTTATTTGGTGTTTATTTAATTTGTTGTGCAACTCTTCCTCACTTAAATCCAAAACACAGCACGTGTCACTTAATCATAACTCTTTTCATGGAAGTTCTTATCAAAAAGCCCTGTAGCCTTGGGCAAGCAGCAGGTGTGAGTACACTGGTAGTCTTAGTCGCAAACCTGCACATAGGCGGCTCAGGCCATAGGGTCGTTCATCACTGAAAAGGAGCAGCAGTGGTGTCCGACAAGCCCCTGTACGACTGAGCAGCCCACTTTAGGAACATACTGCTCACCTCCAAGGCATGAGGAAGGGGCTAGAAAAGGTGCCCTAAACATTGTCTACTCCACTCTTCCCTATCGGACCCTATCTATGCGGTCGAAATTCAAAGATAAAAACAATCACACTAAAAACCGGTGCATGGAATGTGCGCACTGTACTGGACAAAGACGATGTGGACAGACCTTAGAGAAGAACAGCCCTTATAGAAAATGAACTAGCAAGGTATGGGGTGGACATTGCAACCCTTAGCGAGACCTGGCTTGCAGGAGAGGGCGAACTTTGTGAAAGGGGCTCTGGATATACCTTCTTTTGGAGTGGCAGTGGAAACGAGGAGTGTCACGAGGCTGGCGTTGGTTTTGCTATCAAAACTACAATGTTTAACATGTTTGCTGGTCTTACGAAAGAGGTCAATGATAGGATAATGGTAATGAAACTTCCTCTTGTATCTGGAGGATAATAACTCAACATTATAAGCTGCTATGCTCCAACAATGACAAACCCAGATGAAGTAAAAACCAAGTTCTACAAGGACCTTCACTCTGTCATAGCAGGCGTTCCAAAGCAGGAAAAGCTTCTAATTCTTGGTGACATTAGTGCTAGAGTTTGTAATGACCACATCGCTTGGCATGGGACTCTAGGAAAGTATGGAGTGGGCCAGTGCAACAGTAACGGTCTTCTCCTGCTCCAGACATGCTAATTACTAACACGATATTTCCCCTTCTGACGTGTGATCGGACATCCTGGATGCACCCTCGTTCAAAACATTGGCACCTCATCGACTATGTCATCATCAGGAGGAAGGACAGTCAAGACGTGCGTATAACCAAGTCTATGTGTGGTGCAGACTGCTGGACATATCATCGTCTTATTTTCACCAAGCTCAACCTACACATGACACCCAAAAGACACCCACATGGAAAGAGGAACCTTAAATGTCTAAATACCACAAAGTTGAAATGCCCCAACATTAAAAAATCTATTGTGGATGCTCTGTGGGCATCACTTAGATCGATGTTGTACAACACCGCCATGGAGTTTCTGGGGCCAAGCTCAAAAAAGCATCATGACTGGTTTGATCATAACTGTAATGCAATCAAGCAACTGCTTGAGGAAAAACACTGTCTCCACCATGCTTCCCTAAACAGCTTGATGTCAGTCCCAATGAAAGATGCGTACCACAGTATAAGGAGAACGATGCAGCAGCAACTGCGTCTAATGCAGAATAAATGGTTGAGCGATAAGGCTGACAAGATCCAAGGCTATGCGTTCAAACATGACCTAAAAAACTCAGCTCTGAAAACAGTCTTAAATAAGAAAATTTTGTGCCATAATCGGTCTATTTATATTTAGCCATCTGCGCACACACGGACAGAACTAGCATAAATCTGATGATTAAAGTGGTCCCCAATGACATGTGACCTACGAAGAGTTGCCTCGCGATCAAAATGGCATGTGGTGGCTGACGGGGGGTTAAGTCATTTGGGTTAACCGGTTGAGGCGCTGGTTAGCCATCTCTGGTTTAGCATAAACTTGACTTAGTCTATTAACTTCTAAATTCTCCTCAATACTGTACTACCAATACCACCACTAATTTAAATTTACTAAATACTTCTTTTTATTAACTATGGTCCACTACTACCTTACTGCCACTGCCTACAGGACCACTAAACTTTAATAAATTAAATTACAAGTAAATTGTAAAAAATGTTTAAATGCATGGCTGCATGGGACGGGTGATCTGAATTGAATTGATAGTGCATATTTAAATAGAGACAATAGAGGGTTTAATGGAGTACTGAATCCTATTACAAACTTGTAGCTGCAGCCATGACAAGAATAAATTACTAAAAAGGTTACAGAAAGTCAGGTATCTTAGCCTTTAAAATTATTAGTGTTCGTTGACTACAGTTGCAGTGTTTGTTTTCCTTTTTGCGGAAGTGCGGTAATGAAAGTTGGATTACTCTTCAATTTGGAAAACTGAACAATCTCCCGGATGTCGAGACATGTTACTTCGTGGACCAATGAAATTCGGACAACACAGGCAGCTACACATGATTGGTGAGCCGGCAAGACGTCTTACAACACTTCATTTGCAAAGAAGAGAGAACACCAAGCTGACGAGATTAGGATTTATCACGCAAAATGAAGTATCAATTTCTTATAGTTTTTTCAGTTCTGTTGTCGGCAGCACTTGCCTCTGATGATGTTGTGGTTTTGACAGATGCTAATTTTGCCACCGAAATTGCAAAGTATGACGTTGTATTAGTGAAATTCTATGCACCCTGGTAAGAAAATAGGAATAATTTCTGAATAATTTATTAAATTAGCCTATATTACTATATTAGTATTATTACTAATACTATTATTATTATTTGTTGACATTAGGATATTCATTCTATAGGCCCGTGTTTATTAACTATATTATAATTTAATAGGATCAGAGAATCAGTAGTAGTGTAGCAATACTGCAATACTTGTTAGTCTTAGTCACTCTTACTCTTAGTTCTCGTCTTAGTCACGCTTAGTCTTAGTTCTCACAGCCCTTCTGATTCTGTTATACCGTATTATGTATGCGTATGGTACTGTTGTAAGTTAATAATTAAAAATCCATTATCCATGTAATCTTAAACTGTCTTAAGTCTAGTTCTACTTCATTTAATTATAGTAGTTCAGGTGGTTCATGAGGATAATGAAGTCATTGGAATTTGGAATAAATGCACATTTAACTATGATATAACAGATTTGAGGAAGGGAAGATTAGCTTAATTTGTATTGTTGCTAGCTAGCAGATGAAAAATGTCGTTCATAAGAGATGTTACAACTAGACTACATTTGTAAATAGTAGAGCTCATGTTAAAGGGCAGAGAAGAAAAAATTATGACCAAGATGTACAGATTATCGTTATGAGAAAAATTATCATGGATCTGATGAGGGTTACTTTTCTTTTAAACATGTTAATCATAATTTTCAACAAGTCTTTACACAATTTTTATATATTTTTAAAAGGATGCATCACCATCTTCTGCCACCTTTTTATTATTTACATTTATTTTAACCCTTCTGGTACCGACCTACTTTTTCCTCTAATAGCCTCTCAGTACAAGTAAATAATTTGCTATCTATTCCCTGTGGCCCAGACATTATTTTGAAATGAGCCAAAATTTGATAGTTTACAGATCAGCACAAAATATTCAGTAATTGGTTGATTTTCATAATTTAAAAGGCAAAATAAAATTTGACTATTCGCCTAACGAATAACATTCTTCCCGAAACTACGGTGAAAGGTTTTATCCTCGTTTTTGTGTTTATATTAGATACCCCTCTATGTGGTCTTAAGTCGTCATCAACTAGCAATAGGTAGCGCCATGGAAACAACAAAATTCAGATCCGCACAGAAAATTCAGTAATTGGTAGATTTTCATAATTTAAAAAGCAAAATAAAATTCGACTATTCCCTTAACGAATAAACATTCTGCCCGAGACTTTGGTAAAAAGTTATATCCTCGTTTTGGTATTTATATTGACACCCCTCTATGTAGCGTAAGTCGTCATTAATTCTGCTAGGTGGCGCCACGGAAACAACAAATGCAGATTAACACAAAAAATTCAGTAATTGGTTTATTTTCATAATTTAAAAAGCCAAATAAAATTAGACTATTCCCCAAACGAATAAACATTCTGCCCGAGACTAAGGTGAAAGGTTATAGCCTCGTTTTTGTGTTTATATTAGATACCCCTCTATATGGCCAATAGACGCGCTTGGGCCGCATGGAAACAAATCGGCTGGTGAAAAAAGATGCGCTTGGGCTGCAGGGAATACCGGAAGTCACTGCAAAAAGACGCGCACGGTGTTGGAAGGGTTAAAAAAGATGAATCTAGGAACCACCATCTAAAGCCATCTTCAATGCTGTTAATTCATGTTTTTTAATGATTAGCAGTTATTGTATCATATTATATTCAATTTAATTCACAGGTGTGGCCATTGCAAACGTTTGGCTCCAGAATATGAAAAGGCAGCCACTATTCTTAAAAAGGCAGATCCGCCAGTCACCCTTGTCAAGGTTTGTTACCTTTCTAGCTATCCTTTTATTACTATGCAGTCTACTCAAAGCAATTTTAAGCTGAGTTTTGATATGAGCATTCACAAATCACTGATGTATGGCGCAAATTTTACACGTTTCATCTTAATATTATGCATAAATCTGTATAAAACTGACAGTAAAGTTGTGGGCATTGTAACTGTATCATATTTTCTCAGTATTCTTTATAATAGTCAACAATAGTTTTTTCATAAGCATAATCATTTTTTCTAAACAGCTTTGATCTTCCACATCATTTAATGTCACATTCAAGTTAACATTATTTTTTTAATAGGTTGATTGCACAGTAGAGACAAGCGTTTGTTCTAAATATGGTGTTAGTGGTTATCCAACACTAAAGATCTTCAAAGGGGGAGAGGTTTCTAAAGATTATGATGGACCTAGGGAATCAGGTAATTTACTTTCTAAAGAGTTATTTTATTCTTTATTAAACACTCTTTAAACTGGTTATTTATTATTATTCTGTTATGGAAAAAACATGCCCATGTTTGCACATTTCAAAATTTTACAAATTATCATATCCGTGTAAATTTTTTATTTACATTTAAAAGTATCTATAATTAGTATCTAATGATATCTGGAATGTTTCAGATGGTATTGTGAAAACAATGAACAGAGAGGCTGGTCCAGTTTCCAAAAAGTTAGAGACTGTTGAAGATGCCCGAAACTTCTTAAGCAAGGACTCAGTTGGTGTAATTGGTAATTATTATTTTGGTGGTTTGATGACATTGTATGCCATTTTGCATGTGTCAAGTTTAAATAAGTTCGCTATACTATTAGAAAACGATTTTAAAAACTATTTTACCTTGTATAGGTATCAACCACCTATTTCTTTGTTAAGAGCCAGATGCTGAGCCCAAACTTTTTACAGCAAACTAATTAACTTGTTAATTTCCCAGGTTTCTTTGATGCAGAAGATAGTAATGATGGCAAGACTTTCTTAAAGGTTGCAGATCAACTACCAGACATTAGATTTGCACACACTGTTAGTGATAAAGTCAAAGAAGAGTTAAAGCAATCAAAGTAAGTTAGACATTTTAAAACTGCTCAACACTCTTTTGATACATAGGCATAGCCTTTGTCACACAAATTAAACTTTTAGCTTGGCATTTTTTAGAATACTGATAAAATATAGATATCTATATCTGTTTATTTTCGTTAATAACCTCAACAAATCAATGCCAAAAGTTAATTATCCCATTTATTCTTTTTGATTTAAACAAAATATGGCTGAGTATCATCCCCACAATTCCAATTTAATAGAATGGAAGTGATTTGAAAGAGATCTCATTGCCAAATGCAGCAGAACTGTTCATTATTGTTAAACACCAAACTATGAATGTAAAGTTTTTATAAAATTATTTAGTTGGTGCAGTTGTATTTAATATAGAAAAAATACTATTTGTCATCTGAAATATATTTTACATTTTTTTCTCAGCGGAGTTGTGTTATTTAGACCTAAGGTTCTTCAAAGCCGATTTGAGGATGCAGAGGTCCGATTTACAGAGTCTGGCACAGTTAAATTAAAGGCATTCTTACAGTCCGAAGCGTAAGGTTTTATCCATTGCATTAGGATTTCCAAGTCTCTTGGTTAATATATTTTAGATTAAAGACCTACTTTTTCAGTGCCCATTCTAATCTACTATTTTGTATGTAGGGTATCATGTTTGTTAAATTTTGAAGTTTATGTCAAAATGTTTTATTTTATTTCAGCTTGGGTCTCTGTGCTGAGCGTACAATGAGTAATGCTGCAAATTTTGGAAAGCCATTGTTTGTAGCTTACTTCAACGTAGACTATACTAAAAATCCAAAGGGAACTAACTATTGGAGAAACAGGTTTGTGATAGAGAAGAATAGTAATCAGTTGTATTGGTAATCAAAGGTATCCTGCATGATTTAAAGTTATTTTTCAGCCATATTGATGCCAGTCAGTTGTTGGAGTAGAATACTAAGTTACAGTATGGTGTCTTTCATCAAGATGCTTAACTGTTTCTAACAAGTTTTAAAAAACTTCTGCATGTGTGACGCTTTAAATGATTTTTGGACTTTTCAATAGGATTATGAAAGTTGGAAAGCAGCTTCGGGAAGAAGGAAAGACTTTATACTTTGCCATCAGCAATGTGGATGAAATGAGCAGAGAACTTGAGGAATGTGGCATTACAGAAAGAGGTGGAGATAAACCCGTTGTTTGTGCATGGGATAGCCAAAACAAGAAATATAAGATGACTGAAAGCTTCAGGTAGTTTTTCATTTATTGCAGAGTTAGCTGCTGGTTGTTAAAAAATGTGTTTATTATCATTTGAAATTGATTATATAAAAAGAAACACACTTCATTATTACTTCAAATCACTACATTACAAGTTGTTTTAAAAACACTTGAAAATGGGGTTGTGACTAGTAAAAATCTGGGAATGTTTGATGTGGTGATGTTAATTATTCTTTATTCTTTAAAAATTAAGACAGATAAAAAATGTGCATATTTTAATATCATGGATAGATGTAACAAAATGTTTAACATACTATTTCAGTGTTGAGTCATTTGAACAGTTTATCAGTGACTTTTTGGCTGGGAAAATAGAACCCTTCATAAAATCTGAACCAGTGCCAGAGTCTAATGATGAACCAGTAAAGGTAAATTTGTCCATAGATTTATCATTAACTCATTCCCTACGGTAGTGCTACTTCCATACTTTTTATGCCTGAGGGAAGTAACTCCGTTTTGCAATTGATTTACATTTGTAAAATATATATTTAGTGCAACAAAAAATGAATAAGCTTTAATAAAAAATATATCAATAGCAACGAACAATGACCAAAAATCTATTTTCTGCCCCTTGGACGTACGCATGATACACATAGACAAGCCGTACTAAAGTACACATAGTTTTAAAGGGAAGCGAGCTAAAAACTTCTGGTTTTTAAATTGAAATATCGATGAACCACGCCATAACCTGAAGTCTCGAATGATGCGAGATTTCATTGCTATTTTTAAATAGAAATGAAAGAGGTTTGTCGCTATGCGCCGGGACGCATCCGTCGAAACCCCCAAAGGACGCATTTAGTGTTTGTGGGAATGAGTTAAAATTGATGTTCAGAATTGTAACACAGGTATTTGGTATAAAGGCACCACTATTTTTAGTCCCTTTCTGATTAACTTGTGTGTTCATGTTCTGAAACAGCAACTTGGAATTCCTTAAAAACGCTTTCCCCCCCCCCCCCCCTTTTTTTTTTTTTTTTTTTTCTTTTTTTTCTTTTTTTTTTTTTTTTTCTTCTTTTTTTTCTTTTGCTTTCAGTATGGTTTTGTGCAATACTATGATTATGGGATAGAACAATGTATGTGAATATTAATATGAATGAAATTGAATATAAGAAAATAATAATTTGTTAAACCTGCATACTTCAGAAGAACCAATACTAAAAATCGTCATTCATGATCTTAGCCATTGGTCATCAACAATGATTCAATGATTAAGTTGGAGGCTTTATGCCACCTGGTTAAAACAGCTAACTTTGTTTGATGGCATGCCAGAAGACATCATTTTCATATTTTTGTGTTTTTTTTCCTTCTTGTTTCACCTCAGTTCATATCTTGTCTTTTTCTATCTTAATTTTACAGGTGGTTGTGGGTAAAAACTTTGATGAGATTGTGAATAATCCTGATAAGGATGTTTTGATTGAATTCTATGCCCCATGGTGTGGACACTGCAAGAGTTTAGCACCCAAATATGATGAACTTGCTGAAAAGGTATGCTATGATTTAAATTTTTTATTTTGCATTCTTTTAAATTAAGAAGTGTTCAATTTAACAAATGGCACATGTGTAACAATTTGTCATCTATCAATTAGCTGAAAGATGAAACAGATATCGTCATTGCCAAGATGGACGCAACAGCAAATGATGTTCCATCACCATATGATGTCAAAGGGTATGTTTTAAAATTCTGTCAGGAAATTCTTTTCCACATAACTTTTTACTATTCTGTCTTTCAACCCTTAATTTTCTCATCATTCCATATAAAGTTTCTTCCACTTCATGTGTTCAAATATATAAAATATACACAAATAGGTATTTTCATAGTACCAAGGTGCAAAGACCGTTTTATAAATTAATTCTTTGATTTTTAAACATTTTGAATCGGTTTTTTTTTGCAGATTCCCAACACTTTATTTTGCACCCAAAGGCAGCAAGAATTCCCCAAGGAAATATGAGGTAAATCTTGTCATGGCTTTTTGTGTATTTTTGTTTCCTTTATTGCATTATTAGACTAATACAAAATTATATTATATTGATTACTTTTGACTGAATGTAGGATGGTTAATTAATTTAGTATGATAGGTAACTGATAAACTTTTACTGATAAACTTTTCATGACAGTAGAGAAGTTGATTCCTTGAAGTGTGACGTCAATTTGATAGGATGTGTTGTATTTTTCAGGGTGGTAGAGAAGTTGATGAATTCATCAAGTATTTAGCTAAAGAATCCACTGATGACCTTCAGGGTTATGGCAGAGATGGCAAAAAGAAGAAGAGCAAGAAGGCAGACAAAACTGATTTGTAATGTGTTGATTCAATAGTTGCTCTATCATCTGTCATATTCCACATGTATGTGTGTGCAAGTATTTTGTTAAATGCAAGATAAGAGTGGTTTATTTTTGTTAAGCCTGGTTACATGTCGGTGAGCGAATGTACAAATAATTCCACCATTATGTTTGGGAACATTGTCATTAGGGTCTTCGTAATGGAGATATTTTCTTCCATGTTGTTACATAACAGAGTACCAAAATTGATCCAATAAGTCTGTTAAATGTCTGGCTACGTGGCTACTAAAGTGATCTTCCAGCAGCAGATTAATCTTAATGTCTTCTGTGAAAGATATTGTTCTGTTGCTAAGCGTTTTAAATATTTTTTTTTCTTTTAAATGTTGGAGACCTTAAATTTTGTTTTGATTTATGATAACTTTGTTTGTTGTCATTCGAAATGGGGCAGTTATTATACAATTGTGTTCTATGTGGTGGACATGGGTATGTGTTGAACAATATCAGTTAAAGAATGATTAAAGGTTTTTATAAAAAAAAATATAGTTCACCTTTGTCTGCTGTAATTTGATTTTGTTCAAAGTTAAGGGTTTTGCATGGTTGTGTTTTCATTTGATAAGATAGAATTTTAGAGATCTGTTCATCAAGTCTATTCAACACATATTCAACACATCTTGTTACAGTTAAGAAGTAGTCTCATTTTGAAATGTATCACTGTAGTTTAAGTCATCTAGAATAATATATATCAAAATATCTACAAATATTTAAAATAAGCCCATTAACTTGTAATACAATAGTAACTGTTCCTCACACTAAAAGTTTGTTGTGGCATTGTCACTGTCTGGCTTCCCATGGATGAAAAGATCAGTTTAAGTTTCTTTGATGGATTACTAACCTAACCTTTGGAGAAAATTGCCTGTCTAGGCATTCCTAATACTAATTGCTAATGTATGCCAAGCAAATGTAGAATTAATAAAGTATGAAATGAACTAAGGAGCTATATTCACCTCTATTTCCATCTTCAAAGTTCAATTCAGAATTGGAACATGTGTCCTATAGATCTTGGTTTTTCTCACCCTTAAACACCCTAAAAAATTATGTCCTAAAAGCAAGATCATAATCCATCTTTGCGTGTAAACCAGTGATTCATTCATTTATCCACCTCATCATTCAATTTCTGGTATGTTGTTGATGGTTGGTTTTGACATTTTTAATTTTTACCTTCATATATTTTCACATAAATGCATGTCTCTGACTGATAATCAGCTTAAATTAAATACATGCAAAAATTCACCTACTGATTACATGATGAAGTGCTATACATTAAATTCAGTTGGTTTCATTATCATGGATACACATAAGGGCTATTTATAGATTAACAAAATAAACATTAAAAATTGTTGTTAGTGTAGTTGCCTCCTAATTTTTAATTAATAAAAATAATAATCTGGGAGGGACGTAAACTCTTGCTCCACAACCCCATATCCATCATGTTTTTTTCTGAAACTTAAAATAAGATTTTAACTCGAGACCATTGTTAGTTTTACTCAAAATTGATTGTTTTGAAATTGTATGCTAAAAAGTTGGGTGGGGGGGGGGGTGCATAAGTGTACGCTAAATAACTATTGGGTAGATACTGATCTTCCATCGAGGGCCTCAGGTGGCGGATAGGGGAAAGCCCACCATTGGCGGGTGCTGAGGAAAATAACCGGGCGGACCGAAATCATAACCTGCTGCCTCGTACTACTAACACACATTCTGGTGAAGGTCCGAGATTACGCTCTTATCTGCTGAGATGAGCCACACATTTTCCTCACGTAGGGTTCCCCAACAGCCCTCGCTTCCCCCGGGGGCCAGGCTGCAATGCCGGAAGGTGGGAGCCCTGTAAAAACTCGTCTCCCAAGGCGAAGGGGAGAGATTATTACGGTAGTTTCTCCCCGGGAGTAGTTCAGAGGAAAAAGCCTAGATCTTATTCTATTAATTTGGCCTTTTACTATTAACTTGTAGGAAGTAAAGGAACCTTACCCGAAAAATAGGGCAACTAGTTAGAGAGCTGTAAATGTCAGACCCCCCCCCCCTCCCCCCCCCCCCCCCCCCGTTGACGGTTGTGCGCAGGGCAAACAACACCGCCATGTTAAAAAAAAGCCCAAAAAAACCAAAATAACATCCGGACTGATTCCATTGGAACTGACCAATGCCTGGATATGGACATGATTTTTGGATTGCGGCTTGGAACGTACTAAGCCTGTATAGAGCAGGAGCATCAGGCGACATAATAGATCAACTAATTAAATATAAAATCTCTGCTACATTGCAAGAAATTCGATGAAAAAATGCAGACACCTTTAAGACAAAAGTACGCTATATTTTCTAGTTGCAACAGCAATAACACTCTTGGAAAAGGATTTGCTGTGAAGAAAGAAGTCCTCGGTGCAATCATATATTTTAAACCAGAAAATAAGATATTGTGTTCTCTGCGTGTGGGAGGAAAAATGTTTAATGCAACATTTGTAAATTGTTCATGCTCCCACGGAAGATACAGAAGGTCAGATAAAAGAATCCTTTCATGAGACACTGGAAAAGATCTATGATGAGGCACCACGACATATTAAAATAGTGATTGGCGACTTTAATGCCGAAATAAGGAAAGAAAACGTGTTTATGCCGACTATTGGCATAAGGAGAGTCTGCACGAAGAATCTATGTGACATTGGGATCCGACTCATAGACTTTGCTTCAGGAAAATGGATGACAGCAGCACCAAGTTTCCCCACAAAAATATACATAAAGCTACATGGAACTGACCAGATGGAATCACCCACAACCAAATTGACCATGTTCTAATCGGAGGCATCGATCAGATACACTAGATGTAAGAAGCTATCGAGGAGTAGTTGCAGACTCTGACATAATACTTGTAAGGATTACGGATTAAATATAATCAGAGAATAGGCATAGCACACAATGATTGAAATGAAAGAGAAAAACTATGTGATTACCAAAAACTTACCAAAGACCCAACTAACCGCATAGGCTTTCCAAAAGGAAGTAGCAGCGCAACTAGAAGCACCACACTCGTACACCATTCGGCAAAGAGAGAAAATTCCAACAGAATGAGAAACAGCACTAATAACCCATAAACACAAAGAAATTTCCAAACTTCAATGCACAAAGGAATTTCCCTATTAAATGTTACGTACAAAATACTTTCAAAACTAATTGCCAAAAGACTGAAACCGTACACTCAACAAATACTATAGATGACTTCCAATGTGAACAAATACTAGAATACTAGGTGACTACCAATGTGAATCAGACAAAACAGATCAACAACTGATAAGATTTTTACCAGCAGATGCCTAATAGATAAGTGTTACGAATAAAATATCCCAGAACATCAACTCTATGTGGACTATAACATGGCCTATGACAACATCAAAAGAAAGTACCTATATGAGACTCTAACGGAGTTTGAAATAGCCAACAAACTGAAAAGGGTGAAACATATAACATTTAAAAACTAAAAAAGCAAATTCAAGGTTCATGCAGGGTGACTTTTCAAGGGAATTTCAGATTAGACGAGGGCTATGACAAGGAAACTCAATGTCTTGTATTCTTTTGGACCAATAAAAGATGAATATGAATGGAGAATACGAACCAACCAGGATTGTATGGTCTATATCAGGATCTCACTTTCACTTTTCCTGGCCCAATAATCCGGAACGCCCCTTCCTGTCGCTCTCAGAAACAGCCAGACACTGCAGTCTTTCAAAACTGAGTTGAAAACAAACAGATCATTTTCGCACTCACCTGCTGGGTGATGTAGTTTGCCTCCCTGTTTCCAGCTTGCTCATGATCCTCGATGTATATTGGTTTATATTGTCCATTGGCTTGTATGTAGATTTTGTATTTTGCGTTTTGTATTTTAATGTGGAAAAATATAAATTGTCACATTTGGTTGATTTTGTACCGCCCTTCGAGCCTTAATTAGGGATGAAGCGTGTTTTTTAAATGAACTTTATTATTATTATTATTAGTAGCAGAAATAAAAAAGGGCAGGCTGCGCTGGGCTTACATTTAGAAAGAATATCAACTGAAAGAAGAGTGAAGAAGAGTACCACCAAAACCATGGAGGAAAACGGCTCAAAGGCAGACCTAGGCTTAGCTGGATGGATGACGTGGAAAGGGATCTAACGAAAGAACCCAGGAATCCAAGCATGGAAAAAAAAAGCATCAGTGAGGTCTGAGTGGAAGGAAGTGGCGAGACAGGCCAAAGCCCTACATGGGCTGTAGCGCCACATGGAAGGATGGTCTGAGTGGAAGGAAGTGGCGAGGCAGGCCAAAGCCCTACATGGGCTGTAGCGCCACATGGAAGGATGGTCTGAGTGGAAGGAAGTGGCGAGGCAGGCCAAAGCCCTACATGGGCTGTAGCGTCATAAGGAAGTATGTACGCTATATAACTATATATTAACGTTTGCAAAGACCCTTTCTCCGCCCGCCTCGGTTAGTAGTACACCCTGACAAATAGAAGCCCAAGTGTTTGTTGTGACGTCTCAACTCAGCCTCCCCAACTACAATGGTTTAACCTCGGGCCCGGCTGCTCTCAACTAGGCGCCTTGACCCCCCAAGCGGAAGTTTTCTTAAGCTTAGATTGGGGCTTCATCTGATACTGACTGATAGGATCACGCTCTTAAGACCAAGGGAACAAACTGCTTTGATCTTTGTGCTGAAGGTATTATTATCTGTCTCACCAGGGGTTTACGGTTAATCCGTAATTCCCTTTACATATAAATGCGCTTAAAGTAGCTGCCCCCTATATAGGTAAGAGTAACGTCATAACAATTTTATTTCTGTGTGACTGGCAACACATTTAATTAATGCCTTAAATTCTAATTTTCTTTTCTCTTTTTGGCGTTGGGAGTTGTTTTTTTGGGGGGATGGGTGCGTAGGTGTGGGGGGAGTAGGGTAAACATTCGCGATACTTTGTCAATGATTATTGCCATGAAACTGGAATCTACTTGCAGAAATGCGTCATTCACAAACTGTACATTCAGAAGCAACATATGTACAATAATGATGCAATAATACTAACAGATTTTTGGGGAGGTGTTTTCCCAATCTGATGAAGAGTCTGGTAAAGATTAAGACGTGACGCTTCTCCAAGAAATGAGGCGATGTGAATTTCCATCTTCTGATCGAGTTATCATTTAGCAGACAAAAACTAACTGTGAAGTTACAATTCTATTTACTAAACACCACTTCACCTAATTAAAAAAAGGAAACCTTGCTTTTCAAAGATCTTTATGTTTTTTTATTAAAATGTATGTTGTTGATTGTATTTGCTGTAGAAGGCATCTACCGAAACCTCCGCTTAATTGTCTTGTCTTTGGTTTTCAAGCCTAAACATATTAATACATTTTTCCGTAAGACATAATCTAAAACCAGTTTCCCAGCTTTAATTAACGTGACTCCATTAAAAAAACATGGTAACAGTTTATGGATATGCCTATGATGTCTGCTATTTTATGTGGTCTACTTTTGAACACAGCTCCCAGCCTTGATCTACTTCCGCACCTGTTCGCACGGTGCTCTGCAATTAATCTCGAAGCCGCGAACTGCGGGAAATGCATAGTTTTGTTTACGTAGAGCCACCAAAATGTGACGTCACGAGGCGTTGTTAAGAAAGTATGGGGAAAAAACATGGAACCTTTTTCAATGTCTGATTGGTTTCCCATAAATTCTTGGATAATGGTTCGTCCCATCTCAGAAAATGATCCAACGTAAGTACGTACCCATGGGTATTAGTTCTGCGGGGATCGTCTTCTCAATAATGTTTTTCACTCTCCCAAAATACGTGTTTCCCTACAATCCATTGTTCAAATACGAACTCAATTGCTCTCACCTATGTACGTGTCGCGAAAACCCCATGGAAAGTATTATGAGACAATTCAACCAGAAACACTTCATCTTAATGGGTGAGAAATACAGGCCTGAAATTAACAGATTTGACTCAAGATCGGATTACATGGGTTTCCTTGGGATATTCGCACCCATTCTGCATAGAATAGCAGACGTTTCGTGTATATTGTCCGATGGACAAGTCCACTCAATTACCTCCCTGCTCAATGGTGTCGACTACAATATGTACACCGCCCTACAAGTAAAATGTCGAAAAAAAGAAATTCTAATTTGGGATATCCCATCGTGGCACACATACTTTAACATCTTTGCGAGTGAACACTGCACCATCCTGCCCAAAGAGCCGGTAAAGAGAATAATCATTCCCATGAACCTCTGGATCGCTGATATCGAGAAAGGTGGGCATGCCGTTATAGAGAAGCTTGACCTGAAATTTTCAATGAACACAATGTCCTTAGTGATAGTGGGTTCTCGGATAACGACCCCGCCCAAACAGTGGAAAGACAAGTACATGTTATCGGCATCCCATTTAACGCTGAAAGAAAACCACATAGAAAGCTACGAGTGCGACCTCTTGTTCACCAAGCGGTTGGATACACTGAATCTTGAGGGCAACCATCTCACGCGTTTTCCCGAGTGCGTTCTTGATCCCAAGAACGTTAAGCTTAATTACTTGTCCCTGTCGCTCAATCACATCAGTGACTTGACACCAATACTCGAAGCACCAGATAGTTCCCAGGTTCCCGACATATTCATAATTAACTTGAGCCATAATAAAATCAGAAGCGTGGAGTCGATCCGAGATATGGGCCGCATGCACGTGCTGGACCTCAGCAATAACGACATAAAGGAAGTCTCAAAAGACGCATTTATTAATCTGAGGAATCTAAAGAAATTGTACTTGAGTAACAACCGCCTCCAGGTCCTCGCACTTCACACATTTCTCGCCAATTCAAAGTTGGAACTTCTCGACGTAAGTCACAACGCATTGGTGTCTATAAATCCCGAAAACATGCCCGAAGATAGAGCTCCCCTGGAGTTGGACGTACGTGACAACAAGTTGATATACCCACCGTGGAAAGAGTGCGCTCGAAATCCCATAACGAACGCTCGCCTTAGAATAGTGTCTGGAAATAATCCTTATTTTTGTGATTGTGACATGATTGACTTCGAGAAATGTGTTAAGTGGTTGGACAACAAAACAGCCAATGGCACTACAGCCGAGACCGTCTTTCTGGATATGAATCAGATGAAATGTTTCGGCCCGCCACTAGTAAAAGGCAAGGAAATAAAATCTCTGCTATTTCACAGCCATTGTCAAATTATCGACAACTGCCCTCATCCCTGCAAGTGCTTTCTTGAAAATCTGGACACACTTAGAATAAACTGTTCGTCCAGTAAACTGCTAGAGCTTCCGGACGCTTTACCGACATATCCTGATGCACGTGTCGTCCTTTACATGGACCATAACCCGTTGCAGATGCTCAGTTATAGATCTTACCTTTCACAGCTCTCCGAGCTTCATATGGACAACTGTTTACTGATGTCCGTTACCCCGGCCGCCATTTCCGCGCTGCAGAACATCCGGGTATTGACGTTACATAACAACCTGTTGCAAAAGCTGCCATCGAGCACGCGTAATCTGACGCTGAATCACGCCACCAACGTGACGTTACACAACAACAGGTGGTCGTGCTCGTGTGAGAGTCTCTGGCTGCCTCGTTGGATCACCAAGCACAAGACATCTCTCTGGATGCCCGGGAACATCGTCTGCGACTACCTGAGGAAACCCGTAGAAGAGTTGAACGAGATGGACCTCAACTGCAAGTCCTCCTCGTACATGGACACGTTTCTCGCCATCAGCCTGGCGCTGTCATCGGTCGTGTCCACTCTCGTCATCGTCTTTTGTTACCGATCTGAAATCACCGTGCTGCTCTATTCAAAGCTTGGACTAAGAATCGGCTACAGCTTCTCCTACGGAGATTGCTTTAATCCATATGACGCCTTCGTATCGTACAGCCAGGACAATTACAGGTGGGTGGTCGATACTCTAGTGCCTCATCTGGAAAACGGACCACGAAAATACCGGCTCTGCTTGCACTACCGAGATTTCCCTGCTGGAGAACCTGTGGTCGATAATATCCCCTGGGCAATACGACTCAGTCGCTGTGCTATTTTGGTTCTTAGCAAGGACTTTCTGAAAAAGGAGTGGTGCATCATGGATGTGCGTGCGGCGTTCCAGCGACTTCTTTTAGTCGCTAATCGCCTCATCATCATCGCCACCGATGACATCAACGTCGAGGAACTGTCCCCGGACCTCAGAGCCTACATGAACACCCATGATTACCTCAGAGTTGGAGAGCCGTGCTTCTGGGACAAACTCGAGATGTTTTTGCCACCTAAGAAAGCCTCAGGTCTTGAGCCAGAGTCTTACGCGACCGCAATGCCAGGGCCAGGCGGGGAAGGGGGTACGACCAAAATAAGTGACAGAAATGAGGACATGATTGGCACTGACGTGTCGGACATGTCATTTCAACATGGCGACTCGGTCCTTATACGGCCGAGATAAAAGACATAACAAATGAGGTGGACAAAGTAAAGTTAACATAAGTCACAGAATCTGTACAAGAAAACGGCACATTCTATAGCCGATTATGGTCTGTATATTTGAGAGATGGAGAGAGAGAGAGAGAGAGAGAGAGAGAGAGAGAGAGATGGAGAGAGAGAGAGAGAGAGAGAGATGGAGAGAGAGAGAGAGAAAGAGAAAGAGAGAGAATGATGGCAAAAGGGTTAATAAATACTAAAAATATGTGTGGCATAGTTTATCACTTTGACCATTCACATTAGACTTTAATTCTCACTATTTGCTGTGACCATATTTGCAGCGGCGTCGCATAGATTTTTCTAAATAACAAGGAGGTGCATTTACATAAACTTAACAAATCTATAACTACGAAAAGTGCGACGTCTTTGGTGAGCACAACCATATCTTCATTATTTACTTCTTGACTTGTTAATATGTATATAAATATAATTCAATTTAACGCGCCTGGAATGTAAAAAACCTGGGTTAACTTCCACACGCTGCCCTCCCTTGAAACGCCACTGCAAATTTGTAGGTTAAAACTGTAAATGTTCCTTATCGATGTACGTGGATGGGAGATAATCCATTGAGGAACTATAAAAACACGTGACTTATTAACCCCGATTCCTCCACTTTCAACTATTTTAGGCCAACCACCAAAAGAAAGACGGTCACTAGACATATTACTGTACATCACATTACTGTGCATGATTTTATTGTACACTGTATTTCTGTATGTCTAGTTATTTTTTTAAGGTTTTCATGCAAAGAAAAAAGTATGGGTCAATGAGAGAAAAAAACACCTACTACACCAACCAACCTACAGAATGAATGAACTTCATTGACCTTTCAGGAGCCAAGCGGCATACGTGTTCCACACGTTTTGCTTGAATGTGTGAACTGTAATTTGATTGGCTGTGCCCGTTTATTAACTGGGCACGTGAAGGATGATTATGACATTTTTTTTGTGAAGAGGCACTATAGCAAAAGGCTGCACCTATTGGTACACGGGTACCAGAATGGAGAGGTTGGGATTAAAAAGCGATTTAAAATATTATTGTTGGGTTTGTAAGACCAAATGAGGTATCAAATGAAAGATAATTAAATGTACTATACGTTTGTAAACTTAATTCTTCATTTTAACTAAAATAAACTACTACAAATGACATCCGAATAGCATTAGTCAAAGTGGACCCGGACACGCAGCGCCGCCATTCGCACCCGGGTACCATTAGGCTCAATGCTATTCGGATGTCATTTGTGGTAGTTTATTTTAGTAAAATTGAAGAATGACAAACGTATAGTACATTCAATTATCTTTCATTTGATACCTCATTTGGTCTTACAAACCAAACAATAATATTTTAAATCGTTTTTTAATCCCAACCTCTCCATTCTGGTACCCGTGTACCAATAGCCACTTTGATAGCAAAATGCATTAGAACTCCACATCATGCTGCTTTATCGTGTACAAATATAGTTATTTCTTGAGTTAAAGCAAACATTGTGGCATCGGCCGATAACGAGATTCCCATTTGTAGCCATGTCAGCTCCCTTGACACGTTACACGGTGTTAGGGTTACTTTATGCCAGGTGAAATTTACTGATAACATTCTAAATGATACACGTGTAAAGCGATCTTGAGTGCAAATCGAATAGCAGGTCTACTAGAGAAGTCAAGGGCTGAACAATATTCCTTCCTATTAATGAGCTGCAATGTATGCTCGATAAAGTATAATACTTGCGTATTTGTTATTTTTTTAAAACTAATGTACTCTATCTTATTAATATGATGATTTTGTCTTTTAAAAAATACATTTCCAATGTTACAAGTTGTTTTAGAACATGGGGCAATAATATGATATATTCATTTATTTTATGGTGTTGGCAAAAGAAAAGAAAAAGACACCTAGTAAAAATACTAGTATGGCTTAACATCATTTAAAAAAAAGAAAAAGCCAAAAAATAAAAATGTTCATCATTGAATTTATCATGTTAATCTATGTGCCGCTGGTTTTTTGAATTAAATGTGACATTTGCCATTGGTGTAGTCACTTTCATCGAGTTTACTATTTTCATTCCGTTGTATTTTCATTTCGTTGTCTGACAAATCATTTTAAAATTGTTTTATAATTTAGTTTCTAAGAAACTTTTGTTACGTTGTTTAATTTGAATTTCATGTTCTTTGTTGCCTGGTAAGTTTTATTATTAGTTTAAACATTTTGATATTTAAAAAAAAAAAAAAGTTATAAATGTCTTATTCTGAGCCGTAAAGAGATTTTGAGCAATCCTCTCACCATGACTTAGTTTCAAAGAAAATATTAAAACCAGCCACGAATGCACAGTGTTGCTGTGTTCAGGGGCGTAACTGGGCTTTTGGCGCCCTTGGCTAATTTATTTTTTAAATAATAAAAATTTAAAAAATTAGAGATTTAGCGGCGCCCTTTTGAACTGGCGCAGGCCGGCGCCCTTGGCAACTGCCCCGATGCCAAGCCGTTGTTACGCCACTGGCTGTGTTGGTCATATAATAATTTGTACAGGTGTGTCAAAGTGTAATCTGGGCTAATCTTAAAATAATGATTACACAGGTGTGTCAAAGTGTAATCTGGGCTAATCTTAAAATAATGATTACACAGGTGTGGCAGAGTGTTATCTGGGCAAATCGAAATAAGAGCACAACTTATAGGCATCTTATGTACAAAAATGTGAATAGTTTGGTGGGCATCCTTTACAACACTACAATGTGTAGTAGGCCTTCATGGTGTAGTAACACTAATGCGTAGTGTAGTAGTACTGATATATTAGCTCAGTTTCTATTCCCTGTCACACTGGTGTCACTGACATGCTGCAACTGTAAACCCACTAAACATTTACCACATTCACATCCACACATAAATATTTCCGAAAAATTTGGAATTAATTGCCACTCTAAAATTTGTATGAAATACCTAAGTAAACTAAATACATGTACAATAAAACCCCCAAGTTGCAACAACATTCTTTAATTAAAATCTATTAATATTAACAACTGAATAATTTCACTCAACAGCAGCACGTTCAGCGTCATACACCGACGCCTGCATTTTCTCACGGCTAAAACAGTAATTCTTAACCCTCATAGACTAATCAACCAGTTGCATTTTAATATTATGGGATCATAGTGGCGGATTTACACTTTATTCAATGACCAAATTAAATTAAGGCCCGATACCAAGTTACAATATATGCTTGTTGTTTCCCTTTGTACCAGCGTTTTCTCCCTCCAATTTTCTTTAGCTGCATTAAAATATGTCGCAAATCATTTGCTGCCCTCTTGGATACTACTTCTCAGATAAGTGCTATTTTTTAATATTCTGTTTTTTCTGTTTGTTCGCTGACGAAGGCTTTCTGCCGACACGTTTGTTGTTTTGCTGCGTTCCTCCTTTCAGGTTTAACCTTACTTTGTTTTACTAATTTCCTATTAAAATGTGAATGGCTGGCTTTATTATTGTACACATTTTAAAATGTGGGCTACAAAACATCGTCAAACATAGCTAAACTACCGACTTTATTACATATATTAAAAGCTAGGCCTTTATTTTTGCTGTTAAACATTTAAAAGCGTTCCAAAATTATCAAGGTTTCAACGTCAAGATTACGACGTCTTTGTTTTAAATGCCATTCAATTTTCTCGGATCATTCCTCCATCTGCAGACAATGTTTATTCATGGTGTAGTATTCAACTACAAACTAGGATTACCCATTCAGATTTGGAGCAATATTTATCTTGGCGTTTTCCTTCAAGATCAGGTCACGAGTGGCAGTAATTTTATACAGGAATTGAAAAAGTAGAACCGAATACATCTTTACAAGTAAAAATTAATTTTGAGATGTTTTTATATTTGATCGAGGAAGTAAGTTTAAAGATTTTCAGCAATCTTTTGATTATCATATCATAGAGTTATCTCGGGTGATGACCATTGATGTAGACAAACTTTTTAAATCAGTGGTTCTCAACCTTCCTAATGCAGTGACCCTTTAATACAGTTCTTCATGTTGTAGCGACCCCCAAACACAATATTATTTTCGTTGCTCCTTCATAAATGCAGAATATATGTTTTCCGATGGTGACCCCTGTAAAGGATCATTCGACCCCCAAAGGGGTCGCGACCCACAGGCTGAGAACCGCTGTTCTTAATGATATTTGATAATATTATTCTTAAAGGCTCGTTAAATTTATAGAGTATCTTATGACATAATATAAATGAAACGTTTGATAATATATGCAGATTTAAACGCTGCATATTTTAAATTCCTGTATGTTAACTTCGCCTTTGTTTGTGGCTGACGACTGACTGACTGGCTGGGTGTCAAAATAGTCGGAGGGCCACTTGACTCACTTCCCGTCAACCTATCGAGCTGAAACTTGCAATGTAAACTCCTTGTCGGTGACAACACTTTCTATCAAATTTTCAGCACCAACCGCCAAAACCACCCCCCCCCCCCCCCCAAAAAAAAATGGTTTTCCTTTTTTGCAAGGGGAAATAAAATGAAATTCTGGATACCTATGCTAAATGAGATTCTCAAATAAAAAATTGCAAATGCATGGGGTGCAGTTATATTATCTTTTAATTTTATTCTGAAATAGTTGGGAGAATTAATCTGCTGTGTAAAAGTGGGTGGGTCATAACAATATTAATATAGTTCAGAGACTTGAAAAAATGTACGGTTGCGAGCCTTAGGGGTGGGGAGCACAAACTGGGATTCATATAAACTACGTTACTTGAATGCATGTTTTGTCAAATTTTTACCACCCACCCTCCCCCACCATTGCCGATATTCCATTTAATAAACGATTTATTGCAATTTTTTTTGTTTTTTGAGTCGGTGGGTGGAGACGAAAGGTCATGTCTCGGTCTAAGCCAGCAGTTCTCAACCTGTGGGTCGCGACCCCTTTTGGGGTCGCACGACCCTTTCCCAGGTGTTGCCTAAGACCACATGAAAACACATGTGCCCTATTGTTTATTAAGTATAAGCGAAAATAATTGGCTGGCTGGGGGGTCGCCACAACACGATGAATTGTATTAAGGGGTCGCGACCATATGAACGTTGAGAACCGCTGGTCTAAGTGGAAGGATTTTGTGATAGGGTGTAGTATCAATTGAGAATTTAGGTTATTCTCTATGATCATTTAACCTAGAAGTATAGGCTCATCGGTGCTTCATATCAATTGTATACCAGTATACATTAAAACAAATACCTTGACGTGTATGAAAAAAAAAAGTGGTCTTGCTTTAAAAGACAAGACAACTGCTTAGACGTAGTCAATTAAATTGTTTGCGTTATACTTCTCCCTTGACTGTGCCACTAAGAGCCACCATCTTGTTTGGTCCGATGGTAAATGTGCCACTAAGAGCCACCATCTTGTTTGGTCCGATGGTAAATGTGCCACTAAGAGCCACCATCTTGTTTGGTCCGATGGTAAATGTGCCACTAAGAGCCACCATCTTGTTTGGTCCGATGGTAAATGTGCCACTAACAGCCACCATCTTGTTTGGTCCGATGGTAAATGTGCCACTGCATATACACTATGCTTTGCTGTAAGGCTGGATAAAAACAGCTGGGCCCCCGGGCGTGTGTATACATCATCCATGGAATTTGGCGTTTTTTTTTGTATATGCAGACTGTCATATAATGTCATGGCGGCCTCGAAAGATCCTCGCTGATGTTGCAGTGGTCGATGTTTGTTTGATAGGTTTTGTTTTGTGTTTTTCACGAGGTTGGGGTGGGGAACTCAAGGACCGTCCAGACGGCACAATAGTGCTAAGGGGGTGGTCCCTTCTCTCACCATTCTCTCAACCAATGAACACACTTAACAGTTTCCACTATGCAATAAAAGAAAAGAACAAAGAAAGAAAACTCATTGTGAACACAAATCTTACTTTTATTTGAAATAACATAGAATTCGGGTCACACTTCCAGTAATCTTTCTTCCATTATCTTCTCTCACATCCATCTCCAGCTAACTTGGCAGTGCCTGACATACACATTCATGCAAAACATAAACACAAGAAAACACAAACAAACAAACCACAGTTTATAAACGCACCATTTCTAAAACTGGAAATTTAGGCTTCTACTTCTACTTTTCATTATTCACATTAGTACATTAATATGAAAAGTTAACTGTAGCTCCTTTTGTGTAAGCGCGTCGTATTTACTAACCCCCGCTTTAACCAAATTTAAATAAATCATTAGGAAAATATACCAGAGCACAAAGTTGTGCATCTGTGAACTTAACAGGAAGTCAAGGAAGAGAGATCCAGTTATAGAACTCACCGCTTGTCACTTTTTTAAACTTTGGCATTTTTTAACTAGTCAAAAAGTTACGCCCATTAATTTATTGGTTACAATTGCAGAATAAATATTGTAACAGGACATTTTCTGTCTAAACGGATCTTATTATTGACAATGAATTAAACTATTATTTTGTCAACTTTAGAAATGTATAGCTAGACATGAGAAATATTTGTAGGCCTACTCTCCTTGTTGTATAAGCCATGAAAGAGTCCTCAATGAGAAATATTTGTACTCTCCTAGTTGTGTAGGCCATGATAGAGTCCTCAATGAGAAATATTTGTACTCTCCTAGTTGTGTAGGCCATGATAGAGTCCTCAATGAGAAATATTTGTACTCTCCTTGTTGTATAAGCCATGAAAGAGTCCTCAATGAGAAATATTTGTACTCTCCTTGTTGTGTAGGCCATGATAGAGTCCTCAATGAGAAATATTTGTACTCTCCTAGTTGTGTAGGCCATGATAGAGTCCTCAATGAGAAATATTTGTACTCTCCTAGTTGTGTAGGCCATGATAGAGTCCTCAATGAGAAATATTTGTACTCTCCTAGTTGTGTAGGCCATGATAGAGTCCTCAATGAGAAATGTAAATAATAATGAGATTGACTTGAGTGATGCTTTTACAGGTACTGAAGCACTAAAACAGATTTTATAGCATAATTAGACCTATACCACATTATTAGATGAACTATAATATATTTACAGGTATATGTAAAATGGAATATATTTGTTAAATTGAGAATATTTCCATATTACTATTGATTACTAGTAATTTGTGTACCATATGGTTAATCTACTAAGTTACTTCTATTATATTTATTAAAAATATATGAATTATGAGATCTTTTGTTACGGTACATATACGTTTTTGGTTTTACATTTTGGGACCTTTGAAAAAATGTACTTGTATACGGATCCCTCCAATAATACAAATGCTTTAATTTTTAATAAACTTTCATTGTGACCAATATTTCAAGATATATATATGTATTTTTGTGCACAGTTAAAAATATGAATTTGTAAAGCTAAAAGAGAAATGGAAGTCTAAAATCTAACAAAACTAAATAAAAAAAAAGGAAAGTACTAACATCAGGCACATTATCATCTAATGATGCAGATGGAAATGATTGTTTGTGGCTGACTAGAATATAAAAAATCAAAACTTAAATCTGGAATCAATGAAAAAGACCTCTACATTGAAATACCCATTCTCTATCTACAGCACAGTCACTAATCACACAGAATAAACATAGTATGGCATCAATATTGAGAGTTTATAAAATAACTGTTAAACATGATTTCCTATCAGCATTTGAGGACAGCCAATATACTACTATCCCTTACAATATTAAAATTAAAATCAAAGTTTAGCTCTAATAAGATTTGTTTGTATAATCCTTATTTAAATTATTTATAGTTGTTTGAAAATGTATTGAATAAAAATTTAGTTACAAAGTGGGGAAATCAAACAAACGCCTCCATGCGATACAAAGTTGTTGGCGTTTCAACAGAAATTTAAAAATAAACCCAATAATTACACATAATATATTGTTATTATAATTGAAATTCATTCAAATTAAAAAAACAAGAAAAAAAACCAAAAAACAACAAATCAGAAAAGTCTGCAACAAGTGATTTGTTTTAGTTATAAAATATTTGGATTGTCATAATATTATTAATATTGATCGCTTTTTGAGAAAGATTTCTTAAGTAGAATTCATATGTTGCTGATATTAGAAGGCTGTTCATCCATGACACCTACAGATCAAAACAACTTTCGACCATTTTTTTTTTTTTAGAATAATTTTTGTTTGTCAAAGTTTAAGGAATATATTCCATAAATTTGTATGTATTAATTTCCATGTTTAGTAGGACTCTCGCATGAAAATGGTTATGTTTAGTTAGGAAGCTCTAGTTTGGAAGTTTGATATTTCACAATTCTAAAATTAGGTTGGATAAATTCCCTCTTTCAACTACTGCTTATCAATAAATAAAGTTGCAGGGTTTAACGAATGGAAATAAAATATCTTAATTATAAATATACATATGAAAAAAATGGATTTTGTTTTGAAAAAAGGAGGTATTTATTTGACCCAAGTCTTTTTTAGACCCGGTGGTGTCTGAGGTGATAAATGTACAGATGAAGTCATTACTTAATATTTATGATTATTACAAAATTACAATTGGTATGAAATGCTATATTTAATGGCCTTAGCATTCTTCCTGCTTTTACACATGAAGGGCTCAAGGGAAAAACCAGTGATGTCAGGTTTTGAGAGTTTTGAGAAAAACGATAATAAAGTTTGAAAATTCCTCATAAAAGTATCAAAATATTAAAATTTCTATATATTTTTTTTATTGACTACGCTGATTTTTCAGTTGGACCTATGTGTCATATTATTCTGTTGAATGGAATGTAGCCACGCGGGAGATAACTTGCAAATTTCGAAAAATTGACATCACTGGTTTTTCCCTTGAACCCTTCACATGGATTAGAATTATGAAGTTCTTTATGCCTCTTATGAAACAGTAGAAATTATCATACTGTTTTGAGCTTTTCTGATGTTTCTTTGGGTTATTTCTATAAGATGAGAAAATAGGTTTTAATCCATCAATCTGTACATGGACATGGGACATTCTGTGACTTTGAAATATGACCAAAAATTAAATAAAAATTAATACATCTTTAGTATTTTTTATTAAAAAAAAATCATTAATACCCTAATTGAATTTTGTTGGTCTTTTTTTGGTCACAATTTAAAAAAACTTAAAGTTGCAATATATAGAAATTAGTTATAAAAAAAGCAGAGAAATATTTTTAACACGTAGTAAGAAATTAACTGCTCATTTTAACAACATATTTTAGAACATATTCAAATTTTATTAAAATTTCTGAAAGTATTTAAAGAATGAGGGATAAATAAAATCTTCATTCTTCATGCATAAGTTATCCCGACTGCCAAAATCTAAAATGACTTTTAAATAAATTAATATATCATGAATACAATGTATAGGGTGCAACTTGGGCGCAAACACCCTTTTTTAAAATCTCATTAATGTCACAATTGGTACTCAATATATTATATTTTTTGGTATACGTAGTTTTTATGAATCACAATTGATTTATATTTTTCTTTCTTTCTTAAAATTTTCCTAATATTACTGGTGGATCAACCCATTTGTTACATTATGTCTTGGCTTCAGTCAAAGTAACCATTTTTAGCCCTAAGCACATTGCATTTAGATATTAATCAAATAATTACATTGCAATAATAGAGATAAACTTTACTGGCTTCTTAGAATGAATGGCATGATCTAGCATTAACAACCCAAAAAATAACAAAAACTTATTTAAAACATTGACATTTTGAATGCAAAGAAAACACTATAACCGCTATAAGTGTTGTATAAATAACATAATTTGATACATTTCTTACATCACTATTTACATTTACACACTTGAGCTCACACGACATCATATTACGTGCATCACTCAGCAATTGGCGTAATGTCACCATCCATGAGTCCAGGAGGGATGAAATTAATCAATTTAGGAGTAGGACAATTTACCTACGGGTTTGTGGGTGGGGGCGGGGGCGGGGGGAAAGAAATATGGTCAAAAATTCGTTTCAATCTTAAGGTACACACAAGGTGCATCCTGCTTGGATTTTATTTGTTTATATCTGATAATAATATGATCCAAAAATGTATTCAAAGAATACGATCTCAACAAGAGCCTCATTTGCTTTAATTAAGTCTGGCATCATAAGCTTTCAAATGTATACGCATCTGGTTCATATTTTAACATTTTTATTTATTTTAAAATTTTCTTGGCATACACGGAGTCAACCACTTCTAACTAACTGATCTATTAGCCTCCAATAAGACTAGGTTTGGGATGTGTCAGAAATGGTCTAAAAAGTTTCTTGTTCCTATGATAAATAATATTATTACAATAAAAAAACCACACCTAACTGATAAATTGATTATCATGGCAAAAGTGGTTTAGTAAATCTTAAAATGAATGCCACAACACCACCCCCCCCAACCCCCTCTGCTTTTGCATTGTAAATCCAGCCACTGCTCTTTGCAAATTTTAGAAAGTCAAGGGGAAGGTCACAGTATCTCAGAATGCCTCAAGGATTTAAAATAAAATAACAAATAAAACTTTTGAGGTGATCAGCTGTCAAAGAAACATCAGAACAATTTTAAAATAAATACTATAATAACAAACATTTTTGTTAATTACTGATTTTTAAAGATTTCTAAATGAAACTGATATTTTCACTTTTAGAAAAAATTGTGTGTTTCTTGTTGGGTTCATTAGATCAGGAGTTATAAAGCATACAAGCAATTGAAATAATTAGTTCCACTCATTATACAATTGAGATTAATTTTTTTCCTTCAAGTAACCTAACTTTCATTTATAATGAACTGTTGCTGAAATATTTATTTTTGTGCAGTTTTTGTAGTAGTTTAAATTTATTATTTCTTTGAATGCCTGAGCTTTTTTTTCAAGAAAAATAATAACAGTTTGTTGTAGGCATATTTTATTATATGAGACAAAGTAATGCTTTTAGAGCAGGGGTGTTCAGCTAGATAAACCCACAAGAACCACAACAATCTTTGTCTCAAAGAGTCAAGGACATTCCCAGAAGAGTAGATTAGCATACAGTTTATGGGCATTTAGGTCTGTATGTAAACATTCAATGGCCATCCCTGATTTGGATCATATTAAAAGATATCCAATATTAAAAAACTTAACTGTAAAAAAAAAAAAAGACTGAAATAATTAATTTTTTTTGAAACCTTCTCTCTCAGGTACAACACTTTAGCTGAAATAAAACATGTCAACTCTTAAAACCCGTTTCACTCAAGTCATTATTCCTCTGATTGCACTTTTATATGTCCAAAGTAATAAACTGAATCAAAGTGCCACTCTTAAGATGTCCATTGACATCCGTTCAGAATAAGACTAAAACACAAATGAATGCAAAGAGTTTTTACATCAAATTAATTTTAGTTGGATGACCGTCATCATCTCGTATTTACAGATGGTCAATGAAGAAATGAATACCAGCCTTGAAAGCCACACCATTTTCTATTCACTGGTTCAAGTTTTGCAGGATTTCCTTTTGTCTTCTCTTGTTGAGAAATTAGAATATTTAATAGATGATTCAGTAAAATGTTCTAGACCCAGAAGGTGCTGCCTTGTCGATTCAAATTGTTTGCCAGCACATATAGATATTTTATTGTTGTTCTTAGAATTGTGGTGGATTTGAACATCTCGTGAAGACCACAAAATTTATTCCAAATGAGTTCTAGAACATAGCTATCTCATACAGCCATAACATGTATTCCACAAGGTAGAATATTTATTACACAAGCAATGATGGTAGCGTGCTGCCCTTGCCTCGGAGAAGGAAGAACAACCTAGACCTCAACTGCCAACTAGATCTTGTCTACTAGATCTTAACTGTCAACTGCATCTTAGTAGTTTAAAGGAATCCCATCTTTAGGCTTGTCACTAGATGCCAGCAGAAATCCACTAAGCTCACTACATGAAAGACATCCTAATGTATGAGGTCTGACAGTTCTGATGAAACTGCTCAATCATCTGAACATTATCTAAGTGACCCGGATCATCACTCAGCCTCTCAGCATCCATATCCTGAATTGTAAGTGATATTGTCATAACATCAGCCTGGACAGCACAAACAGGAGGGCTGCTGGGATGGTGTAGCTTTTTAATGAATCCTGGGAGTTTCTCGGCGGATCTTCATGATGGGCACCCGTGCCTGGAGAAAATGAAAGACAATAATTATAACCATTTAGATGGTAGAATTAGACCCACATTTCAATAGTTATAGCATTACTAGACCAACATTTCAATAGTTATGGCAGTAAGTACTAGACCAGTAGTCGGCAAATCGCAGCTCTTTATCTAACAAGCTGAGTGCGGCTCGGTCAGTCGGCCACAAATTGGTTTTGACCCTGAAAAACATGGTTCTTGACTGGTTCTTGAAAAGAAATTTGGCTATCAATTTGTATTTTGTAATCGTCCTGCTGCTGATTTTGGGCTCTTTTGACTAATGAATTTGCCGACCACTGTACTAGACCAACATTTCAATAGTTATGGCTGCACTAGACCAACATTTCAATAGTTAACACAAGCAGGAATCACCAATACAAGATTCATCAAAACAATATCCACCATGCAACAATACTCATCTCAGCTATGTACACCACAAATGCAACATTTACACAGACAGAGAGTCACTGCAGCTATAGAGAGTCACTGACACTGCAGCTATAGAGAATCACTGCAGCTATAGTGTTATCTAAAGATAGACTTGATCTGCAGCAATGACAAAACTTTCTTCTTATATCATTAGCAAAATCATGTCCAGCCATTCTACAGAACCACAACAACCCACATTCTATAGAACCACAGCAACCTACATTCTATAGAACCACAACAACCCACATCTTAGAGAACAACAACCCACATTCTATAGAACCACAACAACCCACATTATATAGAACCACAACAACCCACATTCTATAGAACCACAACAATCCACATTCTATAGAACCACAACAATCCACATTCTATAGAACCACAATAACCCACATTCTATAGAACCACAACAACCCACATTCTATAGAACCACAACAACCCACATTATATAGAACCACAACAACCGACATTCTATAGAACCACAACAACCCACATTATATAGAACCACAACAACCCACATTCTATAGAACCACAACAACCCACATTCTATAGAACCACAACAACCCATATTCTATAGAACCACAACAACCCACATTCTATAGAACCACAACAACCCACATCTTAGAGAACAACAACCCACATTATATAGAACCACAACAACCCACATCTTAGAGAACAACAACCCACATTCTATAGAACCTCAACAACCCACATCTTAGAGAACAACAACCCACATTCTATAGAACCACAACAATCACATTCTATAGAACCACAACAACCCACATCTTAGAGAACAACAACCCACATTATATAGAACCACAACAACCCACATCTTAGAGAACAACAACCCACATTCTATAGAACCACAACAACCCACATCTTAGAGAACAACAACCCACATTCTATAGAACCACAACAATCACATTCTATAGAACCTCAACAACCCACATCTTAGAGAACAACAACCCACATTCTATAGAACCACAACAACCCACATTATATAGAACCACAACAACCCACATTCTATAGAACCACAACAATCCACATTCTATAGAACCACAATAACCCACATTCTATAGAACCACAACAACCCACATTCTATAGAACCACAACAACCCACATTATATAGAACCACAACAACCCACATTCTATAGAACCACAACAACCCACATTATATAGAACCACAACAATCCACATTATATAGAACCACAACAATCCACATTCTATAGAACCACAATAACCCACATTCTATAGAACCACAACAACCCACATTCTATAGAACCACAACAACCCACATTCTATAGAACCACAACAACCCACATTCTATAGAACCACAACAACCCACATTCTATAGAACCACAACAACCCACATTCTATAGAACCACAACAACCCACATTCTATAGAACCACAACAACCCACATCTTAGAGAACAACAACCCACATTATATAGAACCACAACAACCCACATCTTAGAGAACAACAACCCACATTCTATAGAACCACAACAACCCACATCTTAGAGAACAACAACCCACATTCTATAGAACCACAACAATCACATTCTATAGAACCTCAACAACCCACATCTTAGAGAACAACAACCCACATTCTATAGAACCACAACAACCCACATTATATAGAACCACAACAACCCACATTCTATAGAACCACAACAATCCACATTCTATAGAACCACAATAACCCACATTCTATAGAACCACAACAACCCACATTCTATAGAACCACAACAACCCACATTATATAGAACCACAACAATCCACATTATATAGAACCACAACAACCCACATTCTATAGAACCACAACAACCCACATTCTATAGAACCACAACAACCCACATTCTATAGAACCACAACAACCCACATTCTATAGAACCACAACAACCCACATTATATAGAACCACAACAACCCACATTCTATAGAACCACAACAACCCACATTCTATAGAACCACAACAACCCACATTCTATAGAACCACAACAACCCACATTCTATAGAACCACAACAACCCACATTCTATAGAACCACAACAACCCACATCTTAGAGAACAACAACCCACATTCTATAGAACCACAACAACCCACATCTTAGAGAACAACAACCCACATTCTATAGAACCACAACAATCACATTCTATAGAACCTCAACAACCCACATCTTAGAGAACAACAACCCACATTCTATAGAACCACAACAACCCACATTATATAGAACCACAACAACCCACATTCTATAGAACCACAACAACCCACATTCTATAGAACCACAATAACCCACATTCTATAGAACCACAACAACCCACATTCTATAGAACCACAACAACCCACATTATATAGAACCACAACAATCCACATTATATAGAACCACAACAACCCACATTCTATAGAACCACAACAACCCACATTCTATAGAACCACAACAACCCACATTATATAGAACCACAACAATCCACATTATATAGAACCACAACAACCCACATTATATAGAACCACAACAACCCACATTCTATAGAACCACAACAATCCACATTCTATAGAACCACAATAACCCACATTCTATAGAACCACAACAACCCACATTCTATAGAACCACAACAACCCACATTCTATAGAACCACAACAACCCACATTCTATAGAACCACAACAACCCACATTCTATAGAACCACAACAATCACATTCTATAGAACCACAACAACCCACATCTTAGAGAACAACAACACACATTCTATAGAACCACAACAACCCACACACATTCTATAGAACCACAACAACCCACACACATTCTATAGAACCACAACAACCCACACACATTCTATAGAACCTCAAAAACCGACATTTTCTCAAAACCAAAACAATTCATTTTTAGAAGTCATAAACAATTTCCCATCTATTAAATAATCGCTGATACGAATACTAACCTCTCTTGACATTTGTTGTGTCTGCTGCTTTTCGCCACATGAAAATAAAGGGAAGAAAATGTTAGCTTGATAAAACTTTCAAATGAAAGTACCGAGTACCGCGGTTAATCATTGCTTGCATGAATCTAATGACATATCACCACTGTTATAATTATTTAGGGTAAAGATATTTGGGGTGTTAGCAGTAATAAAGCCATCGGCTGTATATTTTCACATTTTTGTACACACACTCAATGAGGGGTGGCCTTTGTTGAGAGGGGGTTCGGGGAAGTAGAGGTGGAAATGCAGGAATTTGCCTTACTAAATACTGCATGTTGGCAACTTTACTTTTTTTAAATATTAATATGTTTTATAATTCTTACATACAAAATTTAGGTTGTCAAAATTTTAAGATCATCTTTTGGCGAAGCTTGAATTCTGAGGACAGCTACTTAAAGATTTTACATGATTTTCTTTTCTTTTTAAAATAACTAAATCTTTTTTTTTTTTTATGCGGAGGGGAAATAAATATTAAATACATTCTTTTACAATCAGTTATTTCCCTTAGATCCTTTATTTTTTTTAAAAAATTAACTCGCACGGAGAATTCCTTCGGATATTCCCCGTCACTCCTATTAATAATAATAATAATTATAACAATAATAGTAATAATAATAATAGTATATTTCTTAAACTTTGTAAGCTTCTCTAGTAATTTATCAATTATGTTGGAATCTAATCTAGCAGTCGCTCATCAATGACAGCCCCCACATTCACTTACACACAAGAACTATTGACAATAGGGATGGGGCAATGACGCCATAATAAACATAAGAGTTTACAGACCCACGTGATCCACGTGACTATATAGATTTTCCCCATGGCTGCACCTATTGGTAGTGGTAGTTTAGTTTAGTAAAACTGAAGAATTAACATTTCAAACATATAGTACATTCAATTATCTTTCATTTGATACCTCATTTGGTCTTACAAACCCAACAATAATATATTAAATCGTTTTTTAAACCCAACCTCTCAATTTTGGGCCCTGTGTACCTCTAGCCACTTCGTTTCCCCATTCACCCCCACGACAGTCCCTAGGAATAGGAATCCTACAAATATCTGATGCTCCCATGCCCTGCCCCCCCTTCCTCCATGGTAAAGCCATCAGAATCATATTCCCACCCCCATGGTAAAACCATCAGTCATTACACCCCCCAGTCATATATCAGTTCTATGGAGACCTGAGTTACTCACCTACAAGGACTGTGACCTTGAGGCTGCCAATCTCTCGGTCTGAGCTACGACAGATGTAAGTGCCACTGTCGTCCGTGTCAGTGTGTTCAATAAACAGTTCACTGATCAACGCTTGGTCCTGTGACAGTTAGAAAACACTTCATTAGAAAAAAAATTTCATTAGAAAATAAATCATTAGATATATTTGATACATTTCCACCATAGTTTTCGAATATTTGGTCTATGTCATTGACACACTCTTGAACTGAGAGAGAAACTTCTTAGAAAAACACCACCATGAAGACGCCATTAGAAACAACAACTCATATGCAAAACGCAAGTACACGACTTTAATCCAAATTGAAACATTTATATTACCCATAGAAGTTTTGGTGTCAAACAGACACATGTTATTCTTAAGAGAGTAAAAACCAAAAAAAGAAAAATTATTATTAGTGAGAAACCCCATTTTTTCTATTATTATGAAGGTGAAGTGTTTTGTGTTGAGACACGCTTTCCTCGCTTTCCACGTGCATGACCTCTAGCAGACAAAAACTCGAGGCCACGTTTTGGGGTGTGGCTAGCGAAACTTTCCCCTTGTTTACGAAAAGCTTAGTTAGTCAGAACCTTCTAGAAGAATCTGGATAAAACGGGAAAGCAAAACAATGGGTTAGACGGTTCTAGAGACATTAGTAGGAAATGCCTATAAAAAGGCTGAACGATTGAATGGGAGAGAGATCTTTTCTCACGAGACGTGCGGCGTGTGTCATTACGTAGTAGACAGTGCTTTGTTGTGTGTAGATTTTCTTTCAGTGTACAACTTATGCTCATTGTATTTTTTTATTAACACAGTACCTGTACCAGCCAAACTGTAAGTTAATAATTTTAATAATATTCTCTTGCTTTTGTAATTCATTGAAATTGACACATTAAAATACGTATTAAATGTAATTAGCACTGGCTTTGAGTATCGTATTATTTGTTATTGTATTTAAACTTTGGTATCGTCCTTTGTTATGGACTGTTTTTGGAACGAGCTATAGACTTAAATAAGAGATAAAATTCTCCATTAATAACAGTCCGTAATATTATGTAGGATTCAATAACCATAGTCTGTCATACTCGTTGCGTTTAAAACTGGCTAAATTGGTCGCTACACTGTCATGGTCTATGACCACTGGCTAAAATGACCATTTACAACAATGGGCTCGGCTTTTGCTATGCAATCGCATTTGAACTTCTTTTATAACTTTACAATTGTCGTTATCAATACCTTAGCACTCAGTACCCTTGTCACTACTCAGTACTCGCGTTACTACTCAGTACTCGCGTTACTACTCAGTATTCGCGTTACTGCTCAGTACTCGCGTTACTACTCAGTACTCGCGTCACTACTCAGTACTCGCGTTACTACTCAGTACTCGCGTCACTACTCAGTACTCGTATCACTACTCAGTACCCGCGTCACTACTCAGTACTTGCATCACTACTCAGTACAGGCGTAACGTAACATTTACTTCTAGAGACATGCATTCAGTCAGCACTTATTAGGGTCAAGTGAAAGCACTCAGTACCCGCACTTATTAGGGTCAAGTGAAAGCACTCAGTACCCGCGCTACGTAACACTTACTTCTAGAGACATGAATTTGGTCAGCACGATGCTGGGGTCACGCGAACCTCTCGTGTCCAGCTTGGTGCCATCTTTGAACCAGTCGATGTCCTCAGGTATCTTAGGCCCACCCGTGGCATTGCACTTGAGCCTGATGGGTTCGTTGCGGTCCACAAACTCCTTGCCAGTGAGCACCACAGCTGTATAAATGGAGACAATTAAGTGGCAGATCTCTGAGTGGACGTCTGGCACACAACAGCACGACTTAGAGGCGATATTTGTTGATGCTACAGTGTGTGTTGCTATCGACACATTCTATGGGGGTCAATTTAATTATGTTCAGTTTATGTGATGGCAGCAGGACAATAATTGAAATAATACGTAGAGGAGAAGTATAATTGTATACATTATAAACAATGAAAAAAAAAGACAGATGTTAGGGCAAAAAAAAAAAAACAACAACAAAAAACAAACAACAAAAACAAAAACTAAAAATAAGAAACAAACATACAAACTAAATAAGTTGCATGAAAAGCAACATGGAAAAACACAAAAAATTGCGAAAAAACATCCAAACTATAATAACTTTCTTTTTAAAAAAAATATTATAAAATGTTCTTAGCTAAAATGGTCTTAGTAAATTGGTCTTAGTTAAAATGGTCTTAATTAAAATGGTCTTAGTTAAAACGGTCTTAGTTAAAATGGTCTTAGTTACAATGGTCTTAGTTAAAATGGTTTTAGTTAAAATGGTCTTAGTTAAAATGGTCTTAGTTACAATGGTCTTAGTTACAATGGTCTTAGTTAAAATGGTCTTAGTTAAAATGGTCTTTGTTAAAATGGTCTTAGTTAAAATGGTCTTAGTTAAAATGGTCTTAGTTACAATGGTCTTAGTTAAAATGGTCTTAGTTAAAATGTTCTTAGTTAAAATGATCTTAGTTAAATTGGTCTTAGTTAAATTGGTCTTAGTTAAAATGGTCTTAGTTAAAATGGTCTTTGTTAAAATGGTCTTAGTTAAAATGGTCTTAGTTAAAATGGACCTAGTTAAAATGGTTTAAAATTTCGGAGTGTTTTCCGTGCTGAATGAAAAATATTTTAACAGATTTAAGGAGATCCAACAGTTAAATAATGTATAACTACCGTTTGTTAAAATTTCAATGCTGGCACCGTTTATAACGTCATGGCATTTACTAAGAGTCATTTTGACGGTACACATTGTTTCCATTCTATATTAGAGCAAGAACAACCAAATATTTGACCACTGACTTAAAGCGCTAAATCCTACCCACTGAAAGCAAATACGGGCTCCACGTTTTACAAAGGGCTTTGAGCGTTATAAAGCACGTACTTGGCTTACCTGGTTTGTTCACTGGACGAGCTGGAAGAGAGGGGGAAAAAAATATATATATAGCAATTGAAAGTCAATGAAGTAGCAAACAAATTAAAATAGCAATGCAATTGTCGGATACACGCCTTCAGATGATCAATTCATACCGTGCCCATCACGGGGAATATTAAACTAAATCCATAACATAAAGTCATGGCTAACTCTAAAAGACACAAGGCTAATTTTCACGTCTAAGGGTCGGTTCACACGATCAAATTTTCCTTCAAGCATTTGATGCAATTCATGTATGAAGCCTTGTCACGACTTTCAAATTATTATTTGATCGAATTCCCCCAAAAGGAAACCACGTACAAAATAGTGCGTTCATACAACAATTTGACGCGAAATTTGATCGTGTGAACCGACCCTTAGTCTAAGCTTACGTTTCTTACATTTTCAAAGAGTAAATTCATTGGATGCTATTATTAGAAATTAAAAAATATTTAACTTAATCCAGCGGTTCTCAAACCGTGTGTCGCGACCCCTTGGGGGGGGGGGAGGGAGGAAGGACCCTTTCCAGGGGGTCACCTAAGACCATCGGAAAAAACATATATTCTACAGTTATGATGTAGCAACGAAAATAATTTTGTGGATGGGGGTCGCCACAATGTGAGAGAATTTATTAATTTAAAGGGTCGCGGCATTAGGAAGGTTGAGAACCACTGACATAATCGTTGTTATCTGTTCTAGTAGGCCTACTTGTTCATTATTTAAAAGGGGAGGAACGAAACACATTCGTTTCATGCACACTGAGCTCGTACCCGCAACGTACGATTTAAATTTCGATTTATTTTAGGAGAGAAATATTTCAAGATTTGCATAGCATCAATATTTTGTTCAAACAAATGGGATAATGAGGTCTGAGCCAAAAGTGATATAGCAATGCAGTTGATTTTATAGCAAATGTTCTATTTTTTTTAGCAATCGGCAGGCGTCTCCCAATGATATATTACTTTGTCAATATCACATTTTGTTTTTCCCTGAACACATTTTGCTCATTTCCCAATCTTTGCTGAAATGCCTGGCGGACATATCTTTTTTTTATAAGGAAATGAAAAAAAAACTCTCGGCGCTAAGATTAGCTTTAGATAATAACAACAGAAGAGCGATCTGGGGAAGATGGAGTATAAGACTTCCGGTTGCCCGGAAAAGCGAGGCCACTCTTGGAGTGAAGATCAAGAGACAGAAGTAAAATGTGCTCGACTATTTAAAAAAATAAAGTTCTATTTATAAACCCGAAGAGCCAACACGAACAAACTTCTAGAAACAAGATGGCTGCTGGCTTTATAAACAACAACTAGTCGGGGAACCGATGGAATATCTGCCAAGCTGAAGGCAGACGAGAACCTTAACACAATAGCCTTCTAGCAAGGCATTGTGGGCATTCTACACTGTCAGTGTCTGCATATTTTGGCGCGAACTCGTGGCAGCCATAAAACAAGACACACCTGAGGACAAATGGGAAGCCATGGGAGTAATGCGGACGGTTACAATAGACAACTATTACGTCAGACAAATGGATAGACATGAGAGTAAGGGCGACGGTTAAAATGACAACCGTTACATTAGACGAATGGGTAGACATGGGAGTAACATTACCGGATACAACAGACACAAAGTGTTCAAGCGTGTCGTCTGTAGCTCAAACAACAGCAACACCAAGACAAACAAACGAACACACGTCTGTACACGTCGGATAGAAGCGACTCATTAACCTTCGATGGTGGCTCCTTTATGAGAAGGAAAACTCCAACAAACCTCCACTATCTTACGGTTACAAACCTCCAATATCTTACGGTTACAAACTTCCACTGTCTTACGGTTACAAACTTCCACTATCTTACGGTTACAAACCTCCAATATCTTACAGTTACAAACCTCCACTGTCTTACGGTTACAAACCTCCACTGTCTTACGGTTACAAACCTCCACTGTCTTACCGTTACAAACCTCCACTGTCTTACGGTTACAAACTTCCACTATCTTACGGTTACAAACTTCCATTGTCTTACGGTTACAAACTTCCACTATCTTACGGTTACAACCTTCCACTGTCTTACGGTTACAAACTTCCACTGTCTTACGGTTACAAACTTCCACTGCCTTACGGTTACAAACTTCCACTGTCTTACGGTTACAAACCTCCACTGTCTTAGGGTGATCATACACTAGGTCCGGATTTCACCGGATTTTAAGACTGACGACGAGACCGGTTGCTCGGTAGAACTGTACATCGGACATTGTAGAAATTGAGAATACATTGCAGCCGATCGCATCCGAATTTTTATTGTTTATCATAACAACGACCTTGACCCTGCTGTCTTTCCGCTGGCGAGTATTAAACTAAACATAGATTTTAAATGAGCTTGTTGTATTAAAAAAACTGGAATATATGAACATATGTTTTATTTGATGAAGAATCCATTATTAAAATTACTATTTTCAGAATGAACCATTAAACTTTTGACTGCCTAACATACAGTGGTATGCTTTGTTGGTGCAAAGTATAAATTATATTATTAATTGTTGACAGTGGGGCATAGTGCAGCAGAGTGACAGTGGTATTTTCGTCGAATCAAATCTATACAACCACCTAGGAACGGGGTCTTTCCCCTTTCCTTAACCAATATAGATACCTGGGATCAATAAATACACATCTTCCATATGTTTTTCTGGATGACCAAGGTTATCCTCTGAAGAAACATCTGATGCGACCATACACAACCAGTGGTGATACTGTATCACGAGAAATTGAAGTTTACAAATACAGACATAGTCGGGCCAGAAGAACAGTTGAGTGTGCATTGGGCTTACATGTTGCACAATGGAGATTCTTAAAACAGAATTCAAGTTGATCCTAAAAATGTTGACAAACTAGTCATTTCTGAAGATCAGTTGGACATGTTATTAGCTTCAAATACAACAGCTGGTAACGCTACAAGATCACCAACGGGAAGATCACAACGAATATAATTGAGAAGGGAATGATGCATATAATATCCGTGATTGCTTTAAACATTATTTTAACATTTAAGTTTAAGGAGCAATTGACATCCAGTACTGGTACAATAAAATAGACTATTACGTCCCATGAAAATGTAAAATATATTTTATGAATTGATCCACGTTGATCTTTTTCCATAATAATTTAGTGATAGCATTACCGTGTGCTACAGAATCAATGGCTTTATCCATGCTAATTTAATATTTGTTTATAAACACCTTAATTTAGTTTCCTTTTAAAATTTAGATTAAATATAATTTAGAAATTTGGTAAAAGCATAAATATTCTACATGGAACTATATTTAATAACTGTATATATTATGTTAAAATTATATTTGATTCATTATTGTGTAACAAAAATATATCCTAAATTCAAGTGATTGACATTTCATTGAACTTTGAACTTATTTTCCAATGTTACTGTTTTGCAGGTCTAACAGTAACAGGATATGCAAACTTCAAAATAAATGCATACTTGTTATATCTAATTTTCATTTCTTAATTGCTATTTCTAATTATAATTAGCTATTATATGATCTAGTTTGTTCAAAACAATTTGGTTTTATTTACCTAATCTTCTTGCAATAAAAAATAAACATTGACCCAGACACGCAGCGCCGCCATTCGCACCCGGGTACCATTAGGCTCAATGCTATTCAGATGTCATTTGTTGTAGTGTATTTTAGTTAAAATGAAGAATTAAGTTTACAAACGTATAGTACATTTAATTATCTTTCATTTCATACCTCATTTGGTCTTACAAACCCAACAATAATATTTTTAATAGTTTTTTAATCCCAAACTCTCACTTCTGGTACCCGGGTACCAATAGGTGCAGCCTTTATCCATATCGATTGAACTAACTTAACCATAGAAATAAAATAAAATCATATGCCCACTCCCGCCACTCACTTGTATTGAGCTCTTCTGCTATTGTGTGCTAAAGTTTACTACCAATATCCTTATTGTGGTAATTTTTCGTTGTTATGTCCCATAGTGGCGTGCGGTCATGAACTGGGGATATTAGCTTGTCTATTTCTACCATTTTATTTTATTCAGTTCTATAATTTGTATTTATCTTAAATTACTTTTATTGGATCCGAATGAATCCTACACATGGTTGATGCAAAGAAGACCTGCAATGACGTCATTTGCTTGGTTTTTTTTAAATTTAGCTTCGGATCATTCCGTCGAACATCGCTCTAATTATATGGTTGCTATGTCCCATAGTGGAGAGCGATCATCCACTAGAGATTTTAGTTTATCAATTTCTACCATTTTAATTGATAAAATGCTACAATTTGTATATATTTAAATTACTTATGATGGATCCAAAGGAATAATACACAAATGAAAGGCTATTCTAGATTTTAAGGTGACATTTTTGTACAAACAATCTGTAAAAAATTGCATGCCGCCATTTTAATTGTTTTTAAAATTAGCTTCGGACAGCTCTGACGAAAAAAACAAATTCGACCGGCGCGCGTTACCGACTTTCACCGATGACACCTGAGCAAATGTAGCTGTGTTCACTTTGTTATTGCATTTGTTTTTTATACCGATCCAGTCTTGTCGTCAGTCTTGGAATCCGGTGAAATCCGGACCTAGTGTATGATCACCCTTACTGTTACAAACTTTCACTGTTTTACGGTTACAAACTTCCACTGTCTTACGGTTACAAACTTCCACTGTCTTACGGTTACAAACCTCCACTGTCTTACGGTTACAAACTTCCACTGTCTTACGGTTACAAATCTCTAGAATGTTACGGCTACAAACCCATATTTCAAGGCTGTTGGAGTAAACCCCACAAGAAAATTGGAGATGGGATTTAGTAGCTTGTATAATGACAGATGGGGTTCAGAAAGCGATATGACAGATGGGGTTTAGTAGACGATATGACATATCAAGTTCAGTAGGTGATATGATTGATAGGGTTCAGTAGGTTGTATGACAGTTGGGGCTCAGAAAGCGGTAAGACAGATAGGGTTCAGTGGAAGGTATGACAGATGGAGTTCAGTAGAAGGTATGACAGATGGAGTTCAGTTGCAGATATGACAGATGGGGTTCAGTAGACGGTATGACATATGGGGTTCAGTAGAAGGTATGACAGATGGTGTTCAGTAGAAGGTATGGCAGATGAGGTTCAGTAGAAGGTCTGACAGATGGGGTTCAGTGGAAGGTAAGACAGATGGGGTTCAGTAGAAGGTATGACAGACGTGGTTCAGTAGAAGGTATGACAAATGGGGTTCAGTAGAAGGTATGACAGATGGGGTTCAGTAGAAGGTATGTTCTACAACGTCCGTAAAGCCAAGCTGTATTGACTGTTTGACGTTCCTTTGTGTTCACCAGCTGCATGAAACCGGGTGGGGGGGGGGGTCGGAGAGTGGGTTGCTTGCCGACTGGGAAACAGTTGTATCTCCATATCCCATTTCGCCCAGGCAACCGTATTGTAGCCAGAGACATTTCAAGCAAAATAACGCCATCGTCTTTTGAAGTCAGACCTAAACCCCCAACCCCCTTTTTAACCCCTGACTCACCATAAAATACAAGTATAAAGAAGAATTGCCTTCCCAGACACTGTCATGTATGCTATTGAGAGACCCTGCCATGTAATCAGTGGCGTAGCGAGCTTAACTCGCGCCCGGGGCACAATACCTTTTTAGCGCCCCAATACCTTTTTAGCGCCCCCCCCCTATTCGAAAACCATACAATATTATAGTAAAATATACCATTTGGCGCCCCTTTGTGAGTAGCGCCCGGGGCATGATGCCCCCATTGCCAACCCCTCACTACGCCATTGCATGTAATGAGACGCACACAAACGTCAATAAAATGCAAAACATTTTTAGTTGCGCAACCCTACTGAATAATTTTTAACTATGACTACCCCCACCTCAGCAAGTGATACAGCAAGAGAATAAACGGAAGTGATCCCAAAACAATGGCCGCAAGCCAAGGGTCGCAAGAAGCCAAAGGTCGTGCATCACTGCATGACATATGCATGATATGGGATCCGCTCCGATTTGTTTGATGTGGCACGCTGTCAGTCATTTTCGCATCAGGAAGACAATTAGTGCTGCAGTCAACACACATCAAGTGCGCGCGGTCATGTGACGAGCTGATCTATGTCAGTTGTCTGCACATGCAGGCACGTAAACATGTCGCTGCTGGCTCGGTACACGTCTACGTAAAATGAAGAATCGAACCATTCTATTAGTTACAGAGGACTTAATGGGATAAAAATACTCTACAACACATGCATACATAGTAGGATCATAGACAAGGCTTGTTGAGGAGGCTGGGTGGGGAATTCCCCCCCCCCCCCCTTTTCGCCTTTACAGTTGCTGCTCTTTATGCTCATGAAAGAAATACATTGCTGACTTCCCATTCAAGATATCCGAACCATTATTTCGTCTGCACCATTGGCGCCAAAACTAACACCAAGAGTTATACAAGTTTAAATAAAAACATTAAAAATATTTCGATTCCAATAGTTCAGTTTGAACATATAAAGGTTGCACCACACAGACAGGTTGAACCACACAGGCAAAGGTTGAAAATTGATATAATGTGTTGTTATCGGCAGAGGCGTAACAACAGCTTGGCATTGGGGCAGTTGCCAAGGGCGCCGGCTTGCGCCTGTTCAAAAGTTAGCAGCTAAATCTCTAAGTTTTAAATTTTTATTATTTAAAAAATAAATTAGCCAAGGGCGCCAAAAACCCAGTTACGCCTCTGGTCATCGGCAACGAGTGTATGTGCCAAGCTTCAGCTCGATAGGATGACGGGAAGTGGGTCTATTGGCCGTCCGAAGAATTTGCAAGAAATAAACGCATGAACAAAGGCGGTGAATATAATTATTTGGGGGTTAGGGCCAATGTTCCCTCTAAGGTTTGCTGGTTCGTATGCAAAATCATACAGTTGCGTGCAAATTTTTACAGCGTCAATTTTTTGTGTGCAAAATTTTATAGCCCACAAACACACACACACACGAAAATTACATAAAGGAACTAAAGTGCAAAAACTTTTATATAAATACATAGAGGAACTATCATTAAATAATTATGATCGCAAATGTCACAATAGTTCAATCAAAGCTGTCACAATAGTTCAATCAAAGCTGTCACAATAGTTCAATCAAAGCTGTCACAATAGTTCAATCAAAGCTGTCACAATAGTTCAATCAAAGCTGTCACAATAGTTCAATCAAAGCTGTCACAATAGTTCAATCAAAGCTGTCACAATAGTTAAATCTAAGTTATATTTATCTCTATTATTTATCCCGTCGTTGGGTGAAGCAACTAAATTCCAACACACCCAATACCAATGGCCGTTAGTCATTTGATTGACTCATTTCTGGAGGTACTCTGGCGTCTGTCTTTCAACGATATCCATCTTTTATACACATCGTCAAGGTTGATCTGATGTCCATCATTCTGACACGATTTAATCCTCATAAGCGTGTCTAAATGTAACTGTTCCAGCTTATTTATAGATTTTATCTTTATATTATTCATTAGTCTGAATCCACGTTCACAATGGGCGGTTGATGCAAGAAGTGTAGCACAAGTATCCAACAGAATGGCAACGTCACCGAATTGCTCCTCATTTATTACAAATCGAACTTTCAAAAACTGGTATGTCTCGATGGTCGTAAGATTTTTTCTTTCTAGCAGCTTGCCTAATTCAGTCAGTTCACCAATAACTTCATCCAAGACGATCAGTGCAGTTCGAAACTGCGGATCCCTTAGTTTCTGCAAACAGTACTTGTGAACTGAATCATTACACAGGCCCAGCTGCTCCTCAGAGTACTCAGCCAGCACTTGTATACCTCAGCAATGCTCTCAAAGCAAAGTACCGCCATCTGATTTCATTCAATGTTCTAAAGGCTACAGAATCACACTCCAACACCTTAGCTAATTCGGTAAACTGTCGACCTACTGAACAATGTGTACACTGTCGTAAGGAATGTTTCAATGTCGGCCATCATATTTATATGTTTTCAAGCATCATCTATGCCTAAATCTTCACGATGAGCCAAGCAATGTTGTACCATGCAGTAGTTGTGGAATACGTCGACGAAAAATTGCTGCAACACAGATTTTCTGCCACAAGACGACAGAGACGAAATTCCAACAGACACTGTCGTGTAAACATTACCGGGATATGACCGAAACTTTGCGTATAAGATCAACATTTTTGTCAGTGATATCTCATGAATGGCGGTGCTTCAGGACGAGGCTAGCTTGATCCGGCATCTATCGGTAAGTATGTAAATCAATAGTTCTATGTAAAAAGTAGAAGACAAAAATATAGATCTGAATCAAATTAAAAACATGGATATATATGTTATAAAAACTGTATAATTCCGGCTGCAGAGTTCAGCGTACATGTTCGAATTTATTTTTATAAAAATTTGCTGCGCGGATACTCAAAACTGCTGCGCGGCATCTGTGAGACAGCTGCGCGGCCGCGCACCTTAATGGGAACTTTGGTTGGGGCTGAACATTTGACAAGTAACACACTTTATAAGAATCCCAATTAGTGCTGTTATCGGGAATTTTATTTCGTGAAATCAGTGGCATCTGGTAGCGTTAAAACTGATTTTTGGGGGGTGGGGTGGGGCTGAAAGATTGAAAAAATTTGTTGTCATTGGCAACGAGTCTTTGTGTTAAGTTTCAGTTATAAATAAAATATGTATTGATCAAAATATTATAATTAAATAATGTATCCTTTCTAACTGTAAACACTTCGCTGTCTGTCTATCCCAGTGGTTCTCAACATTCCTGATGTCGCGACCCTTTAATACAGTTCCTCATGTTGTGGTGACCCCCAAACACAAAATTATGTTCGTTGATGCGTCAGAACTGTAGAGTATATATGTTTTCCAATGGTCCTAGGCGACCCCTGTGAAAGGGTCATTCGACCCCAAACCGATGGCGACCCACAGGTTGAGAACCGCTGGTCTATCCCTAAGTCTATCTTTGATTAAAGTTAGTAACGCTGCGTCTATCACATCAAAATGACCGCCCACGAATCTCTAACGCTACTGCCGTGTCTCGTAAAACGTCTCCCTTATATTTACCGTTCATGTGACTCTAAAGACTAATAGATAACCGTCTCACAGTAATTGAATATTGTATCATTACAGACAACATTCTCCCGACCAGATACTCTACTCCCGGTCGCCTATTCAATATCCCTACCCCCCTATTAGCATCTATCACGTTGAGTTTTTTTTTTATATTGCTGATAATTAATCTAACGCTACCCATGGTCTTCGTGAACATTGACCTTTCACCCGCAAACCACACAACTCGTTAACCGAAAATGTTTGTGATACGCGTTACCACACTGTCATCATGTAGTCTCCCTCTTCCCCAAGCTATGTCTCCCACACTGTCATCATGTAGTCTCCCACTTCCCCAAGCTATGTCTCCCACACTGTCATCATGTAGTCTCCCTCTTCCCCAAGCTATGACTCCCACACTGTCATAATGTAGTCTCCCACTTCCCCAAGCTATGTCTCCCACACTGTCATCATGTAGTCTCCCACTTCCCCAAGCTATGTCTCCCACACTGTCATCATGTAGTCTCCCTCTTCCCCAAGCTATGTCTCCCACACTGTTCACCTGGAGTCTCCCTCTTCCCCAAGCTATGTCTCCCACACTGTCATCATGTAGTCTCCCACTTCCCCAAGCTATGTCTCCCACACTGTCATCATGTAGTCTCCCACTTCCCCAAGCTATGTCTCCCACACTGTCATCATGTAGTCTCCCACTTCCCCAAGCTATGTCTCCCACACTGTCATCATGGCGTCCCCCTCTTTCCCAAGCTATGTCTCCCACACTGTCATCATGTAGTCTCCCACTTCCCCAAGCTATGTCTCCCACACTGTCATCATGTAGTCTCCCTCTTCCCCAAGCTATGTCTCCCACACTGTTCACCTGGAGTCTCCCTCTTCCCCAAGCTATGTCTCCCACACTGTCATCATGTAGTCTCCCACTTCCCCAAGCTATGTCTCCCACACTGTCATCATGTAGTCTCCCACTTCCCCAAGCTATGTCTCCCACACTGTCATCATGTAGTCTCCCACACTGTCATCATGTAGTCTCCCTCTTCCCCAAGCTATGTCTCCCACACTGTCATCATGTAGTCTCCCTCTTCCCCAAGCTATGTCTCCCACACTGTCTTCATGGAGTCTCCCTCTTCCCCAAGCTATGTCTCCCACACTGTCATCATGGAGTCTCCCACTTCCCCAAGCTATGTCTCCCACACTGTCATCATGGAGTCTCCCTCTTCCCCAAGCTATGACTCCCACACTGTCATAATGTAGTCTCCCACTTCCCCAAGCTATGTCTCCCACACTGTCATCATGGAGTCTCCCACTTCCCCAAGCTATGTCTCCCACACTGTCATCATGTAGTCTCCCACTTCCCCAAGCTATGTCTCCCACACTGTCATCATGGAGTGTCTCTCTTCCCCAAGCTATGTCTCCCACACTGTTCACCTGGAGTCTCTCTCTTCCCCAAGTTATCATGTCTCCCACACTGTCCACCTGGAGTCTCTCTCTTCCCCAAGTTATCATGTCTCCCACAATATCATCATGGAGTCTCTCTCTTCCCCAAGCTGTGTCTCCCACACTGTCCACCTGGGATCTCTCTCTTCCCCAAGCTATCATGTCTTCCCTGTACTACCATAAACACTGCCGATGTCAGGCTAACTATTCCCTCATCTATTGTAGTTTTGTCCGGTACCTACGCCCATCGTTTCCCTTCTCCGCCCTGGTCATTTGTAACAGATATGATGACGGAAAGTTGGTCACTGAGCCTGCCGAAGATTTTGCCACAAACGCGCGAGCACTTGAACCAAAGCGAAGTTTATAAAAAAGGGATTGAATAAAAACGTTGCTCGATTCTACATGTCGTAACATATTACGTATGTGTCAGTCTGTTTTACCAGCTACACCTATGTGAAGTCAAAGCTAAAACTCCGATGTCAAAACAAGCTCCAGGCGGAGGCTTCTAACAGATCGTGGAGTGTTCTATATTTGGAATGTACTCCAGGCCCACATTCGACCTGATCTACCCCCTGAGCAGTAATTCCACTGACCGTACAAAATAATGTGTCCATAAACAAGTGATGAGACCCAAGCCCCTGGCTACCACGACGTTGAAGAGGCAACACGCAACCACCGATAACGTCCCTGGGACTTCACTTTTATTCACTGGACCGGGTTTTGTTGCCACTCCTTGGGAGGATATCAGTTGTAAAAGAAATAAAATAAAATATTAATCTACTGTCACGGCTGCGGAGTTGAATGTTGTGCCCAGGTTTGGGCTCGAAGTTCTCAGATATAAAAAAATAGCAGCATTATCCATAATAGGATTTTGGGGCTGGTTGTTTTCGCCACCATTTTCATTGCCTATCTAGAAATTCTTGATATAGTTTTTTTTTTTTGCACAAAGCCGTTATGCCAAAAGCTATCAAGAATTTTAGGGTTCTAGGGCAGCGGTTCTCAACCTGTGGGTCGCGACCCCTTTGGGGATCGAACGACCCTTACAAAGGGGTCACCTAAGGCCTTTGGAAACACATATTTTTATGAGGTAGCAACGAAAATAATTGTATGACTGGGGGTCACCAAAATATGATGAACGGTTTTAAAGGGTCACGGCATTAGGAAAGAAGAGAACCAATGTTCTAGGAAGACGATTCGTAATCAGACGGTTTGTGACAATGATGTATTAAAAATATCGTGTAGTACAGTGTTTCTTTCAGGCATACCTCCGGGGGGGGGGTACTGCCCCCCGGAGCAAGTCAAGTGCCCCCCCGGGGGAAAATGTGTAAGAAAAAATTATTAAAAAAAAAAAAACTACTCTAAATTTAATTTTTATAAAATTTTTAAAAGTTATTGAAATGTGTGCCTTTAATCGATTACAATTATTGGAACAAATAAAATATCGCTTTGTTCGATATATATTGATGATCCATAGCGTTCAGGTTAATCTTGTTACAGGCTCGCAGATATCGATTATAAATATGGTATTGTTTTGAAAATTGGCCGCTCCTGATCATAAGCTAAATCTTACTTTTTCTGATTCGCAGATATCGGTATCTTTTATTTAATTACATTTTGCAGCTGCAAAAGTTGAAAGACTTTTTAATAACCCTGTATTAAACTACCTTTTCATCGATATAAATGTCTGTAAATTAAATATACCGGTAGTTCTTGCTAAGAAATAAACATGTGCAATCTGTTTTCAAATTATATTGAAAAATAGTATCATGCTTTAAAAAATCATTTTAGCAAACATTTTAATCCATAGATGTATGCTGACATAGATAAAATGAAAATTTAAAAATAATAATAATAATAATTTTAAAACAAAAAATTAGGAATTTAGCGGTTACATACAAATAGTGGACATTTCATCATAATTATTAAATCGAGTGTTTCTAATTTTTTAACACAGTTTCGGGAACAGAGTAAAATGATTTTAAAAAATAGTCTTTATTTATTAAATCCCCAATGACTTTTCTCTGTTAATATAATAATAATAAACAATCTTCCCCAGCTGTTTGAACTATTAAAAAAAAATTATTTTAAGATGATAATCCAGTAGAAAGAATATAATATATATTTAAACAACGAATAAAAAAAAATCGAGTATTTCGATTATCTTGTAAATGCCATTTTTGGTAGAAGTTAAAAAAAAAAATGGAATTGGTAAAAAAATTGTTTTCAAGTATAACATCGAAGAGGCAAGTTGTAATGATCTGAAGCAAATTATAGTATTCTAAATTTCTTAATTAACATTTCAATCAACTGAATATTGAGATTGAGAATTGAAACATTAATTTTATATGGAAAAAAATCAAACATTAATAAATATATGAGTCTTTTGTAAACAATTCTTGACTTCTGAAAAATTATGTCGGTTACATATGATTTATAAATAAATACCAATTTTGAAAACCCATAAAGATATAGTCTTTAGCCCTTTGTACAGAAAAGCTGTTTTTCTTTTTGACTTTGGTGAAACTTGGAAATATTTTGAAATAAATGTATGTTTTTGGTTTTTCTTTTTCGTTCAAAATGTAAAACTATTTTAGCATTTATTTTTTTGTGATGGATACCTTTTTTGGAAGGAATTCTTTTTTCTTAATTTTAAAAATATTTTGTAGTAAATTCATTATTTTTAAGTAGTTGATCCAAAAAATATTTTAAAATAATAACTTTAAAAATACATTACTTTTCAATTTAAAAAAAAATGTTTGCATACAACACTTAGTCAAGCAGAGACGTCGCTTGACTTTTTATGGCACCCGTGCTACTTTTCGGTTTTTTCCTTCCCTACCTAGCAGTAAAAGTTGATAATTTAATGTAATTACAGCCCAACTTGAAGCCCCTAAAATATACGAGGCCCCATACAGCTATGTGGGATGCAGACCTCACACGATGGCTCTTAGGTCAAATTACACCTAAAATCTTAACTAGTATCTCCCCCGTTGCTCTACAGTTAAGTGTTTAATAATGCGAAACTAAATTTAACTACGGTATGTAAAAAAAAAATGCCTTCTTGCATTTTGAATTTATCAAAAAATTTCCGGGGCCTATAAAGTTTTAAGGGGCGAGTCTAAGCTAAGGAGTATCTCTCGATAAAAAACATACCCTAAGGCCTCCCAATTGGACTGAATTTATTTAATATTGTGCTGGTGGAAGAGTTAGTGATGTTTGGTTATTATCGTTATTTCTAGAGCTTCCCACCCAAATATCTGAAATGTTTACATCAGTGGCGCTTCATCCCATTTAGGGCCCTGGCCTGCTCCACCCCATTCTTCAATTGGGATCGATCCATCGCTTTACAACTCCATGTGCGAACCCCAACCTTTGTAAGCCTTTCTCTACATCGTCAATCCATCTCAGTCTTGGTCGACCGGTGAGCCGTCTGCCCCTAGGTTTATGCCTGTAGATCGTTTTTGTTGCTCCAGAATCCGGCATCCTTTCAATTTGTCCTGCCTAGGGCAGTCTGCCTTTTTTTATATTGTTGTGACTATGGATGGGTATTTGTACAATTGATATAGCTCTTAGTTTGTACGGATTCCCAAAACAAAATTGTCTATCATCGGGTCATATATTTAGCAGGTTCTCTGCTTTTCTGGTAGGAACCAAGTAACACTACTGGTCTTGTGATAGCTGTGTATACTGCCTTCTTTGTTCCCTTAGCGAGATTTTTGCTTTGAAGTAGCTTTTGTAAATTGAAATAAGAACGGTTGCATGCTGTTATTCTTTCTTGCACCTCCGATTGTATTTCCTCTTGCTTATTTATAGTCACCCCTAGATATTTGAAAGTAGCTACCCTCTCAAAGGCGTAGATGTTCATATTGATGAAGTCATCAGTGCGTATTTCCTGACATTGTCATAAGTATTGCCTTCTCTTTATTTACATCAAGACCAGTTTTGACCGTCACATTTTCAAGTTCCCTGAAGGTTTTAATTATATCATCAATGCTGTTTCTACCAAGTAGCGCTATATCGTCTGTGTAGGCCAGGTATTGCAGTGACTGGCTTTATAAAGTTCCTTATGGTTGTTCTGTACCACCTCTCTGGTGCTCACACGTATGTTTCTAATGCTTTTTTCTAAAGTGATGTTGAAAATGATACACGGATTTCCTTGTCTGAGGCCCAGATTGATTGGGAACTCCCTCAAGTACTCCCTCTGTACTTTGATTCTTCTTTTATAGTTATCCATCGTCATATGTATGAGTCGGGTAAGTTTGTTAAGGACTCCAAGTTCCAGCACAGCATTGTTCATGTATTTCCTGCCTATGCTATCATAACCTGATTTGTAGTCCAGATATAGTTGGTGTATGTTGATGTATTCTTAGCATTTTTCTACGAGACATCTAACATTAAATATATGAACGTTTGAAATGCCCCTTCACACATTGTCTTAAAGATACATTGAATACAGTGCATGATACCCTCACTAGGTAACTCTTGTTACCAGTGAAATATCCGCATCAACACCAGGTACAGAAACATTGCAAATCCCATCTACATTCATAGGAGCCATAATGATCAATAAATTGATCGTGGGCCCTTAATAGACAGAAAAAGAAGAAGAAATTTAGTTTGTGTCTGCACTGGTCGCCATAATGCCTCCCCCGACGCTTGAAAAATTATTTCCCCCGATCAAATGATGTCTTATCAAAACATTCGAATCATGTATACTCCAAAATGCACCTTTTGATTGTTAAACAATCACACATTTTCTGCTGCCCTACTTCCCGATAAAAATTACTTGCCATGACAGCCAAATTTGGTGCTGATATATACTGCCCAGCGGCGTGCCTAGTGTTAGCGCCACCCTAGGTGGGTTAACTTTAACTTTTTTGCTACGCTACCTTTCTCGATAGAAACTCTGAAGATGTCCGTAAAATCCCGCCGCTCTAACTAAAGAAAAAATGACAACTGGGAAGACCAAATGTTCGCCCCCCCACACTGCTACGTCACTGACGTGAGTCTTTAATGACAGGGGACAAGATTCATTTTTACCCCCCCCCCCCTTTCCCTCCCCCCCCCCCGCTAAACTCTGAAACCTATTATTTTCATCCATTAACACTATGCCCATTAGATGCCCCGCTTATCTGGCGCCCGGGGACATATGTCCCATCTGCCACCCCTTAGCTACGCCACTGGCCACTAAAAAACTGGCACTGCCCCCCCCCCCCCCGAACGTCAAAAGTGCCCCCTCGGGGGAAAATTTCTGAAAGAAACACTAGTGTAGTAAAAGGTAGTGAATGCCGTAACTATGAATTTTCTTTGTAAATAGTAGAGTTTAAATAAATGAGTGTGTGGAGGAGAATTCGGTTCGATTCGGTCATCTCGGATGGAATGTATTGGAGGCGTTGGCAATAAAAGAAATCATTTACACAGACTCTCGATAGTAGGAAAACAATATTTGTGTGTGTGTCCTATTCAGTTTTAATTTTGATCTTGCCAAACATGAAAAGTCGTGAACAATTTGCATCCACGTTTTGGGGGCTTGCTATCAGGGCCGTATTATCCATAAGGCTGACTAGGCTGAAGACTAGGGGCCCACCAAGAGCTATCAGGGCCGTATCATCCGTAAGGCTGATTAGGCTGAAGCGTGGGGGCCCACCAAGATCAGGGGCCCATCCGACCTCTAGCCAGGCTATATACATTTTGCGTATTCGAAAATTCCATATTTTCGAGTCTCAAAGAAGCACGAAGGGGCCCTGCTATGGGTTAACACGGCACTGCTCGATATATCTAGCTAGATAGAACGTTTGCGAAGCAAAATATTGGATACTTGACGACTGTCTCAATGAGATTTTCAAACATTCGCGATAACATTTTATAGCTCAATTTTTATTTGTATTTATTTACTACGGTTTATAACGCTCTGTTTATCAGTAAATTTTTTAACTTATTCAACTGAAATTTTATAAAAATAATAATAAGGTCATTGTATCAAACTTCTCTACAAGATCTCTTATCATTCTTATTATAAGTCTTACAAAACAGAGGCAGAGAGGCGATTAGTGTGATAAGATGAAGTAAAAGTGATACGTTAAAGTACACGTGATAAGATGAAGTACACGTGATAAGATGAAGTACACGGGATAAGATGAAGTACACGTGATAGATGAAGTACACCTAATAAGATGAAGTACACGTGATAAGATGAAGTACACGTGATAGATGATGTACACCTAATAAGATGAAGTACAAGTGATAAGATGAGGTAAAAGTGATAAGATGAAGTGCAACTGTTATGTAGACGACGTGTTTAAGTCATCTTTCCCCGTGAATGAACTCTAGCTGACACCAAGCTCGGAACCGCATTTAGTGTGTGGCTAGATAAACATAGTCTCTCTTGACCTCGTTTACAACTAAATAAATTTAATGGTCTGTTTCCTTAGAATTATGTAGAATTATCTGGAGAACCCTGGACAGGAAACCATTGTGTAAGGTCTCTCTAGAAAGATCAGTAAAACAGACTTTAAAAAGGGACGAGAGTTATTTTTGTAGGTTTGTGTAATGATTTGATCACGAGATATTTTGAGCTTGCGTTATTTTTGCTACGAGACAAGGGATTTGTTTACCATGGGGGTGTAGATTCCTTATCATCATTGTACCTTTTTACAACATTGTGTATTCTTCAACATTGTACCTGTACAAGCCAATCATTATTTTGTAAGTCGATAGCTTTAATTTACTTCCTTTTGATTTTGAATTGATCATTAACTTATTAAAATGTATTGATTGTAATTAGCCATGGTTTGAATATCGTATTGTTTGTTATAGTATTTAACTTATGGTATCGTCTTTTGTTGCGTACTGTTTAGAATGAGCCATTAACATAAATAAGAGATTAATTTCTCAGTACGTAACAGCAAGTGATAAGATGATGTACAAGAATCACATTTTGGGAATTGGAGAAAGAGAACGAACCACCGGAAAAGTGGAAACCTAAAATAGAAGGTCAACTATTTTTAGCACATCGTTGAGGATATGGCTTAGAATTGATGTAAGATAACTCTGTTGTCAATGTCATCTTTAATTTTATGAACAAATATTGGAACAAGTCGATTAGGAAAGGTCTCACCAGCGTCCAGATGTTTGGTTTTCAAGCTTTATTGATTTATTGATATTTTATTGAGCGCTGCACGAACTTTTCTATAGCATTAAAAGTGCTGAGAGTTGCCTGGGAGCAATTTTGTCCACAATTGAAAACGATAATTTATTGAGGAGGTCTGACTAGTAAAACAGATAACTAGATCCATAGACATGACAGAGAGATATGCAGGCAGGCATACATAGATAGATATTAAAATTTATAGACACGCACGCACGCACACATACACACAGATTTATGGACGTTTGTAAAAAGAGCACGAGGGGAGACAACATAGAAATCTACGAATGGGAGATCACCGCTGAGCACCGTTCCAGTTGGCGAACAGCAGTGTATGACGAAGTCAAAAAGACAGAATCTTTGCAACAAAAAAAAAAAAACGTTATGGAGGTTCTAATGTAACCAGGTATCAAGGTTCCCCTGCGTGGAGTGCAGCCGAGACTGCAGGTCAAGGAGCAGCCTCGCAGCCGAGACTGCAGTTCTAGGCGCAGCCTCTCAGCCGAGACTGCAGTTCTAGGATCAGCCCCGTAAGCCATTTGAAGAACTGTCAATAGCTACTCCATGGTCTCACGAAGGCGGAAGGATGACATATATTTATATTTATACATAACATACATAAAGATATAAATATATAAACAGATAATAAATATATTGATTGATTTATAGACAGATAGATAGATAGATAGATAGATAGATGGATAGATAGATAGTTAGATAACTAGATGGATAGATGGATGGATGGATATATGGATAGATTGATAGATTTATAAACTGATAGATAGATATACTTTAGATAAGATGACAAACGCACACAAGAAAAGTACATTTAACCACAGGACCAGACGATACCTAATCAGGAGTTTAGAGCATCATTCATTTGAAGAACTTATGTTACTTTAACTACTGGGGTCGGGTGGGCGGGGGTAGGAGACGGACACTATTATAGATTATAGTTAGACTGGAGAGATAGAACCGTTTGGAAAACCAGACTTGTGAACATTCATTTAACTTGGGTCTGACAGCTCCACCCCTCCCCCCCCCCCCCCCCCCCCCGGGTGAGACCACCAGCGTGATCTTCGCCCGAGCAGCGTTCTGACCTTTGACATCTTGAAGTAAGACCTACGTGATTCCTCAGACGTATGACTTACGTGAAGCAACCACTTAGCACTCTGTAAACCGGAGAGCAGCTTGTGAAAGCGCCTCCAGCATAACTAAGACTCGCTTTACAAAAAGTAGATCTATGAATGACGGAACGGCCACTCTATACCGCTGCGAAAAAAGCTTGCGCCCCTTTTCTCCTGTATCAGTCCGCCTTACAGGAATGAGACCGTTAACGGAATGAATGTGTGACGGCAGTGCCGGGGAGTTGAAAGGCCGGATTACATTTGATCCACGAACTAAATCAAATATATTCTGTGTGGCTCGCAGTGTTGTAGATCATATCCTTGCGTTTTAAGGACAGTGTTACTTCTTCCTGGGAACCCCCCCCCCCTTCTCGGACCCCCCACCTCTCGGATCCCCCCACCCCCTCTTGGGACCCCCAATACTCTCGCACTTTTCTTTTAAGAGATGGAAAATAAAGTGATTTTTATTGATGATCACAACACATCCTTTCAAACGTTCAGCCCCATCCCCCCTACCACAATCGCCATTAATAGGTTTTTCCTGTTTTTCCAAGCGAAGATGAAGGAAATTTGATGTTTCTGATTTCACGAAATAAAATTCCCGATTACTGCGCTAAATGAGATTCTTTAAAAAAATAAATCGCAAGTGCGTTTTGTGTGTAATATTTTCTTTCGTTTTCTGAAAATGTTCGTGAAATAAATCTCCGGTGTGAAAGCGGGTGGGTCATTAGAATCATTGACAGACCGAAAGTGATTTCTGATTTCAGCCTAAAAAACCGAAATTTAAAAAGGATTTTCGACCGAAGCCGAAATTAAAAGCTTAACGAGACTTTCGGCCGAAACCGAAGCCGAAACTACTGAAATATTTAGGTATTTTGAAATTCTGCACACATCAAAAAATGATGAGGGAAAGTATCAATATTTACATTTTGAAAAATAATAAAATGAGATCCTCGTGAATATTAATAAATAAAACATTTCATGAATACTTTGGCTTTCACCATTTTAATTGAAAAGAAATTTTAATTTCTTAAAAAAAATGTTGTTTAAAGAAGTATGGTAAGATAAAATTTGGACCCCGGGGGGGGGGGGGAGGGGGGGAGCAAAATAGACCATTGAGTGCACTTTGCATTTATAATATAATTATATAATTAAATTCTATAACAAAAACCTACAATAATTATTGTGGCTCTAATAAAGCCAATGGTCGCCTAAATATCAGTTATGAAGGCTATAAAAATATCACCCCAATGTTTCGCGGTTATCGTCATACTAACGCTTTGTATTTTCATAAATAGCTGGCAAGATATCCCTGTATTAAGATTTTGCCTAGTACCAAAACATTAGTTATTTCCTTCGCCGACCTACCTCAATCACCCCCATTGGTGGGGGAAATTATTTTTGATAACCGGGTCTCATAAAATAGTTCTTCTGACGGGTCTCAACGGAGAATCGCAAAATACCTTTAAATTGGTCGCCTAAATCATAAAAGCAAACAGGTCTGCAGTAGACCTACTACTGAATTATAATACAAACCAGTGATACATGCACACGCTCAGTGATACATGCACACGCTCAGTGATACATGCACACACTCAGTGATACATGCACACACTCAGTGACACATGCAAACACTCAGTGATACATGCACACACTCAGTGATACAAACACACACTCAGTGATACAAGCACACACTCAGTGATACATGCACACACTCAGTGATACATGCACACACTCAGTGATACATGCACACACTCAGTGATACATGCACACACTCAGTGATACAAGCACACGCTCAGTGATACAAGCACACGCTCAGTGATACAAGCACACACTCAGTGATACATGCACACACTCAGTGATACAAGCACACGCTCAGTGATACAAGCACACGCTCAGTGATACAAGCACACGCTCAGTGATACAAGCACACGCTCAGTGATACAAGCACACACTCAGTGATACAAGCACACACTCAGTGATACATGCACACACTTGTTATTTCATCAATAACAATGTTTATGAGCATGATCATGATGAAGTTCAAGAAATGAATCAATTAAAAAAGCATAAGTTTACTTAATTTAAAAAAATAAATAAAACAAAAATAATAATGGAAATATTACCATTCCCTAGGATTATTCAATATTGTGCACATTTGCCTATGACAACATTGATGAGCATGATAATGATAAATCAAAATGAATATCACAAATGAAGGAATTGAATCTAGATAAATGGAGAGTCGGTAGATGACCGAATACCTCAGTCACTTTCGGTCAGATGGCCGAAAGCCTCAATCAATCCCTTTCGGCCGAAATCGAAATTAAGCTGAACGTTAACTTTTCTTTTTAGGCCGTAACCGAAATTAAGCCAAACGTTATCAAATTGCAACTTTCAGGGCCCGAAACCGAATATGAGGCCGAAATTCGGTCGTTCTCTAATTAGAATACTAATGTAGTTCAGATGGTCAGATGGCCGAAAGCCTCAATCAATCCCTTTCGGCCGAAATCGAAATTAAGCTGAACGTTAACTTTTCTTTTTAGGCCGTAACCGAAATTAAGCCAAACGTTATCAAATTGCAACTTTCAGGGCCCGAAACCGAATATGAGGCCGAAATTCGGTCGTTCTCTAATTAGAATACTAATGTAGTTCAGGGGCGTGGAAAAATTTGAGATTGCGAGCCTTGGAGGGGAGTGGGGGGGGGGGGGGGAAGCACTAAATGGGGTTCTTATAAAGTGCGTTACTCGTATGCATTTTTTTTGTTAAACTTTCATTCGTCCCGCCATCCCCTTTCCACTTGCTCGATATTAAATTTTCTACAGGATGTAAACGAAAAACGTTGTTTTTGGAGGTTGTTTAATTCTGTAACTCGTTAGTCTCCTCAACATGAATTCTTCTTTTCCTCGTCCGAAAGAACAATAAATGATGTTCAAGATCGGTAATATACCAGCAATCATCACCAGTGGTTTCCCCTTTATTATCCTGACAAAAGACGCGCTAATTTGGAAGGAGTGAAAATATTGGTAGAGACAATAGCACGGAAGGTGAGAGATGTGCAGACACGCGCTGCACTCGTAGATGTCTCGTCTGCTGGAGGCAACAAGTTCCAAGGCGTGTAAGATAACCCAAAATTAGTGGCTTGTTTTTCTTCTCTCCCCTTAATTATTTTTTGCTTGGTTTGTTAAAAGGGGGAGGTAATTTTATGTCTTGATTACTCACCTTGATGAAAACACATTTGGTTGATAAAAGTTTTTTTTTTTTAGTGTTGTGCTAGCAATGGCTACCTGTTTACATGTTGGGCTAGTAAAGGCTACCTGTTTACATGTTGTGCTAGCAATGGCTACCTGTTGTACGTTCTGTGTCTGTCTGAGTTTTTGGGTAAAGTGTCAATGTGGGTATACTGTCTGAAATGTGGGGTATGGTGTCAATGTGGTATACTGTCTGAGTTGTGGGGTATGGTGTCAATGTGGTATACTGTCTGAGTTGTGGGGTATGGTGTCAATGTGGTATACTGTCTGAGTTGTGGGGTATGGTGTCAATGTGGTATACTGTCTGAGTTGTGGGGTATGGTGTCAATGTGGTATGCTGACTGAGTTGTGGGGTATATTGTCAATATTGTTATGTTGACTGAGTTGTGTGGTATAGTGTCAATGTCGGTATGCTGACTGTCTGAGTTGTGGGGGTTAATGTGTCCATGTGCGCATGCCTCCACGACTCGGGAAAATTGAACTCCATGGAATGGGAGAGAGAGCCATCATTTCTATTCATGATTGAAAGCAGTTCACGAAGAGATCATGACAGGCCGGGTTCAGGTCTTATCTTTGAATGACCGATGGCCTTCCCGTCAAGTTGAGGTAACTTAATCCCCAGTGCCTTATCACCTTGAATCTGATGGCCCCACTTAAGCTGATAGCTCTGACTTTAGTTTTAGGACTATTATATACACTTGCCTAGGCAAACAGATCATCACAGCCGACATTTGCTTTCCATGACACACTGACTTTCATGACACATTTGCTTTCCATGACACACTGGCTTTCCATGACACATTGACTTTCATGACACATTTGCTATCCATGACACATTGGCTTTCCATGACACATTTACTTTCATGACACATTTGCTTTCCATGACACACTGGCTTTCCATGACACATTTACTTTCATGACACATTTGCTATCCATGACACATTGGCTTTCCATGACACATTTACTTTCATGACCCATTTGCTTTCCATGACACACTGGCTTTCCATGACACATTGACTTTCATGACACATTTGCTATCCATGACACATTGGCTTTCCATGAAGAATTTGCTTTTCATGACACATTGACTTTCATGACACATTTACTTTTCATGACACATTGGCTTTCCATGACACATTTGCTTTTCATGATACATTTGCTTTCCATGACAAATTTGCTTTCTGTGTCGGCTTAAAGCAATTTACCAATCTGGCTTTAGAACGCGTGCAAGTAGCTTCTCTGGTCAGGGATTTTGGGAGAAGTTTGGTCAGGGATAGAGAGACAAGTTTGGTCAGGGATATAGAGACAAGTTTGGCCATGGATATAGAGAGAAGTTTGATCAGGATATAGAGACAAGTTTAGTCAGGGATATAGAGACAAGCTTGGTCAGGGATATAGAGACAAGTTTGGTCAGGGATATTGATACAAGTTTGGTCAGGGATATAGAGACAAGTTTGGTCAGGGTTTTAGAGACAAGTTTGGTCAGGGATATAGAGACAAGTTTGGTCAGGTATTTAGAGACAAGTTTGCTCAGTGATCTTGAGAGAAGTTTGATCAGGGATATTGGGATAAATTTGCTCAGGGATATTGAGACAAGTTTGGTCAGCGATCTTGAGACAAGTTTGGTCAGGGATATTGAGATGAGACAAGTTTGGTCAGGGATATTGAGAGAAGTTTGGTCAAGGGTATTGGGACAAGCATAGCCAGTTATATTGGTACAAGTCTAGCCATTAATAGTGGTACACGTCAACCAGGGATATTGGTACAAGCGTATCCAGGGATATTGGGATAGGTTTAGCCAGAGATATTGTGACAAGTTTAGCCAGGTATATTGGAAATGGGTGTAAAGGATATGTTTGACTGTGGACCTAATGTTTACCAGCGTGACATATCCCGAGCCCATCTCACGTAATAAATTAATGACCATTGGGATGATTAAACTACTCACGTTTGACTGTTAGATACACATGTGTTCTGAGAGGAACCTTGTCTGTTATCTGGCACTGGTATGTGGCCTCGTCTTCCTTCTCTACAGACTTGATGATGAGATTCCACCTGGAAACCTGGCGACATGAAGTACAGTTATATGTTACAAACTTTTAGTGTCACAGTTACATATGTTACAAACTTTTAGTGTCACAGTTACATATGTTACAAACTTTTAGTGTCACAGTTATATATGTTACAAACTTTTAGTGTCACAGTTACATATGTTACAAACTTTTAGTGTCACAGTTACATATGTTACAAACTTTTAGTGTCACAGTTACATATGTTACAAACTTTTAGTGTCACAGTTACATATGTTACAAACTTTTAGTGTCACAGTTACATATGTTACAAACTTTTAGTGTCACAGTTATATATGATACAAACTTTTAGTGTCACAGTTACATATGTTACAAACTTTTAGTGTCACAGTTATATATGTTACAAACTTTTAGTGTCACAGTTACATATGTTACAAACTTTTAGTGTCACAGTTATATATGTTACAAACTTTTAGTGTCACAGTTATATATGTTACAAACTTTTAGTGTCACAGTTACATATGTTACAAACTTTTAGTGTCACAGTTATATATGTTACAAACTTTTAGTGTCACAGTTACATATGTTACAAACTTTTAGTGTCACAGTTATATATGTTACAAACTTTTAGTGTCACAGTTATATATGTTACAAACTTTTAGTATCCGGTTATTTATGTTACAAACTTTTAGTGTCACAGTTATATATGGTATAAACGTTTAGCGTATTGGACATTGTTTGAAAAAAATAATGTACACGAAACTATTTTTAATGAAAAATCCCACAAAATATCATAATAAAATATCATAATAAAATATCATAATATCAGTTTCATCGAATTACTCGTTGTGTAAAAGTATTAAAGTGAAATATTTCGATGATATTATTCTCCGCGATAATAATCTACTTATTTTAAATTTAATTATATAATGACATAGGAAGTGAAGATAAAAATATGCAAAAAACCGTCGGTTATATACATAAATAAACTGCTATTTTAACTTGTAAAGAACATTACAAAAAGTCAATATTTAAAAGCTACCAACATATTTTATGGCCAAGTTCCTGTTATAGCACTGCTCAATAAAATATAACCATATACAATATATGTATACATATACGATCAATGAGAGTGATATGTTAGAAGTATCGATCCCTTACCTGCCCTTCCAAGGGGAGTGGTATGTTAGAAGTATCGATCCCTTACCTGCCCTTCCAAGGGCAGTGGTATGTTAGAAGTATCGATCCCTTACCTGCCCTTCCAAGGGGAGTGGTATGTTAGAAGTATCGATCACTTACCTGCCATACCAAGGGGAGTGATATGTTAGAAGTATCGATCACTTACCTGCCATTCCAAGGGCAGTGGTATGTTAGAAGTATCGATCACTTACCTGCCCTTCCAATGGGAATGGTATGTTTGAAGTATCGATCGCTTACATGTCCTTCCAATGGGAGTGATATGTTAAAACCCCGGTTCTAAACCTGTGGGTCGCGACCCCTTTGGGGGTCGAATGACCCTTTTCCGGGGGTCGCCTAAGACCATCGGAAAATGCATATACTCTACAGTTATGAAGTAGCAACGAAAATAATTTTGTATTTGGGGGTCGCCACAACATGAGGAACTGTATTAAAAGGTCGCCCCATTAGAAAGGTTGAGAACCACTGTGTTAAAAGTATCGATCACTTACCTGCCCTTCTTCTGACTTGTGATCGACGTAAATGTTGTTCTCCCTGACCCAGGTGAACGTCCCGACGGTAAGGAAGTGATTGTCCTTGTCACCAAGCCGTCGCCAGGCAACCTGCAGACGACAAGAGGAGATGCTTTTAACAACATTAAAAACTGGAGACATAGATATGTGAAAATGTCGTTTTAATTATTGCATAAAATCTTTTTGAATAAATTGTTAAAAAACAAAATAAACCACTTTTGTACTCTTTGCCATATGGGACTGCACAGTTCTTGATGTCTGCCATATGGGACTGCACAGTTCTTGATGTCTGCCATATGGGACTGCACATGTCTTATTTTATACTTTTATTCTTCTGTATGATTAATTTTTTTGAGTCGACATATTTCACTTGAATTCGATATTGTACCAAGTAGCATATATTGGAAAACAATGCCAGTGATTCTCATTTATCGAAACGCAGGTCGTCAAGGCTTCCCATTCCGTTGAAAAAGTACACTTTCAGACCAAAATTTTATTTAAAAAAAATAGATCGCACAACTGTGTTACTCGATGCCGTCTTTTTGAATCTCTCTCAGACTGGTTCTCTTGAACTGGTCATGGACACAAGCCAACCAAATCTGTGGTAACTCGACAGCCATGTTGAACTGACGAGGTTTTCAGTGGTTGCAGCTAAACTTGTGAACAGCGAACCTTAAAATAGCACTTTCACTGGTAAATGTTCTACCTCACCCCGGCATGGATCGTACCTTACAAAAAAATCCCTTAAAATAGCGCAAATCTTGTCAAACGCGAAATGCGCCAAGTTTTATCTGGGACAAAAATGGTGTCTCGTCCCGCCCCCACCCCCTTTTTCGCCCAGCGAATAGCACAAAGCCGTTCCGCGCGGATCAGAATTACGTCATGGAAGTGGTGTGACGTAAACATTTTGCTACCCTAATCAGTCTGCTTACTGCGCAGTGTTGCTAAAATCAGGATGAAACAGCAAATTTGCTACTGTGGCTTCCGAATGAACCTTTCCGTATCGTGTTAAATTTCGTCAACGCATGGTGGAAGCAAGAGGCCCGAACTAGCGGCAATGCACAGATACATAGATTTGGTGGGGGTGTTCCTAAAAGATTCTTGAAAAACTCTAGGCTGCATGAACGTCTAAAGGTCAATGACCTGCAAGAATAATGTTGAAGCACAAATAAAATCTCAGTTAGTTTTATAATAGTTTTGTTGTCATTAGCTTATAACAAACACACGTAAATGTAAGCACTTTATAAACACACGTAAATGTAAGCACTTTATAAACACACGTAAATGTTAGCACTTTATAAATACACGTAAATGTAAGCACTTTATAAATACACGTAAATGTAAGCACTTTATAAATACACGTAAATGTAAGCACTTTATAAATACACGTAAATGTAAGCACTTTATAAATACACGTAAATGTAAGCACTTTATACATACACGTAAATGTAAGCACTTTATAAATACACGTAAATGTAAGCACTTTATAAATACACGTAAATGTAAGCACTTTATAAATACACGTAAATGTTAGCACTTTATAAATACACGTAAATGTAAGCACTTTATAGATACACGTAAATGTAAGCACTTTATAAATACACGTAAATGTAAGCACTTTATAAATACACGTAAATGTTAGCACTTTATAAATACACGTAAATGTAAGCACTTTATAAATACACGTAAATGTAAGCACTTTATAAATACACGTAAATGTAAGCACTTTATAAATACACGTAAATGTAAGTGTAAGCACTTTATAAATACACGTAAATGTAAGCACTTTATAAATACACGTAAATGTAAGCACTTTATAAATACACGTAAATGTAAGCACTTTATAAATACACGTAAATGTTAGCACTTTATAAATACACGTAAATGTAAGCACTTTATAAATACACGTAAATGTAAGCACTTTATAAATACACGTAAATGTAAGCACTTTATAAATACACGTAAATGTAAGCACTTTATAAATACACGTAAATGTAAGCACTTTATACATACACGTAAATGTAAGCACTTTATAAATACACGTAAATGTAAGCACTTTATAAATACACGTAAATGTAAGCACTTTATAAATACACGTAAATGTAAGCACTTTATACATACACGTAAATGTAAGCACTTTATAAATACACGTAAATGTAAGCACTTTATAAATACACGTAAATGTAAGCACTTTATAAATACACGTAAATGTTAGCACTTTATAAATACACGTAAATGTAAGCACTTTATAAATACACGTAAATGTAAGCACTTTATAAATACACGTAAATGTAAGCACTTTATAGATACACGTAAATGTAAGCACTTTATAAATACACGTAAATGTAAGCACTTTATAAATACACGTAAATGTTAGCACTTTATAAATACACGTAAATGTAAGCACTTTATAAATACACGTAAATGTAAGCACTTTATAAATACACGTAAATGTTAGCACTTTATAAATACACGTAAATGTAAGCACTTTATAAATACACGTAAATGTAAGCACTTTATAAATACACGTAAATGTAAGCACTTTATAAATACACGTAAATGTAAGCACTTTATAAATACACGTAAATGTAAGCACTTTATAAATACACGTAAATGTAAGCACTTTATAAATACACGTAAATGTAAGCACTTTATAAATACACGTAAATGTTAGCACTTTATAAATACACGTAAATGTAAGCACTTTATAGATACACGTAAATGTAAGCACTTTATAAATACACGTAAATGTAAGCACTTTATAAATACACGTAAATGTTAGCACTTTATAAATACACGTAAATGTAAGCACTTTATAAATACACGTAAATGTAAGCACTTTATAAATACACGTAAATGTAAGCACTTTATAAATACACGTAAATGTAAGTGTAAGCACTTTATAAATACACGTAAATGTAAGCACTTTATAAATACACGTAAATGTAAGCACTTTATAAATACACGTAAATGTAAGCACTTTATAAATACACGTAAATGTTAGCACTTTATAAATACACGTAAATGTAAGCACTTTATAAATACACGTAAATGTAAGCACTTTATAAATACACGTAAATGTAAGCACTTTATAAATACACGTAAATGTAAGCACTTTATAAATACACGTAAATGTAAGCACTTTATACATACACGTAAATGTAAGCACTTTATAAATACACGTAAATGTAAGCACTTTATAAATACACGTAAATGTAAGCACTTTATAAATACACGTAAATGTAAGCACTTTATACATACACGTAAATGTAAGCACTTTATAAATACACGTAAATGTAAGCACTTTATAAATACACGTAAATGTAAGCACTTTATAAATACACGTAAATGTTAGCACTTTATAAATACACGTAAATGTAAGCACTTTATAAATACACGTAAATGTAAGCACTTTATAAATACACGTAAATGTAAGCACTTTATAGATACACGTAAATGTAAGCACTTTATAAATATACGTAAATGTAAGCACTTTATAAATACACGTAAATGTTAGCACTTTATAAATACACGTAAATGTAAGCACTTTATAAATACACGTAAATGTAAGCACTTTATAAATACACGTAAATGTTAGCACTTTATAAATACACGTAAATGTAAGCACTTTATAAATACACGTAAATGTAAGCACTTTATAAATACACGTAAATGTAAGCACTTTATAAATACACGTAAATGTAAGTGTAAGCACTTTATAAATACACGTAAATGTAAGCACTTTATAAATACACGTAAATGTAAGCACTTTATAAATACACGTAAATGTAAGCACTTTATAAATACACGTAAATGTAAGCACTTTATAAATACACGTAAATGTAAGCACTTTATAAATACACGTAAATGTAAGCACTTTATAAATACACGTAAATGTAAGCACTTTATAAATACACGTAAATGTAAGCACTTTATAAATACACGTAAATGTTAGCACTTTATAGATACACGTAAATGTAAGCACTTTAGAAACACACGTAAATGAATGCACTTTATAGAGACTCGCATATGAATGCACTTTCTGTCTGTTATCCACTCATTCCTTCTTATTTACAATGGGCATGCGTCATCTTCTTTCAAATTATTTCGAACCATTATCATTGTGGCTCATCCTGCGAATAGCACTATTCGGTCTCAGGGGTTTGTGCTATTCACATGTTTCACTGTGATATCGTATATCTGTACATTTGGTAGAGGATCAAATAGCCTTAAATGTGTTTTTATTAATTAAAAAAAAACCACCCGTTTATATGGAGTTAAAAAAAGATTACGTCAGGAAACACGTTCATGAATATTTGGTTCATAAAATTCGTGTAAAGAAAACAATATTTAGTTTACCTGAATTTTAACCTGTTGAAATATTCAAAAAGCAATAAACAAATGTATTGACACCTGAACCGGTAGAAATAGAATAACATGCCAAATAGGTCACGGAGTCAGCGGAAATGACATTTTTATCCTAATTATCTCCACCATGTTACCCTGATTAAAATGTGCTTTTAAAAAAAGGGGCGCACACGATGGCTTGCATAAATTCTTGTCGGCTGTTTTATTTCGTTGCCAAAATTTTAATTCACAGCAGACGGCTGCTTTGAGATACATCATACAAGCAGAAGATGACGGAAGGGTTTCAGCAGGACTGAATACGTTTTTAATTGGAGCCAAAAGACGCGTGAGAGTATCGATACTTCTTTTGATTTCAGCTTGTGACGTTCTTCCGTGTACGTTTTGTTCTATTTTTAATTTTAGCGTGCCGTATCCGCTCTAACACATCTATCACAGTGTAGCGTGACGTATCCGCTCAAACACATCTATCACAGTGTAGCGTGACGTATCCGCTCAAACACATCTATCACAGTGTAGCGTGACGTATCCGCTCTAACACGTCTATCACAGTGTAGCGTGACGTATCCGCTCGAACACATCTATCACAGTGTAGCGTGACGTATCCGCTCTAACACATCTATCACAGTGTAGCGTCGCGTGACTATCTCATTGGTATGTCAATCCTATTTTACGTTGTGTGTCGTTATTTAAAATTGTACGGTACGTCATGAAAGTTGTCAGTTAGTACTATAACATTTGTTAGACTCAAGGATTGTAATGTAAGTCACCAAACTTATCAGTTAGTACTATAACATTTGTTAGACTCAAACAAAAATCCTCGAATCAGTTCTGCTGACATCAAACGGTCAAGTGCATGGTTTCTGACAGGATGTGTAGCTGTTGAATGGATCATATGACGTCACACTACTTTTAATCAATAAGGACAGCAGCTCTATGGTGACGTCATTCCCTGAAGTCAAAACTCAAAGACCTTTGATAATGTAGTCTTTCAGTCTGGAAGGTCTTAGGCAGAAGTGACAGGGGATATTGGGTTGGATATTGGGTTGGAGATTGGGTTGGATATTGGGTTGGATTCTGTTCAATTATTCTAGATTATTTTCCATTAAAAATATCATCGAAAAGAAAAGGTTAATATGATCTTTTGCCATTTGATTCTGTCTATCAATAAAATGAAATAGCGATGTCAAGGATGGGTATTCACTAAGAGTTCCTGCGCACCGCAAATTGTGTTTTATTGTGCGCGGTGTGTTTTTGAGAGCGCAAGTAGATAATGAACGCCTTTCCCGCCATTTACTTGCTGACGTATATTTTATGTAATTATGATGCATTGTCTAGTCTGTCTGGACACGTGCATATTCGTCAGCAGTTGTTGAAAGAACCTTGGAGAGCAGTGGTTCTCAAGCTTCCTAATGCCGCGATACTTTCATACAGTTCCTCATCTTGTGGTGGCCAGCAATAAAAATTATTTTCGTTGCTACTTGATAAATATTGTTTTTCCGATGGTCTTACGCGACCCCTGTGTAATGGTTGTTCGACTTCCCAAATGAGCCTCGACCCACAGGTTGAGAACCGCTGTTGAAGAGGATGGACGTGTATTATTTCTCCTTGTTACAACGAGCTTTGCTATACATGTGTTTATTAAATGTACAGTCAGTTATATATATTTAGAGATTAAAGTTACAATACCAATGGTAAAGGACTTGCGTTCATTTCAGTGTAAATACGACACATGAAACGTAAGAAACCGGTCAAATATATCGGATTGTGACAAGTGACACCGAAGAAAACTGTGAGTCTGTTGATGTCAGACATGCTGGCAGTTGTCAGAGAGATGCCAAGCGCTAACCAAGCTTGACAGTTGTAAACGGTTTGTCTATATGAGCAGACGACTACGATCACTACCGAGTAGCTGTTTCGTTATTTGGTGTCGGTGAAGAGTAAACAGATGCTGACATGAGACAACACACAGAGCGATCTTAAACCGATTGATCTACTTTCATCTCCAGACCTTTGTCTTCGATCTCACACCAAGCATGTTTGTTGAAACACATGAACGAAATAGTATATTCGACCCTGAAATAATATGACCTGCCGAGCCAGGCCAACTGATTATATAATACACGAATGCTCAACTCAGTGGTTCTCAACATATTGTATCTGTCGACAAATTATTCGTTTATCACTTAGACTAGTTATAGCCTGCCAAACAACGGGCGAAGGCAATGTGTGAACTTCCGATCTACTAAAACAAGGGTACTCAAACTTTTTAATCAGGGGACCTTTTGATTGTCCTTCAGACACTTGGGACCGGTTCACTGTCCACACAGACACGGTCTGGGGCCGAACTATAGTTTGAAGAATATTGTCAAATTTATATGCACACTCCACATATCTCATATGTTTTGCCACCCCCCCTCCCCCAGTAAAATACAATATAATATTTAAAATGATGAACACTTTTAATCAAAACAAAATCCTTAGTACTTCAACAAGAAGTATGTGCCTGGGTTTTGGTTAAATAGATATCCAATATCAGGTTCTATATTTGTCCCTGCTAACCGAACGACGGCAAGGCGGGTTGGGTTAAGGAATCCCTTGCGGGCCGGATCTCTCCCTCGGAACGTAGTTTGATGACCTCTGTACTAAACTTATTTGAGAAAATAAGCACTCAAATGACTAACTTTATAAGAATATCCCAAATAGTGCTATCCCCCTCCCCCCACCCCAGGTAAGCCATGGCACACTATTTTTCACGCCCCTAAACTATATTAAAATTTGAATGCCCCCCCCCCCCCCATTTTTTTACACTGCATATTTATTACATCATATTTAAATGGACTACGATGAGTCGATTGTTTTGTCACGTGATAAGTGTAAGTACGAGTAAGACTTCCTGTAGGCTGTCTGCAACACACTAGTCGCTCACAAATTTTTCTTCAAACAACTTTCTTCCTTTAATCATAACTGAATTATAATTATTGTCACATTTAATGAATGTCATTAAAAAAAAAACACGCGTGTTCAAGAATATTTTAAAAAGTAAAATTTTTAATTAACATCGGGGAAGCGCTGATGGAGACAAACATTTTGCTTTAAAATGAATGATAATGGCAATGGCTGATCAGCTGTTATCCGTTGTTATGTGTAGCATAGGCTACCGAAGTCTTACTCATATCACGTGACAAAACAAGGAAGTGACTCATCGAAGTCCATTGTGACTTTTTCCGTAAAACAGAAACAAAACCGTACGCACCAACCGCACTTGTGCTATTTTTGAGAATCTCGTTTATTGCAGTTATCGGGAAAATGTATTTTGAGCGCTATTGAACGCACCATTACGCCATAACTCTCTTTCATACTTAGAGAATTAGATCTATATTGATCGATTCTTCGACACACCTCACATGTATTTAGAAATAAATCAGCTACGTCATATTGGTGCAGCGTCCAAATAAAAGATTAATTATAGATTAAACGGATTATAGTATTTTTAGGGCCAATATCGTTTCCAATTACCCAATATATTGGGCGTATCCAGTGGGGTTCAGGTGGTGCACCTGCTGTCCCCTCCCCACAAAACGTAAGCGATACTATTGCAAGTCTGCTTACAACCATGCTCTCACGTCTGAGTGTGGATCTGCCAGTTTAAGATCGTTTTCATTCCTGACTTGGATCCTGGCAACACCCTTGCATAATGCCGAATCCATTCGTTATGTCGATCACCAACGCCACAAACGCAAGCCGCCCCTTCATACGTTTCTAAGTAAAGGCGCCCCTCCTCCCCCACCCCCCTTCAGGGGGCTCGACGTTTTGTTAGAATGTCTAGGATTTTTGCTTCCTCAAAAGGCTGGCATTAAGTGACGGTCCTGGCAAGCCGAGGACACTTATGCTGGCCCATGCACGCCAATCTATCCCCTTAGCTGGCACTCTACACTTTCTCCATTTCTTCAAGGGCCACCCTCACCACATATTCACAAGGGCCACCTCACCTTATTATTCATCCTCTTTATCCAGTCAAACTAATTTTTTTACTCTTCATTTTCATGCCGAGTCTCCCTTTCTTTCTATCCTTCTACATTTCTTTCTATCCTTCTGCCTTTCTTTCTATCCTTCTACATTTCTTTTTATCCTTCTGCCTTTCTTTCTATCCTTCTACATTTCTTTCTATCCTTCTGCCTTTCTTTCTATCCTTCTACATTTCTTTCTATCCTTCTGCCTCTTTCTATCCTTCTACATTTCTTTCTATCCTTCTGCCTTTCTTTCTATCCTTCTACATTTCTTTCTATCCTTCTGCCTTTCTTTCTATCCTTCTACATTTCTTTTTATACTTCTACATTTCTTTCTATCATTCTACATTTCTTTCTATCCTTCTGCCTTTCTTTCTACCCATCTGCCTTTCTTTCTATCCTTCTAAATTTCTTTCTATCCTTCTACATTTCTTTCTATCCTTCTGCCTTTCTTTCTATCCATCTGCCTTTCTTTCTACCCTTCTACATTTCTTTCTACAGTTCTGCTTTCTGTCTGTCAATATATTCTGTCCTTCAATTTTCACTTACCTATTTTCCCCAAATCTCTTTATACATCAAGTTGGTTGTGTCCTATCAAGTTGATTGTGTCCTATCAAGTTGGTTGTGTCCTATCAAGTTGGTTGTGTCCTATCAAGTTGGTTATGTCCTATCAAGTTGGTTGTTCCTATCATGTGGTTGTTCCTATCATGTGGTTGTGTCCTATCAAGTTGGTTGTGTCCTATCATGTTGGTTGTGTTCTATCATGTTGGTTGTGTCCTATCATGTTGGTTGTGTCCTATCAAGTTGGTTGTGTCCTATCATGTTTAATGTACTCTACCATGTCACTACTCCCTACAACACTTCTCAAAAGCCTATTACTCTCTAGGCCGTATTCTCTGTAGCCGATAAATTATAAATTGTTTTAAAACTATTGTAATGTCCATCACTCCATTATGAATCACTTTGAACTAATTCTTTTGTTCCATAGGGCGACCAGGCATAATTCAAAATAGTTTGCATATTTTACAGACGGTAGTTATATTTATGCATGAGGCCTGGCTATGGCGCAGTCCCTGACGAAACAGATCTTCTTTTTAACCCAGATGAGCATCGCAGATATGTGATCGCCTGTTACATTAAAATAACATTAACATCGAGCAGAAGGGCTCCTAGCGTAAATCCTTGGCCTCATTATGAGGAGGTTGAAGCTAATTTTCAAAAATTACTGGCAGTTGGAGTGTGATAAAAATTACTGGCAGTTGGGGCGTGATAAAAATTACTGGCAGTTGGGTTGTGATAAAAATTACTGGCAGTTGGGGCGTGATAAAAATTACTGGCGTTTGGGTTGTGATAAAAATTACTGGCGGTTGGGGTGTGATAAAAATTACTGGCAGTTGGGGTGTGATAAAAATTACTGGCAGTTGGGGTGTGATAAAAATTACTGGCAGTTGGGGGTGTGATACAAATTACTGGCAGTTGGGGTGTGATAACGTATGATTTCAGATTATTACGGACTGCTATTAATGGAGAATTGTATCTCTTAGTTTAGTCTATTGGCTTGTTTCAAAACAGTCCATAATAATTGACGATACCAAAGGTTAAAAACAATAACAACTAGAACGATACACAAAGTCAGGGCTAATTACAATTAATAAGTTTTGAATTTGTGAATTTCAATGAATTACAAAACACAAGAGAACATGATTAAAATTATTAACATACAGTATGGCTGGTACCGGTAGTGTATGTAAAAATACAATGAGTTCAAGTCGTACAATGAAAGAAAATCTACACACAACAAAGCACTGTCTAGTATTAAATAATGACACACTGCACGTCTCGTGATAAAAGGAAAGGATCTCCCTCTTTGTAATAGTTCAGCCTTTTATACTCTGTTCCAGATGATCATTCTCGAAAAGAACACGCAGTCTCACTGCTTCCCGCATACTCTAGATCATTCGACAATTTTCCTGACTGGAACAGACGATACTAAGCTTTGTAAACAAGGGGAAATTTTCTCTAGTCACATCCCAAAACGGCCTCGACTGTAAAAGGTCATGCATGTGGAAAGCGGGTAAAGCGTGTATCAAAATATGCCTCCTTCATAACAAGATATTCAAGTGTGTCGAATATTAGGTCACAGATTCCAAGTTAACAGAACTTAGGGGTCAAGCAGTGCAACAGAATTGAAACTTTAGCATAACAATAATTACATCTGGGGTATGCGAACTCTTAAAGCAATTATCCCAGAATAAATTCATTTTTCCGTCGTCCCCACCCCCCACCCTTTGTAAGAAAGAAAATCATAGACTATTTAAATTAAAAATTGTTTATTGATAGAAAATGTTAATACAGAGGATATCATTATAAGTTTAAGAAGTACAAAATATATTCAATAAAATTTAATTAATACATTCCTTATTGTGGACCTAAATTATTTCTTTGAACAAAAAGTAACATTTCCCCGTTCATGTTGGTACAGTGACATCAAAGAACAAGACACAGGAGCAGGGAGCAGACCTGACGCCATGCCAGGATACAATAAGAGCAGGGTGCAGACCTGACACCATGCCAGGATGCAATAAGAGCAGGGTGCAGACCTGACACCATGCCAGGATGCAATAAGAGCAGGGTGCAGACCTAACACCATGCCAGGATGCAATAAGGGCAGACCTGACACCATGCCAGGATGCAATAAGGGCAGACCTAACACCATGTCAGGATGCAATATGATCAGATCTGACACCATGCCAGGATGCAATAAGAACAGGATGCAGACCTGACACCATGTCAGGGTGCAATAAGAACAGGGTGCAGACTTGACACCATGCCAGGGTGCAATAAGAGCAGGGTGCAGACCTGACACCATGTCAGGATGCAATATGAGCAGATCTGACACCATGCCAGGATGCAATAAGAACAGGGTGCAGACCTGACACCATGCCAGGGTGCAATAAGAACAGGGTGCAGACTTGACACCATGCCAGGGTGCAATAAGAACAGGGTGCAGACCTGACACCATGCCAGGATGCAATAAGAACAGGGTGCAGACTTGACACCATTCCAGGGTGCAATAAGAACAGGGTGCAGACTTGACACCATGCCAGGGTGCAATAAGAACAGGGTGCAGACCTGACACCATGCCAGGATGCAATAAGAACAGGGTGCAGACTTGACACCATGCCAGGATGCAATAAGAACAGGGTGCAGACTTGACACCATGCCAGGGTGCAATAAGAACAGGGTGCAGACCTGACACCATGCCAGGATGCAATAAGAACAGGGTGCAGACTTGACACCATGCCAGGATGCAATATGAGAAGATCTGACACCATGCCAGGATGCAATAAGAACAGGGTGCAGACTTGACACCATGCCAGGATGCAATAAGAACAGGGTGCAGACCTGACACCATGCCAGGATGCAATAAGAGCAGGGTGCAGACCTGACACGATGCCAGGATACAATAAGAGCAGGGTGCAGACCTGCCACCATGCCAAGATGCAATAAGAGCAGGGTGCAGACCCGACACCATGCCAGGATACAATGAGAACAGACCTGTCACCATGCCAGGATGCAATAAGGGCAGAAGTGTCTCCATGCCAGGCTGCAATAAGAGCAGGGTGATAGCAGCGCAGGTTGACTCGGAGGAGGTCCATGGAGAAGTCTGAATGAGGTGAAAGGAGACTCTACCGCACTGACCATAAGATAAAACAGACGCCTAAGCCAAATGACGAAACAACGCGAGACGTGAGCTCATGCTTGGCTGCCAAGCCACTTACAAACTTGTAATCAAACCATGCTGGAGTCATTTCTCTAATGCACTGCCCGGATGCTGAAAAAATTATTTCATTGCAAATCACGCTTTAAATATAATTTAATGTGTGTATAATGAGCCCTCATTACCCCAAGATTTGCAGTTTTACCAAATTTTTTTTGCAAATTTACCCCAGTTCGCCGACCATTGAATTAAATCAACAGGTCACCTGGGAATGCACTACTTCATAAACGATATTTAAAAAAAATGAATATATTATCCAATAACGAATGATCAGAATTTTTACACTACATATTACTCGGAAATAAAGACGAAAATAAAACGATGAATGCAATATAACAATTTCCCGTACTTCAGATCTTATTCTATTAAACAATCCCTAGAAACAAAGTTTACCGTATAAATCCTTTATATATATTTTTTAAATTAGATTATTTCTTTATTAATATTCTAATGTGCCGCCCGCGTTAGCACCACATATTTTTTTCCACCATTTCAGAAAACAAGACAAGATTATATTTTACGAATCTCATTTAGCGCTGTTATCGAGAATTTTATTTCGTGAATTCAGTGACGTGATATTCCCTAAATATTCCCTAGGAAAAACGGGAAAAAAATGAATTTGTGGTTAGATGAAAATTTGAAATAATGCGTTGTCGCTGGCAAGTTTCAGCTCGATAGGTTGGCGGGAAGTGGGTCAATTAGCCGCCCGAAAGTTTTGCCACAACACCCATACAGAACAGGAAAAAAAAACACACACACAAACAAAAGAGAAGTTAGAATAAAGGATTTAAAGAAATTCGGATACGTATAAATCCCCCCCCCCACCAAATCAAAACGAAAAAAAAAAAAAAAAAAAAAAAAAAAAAAAAAAGTTTGAAACGAATCCATCCATCCCTGTGGCGGTATAGCCCACACATGCATGTAGGGCTCTGGCCTGCCTCACCACTTCCTTCCACTCAGACCAGTGGCGTAGTGAGGGGGCAAGGGGGGCAACATGCCCCGGGCGCTACTCACAAAGGGGCGCCAAATGGTATATTTTACTATAATATTGTATGGTTTTCGAATAGGGGGGGCGCTAAAAAGGTATTGCGGGGCGCTAAAAAGGTATTATGCCCCGGGCGCGAGTTATGCTTTTCTTTGCCATGCTTGGAGTCCCTGTTTTTGTAGGTCTTTCTCCACATCATTTTTCAAACAAAACCGAACTAAATGAACCATAGGTACATCACAATACACGGTCTTCTCAAGTTTAACATACAGTCTTCATATTATGTATATATATATATATATATATAAATATTCACATATTCACACCATTCGAAAAGTTATTCCAATTGAGAAAATCTTAAACTTGGTGATGACTATTGAAAAGTCACGTTATAATTTGAGGTCAACGGAAGGTCAAGGAAAACTAGAACGAGGGTGGTGGGTGGGGTGGGGAGGTCATTTAATAAAAGAGGATATTGGACTATGTGATAGAGGTCAAATTAATAGTCATGGAGTATAATGATTCGTTAGGACAGGAGGAAAACCATGGGGAGGTCATTGAAGAAAAGAGGATATTGGACTATGTGATAGAGGTCAAATTAATAGTCATGGAATATAATGATTCGTTAGGACAGAAGGAAAACAATGGAGAGGTCATTGAAGAAAAGAGGATATTGGACTATGTGATAGAGGTCAAATTAATAGTCATGGAGTATAATGATTCGTTAGGACAGGAGGAAAACCATGCGGATGTCGAAGGGAGTGTAGAGTAACATGTCAGAGGCAGAACAATTCTTCAATGATGGATAAATGTTGAATTTCACAGAGAAAGGAGACTGAAACAGAAAATGAAGACAGATCACAGAGAAAGAAGTCAGTTCACAGAGAAATGAGATGGTAACAGAGAAAGCAGGTAGTTCACAGAGAAAGGATATGGTAACAGAGAAAGCAGGTAGTTCACAGAGAAAGAAGACAGTTCACAGAGAAATGAGATGGTAACAGAGAAAGCAGGTAGTTCACAGAGAAAGGAGATGGTAACAGAGAAAAGAGACAGTTCACAGAGAAAGGATATGGTAACAGAGAAAAGAGACAGTTCACAGAGAAAGGAGATGGTAACAGAGAAAGAAGACATTTCACAGAGAAAGGAGATAGGTAACGGAGAAAGGAGACAGATCACAGAGAATGGAAGACAGGTCACGGAGAAGGGAGACAGGGTCATTGAGAGAGTGGATGCAGGCAGAAGTCTTCTTATACCACGTGGCTGGTGTCACGTCTGCGGCCCCCCCCCCCCCCATCACGGGCTCGGATCAATGCTAATACAATTTACAGCGGTTAGCTCTGCCCGAGGAGGGAAACTTCTCGCTTGGCGCCGAGTGCCCGCTTTTGCCCAGGAACGAAATTAAGAGACAAGAGCGAGAGAGAGAGAGAGAGAGAGAGAGAGAGAAGAGAGAGAGAGAGAGAGAGAGAGAGAAAACAGAAGAAAAAAAAAACTAGGAAGAAGAGCGCCGAAGGCCAAAGAAAAAGAAGGACACAGAACTGGTCAGAGTGGCTCTTGACCTAGATACAATGACGTCGTGGATTATGGCATCTTCATGTCCATTATGACATCATGAAAAACAGCCAGTATACTTATTGTCTAATTCATTGGATGTTATAATGACAGGCCACCTTAATTCAATCACCAACCGAGGCCACGTCGATAGATAATTGTCAGCAAATAATGAAAAGTTTATCTAGCATTTTTCCTCCAAGAACTCTGACATTCATCTGGTCGATAGATTGAGTAGCAGATCCTAGTCTCCATACATCACGGGATATGCCCTTCTATTGAACACTAGTAATTTATTCCTCAGGGCGGTCGGGGAAGGAAGGACGAGAAATCAGACGCACGGCCAAACAGACAATGGTGAAGAAACAAATTAGAGGTCTGTTCGGAGGCGCCAAGAAGTAGATGGGCACGGCCAGGGTCCACGTATTGTGTAACGAGTGTCTGCGTGTACTTAGCAACAGATGGGGACGGACAATGGCCTGGCTGGACACAACATCTGTAGTGTCGTCCTCATTAAACTGATTAGTGCTATAACAGTGTGTTTTCTAACATTATTTCCATTGAGTTAACATCACTCTATTCCAATGACTTAATATCACTCTATTCCAATGAGTTAACATCACTCTATTCCAATGAGTTAACATCACTCTATTCCAATGAGTTAATATCACTCTAACCCATGAGTTAACATCACTCTATTCCAATGAGTTAACATCACCATATTCCAATGAGTTAACATCACTCTATTTCAATGAGTTAACATCACTCTATTCCAATGACTTAACATCACTCTATTCCAATGAGTTAACATCACTCTATTCCAATGAGTTGACATTATCTGAGTATTATTGTGATTAACGTTGTCTACCCATTGTGCTTCAAACTTTTCATTTGTTATAATATGTGTAAGACAATCAGTAGTATGTGTAAGACAATCAGTAGTATGTGTAAGAACGTCAGTAGTATGTGTAAGACAATCAGTAATATGCGTAAGACAATCAGTAGTATGTGTAAGACAATCAGTAGTATGTGTAAGACAATCAGTAGTATGTGTAAGACAATCAGTAGTATGTGTAAGACAGTAAGTAGTATGTGTAAGACAGTCAGTAGTATGTGTAAGACAATCAGTAGTATGTGAAAGACAATCAGTAGTATGTGTAAGACAATCAGTAGTATGTGTAAGACAGTCAGTAGTATGTGTAAGACAGTCAGTAGTATGTGTAAGACAATCAGTAGTATATGTAAGACAGTCAGTAGTATGTGTAAGACAATCAGTAGTATGTGTAAGACAATAAGTAGTATGTGTAAGACAATCAGCAGTATGTGTAAGACAATCAGTAGTATGTGTAAGATAATTAGTAGTATGTGTAAGACAATCAGTAGTATGTGTAAGACAATCAGTAGTATTTTTAAGACTATTAGTAATATGTGTAAGACAATCAGTAGTATGTGTAAGAAAATCAGTAGTATGTGTAAGACAAGCAGTATTTTGTGTAAAACAATCAGTAATACGTGTAAGACAATCAGTAGTATGTGTAAGACAATCAGTAATATGTGTAAGACAATCAGTAGTATGTGTAAGAGACAATCAGTAGTATATGTAAGATAATCAGTAGTATGTGTAAGACAATCAGTCCTAGTCGTTGTTGAGATCTGACTCAGAATTTTCTCACGTTCAAATCCCGACTCCATCTCCACATTCATGTTGGTCGGTGTCACTTTGCTTTGGAGGTTATCTATGGGAACATAAAAGAACTACACACTTCTGTGACAACTACAAAGTTCTATATTACTACAATTTTCTATTCCACTAAAAGGTTCTATACAATACATATTATATATAATAGTTACAAGGTTCTATAAATACTAGATAGCTCTATGACAACTACACATTCATAGTATACCAAAACATTTCTATCAAAACAAGACCATTCTATTCTACATTCGATGCAGTAAAATATGCTCTTTAAGCCATGTTCTTTTAGATTTCAAAAACCTTGACCACTTGGTTCTGTCATATTGACCACCGGGTTCTGTCATATTGACCACCGGGTTCTGTCATATTTAACACATGGTTCTGACATATTGACCACCTGGTTCTGTCATATTGACCACCTGGTTCTGTCATATTGACCACCTGATTCTGACATATTGACCACCTGGTTCTGACATATTGACCACCTGATTCTGACATATTGACCACCTGGTTCAGTCATATTGACCACCTGGTTCTGTCATATTGACCACCTGGTTCTGTCATATTGACCACCTGGTTCTGACATATTGACCACCAAACGTTTTAAAGGAGGGGGGTGGCATTATTAAAGAGAAAAAAAGTCGTATGTATGTGTTACAAAATAGGATACATGTATGCATTACTCGTCACAAAAAATATGAGACCAGAAGACAGATCCCCCATCATGAATGAATGTCCGGATACGCCACTGAGACGAGCGAGGCAATTAATACGAAAACGGAAATACATCGTCCAACTTGCTACCCGAGGGATCTTAGTGTTGGGCCCTCGCGTCTTGTGTATGCCAGGCCTCCAGCTGCGCCTTCACTGCAGGCTTACTGTGTCATATTCCGAGAACCGTCGTGTTAAAATCCACAGACATTACAGGATGGTTTCATTCTGGCTGACGCCCAAGATTGCACTTTGACCCAAAGAAGGGCTCAGCTGGGGGGAACATTTGGAGGAGGGGCTCAGTTGGGGGAACATTTGGAGGAGGTAGTTGGCAGGATAAACTCTCATAACAAGAAGGATCTTTTCCTAATATAAAATTCCTGCGGCGCACTTTGGTGTTAAGTGCAGCACACTTTGGTGTTAAGTGCGGCACACTTTGGTGTTAATTGCGGCACACTTTGGTGTTAAGTGCGGCACACTTTGGTGTTAAGTGCGGCACACTTTGGTGTTAAGTGCGGCACACTTTGGTGTTAAATACGGCACACTTTGAGTGTGGCACACTTGGTGTTAAGTGCGGCACACTTTGGTGCTAAATGCGGCACACTTTGGTGCTAAGTGCGTCACACTTTGGTGTTAAGTGCGGCACAAAAAAGAACTTATTTTAAGATGAAGTATCATGTTTTTTATGTTCACACACGATTGAGCTGAAGTACTGGGCACTGTTCTCTTATTCCGAAGTACTGGGCACAGCTCCCTTAGTCCGAAGTACTGGGCACTGTTCCATTAGTCCGAAGTACTGGGCACTGGTCCCATATTCAGAAGTACCTGGCACTGTTCCCTTAGTCAGAAGTACTGGGCGCTGGTCCCATAGTCAGAAGTACTGGCCACTGTTAATAAGCTTTAAGTGCTGGCCACTGTTAATAAGCTTTAAGTACTGGCCACGGTCCTAAAAGTAGGAAGTATTGGGCACTGCCCCATTATTATGAAACATTTTTTAAATGTCTGATATCAAGGGGAGATTACTTATTTCAAATCTTTGTCCTAGTCGCTCTTTACCATTATTTATATCTAGAGCAACTGGAGTCAAAGAGACAAGTCACTTCCACATACAGAGTCAAAGAGACAAGTCACTTCCACATACAGAGTCAAGAGAGACAAGTCACTCCCACATATAGAGTCAAGAGAGACAAGTCACTCCCACATATAGAGTCAAGAGAGACAAGTCACTCCCACATATAGACTTGGCAGTTACCAACCATAAATTGTCAATGACATATTTCGTTTGTGTATGCCATTGATACAAAAATGTGTAAATGGATTTACAGCACACGCTACCAAATCAGACCTTGTGCATCAGGCACCATAAGGCACCACGAGGCACCACAAGGCACCACGTGGCACCACAAGGCACTATACGACGTGAGGCTATAAATCTGGCCACCACTTTTTATATTTAAATATTTTATGCTGAAACAATTAAATTCCTCATACGAGCAAATTGTGTACTTTAGAGGTTAAATTTAATGCAACGGCTGTTATAATAATAAACATATCATTTTACGTACGTTTTTATTCTCTGAAAATATACGTATCCTTTGATGAGGTCTGCGCGTGACAAAAATGATAATTACAATTTTATTCTGAAACACACGCTAATTGAAGAATGGATCAGGACTTAAATGACTCGTCTTCTAATTAAGATAAATATAAAAAGAGAGAAATTACCTCCATTAAAGAAAATTTCTATGCAGACGTAAAAGACATTGAAAGAACAAAAGAACATGAACCAATAGAACATTTAACTTCATTAAAGAAAATTTCTATGCAGACATTTAAAAGACATTGAAAGAACAAAAGAACATGAACCAATAGAACATTTAACTTCATTAAAGAAAATTTCTATGCAGACATTTAAAAGACATTGAAAGATCGCGAACCATATAAAACAGCATACACGTTGAGACGTATTTACGTTCCTCCCGTAAATGTATGTATTAATGTGTTCCCATTGAACAAGAAGTTATTCAGAGAAGGTGTTCTATAGCAGAGGTTTGTCTCACGACAATGGCGGAGGGATACTAGTAACAGAGATGCGCCGACCGGTCGTCCAATGACAATCAACATGAAACAGGTCACGAAGTGCTGCTTCTGGGAAAAAACATAATTGTGTGTGTGTAAGCGGCGTACTTGGGGGGGGGGGGGGGTGGCACTTATATAGCTATATGTTCAATAATACTATGTTTATCAACCTGCTTGGTAGAAATGTCCAGTCAGCAACTTTTGATAGGTCAAGGACTAAATCCTATGAAAGAACTATTTTTTATTTACTGTACAATATATGGTTTACATAGAAAAGCAAATGTTTACTAATTTAATCGTTATAATAATGAGCATTTCTTGACTCCTGGATAAACCTGTTAAAGTAATTATAGCTTAGAAATCAATGTTTGAGATCATTTATAGAAGGAATACGTCGAACGTGGCAGGAGCTTCACACGAGGCTGGAGCTTCACACGAGACTGGAGCTCACACGAGGCTGGAGCTTCACACAAGGCAGGAGCTTCACACGAGGCTGGAGCTTGACACGAGGCAGGAGCTTCGCACGAGGCAGGAGCTTCACACAAGGCTGGAGCTTCGCACGAGGCAGGAGCTTCACACGAGGCAGGAGCTTCACACGAGACTGGAGCTTGACACGAGACAGGAGCTTCACGCGAGGCTGGAGATTCACATGAGGCTGGAGCTTCACACGAGGCTGGAGCTTCACACGAGGCTGGAGCTTCACACGAGGCTGGAGCTTCACATGAGGCTGGGGCTTCACTTACAAAATAGACGATTACGCCATTTGCTTTTTTATGGATTTTAATGTTTGTAAAAAAATAACACGAATCATAAATTTTTTGAAGAAACAAAAATGAGATTAATACAAGATTAAAAGATTCCTGAAAACGAAAAGAAAACTGGCAAAAGGTAAACATCCATCGATGTTGCCAGCGTGGAATCTGGCGACCATTTGGCCCTAATTTGTACAAGAAATGAGTGATGATCTCCTGGCCAAGTTAATGGCTTCCGGGAATGAGAAATGGAAAAAAAAAACATAAATAAAAATTAAAAAAATATCAGAAAGCACTAATCTCATCCTAGTTTCGTAATGCACGTTTTGATTGGTTGGTTATTTTGATCAGAAGTGATTTATGCAAACTCCAGTGGAGGAACCGCTTCAACTTCGGCCGCTGATCAACCAAGAGACGTTATCAGTGGGCTGAGTATTTTCGTCTGTTTACCTTCGGAAATAGTTGGGGACGACTTAATATGTCAACCGCGGGTCTAAAAATAAGTTCTCTCAGACCACCGTACTAAAATGTTATTGGTTAAAACAATGTATGCAAACAAGCTTCTGGTAGAAAGGAGGAGAATACAAATAACATGAAAACAGAGAATGGTCTTTAGAATTAACAGTGATTATAATTTTTATTGGGGGTTCTCTTATGGTATTAATGAGATGACGTAATGTCGAGAGGTCATAGGGGGGAAAGGTCATCGCTTGTTCAACATTTTTAAAGTCGTGACTCTTGATAGGTCCTTTTAAATGAGAACGATCGACAACGAGGCTGTTTATCTCAGTTGTCAGGGCAAGCCGCCATTGGATATTTTGACTGGTCAAATATTGTTTTATGCCAAACAGTGGATAGCGTTATTGTTGAAGACATTGGATGTTGTGTCATTGGTCAAACAGTGGATGTCGTTACTGGAATACTATTGGATAGCATGTTATTGGTCAAACAGTGGATATCGTTTTGGTAAATACTATTGGATAGCATGTTATTGGTCAAACAGTGGATATCGTTTTGGTAAATACTATTGGATAGCATGTTATTGGTCAAACAGTGGATATCGTTTTGGTAAATAATATTGGATATCATGTTATTGGTCAAACAGTGGATGTCGTTTTGGTAAATAATATTGGATAGCATGTTATTGGTCAAACAGTGGATGTCGTTTTGGTAACTAATATTGGATAGCATGTTATTGGTCAAACAGTGGATGTCGTTTTGGTAAATAATATTGGATAGCATGTTATTGGTCAAACAGTGGATGTCGTTTTGGTAAATAATATTCACATTTGTCCAAGGAGTATCCGCATTCTACGTGCGATCCTATCTACGTGCTGGGTGGGCGGTTCAGAGGGAGGTGAAGGAGTGCCACTCTGGCCGAGTCAAGGGATTAGATCAAGTATTTTGGAGAAAGCTTTTCGCCCCGGTTCGATATAAGTATAAACTAAATCCAATACTCAAGTTTCATCACCCAGATTTATATGAGAGAATCCTGCATATGTGGCATAAACAGTGGCGTTGCGAGCTTAACTCGCGCCCGGGGCACAATACCTTTTTAGCGCCCCCCAATACCTTTTTAGCGCCCCCCCTATTCGAAAACCATGCAATATTATAGTAAAATATACCATTTAACGCCCCTTTGTGAGTAGCGCCCGGGGCATGATGCCCCCCATTGCCCCCCCTCACTACGCCACTGGGCATAAATGGGATTTATAATATCATTCATACGTGACAAGTGCCTAGTTTTGTTCGGCACACATGTGACAAATAGTAGCGATGTAGTTAAAAAAAAAACTTCACGGGAAACGGCAATGAAAAAGAAAAGTCAAAAGATTAAATACAAGTAGCAGGTAGGTCAGTAGGTCGAAGATTTAAGGAAATATTTCATGGGTGTCGGCTATAGGGGGGTGGGGGGTGGTTCAGACAGGCACGTATATACGGTTGGTCTAGCGATGAGTTGCCCCTGCCTTCTGACTGGTGGGCAGATAGTTGATCAGATATGTAAAAAAAAGTTTATGGCCTAACGATGTATCAAAAGTTCTGCTTATGTGATCAATATTTCGTAGATGCCCCCAGGCCGCTGAAAGTTAATAGAAGTTAAATGCTTGCCCGGACAGACACGGCCCTTCAAACGGAAACACGATTAATATTTAAAGATTCATCTTTTCAACATTGACCAGATACTGCCTGGGTTCAGGGGGTCTTCAATGCCGCGGAACGTCTGGGCACGCCCCGTCTGACATGGCGCAAGCTACGCTACTTTGAAAAGTAGTTTAGCCAGTTCAGTGACATTAACGGTGTCTGCTGTACTAAAGCTGGCCGGGTACTGTTTTAGTGCTCACAGTGGGATACCTTATTAAGGATAGTCTGTACTAGGTATGCTTCATGCAAGATGTTATTTCCCAGTGGGATACCTTATTAAGGATAGTCGGTACTGGTTATGGTCCATGAAAGATGTTATGCGTGTCGTGTAGCTGTAGTTAGTGCAAGCCGAGGGAGGTATGGGGAGTCACACTGACTCTTACATTCCACTGGTAAGCATCAGAGAAAGTAATTCCATAAGCCAGTGAATTTGGTGGGTTTTTCTGTCTGCACTAATTAAGACTGTCAAGGCCAGTTTTTGTGTCACATAAACTGTATGACAGTCTGTCACATAAACTGTATGACATTATGTCACATGAACTCTATGACAGTCTGTCACCTGAGTTGTATGAAAGTCTGTCACATGACCTGTATGACAGGATGTCCCATGAACTGTATGACAGGCTGTCACATGAACTGTATGACAGTCTGTCACCTGACTTGTATGAAAGTCTGTCATATGAACTGTATGACAGGCTGTCACATGAACTGTATGACAGTCTGTCACCTGACTTGTATGAAAGTCTGTCATATGAACTGTATGACAGGCTGTCACATGAACTGTATGACAGGCTGTCACATGAACTGTATGACAGTCTGTCACATGAACTGTGTGACAGTCTGTTCCAAGGGTCGGTAAACCGTTTTTGAGTGAGAAGCCATTTGATAAACTATTTCCGCTAAGAAAATGTTAAGAGAGCTGCTGGCAGAGGCGGAATGTCTACATGACATAATAGATTTGTAGAACACGAACCGCATCTATTCCTTGGAAAAGCCGCACGTTTCCGACCACTGGCCTATTCGGAGCTAGTCTACAGTTTGACGCAATAATATTTGATTGAATGTGTTGTCACCGGCAACGAGTCCACGTGCCAAGTTTCAGCTCGATAGCTTGAAGGGAAGTGGGTCAATTAGCCGTCCGAAGATTTTGCAGACCAGCCCAGCTGGCCACAAACAAACAAGAGCGAAGTTTGTATGAAGGATTTTAAAACGGTACTATATCGATCCCACCAATAAAAGTTCTAATACGACATTCGAAATCTACCTATATGAAAAGCGGTCTGATTCCAAAGACTTAAATTAAGAATAGAAAAAGTAAGGAATCAACGAATCAAATTGTTGCGCATATTTCAACCTCAAAATCTTCTCGTAACATCCCTCCTCCCCCCCACATGCACGCACATACATTATCCCACACACTCACACTCTCCTCAACACCTACTCACACATCACCCACACTCGTCTTTGGTCTCTGCCCTTCCACCATGTATTAGACATACGTCACGCGATGTGCTGATGTTGACACTTCTCATATCTTCACTTATCGTGGTCACGTGACGGCTTACCCTCGGCTTATCTCACGGCATTATGGAGAATTGGTGCAGGGAAACAGAGGCATCAGTTGCGTGTGCTTCTATGCTTTCACACAGTTGGGTGAATGAGATTTGTGTAGGATAGTGTTGGAAATAGAGGCATCAGTTGAGTGTGCTTCTACACAGTTGGGCAAATGAGAATTGTGTAGGTTAGTGTTGGAAATAGAGGCATCAGTTGAGTGTGCTTCTACACAGTTGGGCAAATGACATTTTTGTAGGTTAGTGTTGGAAATGACTTCCAAGCATAGATATTTGCTTTTTGATTTTAACAATCGGCTAGCTCTAAATTAATAGACACATTTGCGTCTGTTAGTTGGCTGCTAGTGGCACCCTGTACATGATGTAGTCGGACATGGCACTTGGCTGCTAGTGGCACCCTGTACATGATGTAGTCGGACATGGCACTTGGCAGTTAGTGGCACACCCTACATTATGTAGTCGGACATGGCACTTGTCTACACTTTTTGCACTCAGTAAACTCAATTCGATACGATTTGGAATTGATCTCCTATTACACACTCTAATCTGTTCTGTTTCAAATAAATAATTCTATCATATGTGTCCATCCAAGGAGTTCACGCGGTGAAAAGAGCTAATTGATTGAAGCAAGAACGTGTGTGTGACAGCCAGACATTAAAACATAAAGACATTAATCTCTCTTAGGAACGGTGCTTTTAATTATAAGCTCAAGTGGTTCACTCACAGATTGGTGGGCGCGGTGGTGGTTGTGGTGGTTTAAAGGCGTTTGTGGAGGTTGGCTTTGTGGGGGGGGGGGGGGTGGTAGGTTTGGAGATTTGGCTTGGGGGTTGTGGTTTAGAGGGTGGCGGGTTCGGGGGCAGGGGGTGAGCTGACCCAACTATGTTTAAAGGCGGAATTGTTGAAAGGAACGCAGAGTAATTTTACATGTAAATGAGAGGTAATTAATGCTTCACACACTGGACTTTGTCTATTTTTTATCTTTACCGATACTGGACTTTGTCTATTTGTACTTTACCAATACTTGACTTTGTCAATTTATATCTTTACCAATACTTGACTTTGTCTCTTTGTATCTATACCAATACTTGACTTTGTCTATCTGTATCTTTACCAATACTTGACTTTGTCTATTTGTATCTATACCAATACTTGACTTTGTCTATTTAGATCTTTACCAGTCCTGGACTTTGTCTATTTATATCTTTACCAATACTTGACTTTGTCTATTTATATCTTTACCAATACTTGACTTTGTCTATTTATATCTTTACCAATACTGGATTTTGTCTATTTATATCTTTACCAATACTTGACTTTGTCTATTCATATCTTTACCAATACTTGACTTTGTCTATTTACATCTTTACCAATACTTGACTTTGTCTATTCATATCTTTACCAGGGGTGGAAAAAGTGGTTAGTGTTTTATAAACATTTATATATTAAAAATTGTTTATAGTGAAAGGAAGGTGATAAATGCAAAATAAGGGGTTTATAATAAAGGACTGCTAATATATACAATATATATGGTTTATGATGAAGGATTGGCTTACATTTTACAGGTTACTGAATCTTATAATCCCATTTTATTGTAGTTACACCAGATTTTAGTTATTTCACTGATAATTTGTGTTCATCAAATATGTCAGATATATACATTCAGCTTGGCCAGCCAAACTTGTAGTGATATTTCAGATATAAAAATTTAGGTTGGCCAGCCAAACTTGTAGTGATAGTTCAGATATACAAATTCAGCTTGGCCAGCCAAACTTGTAGTGATAGTTCAGATATACAGGAAGGAGCCAAAAGATGGCTTAGAGCCATGTTATTGAAGCACAAAAGGGTCGCTGGGCTCCTTTTATCTGTGATTATATATTGAACGTTACCCATCCCTTCATTCCGTGACATGAATATTTCAGCTTAGTATCATGCCCAATAAATAAAGCATATCTAGCATACTAGAGACAAGTTAAGCAAAACTTACACACTATCAACTAGGTAGAACTCTGAAACAAAATGTATCATAGCATAACTATTTCTTGGAAACTTGGAACTAAGGTTGTAATGATAAGTAAATTGTCATAATTTCCACCCAGAAGACCTTGAAGACAGGGTACGAAGAGAAACGACAATTTACAGGAAGTGCTCTAAACCACTGTGGGCCGATAAGATGGCCTTCAGGAAGCCGTCCATATTTAACCAATCAGAGCTCGAGTCTAGACGCTACCAAGCTGCAGTGCACACTAAGCCCCCGTGCTATGTGGGCCGGCAGCCAAAGACATCCGCTACATCACTTGTCAAGTAATTATTTACACAGCTCACTCCACTTTTCGTATTGTTGTGGCAACGTCCAGTCCATATTATTGAAATACAAAAATACAAAACAAACATGTATCTAGAAAAATAACCGAAAACGCCGAAGCAAGGAGATAAGACGTTCCCATAAGAAAGCACGTGTAACAAGATTATTATTTTGATAGCCGTGAGCGTTATTTTGTTCATTAACTTGATTAGCAAGATGGAGGAGATTGTGTTGATAGCGAAATGCACAGACGGCGGGAAATGCACAGACGGCAGGAAACGCTATGACATTGGTAGCAGAAGTTGGGAGGCTCATAACTGGCAACCTTCTGAAAAAATAAAAAAATCGACCGTGTGTGGCCCGAAGTGAATCGCTTTAACTCCTACAGACCTGTTTACTCTTACGATTTTGGCGTACAATGTACGATTTTGAGATGTATACATTATATATACTGTATTTTTAATTTTTACTATAAAGATAATGTATTGAACGATTTTGTGATGATGTTGTACGATTTTAAGAGTTTGAAGGTAAACAGGTCTGCTCCTAACGTAAATTCAAAAGATATGTTAATTCACAAGATCAGCCAATACACAAGATCTGTCAATTCACAAGATCTGTCAATTCACAAGATCTGTCAATTCACAAAAATCTGTCAATTTATAAGATCTGGTGACTTTTGTTCTTGGACTCACTAGCAGAAAGATGTAGGAGCGGATATCTGGTTCAGCTAGGCTTTTAAAAAAACATTCAGTGTATTTTAATGTTGTTAGGGCCAGCAGCGAGTGGTTCCCAAAACAAAATGGCACCAAATATTTTTTGACGCACTGACAAAGTCCACAACATCATCATTGCAATGTCCTCTTTTGATGTGTATTCCATGTTGTCAGTGGCACATTCACTTTTGATGTGTATTCCATGTTGTCAGTGGCACATTCACTTTTGATGTGTATTCCATGTTGTCAGTGGCACATTCACTTTTGATGTGCATTCCATGTTGTCAGTAGCACATTCACTTTTGATGTGTATTCCATGTTGTCAGTGGCACATTCACTTTTGATGTGTATTCCATGTTGTCAGTGGCACATTCACTTTTGATGTGTATTCCTTGTTGTCAGTGGCACATTATATTTAGATGTTTATAAACATATGTTGTAGAAGTTACTGAATATTCACACGTATATTCTGAGAACGAACACTACAAGAGACTCCCAGTTTGCCGTAATAGTTTACTCGGAGGCTTGAAACATTTTTACGCAGAGGGTCGAGATGACATTATTATTTTAGTGGGGGTGGGGGGCCGCATTTGTTAAATATCTATTTTTTTCATAAAGATCATTTAAGTTCATTTAGTTCGCGGAAGGTCTCGTGAGCCGCATCGTTTCAACTGCAGGCCTCCTGGCCGAACTCTAATGCTCTCAAATATTTAAATGATCTTTATCCCATTCCATGTACGTAAAAATGAACGTATAGCTTTCTGAATGTACGTATAGCTTTCTGTATGTACGTATAGCTTTCTGTATGTACGTATAGCTTTCTGTGTGTACGTATAGCTCTCTGTGTATACGTATAGCTTTCTGTGTGTACGTATAGCTTTCTGTATGTACTTATAGCTTTCTGTATGTACGTATAGCTTTCTGTGTGTCATAGTCAAGTGATAATTTGTTGAAATTCTACGAGATAAAATTCCCAATTTTCCAAACAAAAATTCTCAATTTCTGTAAAATTATTTTTATGGTGGTCCTCCAACACGCAGATACATGCCTAAGATATCCTAACACCATTCTTAAACTAATGTCTAACGATTCGCCAAGTCTGCTATGACGCAGAGATGTCCGTGTACACAACAAAAGAAGGAAGCCTGTTTGACGTCTGCCCCCAAGTACCCGGATATTTCTGTCAATAATAACTTAAAGTACATCACGAACATCAACAGAAGGTACGTGGCGATGCGAGATTTCCCTTCTGTTGCAAGACACTCAAGACAATCTGTAATACAATCTGTAAGACACTCGAGACAAGCTATAAGACACCCGAGACAAGCTACACTAAGTTTTTTTTTCTGCTGTGGTCCAGCGAAATGGATATGCATTGTGATGGTAGCCAAGTGGAATCTGATGGTTACAGAGAGAGTACCAGGCTGTCATGTCATAGGTCATTTTTAAATGATAAGAAAGTCTTTTATAAGATTCAAGTTAATAAAACATGTTTTCAAGTCAAACAAGTTCGGAGTAAGTGTTTTTTGTGTGTGGAAAATTTGTAGAAATGACGTCATCACATTCATAAATTATCCAATGTTTCGTAATTCTCTTGATTATTCCAGATAGTTTACTGGAGTCAATCACATTCTATAATAGATTCCACAGCTCTATAATATATTCCACAGTTATATAATAGATTCCACAGTTCTATAATAGATTCCACAGCTCTATAAGATATCAACTAACTGGAATGTTAAACTTAAACATGTTGCTGTTGACCAGACTATGATGAGGCCTGATCCAACCATACCCCACATAGGGAGCCAACATATAGCTGGAGGCAGTGTTCCCTCTTCAGACATCTTGAGAACACGGTTGTCAACACTGTTAGGATTTTTTAGTTGTCTAGAACCATCGATCTTTCTATAATGGAAGTTACTTGACTTTTCAGGGGCTTAATATAAAGTGTACCAATAGTTGACATGACGTGTGTCAATAGTTGACATGACGTGTGCCAATAGTTGACATGACGTGTACCAATAGTTGACATGACGTGTGTCAATAGTTGACATGACGTGTACCAATAGTTGACATGTCGTGTACCAATAGTTGACATGACGTGTGCCAATATTTGATAAGACGTGTACCACTAGTTGACATGACGTTTGCCAATAGTTGACATGACGTGTACCAATAGTTGACATGACGTGTACCAATAGTTGACATGACGTTTGCCAATAGTTGACATGACGTGTACCAATAGTTGACATGACGTTTACCATTGGTTGACATGACGTTTGTTAATAGTTGACATGACGTGTGTCAATAGTTGACATGACGTGTACCAATAGTTGACATGTCGTGTACCAATTGTTTAATTGACGTGTACCATTTGTTGATATGTCGTGTACCAATAATTGACATGACGTGTGCCTACAGTTCATATGAAGTGACGTCTGTACATAATACGCATGGTTTTCAAAACAGTTAGATTAGCGGTCCCTTTAAAACAGCGGTTCTGAACCTGTAGACCATCGGAAAACACATATTTATGAAGTAACAAAGAAAATAATTTTATGGTCGGGGGTCACCACAACATGAGGACTTATATTAAAGGGTCGCGGCATTTCGAAAGTTGAGAACCACTATTCTAATCGTTCTAATGAGCACTGACAGGAGCTGACGTTTAACAGCTGACGTATAGTGAGATCCTCTAAAGACGTCATGCTTCTATACTGTCATGTGACATTTAACGCGTGACTGCACAGTGAGGAGCTCTTACAGTGTTCTGGTTGTCTGGACAGCTCATCAACTGATTATGTAAGGCGCATCTCTTTAGATTGATCACAAAGCAGGAAGGTGCAAGCACATTTGCTTGCTACTATGGAATGTAGCGAGACGTGTGTGAGATAAGTGTGCGATAGTTGTGTGATAAGTGTGAGATAGGTGTGAGATAGGTGTGAAATAGGTGTGAGATAGGTGTGAGATAGGTGTGAGATAGGTGTGCAATAGGTGTGTGATAAGTGTGTTATAATTCTGCTATAGGTGTGCGATAGGTGTGTGATAAGTGTGTGATAGTTCTGCTATAAGTGTGTGATAGGTGTGTGATAGGACACAGTTGTGTAATTGGTGGGAGATAGTGTAAGATATGTGAGATAAAATGACATGCGTGTGATGTATGTGAGATAAGTGTGAGATAGGTGTGAAATAGTGTAAGATAAGTGTGAGATAGGTGATATAAAATTGAGATACGTGTGATATTTAGTATAAGATGCTTAAGAAAACTGTAAGATAAGTGTAAGATAAGTGTGAGGTAGTTGTGAGATAGGTGGGAGATAGGTATGGCACTCATCTCGCAAGTAAACATAATTTAAGATAACTGGTAAGATTCCAGCTTTATGAAGAGCACATTATTTACCTGTTCAGCTTGTTAAGATTGTGGAAACTGTTGAGTAAGATAACCCTTGTCCGTAGACTGAGATAACTCTTGTCCGTAGACTGAGATAACTCTTGTCCGTAAACTGAGATAACTCTTGTCCGTAGACTGAGATAACTCTTTCCCGTAGACTGAAATAACTTTTGCCCGTAGACTGAGATAACTCTTGTCCTTAGACTGAGATAACTCTTTTGGTAGATTGAGATAACCCTTGCCTTCTACGGTTATATAAGCAAAGCAACGTTAGGGGACGTGACTCTCCCATAAAAATAACAGAAATATAGCTCCACGTAGGCTAATTGGGATTTTCATGTCGTGTGAATGGAAGAGTCCAAGATTGATGGCTAGAAAGTAGGTGGGGGGGGGAAGGGTGGGAGGAGAGGGTACAAGGACCGTATACGTCGGTTCTAACTGCTGTGCCGTTTGGGGCCCGAGTTGTAGCAGGGCAAGTGCGTAAAGGTCTATAAGATATAGATTCAATCAATACTCTATCGATATATGCTTGGAAGAGAAGGTTGGACTTGGAGATATAAGGATCAATGTTCACACGACCGGACGTGCTACTGGACAGACGATCGGCAGACGATGACGGCAGGCGAAAGACAGTGAGAAAGACATGCAGAGGTACGGACTGATATTCGGACGTCCGAATAAGTCGATGGATGTACATATGGATGTATGAGTGGATGGGTGTCTAGATGCATAGATCAATGGATGGATAGTGGAATGGATAGAAGGAGATATATAAATATATATATATCAGATTCATAGATACATTAGATGGTTAGAGGGATAGAAGGATAGATGAATGGATGTAAGCATGGATGGATGGATGGACGGACGGAAAGACGGACGGACAGACGGACGGACGGAAGGACGGACCGACGGACGGACGGACAGACAGACAGACAGACAGACGGACGGACGGACGGACAGACAGACAGACAGATAGATAGATAGATAGATACAAGATTTACCAAATCGATATGTCGCACATAAATTCTATGAAAGAGCTCACTTAGCTTATTTCCAATCCCGGCTAAATATCACTGCATACACATTTATAGCAAGGGGAGGCAAGGCGGGGAGGCAGACGATTTGATTTATAGTGCTCGAGATACGAATTATTCCCCTTAGAAATGATTGCCCCTTCGAGAGAGAGAGAGCTCCAAGCTGATGCAAAGATAATATAGAGAGAATCTTTGAAATGAGAGACCTCCCACTCACAGCTTTGATTCATTCTAAAATGATGAAACAAAAAAAACAATAGAATAATCTGTAACCCATTTTGACCGGATATCTAACAGGTAGATTTTGAAAGAATATCTAACAGGTAGATTTTGACCGGATATCTAACAGGTAGATTTTGACAGAATATCTAACAGGTAGATTTTGACCGGATATCTAACAGGTAGATTTTGACCGGATATCTAACAGGTAGATTTTGACAGAATATCTAACAGGTAGATTTTGACCGGATATCTAACAGGTAGATTTTGACTGGATATCTAACAGGTAGATTTTGACCGGATATCTTAACAGGTAGATTTTGACAGAATATATATAATGTAGATTTTAACATAATATTTAGCTGTAGAATTTTGACAGAATATCTAAGAGGTAGATTTGAACAGAATATTTTAAAGGTAGATTTTGACATAATATCAATCAGGTTTTATTTTGACAGAATATCAAATAGGGGCTGTCCATAAATTATGTCAACAAAATAGGGGGGAGGGGGGGTCTGAAATTTTTTGACAATCGTTGACAAGGGGGAAGGGGGGAGGTCAAGAAAAGTTGACGTCAACAATGCTACTTTTTAAAATAAATTTAATTTTATAATTTAGAATTTCTTAAACTTTTTTTCCCTAAACATTTTACTTTTATTCACTTTCTTGTTGTAGTTGTAAACTAGTCGATTTAAAATAGTGTTTCCCCCCCCCCCCATTTTATCTTTATTTGGGGGGGGGTAATCAAATGTTGACGTAATTTTATAGGGGGGGGGGTGTCTCTTGAAGTTTGACAAGTTGTTGACAAGGGGGAGGGGGGGGGGAGGTAAAAATTGCCAAAATTTTGTTGACATAATTAATGGACAGCCCCCATAGGCATCTTTTGATCGAATATTTAAGAGGTAGATTTTCAAGAACAAAAAATGTTACCGAATTTGTAAGATGTAGATTTTGACAGAGAAGCCTGATACGCCATTGTTATAGAAATAAGATTGAATTTTATTTAAATTGTTATCAGATGAAATTGATCAATAAAATTTGTTTACGTCTGATTTTAGAAAGAAGAAACAAAATGAATGAATGCCAAGGAAACAAAGAAAGTAAGAAAGAAATAAAATAAGAAGGTAAGAAAGAAATAAAGTAAGAAAGAAATAAAATAAGAAAATAAGAAAGAAATAAAATAAGAAAGTAAGAAAGAAATAAAGTAAGAAAGAAATAAAATAAGAAAATAAGAAAGAAATAAAAATAAGAAAGTAAGAAATAAATAAAATAAGAAATAAAAAAATAAGAAAATAATAAAATTAAGAAAGTGAGAAAGAAATAAAATAAGAAAATAAGAAAGAAATAAAATAAGAAAGTAAGAAAGAAATAAAATAAGAAAATAAGAAAGAAATAAAGTAAGAAAGAAATAAAATAAGAAAGAAATAAAATAAGAAAGAAATAAAGTAAGAAAGAAATAAAATAAGAAAGTAAGAAAGAAATAAAATAAGAAAATAAGAAAGAAATAAAGTAAGAAAGAAATAAAATAAGAAAGAAATAAAATAAGAAAGTAAGAAAGAAATAAAATAAGAAAGTAAGAAAGAAATAAAATAAGAAAGAAATAAAATAAGAAAGAAATAAAATAAGAAAGAAATAAAATAAGAAAGAAATAAAATAAGAAAGTAAGAAGGAAAGAACGAAAGTTAGAATCATTTCTTCGTAAGCGACATTGATAAAAAAAAAAGCAGACAAATAAAATAAAGATAAAATAATTCCATGTAAACAATTGTATACATTTTTTTAAATTTGCACATAAACATATACTTTTGTGAGCGCCTCCTAACAAAGGATATAAATAGATGTTACACTGTTAAAGCTATCGGACGATAAGGCAGAGAATCCGTCTGCTAACAGCTTCACTTGCGACATTTGTAGTCGGCTTGGAGGGGGTTAAAATCGTGTGCCTTATCTTCTGCCAGATTGTGGCCGTAGGAAATCTGTTGCCTGTAACATTTGTTTTGAGGATCACTGAATAAGCAGAAGTTATATATTGTTTAAGACAAGAAATCAAGCGCTTCTTTAGAGTAGGCCAAGCTTTGAAATTTAAAATCAATTGATTCAATAAAGTAGGTCAAACTTTGAATTTTTAAATCAAAAGCTTCATTAAAGTAGCTTAAACTTGAAGTTTGAATTTCAGGGCTTATTAGCAGTCCATTTTGCATTTTCAATTCGGTTAATAACAGTAGAGTAGAATATCTCTATTTATATCTATTTTAACAGACAGAGACAGACAGCAAACAACGAGCATAAAGACAGGCAGGCAGACATTAACTGACAGACAGAACGCTAGATATTATTTAAGCATCAAAATTAATTCATATGTACATACAACTTTCTCACATTGCTTCAGTGAAGAGAGATGTTTCAGCGCTGTAAATGATTGGACGGTAAGTAAGTCGGTACATACACTATGAACCATTCTTTTGTAGTTAAACTTCCGTCGTGTGCAGGCCCTCTCTGTCAATGTTGGCCATATCGTAGTGTGTCGGACCTATTTATCCACGTTGGCCATACCGTAGTGTGTCGGACCTCTCTATCCATGTTGGCCATATCGTAGTGTGTCGGACCTCTCTATCCATGTTGGCCATATCGTAGTGTGTCGGACCCCTCTATCCATGTTGGCCTCATCGGGGTGTGTCGGCCTGCTCTGTCAATGTGCGTCCTATGGTAGTGTGTCGGCCCACTCTTGCAATGCTGGCCGTATCGCAATGTGTCGGCCCACTCCGTCATACATTTTAGAATACAAATTAGACATGGGCCCGAGACCGCCAGAATGTGAGTCCATCAATGATAGGTCCTAGGGGACACAATCCCCTTTTGGGACGTTTGTTGTAGGAATGGCCTGCCCTCATCCATTTCATCAGTGACACTCAGTCTGTAGTAATTTGATATTCTGAAATTGTGATGAGCAATTTTTCCTGGTGAAGAATCTACACAAGACAGTTTATGGACATTTACTGATTGTCGTCTGGAAGCGCAGACCAAGTGGCTGTCTACTATTGCCAGCTATTGTCTACTTTTTGTCTCCTATTGTCTGCTACTGTCCGCTGTCTGCTACTGTCCGCTGTCTGCTACTGTCCGCTGTCTGCTACTGTCCGCTGTCTGCTACTGTCCGCTGTCTGCTACTGTCCGCTGTCTGCTACTGTCCGCTGTCTGCTACTGTCCGCTGTCTGCTACTGTCCGCTGTCTGCAACTGTTTGGTATACGCTGCTATTGGTCGGCGATAAAATCATAAAACGCAGACCAAGTGACTGTCTTCTATTGTCTGTTATTGACTGCTATTGTCTACTGTTGTCTGCAATTGTCTACTATTGTCTGCAATTGTCTGTGATGGTATGCTATTGTCTACTAGTGTCTGGTACTGTCTTGTAGTATCTATTATTGTCTGCTATTGTCTCCTATTGTATGCTATTTACTGTTGTCTTATAGTGTATAACATTGTCTGCTATTGTCTGTTATCGCCTGCAATTTTCAGCTACAATCTGCTTTTGCTAGGCGATGCAATCATTAAAACAAGTGATGTAACAAAATGAAAGATACCAGGAGATTTCACATATTGGCAGATACCAGGATATTTCACATATTGGCAGATACCAGGAGATTTAACATATTGGCAGATACCAGGAGATTTCACATATTGGCAGATACCAGGAGATTTAACATATTGGCAGATACCAGGAGATTTCACATATTGGCAGATACCAGGAGATTTCACATATTGGCAGATACCAAGAGATTTCACATATTGGCAGATACCCGTTGATTTAACATATTGGCGGATACCAGGAGATTTCACATATTGGCAGATACCAGTTGATGTAACATATTGGCGGATACCAGGAGATTTCACATATTGGCAGATACCAGTTGATGTAACATATTGGCGGATACCAGGAGATTTCACATATTGGCAGATACCAGTTGATGTAACATATTGGCGGATACCAGGAGATTTCACATATTGGCAGATACCAGTTGATGTAACATATTCGCAAATATCAGGTGATGTAACCTTTTAGCAGATACTAGGTGATGTAAAAAACTGGCTGATATTAGGTGATGTAACTTGTTCGCTGATACTAGGTGATGTACTAAAGGGGTGTATGACAAAAGTATTGATAAGACATAATGGGGCGCAATAATTTTTGCACCTACCGACTCATGGGTAACTAATTGTTCACTATTCAGTACGTCATTGGGTCACTATTTAGTAAACTAATTCCTGCATCTCATTGCGTCCCTAATTAGTAAACTAATCACTACGTCTCTTGGGGTTAACTACTTTATCGTCACTCAATACGTCTCATTGGATCACCAATTTATTACCACTCAGTAAGTCTCATTGTATCACCAGTTAGTCATCAGTTGCGAGCTAAATATAAATTGGCGTTCTAATCCGCTGATCTAATTAGCCAGTTACCTAATTAGCCAATCATCTAATTAGCCAATCACCGAATAAGCCAGTCACCTATTTAGCCAACTACCTAAAACATTGAATAGAAAAGTGAGTAATAAGAATCAGAGAAATCGATAATTTTTGTGACATATCGATAGGTCGATTCCCATGAAATACTGGCAGCTACTCTCAGTAGCAGTCATTTAAATCAAACTATTTAACATCGGACGTATTCCCCCCCCCCCCCCCCCCCACACTCTATTTTATATTTTAAATTAAAACACTTCTTTGAAATCCACTGCCCTTAACCCTTTGCGATCCAAAGCTTCTGCCTGCATGGCAGTATCAGCTTCTGTCGTATGAACCACGATTAAAAAAAACAACTCTTCTGTCTGCACGTCTGTGTAAGCCTCTTCAAAATACACGCTATTATCAACTCTCCAGTCTGCACGCCTGTATCAACTCTCCAATCTACACGCCTGTATCAACTCCCCAGTCTGCACGCCTACATCAACTCTCCAGTCTACACGCCTGTATCAACTCTCCAGTCTGCACGCCTGTATCAACTCTACAGTCTACACGCATGTATCAACTCTCCAGTCTGCATGCCTGTATCAACTCTCCAGTCTTCGCACCAACATCAACCTTCAAAAGTCTTCTCCGTGGGGCCCTCCATACAAGTCATCCACATATGCACCCCCATGAAAAATACCCATCTCTGCCCCATCTCTGTACGCCGTGGTTGAACACCAAGACCAGTCTCCACACTCTAACACCAGCATGACTTTCTTTCTACCTGTACTGCACTAGTCCGAGATTACCCCCCCCCCCACTCCTTGCTCACCCCAACACCGCACTCCGCATGGGGTAAAAACTGAATGGATCTCCTACTAGGAACACGGCAGACCGCGTCATAATAGTTTCCTGATGTGGCAGAAAAGCCGCCAATTCCTAAACGTTTTGTTTTCAATAACAATAACAATTCTAAAGCACTCGACATGCCTTCAGCCACGGTCATCAATCACTCGTGGCTTTCAGTCGCTCACTTAACATGCGGCAGTTCGGCCGAACACACGACGTCTGCTGCCGTGACGGCACCGACAGCCTGGTCAAATCAAATAGTCTTTGATATACGGGGAGAAATCGATGGATAAACTATCCAAATTATCCACTGCATTGAAAATGGGGCCTGGATGGAAATATTAAGAAGCTACTGGTAGTGGGGAGGGGGCAAAATGGTAGTGTGAGAGGAGCTAACTAGGTAGTGTGAGGGGAGATATTGGTAGAGTCAGAGGAGCTAACAGGTAGTGTGAGGCTAGCTGACAGGTAGTGTGAGGGAGCTTACAGGTAGTGTGAGAGGAGCTTACAGGTAGTGTGAGAGGCGCTAACTGGTAGTGTGAAGGTATAAGATGACACCTCTACTATAACACATTTATGTCATCTCATGATTTACGTGGGCGCTGGTCAATACAGATGTGGTCAATACAGATGTGATCAATGCCGATGTGGTCAATACAGATGTGGTCAATACAGATGTGGTTAATACCCATGTGGTCAATACTGATGTGGTCAATACAGATGTGATTAATACCCATGTGGTCAATACCGATGTGGCCAATACAGATGTGGTCAATACAGATGTGATCAAGGGTTTCACTTAATATGTGCATGGTTCTTAAATAGAGAAATAGCTGAGAATGGATCTAAAAATGCCAATGGCTGAGAATGCATTAATAGATCGAGATTGAATATAGTCTGAGCTTCGATCTATTCGGCCACATGATACCATTTGACGAGCATTTGAAATAGTTTATTTGATCAAAGGTGTCTCGTGGCACTATGACGCAATAACAGATAGATCACTACAGCTAATGGGTCATCGAGGGAACTCATTGATTTGATCCTACAAAAACTAGGTGGCTACTGTCTGATGGGTTAGAGAGGGAAATGAGTAATTTGATGCACGTGAGCTTATCAGCGTCGAAGCAACTTGGCGAGGGATTTGAGGATTGAAGGGTATTTCACAGGGGCGCATACAGATAAGTTGGATGTTGAGAAAATTGAACTCCGTAGAGGTAGAAAATAACATTACCTGAGAAAGAAAGAGAGAGAGAGAGAAGAGAGTGAGGAGAGAGAGAGAAATGGGGAGTGAGAGAAAGAAAAAGAGAGTGAGGAGAGAGAAAAAGATTAAGAAAGTAAGGAGAGAGAAGGAAGGAGAGTGAGGAGGGAATGTAAGAGAGGGTGAAAGAGAGAGAGAGAGTGAGGAGAGAGAGAAATGGGGAGAGAGTGAGGATGGAGAGAGAGGAGAGCAAGAGCAAGGGGGGGAGAGAGAGAGAGAGAGAGAGGAGAGAGAGACACAGACAGACAGACATACACATAACGTGAAAAGCAGATACTCAGAACAAATTTTAAAAAATTAAAAAAATGAACGCTACTGCAATTAATTTTTTGCTGGACAATGGTCTGTTTTACCGACAGTGACAATATTAATTTCTTTAAAATATATAATTTAAATTTAATACGAATATATGGTTTGTACTTTGTAGAACTTCACCATTTATTGTTGAAATACATATGTTTTGAATAAAAAAAGTCAGCAAAATTTTGGCATAGAAATGTCAAAGTTAAAGAAATGATCAATATCTGAACACACTATTTGAACTATTTCTCACGTGGGAAGACTAAGTTTTAAAAAAGTAAATTAGGCCTATGAACATTACTTTTCTCTCCCCTCACTAATCAAGCAAGCCTAGGGTGACTCCCTTTGTTATGGTATTCTGGTCTTGGCGCTCAGACTGTTTTCCCAAATGTCCAGAGGAAGAAGCGCGTTACCAGAGAAAGCCACGGTAGATATGCGTTACCTGGGCTCGATCGCTCCACTCATCCGACACGCGAACCTTTGTGTTTGACAAGAATTTTAATCGAGTTGTTCAACTGAAATGGTTCTCAAACAAACTGGGGTCGTCAATGACTTCTCGCAAGCACGCCCTCCAATATCAAACCCGTACCAGCAGTTTTTACGTCTTAACCAGACACGAGATCCCAGAACCTCTGCAGCGAAACATTTAGTTTTAAATCTGAAAGTCACGTGACGATATACATCACTTATTTTCCGTTCTTGCCTTAGATTTTCTTGCCAATTTCGAAAAACAGACGCCATTTCCAAATATGTTGAGATAATTAACTGTACCACACTATTTTTAACCAACGCTGTTGGAGTATGGCGACCATGTTCAACATTATACTGCACAGGAAGTGACGCAACGTGCTTATCTATGGTCAATAAACCTTGGGAACAACAAACTAATGATCTTTGGGAACAACAAACTAATGATCTTTGAGAAAAACAAACTAATGATCGTTGGGAAAAACAAACTAATGATCTTTGAGAAAAACAAACTAATGATCGTTGGGAACAACAAACTAATGATCTTTGGGAAGATTCCTTCTAAATAAAATCTATAATAATAAGCTAAGCGTTTCAACTCAACTTGCGGGAATTTGAAGCATAAATAAAAGCTTAACAAAATAACAGCAACCCTTCTCTCCTCCCATAAAACAACAGTAACCGTCCCATAATCCCACAATAACCCATCCATCAGAAGGTAAGAGTAAAAGGTGTAAGATAGTCCCATAATCCCACAATAACCCATCCATCAGAAGGTAAGAGTAAAAGGTGTAAGATAGTCCCATAATCCCACAATAACCCATCCATCAGAAGGTAAGAGTAAAAGGTGTAAGATAGTCCCATACTCCCACAATAACCCATCCATCAGAAGGTAAGAGTAAAAGGTGTAAGATAGTCCCATAATCCCACAATAACCCATCCATCAGAAGGTAAGAGTAAAAGGTGTAAGATAGTCCCATAATCCCACAATAACCCATCCATCAGCAGGTAAGAGTAAAAGGTGTAAGATAGTCCCATAATCCCACAATAACCCATCCATCAGAAGGTAAGAGTAAAAGGTGTAAGATAGTCCCATAATCCCACAATAACCCATCCATCAAAAGCTTAGCGTAAAATGTTTAAGAGAAAAATCTATTGAGACAACGTAGATATATCAAGATCCACAGCCGACTCCCCAAAACACCCCCCACCCACTCCCGAACTCCCCAGGCATTTTTGTCAGCTTTTACACGTTCCTTAAAGAACAAGTCAACAATTCTTATTTTTGTCCACATTTTACACATTAAAATGTTGATACTAAAAAGTAGAACATAAACGAAAAGACTTTCTACCGAAAACCTTAGAAGAAAACATTGGAAATGTTCTTAAAGTGACTTAAGCGACACAGTGCTTTATTGAGCAATCCACCTTACACTAGTCACTACAACATCCGTACAGGTCAGCACGAGACAGACGTGACCAGTCGTAACAAATGTGGTCACGAGGAATAACACTATTTGATGCTACATGAAAACAAAAAAAAAAAAAAAAAAAAAAAAAACTCGGTGGATTTTGGGAAAGAAAGAAAGGTTTAAAAAAAAATAATTCTTTAAAAATGATGAACAATTCTGAACATTGCAGAGACCGTACGATGAAACACACCCCCCCCCCCCCCACACACTCTTCTCACCATAATTCGAACTCTTCAAAATCATTCAAATGATTTATACACATTGCAACTTCCACTTACACTCAAGGATAATCCTGCTTCCTTTGTTTCTAATGTCAAAATTATCTGTCCATGTTCTATGTTAAAATGACTTAATTTTGACCACTTTTATTTCCTTAATAAACGCCCAGTTTTAAGAACTACCTCCCTGTGTACTCAGGTAATAAAACCACATACCTGTGTATATATATTTATATTTATCCCCAAGATTAGGTACATTTCTTAAAATCCTCGAAATAAAGCAAAACATTTCTTTCAAAAGCAGCCTCCTCTACCAGCTACTTATCTTAATTTTTTGTTTCACTCGAACAAAATTTTTTTTATTTTTCAAAATTCATCTGCAAAGGTAAATCATTTTTTTCTGTCGAGATCAAAGCGCTAACGTTTAAAACTTAAATAGCTCATTTTGTTGCAAAACCCATTGAGTGAACATTTCAATTACCCACAATGCCACTCAAGTTCCGGATACGAAGACAAATTGAAGACAGGGCACTGACGTCGTCTTTATTGAGTTTCAATGTGTTGTAAGAGGCACGTCTCCAACAACAGGACGTACGTCTCCAACAACAGGAGGCGTGTCTCCAACAACAGGAGGCGTGTCTCCAACAACTGGAGGCACGTCTCCAAAATCAGGAGGCGTGTCTCCAACAACAGGAGGTACGTCTCCAACAATAGGAGGCCCGTCTCCCCCCCCCCAAACAAAAGGGCCGTCTCCACAACAGTAGACCCGTCTTACCAAACAGGAGGCCCGTCTCCCCCAACATGAGTCCATCTCCCCAAAATGTAGACCCGTCTCCTCAAACAGTTGGCTCATCTCCTTAAAAGAAGGCACATCTACCCAGCAGGAGGCCCATCTACCCAACAGGAGGCCCATCTACCCAACAGGAGGCCCGTCTACCCAACAGGAGGCCCGTCTCTGCTAAAAGGAGGCCCGTCTCTGCTAACAGGGGGCCCATCTACCCAACAGGAGGCCCGTCTACCCCAACAGGGGGCCCATCTACCCAACAGGAGGCCCGTCTCCCCCAACAGGGGGCCCATCTACCCAACAGGAGGCCCGTCTCCCCCAACAGGGGGCCCATCTACCCAACAGGAGGCCCGTCTCTGCTAACAGGAGGCCCGTCTCCCCCAACAGGGGGCCCATCTACCCAACAGGAGGTCTGCCTCCCCCCACAGGGGGCCCATCTACCCAACAGGGGGCCCGTCTCTGCTAACAACTGGCTCCCTCTTTCATAACACATCCACTATAATATGGAAATAAGTCACGCAAAGGTTTAGATGAAGGGGTGAGTGGGTTGGACAGTAAAAGAGTTCTAAGCTAGAGACCGACCGAAAGTGATTTTCTGATTTCGACCAAAATCGAAACTAGTCCGAAATTTAAAAATGACTTTCGGCCGAAACCGAAATTAAACCAGAAAGTTAACATTTCAGTTTCGGCCGAAGCCAATATTAAACCAAAATTTAACTTTTTGATTTCGGCCGAAACCGAAGCCGAAGCTGAAATATTTAGGTATTTTGAAATTCGTTAAAATGGAGTTTCAATGTCTTTAACTCAATGACACCAGCGCAACCTGCTAACATCATCATGCCAACATCAAAACAACCTGCCAACATCAAAACAACCTGCCAACATCGAAACAACCTGCCAACATCGAAACAACCTGCCAACATCGAAACAACCTGCCAACATCGAAACAATCTCCTGGAGACAACCCGCCAACAAATTAGCTTCAAAGCTCAAATGCTATTCATTAACAAACAGATGTGGCCAATTGCTCCCCTATTCTCAAATGCTCACCAATGGGAACTTATCGCGTTATGCCGCACAAGGGTTCCCAGTCTTGACTGAACGGCATTTTGGTTGATACATACTTGACATTAGTTTGGAAGACTGATGATATACGAAATGTGACGCTTAAATTTTAAAAAAATTATCGCCGAATCTAGAACCCCCTACATTGAGTGGTTGAATCGAATCCAGTGGTTAGCATTGGCGTAGTCGGAGGCCACACGTTGAGATGCAGTGGTTAGTACTGGAGTAGTCGGAGGCCACACGTTGAGATCCAGTGGTTAGTACTGGAGTAGTCGGAGGCCACACGTTGAGATCCAGTGGTTAGCATTGGAGTAGTCGGAGGCCACACGTTGAGATCCAGTGGTTAGTACTGGAGTAGTCGGAGGCCACACGTTGAGATCCAGTGAGTGGTACATGACTTGTCGGCTATTTTCCCCAGCAAATCCCTTCGCTGTCCCGGTTTGTCAAACTTTAATTAAGCATGCTGGCTTTGTCACGCTCTCGTCCAACCGCCAACCGATGACTTTAGCAGACTTGAGCCAGGTAGGCTGTGTCTTGTAGCAACCATTACCAGGTAAGACACCATCGGGTCCATAGCTGGTAATACTTTTTAAATTTTGAGCGTTGTATTGGAAATGGTAGAAAAAAAATATTTCGAAAAAGATACAGTAAGATAGAAATGAGGTGGGGGTGATTTGGTATGTATTAATTATTAGGGTTTGAGTTGAAAGGAGGAGGGGGGCTGGGGGCAGTAAGGAGTGGGGGATTAATAGTTATCCTATTTTCTGAACGGGCCTGTCCTCATTTTGTATAATTTCTAATTAATGCATCAGACCAACTATCTCATGTTACGTCCCATGACAGTACGTTAGTTAAGAAGGAGCATTGGTTTATTTTAGAGTGCTTATCTTTTCTTAGTTTTAATTATACGAGTAATTTAGTTTCACAATCTGGTATAGAATTCTTCTACATTGGGTGAAATGAATTATTGCATGACAAGTTGTCGAACAAAAATGCTACAGTTTTTTTCAGGGTTTTGGCGAGGATTTTGCAGTCTCTTCTAATAGCATCCAATCATTAATCCCAATCATTCATCCCAATCATTCATCCCAATCATTCATCCCAATCACTCATCCCAATCACTCATCCCAGTCATTCAACCCAATCATTCATCCCAATCATTCATACCAATCATTCATACCAATCCTTCATACCAATCATTCATCCCAATCATTCATCCCAATCCTTCATCCCAATCCTTCATTCCAATCATTCATATCAATCATTCATCCCTCTAAATTGAATCACTTATCCCAATAAACCTTAAATATAACAGTGGCAGTTGTCAGCAGGGTTGACTTTTGACTACCACCTCAAGACAGTGGCAGTTGTCAGCAAGGTTTGACCTTTGACTACCACCTCAAGACAGAGGCAGTTGTCAGCAAGGTTTGACCTTTGACTACCACCTCAAGACAGTGGCAGTTGTCAGCAAGGTTTGACCTTTGACTACCACCTCAAGACAGTGGCAGTTGTCAGCAGGGTTAGACTTTTGACTACCACCTCAAGACAGTGGCAGTTGTCAGCAAGGTTTGACCTTTGACTACCACCTCAAGACAGTAGCAGTTGTCAGCAAGGTTTGACCCTTGACTACCACATCAAGACAGTGGCAGTTGTCAGCAAGGTTTGACCTTTGACTACCACCTCAAGACAGTGGCAGTTGTCAGCAAGGTTTGACCTTTGACTACCACCTCAAGACAGTGGCAGGTGTTAGCAAGGTTTGACTTTTGACTACAACCCCAAAGAAGAGTTGGTCTCACAGATGACATCTTCAGATCGGATGTGTACCTTACCCCCCCACCCCCCCACACTTTTCCCTACATATTAAATGTTTCAGAATACTTGTTTTGAAAATCCTTTATACTAACTTCGCATTTGCCTATTTTGACGGCTAATTGACCCACTTTCCGTCAACATATCGAGCTACAACTTGGCACACAGACTCGTTGCCGATGACAACACATTCAGTCAAATTTTCAGCCCCACCCTCGACGCAAATCCATGACTTAGACTCCACAACGCCACATCCATGACTTAGACACCACAACGCCACATCCATGACTTAGACACCACAACTCCACATCCATGACTTAGACTCCACAACTCCACATCCATGACTTAGACTACACAACTCCACATCCATGACTTGGACTCCACATCCACGACTTAGACTCCACAACTCCACATCATTGACTTAGATTCCACAACTCCACATAAATGACTTAGACTACACAACTCCACATCCATGACTTGGACTCCACATCCACGACTTAGACTCCACAACTCCACATCCATGACTTAGACTCCACAACTCCACATCCATGACTTAGATTCCACAACTCCACATCCATGACTTGGACTCCACATCCACGACTTAGACTCCACAACTCCACATCATTGACTTAGACTCCACAACTCCACATAAATGACTTAAACTCCACAACTCTTTATAATTTACCAAGAAAACTCAATATTTCGTCGTGAGTAGAGTATCTTAGAAAAGAGGTGGAGCTTTTGGTAGAGTTGGTGGGAGGATATACAGGCGTAGACACGAGGGGCGTAGAGACGTGGCCGAAGAGACGTGGGCGTAGAGATGTGGGCGTAGAGATGTGGGCGTAGAGATGTGGGCGTAGAGATGTGGGCGTAGAGACGTGGGCGTAGAGACGTGGGCGTAGAGATGTGGGCGTAGAGACGTGGGCGTAGAGATGTGGGCGTAGAGGCGTGGGCGTAGAGAATATACTATTAAGACTTCCGTTATAACATGTGAACGGATCTCGTTTCAGTTATGTCACGTTCACTCGTGAACATGCGGGCATCTCTGCTCCTCAACTAACAGTTGTAGTTGTTGTGCGAGCCGAATGTAAAGACGGAATGTCAGACGTCTGCCACGCGCCAACTACTCTCTGAGCGAACTTGTCACAGAAACCTTCGAGACGCACTGTTTCATCACGTGAGCTGTTGGCGCTGGAGTGTGTTGGCTGTTATTTGATATGACGTACGAGGCGACGCCACTCGGAGCAGCACTCACAAAAAAACAACAACAAAAAAAAAACATATGTAATGAAATAAAACCATCATGGCCGATGATGGATGCAAGCTGTCTGCTGAGACAGAAGAGCATAGAGCCAAGCACGAGACGGCCACAGTGCAAACATCTAAACATCTTGATTTATTAACAGGCGCTATTACGATAGAAATAATTACTTTATCTCGCTGCTGTTCAGGCGTAGGCTAAGCCTAACGCTTCGATAGAATGATCTCCCCAATTCGTAGTCAAAATGTATGAGATGTTTCATATATTTCCTCGAAGAGATTTACATCTTTCCATTTACCGCACATTGCAAATATTTCATTTGGTTGAACATTATCTTTAGATATTGTGTATTAATTGAATTCTATCAAAACGATTTTCCGATAAAACATCTCAAACTGATTTCCTGCCGACACTTTAAAAATATGATTCTCTTTTATGCGTTTCTGAAACGAAAGTTCCCGAAAAGGCCAAGAAATATCGACGTTAAAAAGAAATGGAACTGAAAAAGTGAATGAAATATTTCGGTGGTTTTATTCCATCAAGTTCAAAGCGATGCATTCTCATTGTCGGAGTATTTTCTGTGTGGTCGGCATGATGACTTCAGTGATGGAACGGGTCAGTGCTCGTTCTAGGGTCCCATTGTGGCATTTCTCGAGTTAGTCATTGGCTAGGATAATCAAACACAGGACATAGCCAAAACGTAGTTCAAATGATTCAGTCGAAGAGAAGTTCAAATGTCTCAGCCAAAGACAAGTTCAAATGATTCAGCCAAAGAGAATTTCAAATGATTCAGTCAAAGAGAATTTAAAATGATTCAGTCAAAGAGAATTTCAAATGATTCAGTCAAAGAGAAGTTCAAATCTCTCAAAAACCATTCTCCTGAACATGGGCTTCAAGGCCTCAATTTTAAATGGATTTTTTACATAAATAAAATTTACTTTAGCAAAAAAAATAATGTGATTTCATGCTTTTCAAAGTAGCCTTACTTCTGACAAAAAGAGTTATACTGTATATGTCGTAACTACCTGGTATCTGTCAGAGGTAAAGGCCATAACCACATGACATCTGTCACTTTTGAACTCTATAGGACATCTGTCAGAAATATACTGTATAGGTCATCACTACGTGTCCAAATCAAACTGTCCACGTGTCTGAGTAAAAAGATCACAATTGGAAAGAATGACAATAATTGACAGCCGTGTCGTCACGAACATATTTAAAGTACGTTTTGTAGTGAGGAGGATGTGGAGTAGGATAGCTTTGATCTACAGGTCATGTTATTGAAGGGGCGGGCTGAGTTATTGAGGGGTCGGGTGAGTTCTTAAGGGGTCGGCTGAGTTCTTGAGGGGTCGGCTGAGTTCCTGAAGGGTCGGCGGAGTTATTTCGGGGTCGGTTGGGCTGAATTATTGTGGGGTCAGCTGAGTTATTGATTGGTCAGCTTATTTATTGAGGGGTTGGCTGAGTTATTGATTGGTCGGCTGATTTATTGAGGGGTTGGCTGATTTATTGGGGGTTCGGTAAAGTTGAAGTGTTGATTGGTAAAAGGGAGAATAACTAAAGTATAGGGATAACGAAATTAATGGTTGCTGGGCATGGTTGCTGGGGATGGTTGCTGGGGATGGTTGCTGGGGATGGTTGCTGGGGATGATTGCTGGGGATGGTCGCTAGAGTTGGTGGCGACGTTTGGTTGCTAGGGATGGTTTTAGTGTCATTAAAGTTTAAGTTTCTTTTTCCATCATTTCTTAAAGGCTACATTGCCAAATACATTATTCGACTGGGAATGATGTATAAACACTATTGAAATCTAAACTCATTTTTGTCAAACTTACGCTCTGCTTAAAGCCACAATATAAAGTGCTATTTGTCAGCGGTAGACGTAAATCATATGTTCTAGTTAAAAAGAGGAGCTAAATTAAGTAAGTAACATCTCGTGTTTAACGAGTGAATGAAATGGCGTACGAGACTTAGGCGGACTAGCAGCTGTCGAGGGTCTTTTAGTGTGCAGAGGATTACCGTGTCATCTAGGGTAGAAATGCAAAGAGTAACTCTTTCAGACTTGCCAGGAGTAACTCTTTCAGACTTGCCAGGAGGGACTCTTTCAGACTTGAATGGAGTAAATAATTTCAGAGTTTCCAAGACTCTCTCAGAACTGTCAGGAGTAACTCCCTCAGACCTGCCAAGAGTTACCCTCTTAGACATGAAAATAAATGCTATCTACAACTTTAAAAATGGTTATATTTGAGAACCAACCTTCAGAATCAACCCTCAGAACCAACCTTCAGAATCAACCCTCAGAACCAACATTCAGAATCAACCCTCAGAACCAACCTTCAGAATCAACCCTCAGAACCATCTATCAGATCCAACCCTTACAGCCAACCTTCATAATCAACCCTCAGAACCAACCTTCAGAACCATCTATCAGATCCAACCCTTACAGCCAACCTTCAGAACCAACTATGATACCCAACCCTCAGAATCAACCCACAGAACCAACCCACATAACAAACCCACAGAAACAACCCTCACAACCAACCCACAGAACCAACCCTCCCTATAAATATAGAGAAGTAAGAAACAATCGCCCAAAACGAATATTTTTGACATTGCTCATTGATTGGTCAACTTCCATCGGGGATCTCTCAGCCACCCCTGGATATAACCCACTTCCTTCGGGGATCTCTCAGCCACCCGTGGAAAAAACTCACTTCCATCGGGTATCTCTCAGCCACCCGTGGATAGAACCCACTTCGTGGATTTCATATAATTTTGCGGAATTTTTCGTTAGTTCTTTGACAACCTGTTCAAAAGATATTTTTTTTATTAGAATCATGTGTCATATTTCCTTCAATTTTCCTTTAAAAAATAGATGTTAAATTTACTGCATAACCAAATAAGTCACAAATCAAAAGCACAATTTAACAGCTACACAGTGAATCTCAACACCAAAAATAGCAACTATTCCACAAAGCATTAATATCCCCCAACCCCTTATAAAAACAAGAAACGCTGATATTTGTAAGTTTGGGGTGGGGCGGCAATTTGAAAGAATGTGTTATCATCGGCAACGAGACTATGTACCAAGTTTCAGTTTGATATAATGACGGGAAGTACGTCAATTAGCCGTCCGAAGAATTTGCCAGAAACACACGAACAAAAGCCAAGTTAAGGAATTACAAAAATAAAAACATTTTTCGTAGAAAACGTCGTCCAGAAACATCTAATCAAAACACTTGTAAGACTTGTTTTCGGTCTCATTCAGTTTTTGTGTCATTTCTTTGAGACGAACATTTTTTTGTAAGCAGCGCGATTGAAAGGGAGAAGATCTCTAGTTTTCAACTTTTTGTTGGACTGACATATCGAATCATCTAACCAAGCATCCTGGCAGTGAATAAATAATGATTTTAATTTTGACTTGACAGAACTTGACAATCTCTCGGGTTGTCTCGAGCGCACAGCCGCAGTCATGGCGGCCAGCAGACGTCCATTCTTCAACTGGTCCCGTAGACACAAACCGGAAGTGGAAGCTCTCAATACCAACGAGAGATTCGAATTTATGTTGTCAATGAAATTTTTGTAAAAGTTAGACAAGATAAGGACAAATGTTATGTTGGAGGTCAACAACATGTGTTTATAAACATTTTGTCTGGTAGGAATCATTAAGTTGTTCTTAAATTACGAAACATTAACCTCGGTTGAAATGAATCATGACGTCATATTTATTGACCTCCCCCCCCCCCCCCCCCTTAATGAACATCTGGAGTCAAAATATCATAGATTTAGAACCACGGAAATAATCATCGTTATCTCCTGATAGCCAAATGACAAGGGCCGCTCCCATGAGGTTGATAATTTCATAGAAAACAACGATCCAGACCACAGCTGACATTTACTAGGTCCGGCTCAACCACACCTCATACCCACGGCAGTTTCGGGGTGAGCGCCCCCCTCCACGGGCACCTCTGGTTGCCCCCAAGGGCTTCCACAAAATACGGCCGCGTGCCGACAGTGGTGCGGCGCCGCTGGCGTGACGTCGGACAGCTTTACGGAGATGAGAGTTAAATATGCAGGAGATGTGACATTAATAATTATCGTCTGGATACAACTGCCCGCAGCATTTAGAGTTTACGTTAAAAGGGAACTTGTTGGAGAACCCCAAACTCTAAACATCTAATTCTGGGCTTTGGCATATTCAGAAAGGAGTTTCATCTTGACAGAAATTATACTCGTGTTGTCGAGTACTGGTGTCTGGTTTAATGAACTGAAGTTGTTTATTTTATTACATACATCTTTAGTGTTGTCTATTAAATAAAATCGAGTACGAAATAAAACAAACGAAAAAAACTTGAAAACTTATGTCTCGCCCACGGTGCAATTAATGAACTAAAATAAAATCCTAGGAACCAGAAACTCGAAATGAGTGTGAGGAAAAGGAACAACAGGACTAAGCATGGAAACCCATGGGAAATGAAACCAGAGAGAATGGCTGGGACAAACTGAAACAAAACAAAAACAACAAAAAAAAGGGGGGGGGGGGGGGTCTTTTGTTGCTGGGGATTTAGGGGGAAAATGAAGACACAAAAATGATAGAAGTTTTTTTAACACTGAAATTTTTTATATAAAGGGAGAAGAAAAAACGACTACAACAGAGTCATACAATAAATGGATCCAACTGGCCCTTGTATTAAGCTACAGCAGAATCATACAATAAATGGAGCCAACTGGCCCTTGTATTAATCTACAGCAGAGTCATACAATAAATGGAGCCAACTGGCCCTTGTATTAATCTACAGCAAAGTCATACCATAAATGGAGCCAACTGGCTCTCGTATTTATCTACAATCTCATTATGGAGAAAAAATAAATCGACTTTTTACCACGGAGCTCAAACTGCTTTATAGTCACCTTTCCCAGCAATCACCTTTCCCAGCATTCACCTTTCCCAGCAATCACCTTTCCCAGCAATCACCTTTCCCAGCAATCACCTTTCCCAGCAATCACCTTTCCCAGCAATCACCTTTCCCAGCAATCACCTTTCCCAGCATCACCTTACCCAGCAATCACCTTTCCCAGCATTCACCTTTCCCAGCAATCACCTTTCCCAGCAATCACCTTTCCCAGCAATCACCTTTCCCAGCAATCCCCTTTCCCAGCACCACCTTACCCAGCAATCACCTTTCCCAGCAATCACCTTTCCCAGCAATCACCTTTCCCAGCAATCACCTTTCCCAGCAATGACCTTTCCCAGCAATCAGTTTTCCCAGCAATCAGCTTTCCCAAATGAGCCTTTCACCAAGGTTCTATACACTTTATTTGGTTTGGGCGTTACTCACACACACACAAACACATATACATACATACATTTATACATACATATATACATACATACATATGTTTATTTGGGAAATTACACGGATGGGTTTTTATATCTGATTCTTCGATGCGTATAAAAAGACAAGAAAACGAAATAATAGTAAAAAAATGGGCCCTTCACTAATGGAAATAGGACACGTGACTATGAGGTTCTATAAATATGAGAAGGGAAATTACGAACGAACGGAGAAAAGCTGCAACTTCATGTGCACTTCCGGTTTTAAAAAAAAGTAGTCTCAACAACAGTACAGCCGTGTGCACAAGATAACGACACGTGTGCACAAGATAATGACATGTGTGCACAAGATAATGGCATGTGTGCACAAGATAATGACATGTGTGCACAAGATAATGACATGTGTGCACAAGATAATGGCATGTGTGCACAAGATAATGACATGTGTGCACAAGATAATGACATGTGTGCACAAGATAACGGCATGTGTGCACAAGATAATGACATGTGTGCACAAGATAATGGCATGTGTGCACAAGATAATGGCATGTGTGCACAAGATAATGACATGTGTGCACAAGATAATGACATGTGTGCACAAGATAATGGCATGTGTGCACAAGATAATGACATGTGTGCACAAGATAACGGCATGTGTGCACAAGATAATGACATGTGTGCACAAGATAATGACATGTGTGCACAAGATAACGGCATGTGTGCACAAGATAATGACATGTGTGCACAAGATAATGGCATGTGTGCACAAGATAATGACATGTGTGCACAAGATAATGACATGTGTGCACAAGATAATGGCATGTGTGCACAAGATAATGACATGTGTGCACAAGATAATGACATGTGTGCACAAGATAATGACATGTGTGCACAAGATAATGGCATTGTTTTATATGTTCCCGTTCTTTATCTGATAAGAACATGGGGAAAACAGCTTAGTTCAGTTACATAATTTTAGAACACATTAACATTAGTTGCAGAGTCTTCAAATCAGCTTAGTTCAGTTACATAATTTTAGAACACATTAACATTAGTTGCAGAGTCTTCAAATCAGCTTAGTTCAGTTACATAATTTTAGAACACATTAACATTAGTTGCAGAGTCTTCAAATCAGCTTAACTTCAGTTACAGAGTTAACTTAACAATGACAACACATTAGAGGATTCTTTTCAATATGCATGTATTATAACCTACGACGTGTGCGAATAGTAAAGTTAAAGTAAAAAAAGATGTTTCAGTTTGCATCAGTGATCTAAAGCCTAAACCCTATTTCATAAATTCCTATTCAACTGAGGGCAAATCATAAAAGTCATGATGGAAAATGCGATGCCCACTCTGTCCTAATCCACTTCGTACACTCGTATCTGTGGTATTTCTTTCCACTTGCTTAAACTGTGGATGACAGTGTCCAACGTCGGGTTTTCAGCCGCTATTCGTGATTATTACACGGGCCCACATTCCCCCAGTTCAGTAAGCCTACTTCACAGATCAGCTCTACCATTACAACTAATTAATGCCTTTTCCGTTATCCGATATTAGGCTGCTCTTTCATTAACAGGCGTTTAGCCTCAATTGCCAGTGACCTTTAGGAGTTGGTGACATCTGTCCAGGGCCGGGACGAAGTTAGGAAGTTACAAACCTATGGGCTGTGTGCAAGCTAGACACCTTCTGTGTTAGCTAGCTGGTTAACTTCTGTGTAGGGTATCTGGGTACCCTCTGTGTTAGCTAGCTATTTACCTTTTGTGTTAGCCAGATACCGTCTATGTTAGCTAAACACATTTTGTGTCAGCTAGACAGCTGTGTTAGCTAGACACCTTTGGCTTTCACTAAAAACCTTACGTGTTAGCCAGACACCTTCTGTGTTAGCTAGTCACCTTCTGTGTTAGCTAGTCACCTTCTGTGTTAGCTAGTCACCTTCTGTGTTAGCTAGCTAGTTATCTACTGTATTATCTAACTAGTTACCTTCTGGTTATCTAGCTAGTTACCTTCTGTATTAGCTAGACACCTTCGGATTTAGCTAAACACCTTCTGTGATCGCTAGACAACTTCTTTGTTAGGTAGCTAGTCACATTCTGTGTTAGCTAGACACCTTATGTGTTAGCTTGACACCTTAGGTGTTTGCTGGAAACCTTCTGTGTTAGCAAAATGGACAGGTACGGTGACTTTTGTTAGGTAATTTTAGATGTTACTTATGAAGCACAATTTGTTTACCAAATGTCTACACGCTTCTTCAACTTGACGAGAAGCTAAGACATATAGGAGGGGGAGAAATTGCTCATCTTATGGAACCATTGCTGATGTCTTGGAACTATTGCCAATGTCACGGTATAATTAATAATGTCATGGAATTGTTACCAATGTCACGGAATAATTGGTGATGTCATGGAATAATTGCTGATGTCATGAAATAGTTAATGGTGCCATGGAACAATCCCCGGTGGATTGCAAATTAGTGGTTGACCATAAAATGCTGAATGCTGTTTCTTGCAAACGCTTGTTTTGGTATAACACAATTTAAGCATATTAACAGTCTACTCCGCTCTCCCCCCTTATTCACAGTAAGACAACCCCTATCTGGCTTACAAACGCACACAAACACACCACCATCTCGCACACAAACACACCACCATCTCGCACACAAACACACCACCATCTCGCACACAAACACACCATCATCTCGCACACAAACGCACCACCATCTTGCACACAAACACACCCCTATCTCGCACACAAACACACCACCATCTCGCACACAACACACCACCATTGCGTACAAAAACACTGTACAGTTTGCTCATCAGTGGCTTAAAAAGTCGTTGAAGGACAGCCATAATTTATTTCCTCCTGGGCCCCAGTTGTGAGAGAGTAGCAAGTTTGAAAATTACATTGAGACAACCCCAGCCACACCAGTTGTTTCCCCTGAGCTTCACTCTTACACAGCCCAGACGCACGTGGCTGGATATTGCCTGGCTATCATTATGACGAGATCGGCAGGTGGCTGCCGGGAAACCCGGGCGTCCATCTTGTAGTCCAAAAAATGTTCTCAATGAAAGGATAATGGCTTGGATCATAAAACATAATCCACATTTCGTTGCTCAATCCTAAAAGAGAAAGCTGTTAAGGATCAGTTCTTGTCCCTAATTTAAAAGTAAAAATAAAAAATTGTTTGCTATCATCAAGCTCAGTGATCAGCCAATCAATTCTGTGGTTTTGTTTTGATCAGCCAATCAATTCTGTGGTTTTGTTTTGATCAGCCTATCAATTCTGTGGTTTTGTTTTGATCAGCCAATCAATTCTGTGGTTTGGTTTTGATCAGCCAATCAATTCTGTGGTTTTGTTTTGATCAAATTCTGTGGTTTTGTTTTGATCAGCCAAATAATTCTGTGGTTTTGTTTTGATCAGCCAATCAATTCTGTGGGTTTTTTGTTTTGATCAGCAAATCAATTCTGTGTTGTTTTTTTTTGATCAGCCAATCAATTCTGTGGGTTTTTTGTTTTGATCAGCCAATCAATTCTGTGGTTTTGTTTTGATCAGCCAATCAATTCTGTGGTTTTGTTTGAAATACTGGAAATGGGCTATTCATCGCATAGCTATACCAATTAATGTCTGTTAGGATTCGAACTCATGTCGTGTGAATGAGATGGGTTTTTTTTTTGGGAAGCTAAGTGATCCATTTTGTTTTTTGGCTTTGGAGAGGCAGAGATGAGAAAATATCTGATTTAAAATTTTAACAATCGTCCCACCGCCAAATCTTACCCCATTCTCCTGTATTTCAGTAAGGACCATATGCAGCTATTTAATTATCCAACATTGGAACAGTAAATCTGTATCCATATGAAAGTGCGAGCTCAGCAGAAGTTCCCGGCTTGACCTTTACGCCCATGACCTTTACTTATCATCCTAGTGTGGCATCAATCTTAACTAAAGGAGATTCCCGAAATCGATAGCCTCAGTTCGAGACGGCTCCAGATAATAGACAACAAAGCACTGATTTTGGTCAGCGTCTGCCTTATTAAGTTTAATTATTCATCAACTGCTTTCATTGGCTAGTTTCTGACAGAGTTCTCCGTCCTTGTGGATAGTTTCTGACAGAGTTCTCCGTCCTTGTGGCTAGTTTCTGACACAATTCTCCGACCTTGTAGCTATTTTCTGACAGAGTTCTCCGCCCTTGTGGCTATTTTCTGACAGAGTTCTCCGCCCTTTTGGCTATTTTCTGACAGCGTTCTCCGTCCTTGTGGCTAGTTTCTGACACAGTTCTCCGTCCTTGTAGCTCGTTTCTGACATAGTTCTCCGTCCTTGTGGCTAGTTTCTGACAGAGTTCTCCGTCCTTGTGGCTAGTTTCTGACAGAGTTCTCCGTCCTTGTGGCTAGTTTCTGACAGAGTTCTCCGTCCTTGTGGCTAGTTTCTGACAGAGTTTTCCGTCCTTGTAGCTCGTTTCTGACAGAGTTTTCCGTCCTTGTAGCTCGTTTCTGACAGAGTTCTCCGTCCTCGTGGCTAGTTTCTGACAGAGTTTTCCGTCCTTGTAGCTCGTTTCTGACAGAGTTCTCCGTCCTTGTTCAACACTTTCTATTTTTAACGGTTTTCATTTTTTTAATTTGGTGCTTTATTTAAAGTGTGAACCATACAACAAGGTGATCACCAACTCATCACCTTCTTAAATGAGAAACTCACCATCTAATTCAGTGTTGGCAACCTATGACCCGCGAGCCACACTTGACACGCACATAGGCTTTAAATGCCAAATTTTTTTTTTAGTATAAATGATTATAAATCTTTGTCTTTTAAGGTAGACTTATACTTATAGGTCGTTAGGTTTCAAACAGGAATACAACTCTGGCACAGTATTTCCAAATAGTTTGCGACCCTTGTTCTTATTCTGGAAGTAAATTGGAGTAGAGTTTGAACCTATCTAAAGCTTTTGTTGTGTGTGATTAGCCTTGCGACCTCTTTTGTGCGTGTGGTTAGCCTTGCGACCTCCTCTGTGTGTACGGTGAGCCTTACGACCAGCCAGTTGAAGAGATTAATGTAGAATGTATCCACATCCGTAACGAACGATACGACCTCACAGCTCCAATGCTCGTCCAAGTATCTGCGAGCTGAGTTTTTCACTGTTAACCTTAAGGCGGCGTCAAGTTAAAACTATTTTAAGACATATTCCAAGGGATCACTAATTGTCATTGACCAGATGTGTCTCGCAGATCTCAAACTTGCAACTATTTTACAAATGTGAGATAAAAAAAAAAGCGACCTCTCGAGCCAGGGTGGGGGGGGGGGGCATTTATTGGGATTGTTGTAAAGTGTGTTACTTGTATACATGTTTTATCCAATTTTAAGCCCCACCCTTATTTTGCTAGATATCACATTTATAAACGATTTATACGAAAAAACATGTTTTTGCTGCTTGTTAAGATGGTACTTTTGAAAAGACTTAGCGGTACGTTAAACTTGAGTTATTTTTGTGTACGCATTTTTAGTAAGTCTTTTTTTTCTGAATCGTGCACTTTTAAGCATCTCTTAGGGGAAGGTTTTCAGTGCACTTTTGTTTGGTGTGCACATTGTGAAGAAAGATTTATTCTATGTGCACATATTTCAGGGTAGTGCATTTAGGGTGTTTTGGCGTAACTAGGGTCTCACCGTCAGAGGGGATCTTTTATTAATTTTTACGACCAACTTTATGGGGGAGTTGTGTGGTGGAGAGATCATCGAAAGTTTCTGATTTAGACCCAAATCAGCATTTAGTAAAGCTACCTCCCTGTATGGGCGTGTGCATTATTGAGTATAGCAATGTCCCAAAAGCATAATCTTTACATACGTAACAATTTCAGTCCATAGTAGATTTACCTTTTTTAAAATACAATTATTTACACGGATTCTTGCCCGTGCTCAGCTAGAATACCAACTGAAACGGTTTGCCTTAATTTAATGTTTAGAAAAGTTGTTATAAATCTGACTTTTTTTTGAAGAATTATTTTTTTAAAACAGGTACTTGAGTGAAGTATCTTTGACTGGACCCTATATTTACGTGTAGGCTGATAATGCTGCAGACATTTTTTTTTCCAAATATGAACCCCGAGAAAAGCCGGGTATATTTGCTAGTATAATAATAAAAAATTTTAAGTTCGATGAAAAATTCTGCTAGATAATTCTGCCGTGATTGTCGTCACCTGAGAGCGGAATCTTAAAATTGTTGCTGATAACACGGTGACCTTACCGAGCACAAGTTTGTGATTCTATGACAACGTGCACCATAAGTGGGAAACACCTCTGGGCACCATAAGTGGGAAACACTTCTGTGCACCATAAGTGGGGAAAACTTCTGTGAACCATAAGTGGGAAAAACTTCTGTGCACCATAAGCGAGAAACACTTTCGTGCACCATAAGTGGAAACATTTATGTGCACCATTAGTGGCAAACACTTTCGTGCCAGTGTATGGTGACGAAATGACAGCTTCAAATTATTCATACTATTATGTTTTCATGCAGGCTCGGAGCTCATCAATGACAATGTATGCACATAGGTTAAAAAAATGTTTGGATTAATTGGCAGAACACTGATCGATACAAGATGGCAGACATTGATGGGGTCATGGTACGCAGAGCAAGAACTTGATCATTGGTGGTCGTTATGCGGTAGAGATCTAGCTCTAGATAAAGCTGGATTTAAAAAACAGACAGACAATTATTGTGTACTTTCGACTCAAGGTCTTGACCACCTGTGAATGACCTAAGCCTAACGGTTGGTGGTGTCAAGATGTTTTGGAATCCCCCAGCGCCTGCTGTGTGGGGTTGTTACTTTATTATGAATGAAAAAAAAAAGAGTTTGTGCTCCTGAATGCAGACTGAGCAGAGAGTTACTGCGCCTTAATGTAGAAACAAAACAATTAGCCAGTGGTTCTCAACCGTCCTAATGTTGTGGTGACCCCCGACCATAAAATTATTTTCTTTGCTACTTCATAAATATGTGTTTTTCGATTGTCGCATGCGACCCCTGTGTAAGGGTAGTTTGACACCCAAAGGTGTCACGAACCACAGGTTGAGAACCCCTGCAGTAAACGAAAGGGTATTCTTAAGTAAGGGCTAGTAGTGTGCAGGGGTCAGTAGTGCAGGGGAAGAACGAGTGAGTAAGGACGCTCAACGTAGCGGTAGTAAGGACTCTGAACGTAGTGGTAGTGATGTGAGTGATCCCAACAAGAATTGCAAGTCGTTTACAAAAAGCCTAACTATTGTTATATAAACTAACTGTATTAATTTTATAAATTGTACTTCAGGCTACAAAAAGATGGCGAAAAAGCAAAACAAAAGGATTTCAAAATAGATTAATTGTAGGAAATAGTCCTTTCTCTGTAAAATATACCTAAGACTCTGGCCAGGATCGGAGTTTTTGGTTCAGATACGTATTTTTCCTTTATACAACATTTTGCTAACAAAATCGCCATTATAATGGACTACGATGAGTCGATTGTTTTGTCACGTGATAAGCGTAAGTACGAGTAAGACTTCCGGTAGGCTGTCTGCAACACACTAGTGGCTCACAAATTTTTCTTCAAACAACTTTCTTCCTTTAATCATAACTGAATTATAATTATTGTCACATTTAATGAATGTCATTTAAAGAAACGCGTGTATTCAAGAATATTTTGAAAAGTAAAATTTTTAATTAACACTGGGGGAAGCGCTGATGGAGACAAACATTGTGCTTTAAAATTAATGATAATGGCAATGGCTGATCAGCTGTTATCTGTTGTTATGTGTCGTTATGTGTAGCAGAAAGCCTACCAATGGCTGGTACGTATCACGTGACAAAACAAGGAAGTGACTCATCGTAGTCCATTACACTTCCGTAACTTCCGGCTGCTTCAAGATGGCGGTATAATAACAAGAAGTACAAAAAAGGAAGGCGTGCTTAAAAAAACGGTATTAGTTTTATTATTTGTGATAGTATTTGTACTGATGAAACTTTGGATTAATAGTGTTAGTGTAATAAAAGTTTCAAAAGTAATCATCGGAAAGGACTTTGTGTCAAGTGTTATTCATGTGTAATTGTGTAAGAATCTTATCCTAGGTCTTGTGTACTGGTGTAAGAACCATACCCTAGGTCTTGTGTACTGGTGGAGGAGTCATACCCTAGGTCTTGTGTACTGGTGTAAGAGTCATACCCTAGGTCTTGTGTACTGGTGGAGGAGTCATACCCTAGGTCTTGTGTACTGGTGTAAGAGTCATATTCTAGGTCTTGTGTATTGGTGTAAGAGTCATACCCTAAGTCTTGTGTACTGGTGTAAGAACCATACCCTAGGTCTTGTGTACTGGTGGAGGAGTCATACCCTAGGTCTTGAGTACTGGTGTAAGAGTCATACCCTAGGTCTTGTGTACTGGTGTAAGAGTCATATTCTAGGTCTTGTGTATTGGTGTAAGAGTGATATCCTAGGTCTTGTGTACTGGTGTAAGAGTCATATCTTAGGTCTTGTGTACTTGTGTAAGAGTCAACCCCTAGGTCTTGTGTACTGGCGTAAGAGACATATATACACTAGACAACGACAACAGCAAGAACAGGTGATACCTTCTGTACAAATGAGACATCGCTATGTTTTGTGGGGGCTAACTAACCTACTTAAGAAAATCAGCAGACCATCGAGCCAAGGCTCATAAGGTCTTCCCAAGCACACCTCCACCGCCCCCAACTGGCATTCAACCACTCCCCCAGTGGTCTCTATTCCAGTAAGGCCGCGAAGCGGCATGCCGAGGGCTCCCCGCCCCTGAGACGGCCCCACCCACCCTTCCACTCGATTGACTATGCGAGTGAGGCCGCATCAAAGAAGGGACGCCTGGCCAGCCGGGGTGATGCTTACACAGCAACCGGGCCGGACGTCCTTGAGCTGGGGTGGATACAATTTACGTCTCTAAAGCCCCCCCCCCTTCCCACCCCGGGGGGACTCGTAGGTGTTAACAGACGCCTTCTAATAGGGTTTACGTGGTTTTCTGCGGCATGACTAATTCACACCGCAGCTGGGAAATGACAAAAAGAGAGGTTGCCTAGGAGCAGTACCCTCAAGTCTGCATATTTGGAATCATCGGCTAGGGTCGCCACACGCCTTCGCCTCATATCCATGCGGCAACTGTGGGGGCTAAATTGTTCAAACTGCCAGGATGTCTAAGGATGTGTTCAATAATTGTTTCCTGTTTCGCCAAAGAAGAAAACTAAATTGTCACTTGAACTGTACAAACGCTCAAGCTTTATATTGACTTCAATCATCAAATTAAATCATCAAATTAAATCATCAAATTCAATCATCGAATTCAATCATCAAATTAAATCATCAAATTCAATCATCGAATTCAATCATCGATTTCAATCATCAAATTAAATCATCAAATTAAATCATCAAATTCAATCATCGAATCCAATCATCTAATTCAATCATATAATTCAATCATCTAATTCAATCCTCTAATTCAATCATCTAATTCAATCATCAAATTCAATAATCAAATTCCATCATCAACTTCAATCATCTAATTCAATCATATAATTCAATCATCAAATTCAATCATCAACTTCAATCATCTAATTCAATCATCAAATTCAATCATCAAATTCAATCATCAAATTCAATCATCAAATTCAATAATCAACTTCAATCATATATTTCAATCATCAACTTCAATCATCAAATTCAATCATCAAATAAACTTGTATCAAAGACCAACCTTTCATCTATTGATTTGTGTTGAACTGCATTGCCACACAATTTGTTCAAAAGACGTATTCGAGAAACTGTTTACATGTCTTTGAGTACTTTGACAATCCAACTGAGATGATCTTAATAGGCGTCTTTATCTTTCGTGTTCACTCAATAAGACAAAATATTGATCGATCTGGCTCTATAACTTAGGTAACCTGCCCAGGACTTGTGTGTAACATCTCTAGGACTAATGAACATTATCTAGGACCAATGTTACTTATCTGGCACTTATCTGTAAGTGCTCCAAAAACTATTGTAATTATTCTAGGACTTATGACACTTATCTCATACTAATGAAACTTATCTCTTACTAATGACACTTATCTCATACTAATGAAACTTATCTCTTACTAATGACACTAATCTCATACTAATGAAGCTTATCTCTTACTAATGAAACTTATCTCTTACTAATGACACTTATCTCATACTAATGACACTTATCTCTTACTAATGAAACTTATCTCTTACTAATGACACCTATCTCATACTAATGAAACGTATGTCTTACTAATGAAACTTACCTTATACTAATGAAACTTCTCTTACTAATGACACTTATCTTATACTAATGGGACTTATCTCTTACTAATGACACTTATCTCATACTAATGACACTTATCTCTTACTAATGAAACTTATCTCTTACTAATGACACTTATCTCACACTAATGACACCTATCTCATACTCATGAAACGTATGTCTTACTAATGAAACTTACCTTATACTAATGAAACTTCTCTTACTAATGACACTTATCTAATACTAATGACACTTATCTTATACTAATGACACTTATCTCTTACTAATGAAACTTATCTCTTACTAATGACACTTATCTCATACTAATGAAACGTATGTCTTACTAATGAATCTTACGTTATACTAATGAAACTTCTCTTACTAATGACACTTATCTTATACTAATGACACTTATCTTATACTAATGGGACTTATCTCTTACTAATGAAACATATCTTTTTCTAATGACACTTATCTTATACTAATGACACTTATCTCATACTAATGACACTTATCTCTTACTAATGAAACTTATCTTTTTCTAATGACACTTATCTCATACTAATGAAACTTCTCTTACTAATGACACTTATCTCATACTAATGAAACTTATCTCCTACTAATGACACTTATCTCATACTAATTAAACCGATCCTATATAAATTTAACTGCTCTAAAACCAGCTTAATTTCTCTAAGAGTGATCACTCTCAACTAATTACATTTAAAAGGATTTGTCTGAAACAGGAAGTGACTCCATAAATGTTAAATTGGACCACGCCCACAGATCAGCAGTGACACTGTCAACCATTAGCTAAAACCATTCCAGTCTAGACCAGATGTTCCCAAACTGTGAAACTTATAGGACAGAGCAAGAAGTTGGGGGGGGGGGGGGGAGGGGGGTTTCCGTGGTGGCGTTTAAAATAAAAACGCTATAGAAAAAAAAAGATGGCTTGGAATGATGTCAACAAATGTTAAGTCAGAGTCAAGTAGAACAAATACAACAAGTACAAGTACAACAAATACAAGTACAAGCACAAGTAATACAAGGACAAGTCTTAGTACTAGAAGGACAAGTACAACAAGGACAAGTACAACAAGGACAAGTACAACAGGAACAAGTGCTACAAAGACACGCACTTTAAGGACAAGAACTACAGGGACAGGTACTACATGGACAAGAACTACAGGGATAAGTACTACATGGACAAGTACTACAAGGATCAGGGTCTCAGACAGAATCCCTTGAGACGTGCAGAATTTGAACCTTAAATTACGTCTCAAGGTGGAGAGTGGGCCGGACAGGTTCAAGGTCAATCAAGGCCACGAAACATTTAAACTCCCGATTTTAAGTAATTGTCAATTTAACTGACGATACTTGGCTCATGACGTCATTAGTCCAGTCTTGTCCTAGTTCGGTAGACAATGTTTTTTTGGGGGGAACGAGAGCCCCAGAAATATCTTTGACTTAGAGTGCCGGGCCGTGCGATATATACTTACATTTTCTAGTTTATATTTTAAATTTGATCGTGTTATGGTCATGGTGACCTGGCTGGGTTATGTCAGCATAACCTTTATAAATTCGTTATCCAGATACAAAAAAATTATGTAAAACACAACACTATTCTCCCATTAGTGATAAAAACGTTTAGCTAGCTCTATGATAAATAGCATTGCCTTACTTGTGCTTTATAAAAGCATGTTCAACATGGCCATGCAAACTGTAGGCTGTGTTCATTGGAAGCGAGAACTTTTTTGAATCTCTAACGAATAATGCTGGTGACAGCTGCCTTTAGAAAAATTAATCTCATTTTGATAATAAAACATTTGGCTCTGAGATAGATTCTTTGTCGTAGAAAGCCTTACTGAAGCTAATAATAAGACATTTTGGCTCTGAGATAGATTCTTTGTCATAGAAAACACTACTGAGGCTAATAATAAAACATTTTGGCTCTGCGATAGATTCTTTGTCATAGAAAACATTACTCAGGCTAATAATGAGACATTTGGCTCTGAGATAGATTCTTTGTCATAGAAAACATTTCTGAGGCTAATAATGAGACATTTGGCTCTGAGATAGATTCTTTGTCATAGAAAACATTATTGAGGCTAATAATGAGACATTTGGCTCTGAGATAGATTCTTTGTCGTAGAAAATCTTACTGAAACTAAGTTCTCGGCAGAATTTTTATTACAGTAGCTCAATTGAGATGGTTTTTTGTCCAAGAAAGTGAATGGGTCCAACAAACACGATTCCATCTAAACAACATAGACACAGGAACACACAAACTCCGGTGGAAGGAAGATATGACGTCACATTGCAAACAATCTCTCCCAAACAAAGTATCTTATAGTTGAGCAGACGACAGATAAGGGCACAACTTCCTGACAACACCCACCCCAACTTGCTACATGTGTTCGATATCTGTGTATTGTCAGTAGAGACCCGTGTTTACAGCACGGGATAACGGCGCCCTTGTCCGAGACAAAGGCGCCCGTGTCGATGAGTGAAAGCAGCAACCCCACTGGAAGTGAAACACCACACTGAGTCAAAGTGCGGGTCCGAACAATCCGGCGCCTCTCTGCGCGCGGCGCCTCTCTGCGCGCGGCGCCTCTCTGCGCGCGGCGTCTCCTGGCGGTAAAGGTGAGCTTTCTACAACAAACACTTCAATCAGGGTGACCCACTTTCAAACTATAAATATCCCAATCAAGATGAACTCCGTGCATCAGTTACCTGACATCTAACCCGTGTGCCCTGGTCAGCAATTTCAAGTGATCGATTTATTCTCAATCACTTCCGTATTTGAAAAGATCGTCATCAATTAGTTAGATAATTACCCACTCACAACACCCCAATCACCCATCCCCACTCATTTCTCCCCACTCACCCTACCCACTCACAACACCCCAATCACCCCTACTCAGTCATTAGTACCCACTCACCGCTCCCCACTCACCCCTCCCCACTCACCCCTCCCCACTCACCCCTCCCCACTCACCCCTCCCCACTCACCCCTCCCCACTCACCCACCCCTCCCCTCTTCCCATGCCTCGCAAAACCGATATTTATAAAGATATTTCTCCAAGTGAACCAGAGATCACTCTGTAGTTCTAAAAGATAGCTTCTCCGACTTCAGAAAAAATACCGAAACAAGAAACATAGCAATTCGATTCTGTAGTGAACTCCCGTAAACATTATCGCCTTGTATACAAATGTCGGCGTGTTAACCTTATTCACTGAAGCAAAGTTCGCGATTTAGATTTCAATATCACATTAGACACATATTAAAGTGTTTCACTGGAGTGAAAGCAGTACAAATGACTACACGTCTTAATGCAGTGGTTCTCAATCTATAAGGTATACTGGTCTCCCTGAACAAGTCCATTTCCTATTTGCACGTAATGAACCAATGTCTTTGTCATTTGCATAATCCGAGACCCAGTCGATTAAAGCACAGACCCAGTCGATTAAAGCACAGAACCAGTAGATTAAAGCACAGACCCAGTAGACCGAGTAGATTAAAGCACAGACCCGGTAGATTAAAGCAGACCCAGTAGCTTCCAGCAGACACTTAATATTGTGTAAAACAATCTCTTCATTTCTGTTCTCTTCGCGGGTCATGGTTGGCAAATATTTGTATTGCTTAATTATATATCTTGATAGAAATCATGACACATGACATTTACCTGGGTGTCTTCAGCTCCCTGCCAGTATATCACTAATTGACATGGCATCACTAATTGACATGGCATCACTAATTGATATGGCATCACTAATTGACATGTCATCACTAAATGACATGACATTACTAATTGACATGGCATCACTAATTGACATGGCATCCCTAATTGACATGACAGTGTATTACTAAGTTACCACTTATTTACCATGTATTTACCTGGTCATCACTAATTTACAGAACAATATCAATAATAAATAGGGTAAGGAAAGAGTCTATAATTTGACAAGTCTCATGGACGTAACAAACTAAGCCATGTCTTCACACAGGTACATTTCTTACAGAGAGGGTTGGCCAACATATGACTTGTGGGCCTGCAGGTCACACTGACTTTTACAGGTGGGTGAAAGTCTGGTCACCTGGGGAGCATCATGTGGAAAGGGAAGCTATCTTGCAGAGATCTGGGCTAGGGATTATTCGCATGCCACTGCAGTCAGATTTTCCCAGCAGAGGAGAGGAGAAAAGTAACTAGGAGAATTTTAGCCATTGAGTAAGTAAATAAAGGAAGTATTTCATGGAGGAGCGATTTCACAGTAACAGATTTAAGAACCGTCGAATAATTTTGGGTGAAATATTCTACAAAACAAGAAATAGAAGGAAGCTATCCATCAAGATATAAAGACAATGGAAATACTGAATGGAGCTAGAGCTTCACAACTGACAGAAATCTGTGATTGAATGTAAATCTCCACAACTGACAGAAATCTGTGATTGAATGTAAATCTCCACAACTGACAGAAATCTGTGATTGAATGTAAATCTCCACAACTGACAGAAATCTATGATTGAATTTAAAGCTCCACGGTTGATATTGTGTTTTATATTCCGATTAATGTAAATCATTCAAAATAGGTAACATGTTTTAGGTAGATTCAACATTGACAAAACCTGTTAGAACTGAATTCCCTTTGTTAGAACTGAATTGCCTATGTTAGAACTGAATTCCCTAATTCCCTTTGTTAGAACTGAATTGCCTATGTTAGAAATGAATTGCCTATGTTAACTGAATTGCCTAATTCCCTATGTCAGAGCTGAATAGCCTAATTCCCTATGTTAGAAATGAATTCCCTAATTCCCTATGTTAGTACTGAATTCCCTATGTTAGAACTGAATTCCCTATGTTAGAACTGAATTCCCTTTGTTAGAACTGAATTCCCTAATTCCCCCCTGTAAGAACTGAATTCCCTTTTCCCCCCTTGTGTAAATTGATTCTCGTAAATTCCCGTCCAAGGAATGATGAGTTAGAATAGCACGTGCATCTTCGTGACGTCACCCAAGTCAGTGGAGTGTAGGCCGGTTTAAAAAAAAATAATTAAATTCATCACGTCAGGATTGGGAAATTCTTGAGCTGTGAGGGAAATTTCCAAACCAGTAAAGGGACAAATTAAAAGGTGTCACTTATCTTGGAGCCAATCCGAGAACCGTCTGATGACAGTGCGGGGAAACGATCTACGCCATTATACCTAAGATTCATCAGTTGAACTATCAATGAATACGGATATTTTAAATTTTTGTTTAAATTGTTGAGAGTATGGTTTGTCATTTCCCGTCGTTTTGCCAATCCCGGGAAAACGGGAAAAGCGTTTTCAACATGCCTGTATTCCGTGATTTTTTGTTCAATCGGTGTCTTATAGTTTGTTAACAATTTCATGGCATTAACTATGTCGCCAATTACATTATATTGGAAATATCAAGATTTATAATGTTTTCCTTTGCAAGTAGGCGCTGTCGAGAGAGTTACTGGTCGTAGGGGATAACGAGAGAGTTACCGGTCGTAGGCGCCATCAAGAGAGTTACCGGTCGTAGGCACCATCAGGAGAGTTACTGCTTCCAAAATGACGTCATTCTTTAGAGTTAATGTGTGACCTATGTTTGGTTCATTGCTTTTGTGTTTGGTGGACTTACCTGTACTACAAGGGACACACCCCCTTCCTACCTGTACGACAACAGACACACCCCCTTCCCACCTGTACTACAACGGACATCAAATTTACCTGCTTTGTTCCCAGATTGCGCACTGCACACGGCAATGTAGCCAGTTCACCTTCGCGCACTGTGACGTTGGATTTGGTGTTGAGGAACTCAGGTTGGAGAACCACTGTGGAATCTTCATAGTCAAAATCTGAAAAGAAACAAAAATACAAAGATTACATGTAGAGAGCCCATCTATATCCATAAAGAGAAAAATATCTCATAGAGATGTGATCCATAAAACTGGTATCTGTAAAGAGGCAATGACACACATAGCGAGACAGTCATATGAGATAAGACAAAGTCCATACATTTATGCACGACACAGTGATCGATTTATCAAGACAGCACAAGTGCTCCGCATATCCGGTCAAGACCCCATCATTAATCCATATATACAGTCAAGTTCCCACCAGTGATCCATATATCCAGTCAAGTATCCATCAGTGGTACCATTCTCTTCACGGCCCTCCATTTATCCACACCAGACATTAAAATTCCATTAACCAGCTCGTATTTCCAGTAACACCATTAGAGGTGAGTGTCGCTGGAGACCTTAAGAGTCCCAAGGCGACAAAGTGGACCAGACAAGCGGAACTGTAGACATGTCTCCCGACCAGGGCCCAGCAGTTGTCGAGGATGTTGCCAGTGTTTGCATTTGGCCGGCCCACACCGTCTCAATATCCCAGGAGAGCTGATTTGGGTAAACCTATCCCAAGTATTGGCACAGGGACAATTGGACTTAGGGTTTAACACTTCTCACAGACATGGCCGCCGACTGATTTATATAAAAGACTCGTCTAACTTCCTGTTTCCTGTATATTTCTATGGCTGTCTATGTATTTTCTTATTATTACAATAATTTTCACATGAATTTTTTGTTATATCCCCATGATGCACTACGAGCAATGACTCTATATGGTTTTTTCATTTAATGGCGGAAATCTATTAATAGAACACCCGGGCTAACAGTCTGGCCAATCTCATTAAGATATTAATAAAACATCCGGGTATTCCGTCTGGCCAATCTCTCAACAGCTGTTCGGTAATTAATGTGAGCCAGCATAGTGGGTCTTAACCTAGACAAGGGGTCACCAAACGTTTTTCCACGGCGGGCCGGATAATCATTCTGTATAGCACTTGCAAGCCGGATAATCATTTTGTATAGCACTTGCAAGCCGTATAATCATTTTGTATAGCACTTGCAAGCCGGATAATCATTTTGTATAGCACTTGCAAGCCGGATAATCATTTTGTATAACACTTGCAAGCCGGATAATCATTTTGTATAACACTTGCAAGCCGGATAATCATCCTGTATAACACTTGCAAGCCGGATAATCATTTTGTATAACACTTGCAAGCCGGATAATCATCCTGTATAACACTTGCAAGCCAGCACGAAAGCTCTGGTAAAAAGATGAAAAACTAAGTTTAGTATTGCATTTTAATCATGGGTGAGTGGCGTGTAATGCAAAAAACAACAACAAAAGACAACCAACATATTTATTTACTTAAAAAGTTATCAAAGAAGGCGACGTCAGCAAATAGATAGTTACATCAGACGTGGTGCGCACATATTCGAATCTCACAAACTATGCAGCAAGAAAAGTTAGAGAAATTTGTGAAACTGACGTTTGACTTTCAAGATGTCATCAATGTTTGGTTTGGAATTGCTACATCCAATCGTAATGTCCATCAATTCCTCTCGTTCGATGTGTTGACTTTTATTTTGAAAATGCATGCTGCAAACGGATGCCAACTCTTCCGTTATCTGAAAGTCCACGTTGACACCACAAATAAGCACGAGAATTTGTGAGAGATCAGTAGACTCATCCAGTGCAAGAGAATACCACATCAAGTTCTTAGCTATCTCGCGTATCTGTAGAACAATGTTCTCTCCAAGTTCTTCTTTTCTTCGCACAACTGGACTTGTTGGCTGATAGTTCCAACCGCGGCGACTACGATTTTTAACGTCCCCGTATGTTTCCAACACTCCTCTTTCCTTAACCCATTTACAGTTTGTGGTAGTTATCAGACTATAATATACATAAATCGTATGCTGGTGCACAGGAAGGGGCGGCAAATGTCGCTACTGACAAGGCAGCCGGTTACCTTGTAGGTGCTTTGAGTTCTTTATGTTTGCCACGGCGCCCGGTTTTCGTGACAGCCACTTCGAATTGGTGGAGGCGACGGTAGTTGGTTCGTCAGTTCGTCAGGGTATTGCTTATTGGTGGACCTGCTTATTGGTGGACCTGCTTATTGGTGGACCTGCTTATTGGTGGACCTGCTTATTGGTGGACCTGCTTATTGGTGGACCTGCTTATTGGTGGACCTGCTTATTGGTGGACCTGCTTATTGGTGGACCTGCTTATTGGTGGACCTGCTTATTGGTAGACATGCTTATTGGTAGACCTGCTTATTTGTAGACCTGCTTATTGGTGGACCTGCTTATTGGTAGACCTGCTTATTGGTAGACCTGCTTATTGGTAGACCTGCTTATTGGTGGACCTGCTTATTGGTAGACCTGCTTATTGGTAGACCTGGTTATTGGTGGACCTGCTTATTGGTGGACCTGCTTATTGGTAGACCTGCTTATTGGTAGACCTGCTTATTGGTAGACCTGCTTATTGGTAGACCTGTTTATTGGTAGACCTGCTTATTGGAGGACCTCTTTTTTGATCAGTTTGGACTTTGGCGGTGGCGGCAATAGGCATTTGTAAACCGGTCGCTGAGGAGGCGGCGACAAAGAATTTGCCGCTCACCAGAGTAGAGGAAGAATTTTGAGTTATGCAGATTTGTGCCCATTCAGCGCCCTAGAGCGAATAAACTCAGCGCGATCCCTAGATTTTCGAAGGTTAGTATATTTGAGATTTTGAGATTGTGTCAAAGCCTTTCAATATTAAATACTGGAATTCGAAAATCTTCTTATGGACTTTCAGTAATGTCTGCGTCTGATCTTGTAGTGCAACATGAAGCAGAAACACTTGTATCACAACTAGAAGATGTTGGTTTTTTAGTAAAGGATAAATGTCTGGTAGGATATCTTAGGCAGAGTAAAGGCTGTCACCAAATGCATTTGCATGACGCCTCTGTGGAACTATCTACTGTATTCTAACTAATGAATACGGTCACTGATTATTGAATTGATAATGGATCAAAGGGGTTTGGAAGTGCACACCAGTGAGTAAAAAAATAATTGCTGCAGAATTAGATGTAAATCCCACTATTAGAAATCCCACTTTTAGAAAGAAAAGAAGAAGAAAAAGAAGGAGGAAGATTATTTTTGAACGTGCGTTTATTAACTAGGTTCCAAATGCAGATGACCCAGATTTTTCAAAAGCACGTGCTTGTTGTAACACCGGACAGAATGATACATTATTTATGAGAGAGATTTGAACAGTTCCAATGATTCAATAACACAGTGGGATTTTTAAATGAGCAAGAAATTCTGCCAGACAAAAATCGGCTCAAAGTAGCATGTCAAGGTTTGGAGAGTAAGTTAGGGTATCAAGAAAATAGCGATATAAATTGATGTCATCTGTTGAATAAACTAGATATAGGAAAGAATTATTTCCTCGGGATGAAAAGCTTCCAATAGAAACCGCTAAATTCATAAAAACTAATAAGTTACAGGATGTCATGCCAAATATGTGGATAGGATTAAGGATAATGCGTACAATGTCTATTATTGTAGCCACTGGCGAGAGAAGCTGTAATAAAGGATTATAAATTATAAATAGCTGTGTGAAGGAAGTAGTACAACAGGGGTCTCTAACTCGCTGACCGCGGGCCATTTGAGACCCGCAAGACGATATTTTGCGGCCCGCTATACGTGACAGCAAAGTTTAGTGTTACTGCGGCCCACGCGTTTTCCACATTCTCATATCTATAATGTGACCTTCTATAATGTGACCCTCTATAATGTGACCCTCTATAATGTGACCTTCAATAATGTGACCCTCTATAATGTGACCCTCTATAATGTGACCCTCTATAATGTGACCTTCTATAATGTGACATTATATAATGTGACCTTCTATAATGTGACCCTCTATAATGTGACCTTCTATAATGTGACCTCTATAATGTGACCTTCTATAATGTGACCCTCTATAATGTGACCTTCCGCGACGGTTTCAGTGGCATCTCACCGAGTAGTCAAGTCTGATTTGATTATGGTCGCATAAGTTTGGATGTTGATTATAATGGTAAAAAACGTTTTAAAATCGGACAAAAAGTTTTTATTTTTATAGAAAACACGCTTCGAATATTGTATACGCATGTATCAAAAGTTAAAAATTCAATTAGTGGGTAATGCACAACCCTAATTGTGTACATCGCAACAATCTGACACAGTATCAAAGAATCTCTATTAAAATTGCCGCTGGTGTGTACGAGTGTCGGAAATACCGAACCTGTCAGCTTGGTCACTTTCAAAATAGGCTCAATAATTCATAAATAGTGCATGCTCCTGCCTTCTGTTTGAACACGTCTTAGTTTTAAAATCGCTAGTGGGAATCGCCCCATTTTTATATTCATCTTATTCTTTTTCGTCTTTGTTGACCTGAAGCTCATTATTTTCATAACATTTATTAGCTGAATATTTTTACTTTAGATCACCGGTTATTTTATTTTTCATACTAGGGATTTATGATGATACAACATGTAACGGCCGGGTCTACTTGAGGAGTTTAGTAGGGGTGACGCGATGTGACGGCCGGGTCTACTTGAGGAGTTTAGTAGGGGTGACGCGATGTGACGGCCGGGTCTACTTGTGGAGTTTAGTAGGGGTGACACAATGTGATGGCCGGGTCTACTTGTGGAGTTTAGGGGTGACGCGAAGTGACGGTCGGGTCTACTTGTGGAGTTTAGGGGTGACACGATGTGACGGCCGGGTCTACTTGTGGAGTTTAGGGGTGACGCGATGTGACGGCCGGGTCTACTTGTGGAGTTTAGGGGTGACGCGATGTGACGGCCGGGTCTACTTGTGGAGTTTAGGGGTGACGCGATGCTCAACATTCGAGCTAAATAAGTCAAAGCTCAGGGTCAAACTTAATGATGACCATCTTCAAGTTATGCTGAGGGTCTCAGTGGCTACCTCACTCAAGCCAAATGTTATTCAGCTGTGTAAGACGAAGCCCTGCCAGGTCTCTGGCAACAAGTAGTGGGAGGAAAAAAGTGAAGCCTAGTTCTTGAGAACCCTTAATGTTTTTATTTGTTATTAATAAAGTCTGAGCAGATTGTAACAGTTTTATTTGATTGAATTTGTAATTGCTTTTTTGTGGAATACTGGATGCGGCCCTGGTCTCATTTAGGCTCTACCTTCTGCGACCCCCGAATAATTTGAGTTTGAGACCCATAGTGGAACAAGGTATGTGGAAGCTTGAAATAGAAAGATAAGACAAAAAGATAATAACGTTTCGCCTAAGAGCCTTCTTCAGCAGACAGGACAAATACAAATAGGACAAGATATAGAAACGAGTTACTAACTTAAGCGTGGTGGGTAAGTGCAGTGAGTGAGTGAGATTGTGGATTAGTAGGCGCGTCTGTTTGGCGATGCTTTAGCGTCATTATGAGTTAGTGAGGTTGTCTGTTAGAAGCCGTCCGCATGTAGGTTTCGGTTTCGGCGCCAAAATTTCCATTTGATCACTTTTGGCGTACTTTCGGTTTCGGTCGGAAAAGAAAAGTTTACTTTCGGTTTGTTTCAACCGAAAGGGAGTGGCTTTCGGTCGTGTAGCAGACGTCAGACTGTTACTCTGTCTGTCAGTAATCCAATATAAATTATTGCTACCATCTTGCTGTGATTGTATGTTATATGACTAATCCACTGCGAACACGGCTCACAGCTGCATCAGGACCTACAAGTCTAATATTTCCAAAAATAAAATTTCAATTAAGCTTATTCAAAATTAAGTAGTTGTGTGTGTGTGGGGGGGGGGGGGGGATGGTGATATTTATATTATTATTTTTGTTTTCATTTTTTTAAAAATAAAATTTGGGTACCATAAGTTTATTCATTCATTCATCTGTAACATTCATTTTGATTCATCATTATCATGTTCATAAATGTTGTCATATGCAAATTTGAATAATTTTGGGAAGACACAAATTGCTGTGGATTGCTTACATTTCCATAATAAATTTAAAAAAAAAAAAAAAAAAAATTAGAAACCATTGGCTTATTTAATTCATTCACTTATTCAAATTTCCTAAGTATCATGCTGATAAACATTGTCATAGACTAAATACTTTTAAAAATTAGTCATAAAATAGCCATTAACTTAAATCACAAGCCTACACACACAAGTGTGCTTGTAGCACTGTGTCGTATAATAATTGTGTAGTAGGCCAACTGTGTTATCATACTAAACGTAGCTCAACATTCGTTCAACTTTCGTTTAATCTGGGGCAAAGCTAAAATTAGCCGACCAATAATAAGTGCGGAAAAAAAGAAAAATTTAAATGCCCACCAATAAGAAAGTGTGTTACAACAAAGATGTATGCTTAATGTCAAGGTAGTGTTGTTATATTATGAAAGCAACCGGGACTATGGGTTAGTGAAGTAACAGACCTTATATTTAATAGAATTTTTTTTTTATCTGAAGAAATACTTTTTGACACCAAACTATCATGTTAATTGTTTGTTTTTGTAAGTGTCTATTTTGTGTAAGTAGGTGTGTGTGTGTTTGTGTGAGTAGGTTTGTCTATTTTGGGTAATTAGGTTTGTGTGTTTGTGTGATTAGTTTTGTGTGTGTTTGTGTAATTAGGTTTGTGTGTGTTTGTGTAATTAGGTTTGTGTGTGTTTGTGTGATTAGTTTTGTGTGTGTTTGTGTAATTAGGGTTGTGTGTGTTTGTGTAATTAGGTTTGCGTGTGTTTGTGTAATTAGGTTTGTGTGTATTTGCATAAGTGGCTTTGCATATGTTTGACATAAAGGATTCAGAAGATGAAGATATGCACATTTTTACTGAAGGTTCCGTGTCATAACTGCGCACCCACCACCCACCAACCAGGGCCGGCCTTAGGCCACTGCAACCTATGCGGCCGCAATGGGCCCCCCCACTTTCATAGGCCCTGCGCGAATTTATTTTCTAATACAAAATCTTAATTTTCACTTATTATCCTTATCCCTACCCAGACAGGGCCCCGCGCAATCCGTTTCGCATAGGGCCGGCCCTGCCACCAACCACCCACCAACCCCCACCAATGCCAACCTCCACCACCCACCCAGCCTGCATATGGAAGAAGAAAAAAAAACCCGGTGAGTAAGTGATATGGAGGTAAAAGGGGTCGACAATTTGGAATCTCGATGTGTAGTACAGGTGTAGAAGATATTGAACACCGAACATTTTCCCCTTCCAATATTTCCCCAAAACTGGAGAGCTGATTTCGTGGAGTCGAGTCTTTTTTTTAATCGGAATCGAAGTCGTACATATCAATCAACTCATTTTTCTACTTTTTAAATGTAGCCCAAAGGAATAAATTAGCTCCTTCTTTTAGTATTTGTAAGAATATGCAATCATTGTGTGACGCCATAATGACGCGAAGGAGTATGTAGAAAACGTCCAACATATTTCACTGTAAAACAAAACTGGAGATAACTCGCCCAGTTGAATTAACAAACTCTGACGGAGACGTCAGCTTCTCTCCCTTACAGCTGTTAGACTACAGCTGCTGTTCGACTTGAAGATGGCCGCTGCACAATTTTATGTTTTTATCACGATGTTTTGAAGGGGGGAAAAATGAGGGCGTATGCCCCCAAACCTTCATGCCTAAGAAAACAAACAAATATGGCCGCTATGCATTGGAATATTTTTTTTGAAAACGTGTTTTCATATTTCGCATTCCACGTGAGCGTAAATATTCTAATTTTTTTCCGCCTCTCCACTAAGAGTTTGTGTGTAACAGTTTAGCCATCTATTAGGTTCATTCAGTTCACCTTTGTGTTTCCAGTGTTTACTCAGCGGTTCCATTCTGCTTATTGTTCATTGCTCAAAGCTGTTTAGACAGCTTATTGTTGGAAGATGTGTAGACAGCTCATTGTTGGAAGATGTGTAGACAGCTTAATGTTGGAAGATGTTTAGACAGCTTAATGTTGGAAGATATTTAGACAGCACAAGGTGTAAGATGTTTAGACAGCTCATTGTTGGAAGATGTTAAGACAGCTCATTGTTAAAAGATGTTTAGACAGCTCATTGTTAAAAGATGTTTAGACAGCTCATTGTTAAAAGATGTTTAGACAGCTCATCGTTAAAAGATGTTTAGACAGCTCATTGTTAAAAGATGTTTAGACAGCTTAATGTTGGAAGATATTTAGACAGCACAAGGTGTAAGATGTTTAGACAGCTCATAGATGGAAGATGTTTAGACAGCTCATAGGTGGAAGATGTTTAGACAGCTCATTGTTAAAAGATGTTTAGACAGCTTAATGTTGGAAGATATTTAGACAGCACAAGGTGTAAGATGTTTAGACAGCTCATAGATGGAAGATGTTTAGACAGCTCATAGGTGGAAGATGTTTAGACAGCTCATAGGTGGAAGATGTTTAGACAGCTTAATGTTGGAAGATATTTAGACAGCACAAGGTGTAAGATGTTTAGACAGCTCATAGGTGGAAGATGTTTAGACAGCTCATAGGTGGAGGATGTTTAGACAGCTCATAGGTGGAAGATGTTTAGACAGCTTAATGTTGGAAGATATTTAGACAGCACAAGGTGTAAGATGTTTAGACAGCTCATAGGTGGAAGATGTTTAGACAAAACTGGCATCTCTGTACCTTGAAAAATGACTATAGAGTTTGTTTTTTTCCAACTGAATTCCAGGAAGAAGGGCAAATGTTAAAAGAAAACATTACGGTACTATCTCACGTAAATTCAAAATGGATTTTCACATTGTATACAAATTATGAAGTGGAATAATGATATTTTAAAAATAACACTTTTTGTGCACCACTTAATGTAAATGTAAGTTAGTAACGGGATGGGAGCCGGTTTGTGGTCATTTCGGGTATTCAGGTATGGAGAACCTTGATCATTGAGTGTAAGCTATTTGGTCATTCTATGCAACATGTCACTGACAGGTGTAACTAGGTCAATCAGCTAAGGAGCAAAAATGAGTCCAAAACCGTTTTAGATTGAACGAGATCTATTTATAGCCCTTTAGAACATACCAAAACACTTCTCAACTGTCTGCCTTGTGGGTAATAGTCCCCTCCACCGCGGTCTGGCATGTGGATAATATTCCCCTTCCACCACCGTCTGGCATGTGGATAATATTCCCCACCACTGCGGTCTGGCATGTGGATAAAATTCCCCTCCACCATCGTCTTCATTGCGGATAAAAGCCCTTTTTGTGGATACTAGCCCCCCATGTGGGTAAAAGAACGCCCCCCCCCCTCCCGCCCCATTTGTGGGTTATAGTTTCACCCACCCGAGTTCAATTAACTTGTGGCATGGCTGAGTCATTTTCACGTTAAAGCGTGTTCTATTGTTAAGACAGAGCAAACCACACAAAAACAACAAACACACTTAAGACGTAGCTTTTCTGTTTGTTGAAAAATCGGCTGATTTCAAAAGTCCAATCAGGCAACTCCAACACAAAGGAGTGGCGCTAAAACAAACAAGCCGCTGTTCCGTCTTGTCTTGCGCCCACAACTTTCAGCGGCGATAGCTTTCTCACGTGCACTGCAGAATGGTGATAACAAGAGCTCAGCCCGAGTACAGACCTGGTCCATGTCCCAGTTGTATTGTTACACGGAAGAGACCTTGTTTCAGGTGCGTCAGGTGAGCTTCAGGTGTGCAGGTTTGCATGGGTTCCCAACCAATCCCGAAACGCTCTTCATGACATGCCGGTATCAGTGATGCGTAACCTTGTAGGGACTGGTATAAAGATCAATTTTTGTAGAGATGATCGATATAAAGAAGATATATCTACAGCATTAGTCTTATAATGAGAGCCGATTCTATATTTAATAAATATTGAAAATAAATTTTCTTTGGTGCAAATAAGTCAGTAGAATAAAAGGAGTGGGGCGGGCAATGGGGAAGAGGAATTAACTCGGCCTGACCACATCGGCCTGACCCCATCGGCCTAGCAATATCGGCCTGACCATATCGGCCTGACCATATCGGCCTGACAATATCGGCCTGACAATATCAGCCTAACAATATCGACCTGACCATACTTCAATAATACCGTGAACGGCCAGGGACACAGTTGTACATTAGAGATGGAGCTTTCATTGTCCAAGATCTGGAGCGCACACATGTAGCTTTTGTAGGATTAGGTGATCTCATTTCCTTATTGAACACTTGGGATATCTTCTGTCAGGATACGTTTGACGAATGAGATGTTTTTGGGATGTCAGAAAACAAACACATTTTGGATCCGCTGAGGTTGAAAGTGTTTCTGGCCCAGCTGAGTAACCAGGCACCAGCAGAAGACATTGTTTTCCCTGGTGTAGCAGGCAAAGGAGAAGACAGTATTGTCCCTGGTGTAACAGGCACCAGGAGAAGACTGTTGTCCGTGGTATAGCAGGCAGTAGGAGAAGACATTGTTGTAGCTGGCTGTAACAGGCAAAAGGAGAAGACAGTGTTGTGACTGGTTGTAACAGGCAACATGAGAAGACAGTGTTAGGGAGAAGACTGCTGTCCCTCGTATAACAGGCAGTAGAAGACATTATTGTCCCTGGTCTTCCGGAGAGGACAGCGTTGTCACTGGTTGTAACAGGCAGCAGGAGAAGACAGCGTTGTCACTGGTTGTAACAGGCAGAAGGAGAAGACAGTGTTGTCCCTGATATAGCAGGCAGTAGGCGAAGACAGCATTGTCCCTAGTGTGGCGAGCGGTCAAGTAAAGTTACATCAACAATCAAGCTGTTGTATCAACAATCAAGATGTTGTTGTGGACGCGCCGCCTTGAGCGTTGAAGGCAAAGAACTAGATATGAAAACATGATGATTTGGAGGTGACGGGGGCTGCCTCGTCTCGTCCACACAACGGGATACAGGCCAATGGGCGGGTAGATAGCGTGGAGTTATTGTAGCAGAAGAATTGAAAACCCATGATGCACCGGAGATAACACCTTGCTGTGAGTGATCCCATTGCCCTCACGGGTTTAAATAAGCAAAAGTTGATAACTCTATTACAATGGGGTATGTGACTCAAATACAGTACACTCTGATATGGAATGTCCACTCTTATCACTCATATATGACATTTCCAATCCAATATGACAAGTCCACTCATAAATAGTACATGTCCAATCTTATATGAAATGTCCACGCCTATGCGACATGTCCAAAAGTCCACTCAAATATTACATTCTTTAATTACTGACTGATGATTAAAATTAACAAGTCCGACAAGTGGCCATCACTACTTTAGAGTCCTTAACATTTATCTTTTCAATTACAAAAAACTGAGTAGACTATCATTGTCGGCTTACTTCGAACTACACACAGAAAAATTCACATTGGAACGCATTCAGCTGTACACAGAGATGATTAAACTATTTTTTAAAAATAAATATTAGCATTTATGAATTAATTTTAGCATCGGACAGATCTTTTGACGGACATGAACAATTATATTTAGTGCAAAAATACAACGTCCATGTCAGCAGTATGTTCAATTTGAAATGTTCAACGAAGGGTCTTTCCCAGTCTTTTAAACCCCTGTTTAACGACCCCTGCGTTTAGATGGTTTAAGATGCGTTAAGATGGGTTTAGATGGGTTAAGATGGGTTAAGATGCGTTAAGATGGGTTTAGATGCGTTTAGAGGGGTTCAGATGGGTTTAGATATGGGTTTAGATGCGTTTAGATTGGTTTAGATGTGTTCATATGGGTTTAGATGGGTTCAGATGGCTTCAGTTGGGTTTAGATGCGTTTAGATGAGTTTCGATGGGTTAAGATTTGTTTAGATGGGTCTCTGTTGCATCGCTGGCGGAAGCTATAAACTGAACTAAGACTGGAAAGATTTTTGTTCATTTGGTTTCAACACAGATTGAAACCTCAAAGAATCTCCATTTTTATACCACCACTATTTATTTTCTTTCATTTTACTGCCTTATATATATATATATATATATTCAATATACTTTTGTACGCACGGCCCTTAAAAATAAAAGTAATATGTTCTTTACTAACGTACTAATGCAATGAGTTATCTATGTAAAAAAAATTAATCGATGCCACATTTATTACTAGTGCCACTTCCAGCTCCCATAAGACGCAATATTAACCTTGACCCTGCACAATTACAAAACCTTGAGTTGTATTTCCATGTGCCCCCCTCCACCTGCCTTTCGTTGTCTACTTTATCTCTGCCTGTTACCACACCATGTAACACATCTCCACAATGCTCTGCTGATTATTGATGGGTTCATAACATATCAAAGAAATGCTCTTGATTCTAGAATACACAGAGCATTGAAATCAGATATGGGTATTCTCGGAATTTGTCGAGCCTGCTCGCGGGCCGTGCACATGTTTTTGCTAGCATCACCGAAAAGAGAGGTGCAGTCTTGCGTAAAGTCGTCCTGCTGCTGAGTTGTAGGGCAAGGCCAGTAGACAAACAAACATCCTGTAGGTCTTGTCGAATGTGACTTCCACAGACTTGTGATGACCAAAGACTTGTGACTTCTCTAGCAACGTGTTTATCAGAGACGGGTGGGACAAAGTCAGACTTTCTACACAAATGTGCATATCATACATCGGGGGTGGGGGGTGGTGGACAAAGTCAGACTTTCTACACAAATGAGCATATCATACATCGGGGTGGGGGGTGGTGGACAAAGTCAGACTTTTTGATGGGAGGGGTGTTGATGGGAGGGGTGTTGATGGGAGGGGTGTTGATGGGAGGGGTTAAAGTCATTTGGAATATTTTCATGACATATGCACGTCTTCCAGCCACCTAGCGTCACGTGATATTTCTTATGCAGTGTATTTGAAACGTCTCATATCAAACAAGGTCACTTGGCCGCCATTTTCAATCAACCGTCCAGAATTTCTGACGTCTCTTGTGTTCTGTGACTCTGGCTCTGACATTTAAGTTTCTCTTTACGGCGCTGTGAAAAATACGCCGCCTTTGAGTTATACATAGCTTTATAACAGTTCAATGAGATTCTTTATAACAGTTCAATGAGATTCTTTATAACCGTTCAATGAGATTCTTTATAACAGTTCAATGAGATTCTTTATAAAAGTTCAATGAGATTCTTTATAACCGTTCAATTAGATTTTTTATAACAGTTCAATGAGATTCTTTATAACAGTTCAATGAGATTCTCTATAACAGTTCAATGAGATTCTTTATAACAGTTCAATGAGATTCTTTATAACAGTTAAATGAGATTCTTTATAACAGTTCAATGAGATTCTTTATAACGGTTCAATGAGATTCTTTATAACCGTTCAATGAGATTCTTTAAACAGTTCAATGAGATTCTTTATAACAGTTCAATGAGATTCTTTATAACAGTTCAATGAGATTCTTTATAACAGTTCAATGAGATTCTTTATAACCATTCAATGAGATTCTTTATAACCGTTCAATGAGATTCTTTATAACAGTTCAATGAGATTCTTTATAACAGTTCAATGAGATTCTTTATAACAGTTCAATGAGATTCTTTATAACAGTTCAATCATATTCTTTATAACAGTTCAATCATATTCTTTATAACAGTTCAATGAGATTCTTTATAACAGTTAAATGAGATTCTTTATAACAGTTCAATGAGATTCTTTATAACCGTTCAATGGGATTCTTTATAACAGTTCAATGAGATTCTTTATAACAGTTCAATCATATTCTTTATAACAGTTCAATCATATTCTTTATAACAGTTCAATGAGATTCTTTATAACCGTTCAATGAGATTCTTTATAACAGTTCAATGAGATTCTTTATAACAGTTCAATGAGATTCTCTATAACAGTTCAATGAGATTCTTTATAACAGTTCATTGAGATTCTTTATAACCGTTCAATGAGATTTTTTATAACCGTTCAATGAGATTCTTTATAACCGTTCAATGAGATTTTTATAACCGTTCAATGAGATTCTTTATAAAAGTTCAATGAGATTCTTTATAACCGTTCAATGAGATTCTTTATAACAGTTCAATGAGATTCTTTATAACAGTTCAATGAGATTCTTTATAACCGTTCAATGAGATTCTTTAAACAGTTCAATGAGATTCTTTATAACAGTTCAATGAGATTCTTTAAACAGTTCAATGAGATTCTTTATAACAGTTCAATGAGATTCTTTAAACAGTTCAATGAGATTCTTTAAACAGTTCAATGAGATTCTTTATAACCGTTCAATGAGATTCTTTATAACCGTTCAATGAGATTCTTTAAACAGTTCAATGAGATTCTTTATAACAGGTCAATAAGATTCTATAAATCCTGCAAAACAATTTCATCATAAATATATTTAAAAAAATTATAATTCTGGTAAAAAATGAAGATGTCAGATGTCAGATCTACATATGACTAAGTGTTAAAATAAAAATGTCCATAAATAATATGAGAACATGAAATCATATGGCATTTCAATTTGTGTAAACTACACGCTTCATAAATAAGTCTGAGACGTGCAGTGGCAGGGTATTATTTTAAAAGAAAGCGAGTGGATGGTCCTGTCAACAAAAACATTTAGTGTGGAGGAACTCTTGTCTTGAGTAGAGGCATTGACTTGAGCAGAGGCCATGACTTGAGTAGAGGCCTTGACTTGAGTAGAGGCCTTGTCTTGAGTAGAGGCCTTGACTTGAGTAGAGGCCTTGACTTGAGTAGTAGCCTTGTCTTGATTAGAGGCCTTGACTTGAGTAGAGACCTTGACTTGAGTAGTAGCCTTGTCTTGAGTAGAGGCCTTGACTTGAGTAGAGGCCTTGACTTGAGTAGTAGCCTTGTCTTGAGTAGAGGCCTTGACTTGAGTAGAGGCCTTGACTTGAGTAGTAGCCTTGTCTTGAGTAGAGGCCTTGACTTGAGTAGAGGCCTTGACTTGAGTAGTAGCCTTGTCTTGAGTAGTGGCCTTGACTGGAGTAGTAGCCTTGACTTGAATAGAGGCCTTGACTTGGATAGTAGCCTTGTCTTGAGTAGAGGCCTTGACTTGAGTAGTAGCCTTGTCTTGAATAGAGGCCTTGACTTGGGTAGTAACCTTGTCTTGAGTAGTGGCCTTGACTGGAGTAGTAGCCTTGACTTGAATAGAGGCCTTGACTTGGATAGTAGCCTTGTCTTGAGTAGAGGCCTTGACTTGAGTAGTAGCCTTGTCTTGAATAGAGGCCTTGACTTGGGTAGTAGCCTTGTCTTGAATAGAGGCCTTGACTTCAGTAGTAGCCTTGACTTGAATAGTAGCCTTGTCTTGTGTAGAGGCCTTTACTTGAGTAGAGGCCTTTACTTGAGTAGTAGCCTTGTCTTGAGTAGAGGCCTTGACTTGAGTAGTAGCCTTGTCTTGAATAGAGGCCTTGACTTGGGTAGTAACCTTGTCTTGAGTAGAGGCCTTGACTTCAGTAGTAGCCTTGACTTGAGTAGTAGCCTTGTCTTGAGTAGAGGCCTTTACTTGAGTAGAGGCCTTGACTTGAGTAGTAGCCTTGTCTTGAGTAGAGGCCTTGACTTGAGTAGAGGCCTTGACTTGAGTAGCAGCCTTGTCTTGAGTAGAGGCCTTGACTTGAGTAGAGGCCTTGACTTGAGTAGAGGCCTTGACTTGAGTAGTAGCCTTGTCTTGAGTAGTGGCCTTGACTTGAGTAGTGGCCTTGACTTGAGTAGTAGCCTTGTCTTGAATAGAGGCCTTGACTTGGGTAGTAACCTTGTCTTGAGTAGAGGCCTTGACTTCAGTAGTAGCCTTGACTTGGGTAGAGGCCTTGACTTGAGTAGTAGCCTTGTCTTGAGTAGAGGCCTTGACTTGAGTAGTAGCCTTGTCTTGAATAGAGGCCTTGACTTGGGTAGTAACCTTGTCTTGAGTAGAGGCCTTGACTTGAGTAGAGTAATAGTCTCGTGATAAAAGGATCTCTCTCCCATTCAATCGTTCACCCTTTTTATAGGCATTTCCTCCTAATGTCTCTAGAACCGCCTAACGCATTATTTTGCTTTCCCGTTTTATCCAGAATCTTCTATAATGTTCTGAATAACGAAGCTTCTTCTTCTCTTCTTATGTTTGAGGGCCCACGATCAATTTATTGGTCATTCTGGCTCCTGGTTTTGAATTCAAAGTTTGCCTTCTCTTAGATGAGTTACTGTCCGAGTCCCATCCACTCGGGTGTTGCCGGAATGTTTCATTGTATCAATGTTATCCGCCTATCGGGACTCCATCTCCGGGTTTGAATTCAGAGTTTCCTTCTCTTAGATGAGTTGCCGTCCAAGGTTAACGAGTCCCATCCACCCGGGGTGCTGGTGGTGTATTTGCTTGACTGGGCTTTGGTGGGGATTGAACTCCAGACCATAAACTTGAGATTTGCTCAGTTTAGATCACTCGGCCACCCAGCACCCAAGCTTTGTTGTAAACAAGGTTACATTTCGCTAGCCAGACTCCAAAACGGCCTCGAGTGTGCTGACTACAAGAGGTCATGCACGTGGAACGCTGGGAAAGGCGTGTTTTAAAACACTTCACCTACATAACACTAACTTATTTTCTTTAATGAAAGCCACGATAACTCATTCTGTCTGCACCTCCCCCCAGCCCCATACTCCAAACACCCTGCGCAATACACATAAAAACACTTTTTTTTTTTTAAAAAAAAGGTCACTATTGAGAATGAGAATCCTCGGACATTGCTTAAGGTGCACATCGTCATCAGCTGAAAGAAAATCATGTGAGGTCAAGAAAATCCCATTTTTCTCACAACGTTTCATCACTCTAGCCACATTCCCCAACATGGTTGTTGCCCCTTCGTCTCCATGAGGGGTTCCCCCATTGTCAGCGAGCCATGGCATCCATCTCAATTCAGATGGGATTTATATGATCTGTGAACTTGAACCGTATCTGTCTTCAAACCTAAAGAAGATTTCATTAGTTTGATCTCACTGTGTGTGTACGGTTTGGGGGGGGGGGGGGGGGGGAAGGGGGTACGCGCTATTCGGGCATCTATACGAAGTTCAAATGGAACTCTTTGCAATCGGCATTTGCAACAAACGAAATGTTCTTTTTGAGAACTTGCTACAAGCGAAATGTTCTTTTTGAGAACTTGCTACAAACGAAATGTTCTTGTTGAGAACTTGCTACAAACGAAGTGTTCTTTTTGAGAACTTGCTACAAACGAAATGTTCTTGTTAAGAACTTGCTACAAACGAAATGTTCTTTTTGAGAACTTGCAACAAACGAAGTGTTCTTTTTGAGAACTTGCTACAAACGAAATATTCTTGTTAAGAATTTGCTACAAACGAAATGTTCTTTTTGAGAACTTGCAACAAACGAAATGTTCTTGTTAAGAACTTGCAACAAACGAGCTCTAATGGTTAAGATATAAATATTAATGAAAGCTTGGGCCCCACACATATCAAAGCTTGCCCCCCACATATACCAAAGATTGGCCCCCACATATACCAAAGATTGGCCCACGCATATACCAAAGATTGCCTCCCACATATACTAAAGATTGGCCCACACATATACCAAAGATTGGCCCACACATATACCAAAGATTGGCCCACACATATACCAAAGATTGGCCCACACATATACCAAAGATTGCCTCCCACATATACTAAAGATTGGCCCACACATATACCAAAGATTGGCCCCCACATATATCAAAGCTTGCCCCCCACATATATCAAAGCTTGCCCCCCACATATATCAAAGCTTGGCCCCCACATATACCAAAGCTTGGCCCCAACATATACCAAAGCTTGGCCCCCACATATATCAAAGCTTGGCCCCCACATATACCAAAGATTGGCCCCCACATATACCAAAGCTTGGCCCCAACATATCAAAGCTTGGCCCCCACATATAGCAAAGCATGGCCCACACAGATACCAAAGCTTGGCCTCCACATATACCAAAGCTTGGCCTCCACATATACCAAAGCTTGGCCCCCACATATAGCAAAGCTTGGCCCCCACATATACCAAAGCTTGGCCCCCACATATAGCAAAGCTTGGCCCCCACATATACCAAAGCTTGGCCTCCACATATATCAAAGCTTGGCCTTCACATATACCAAAGCTTGGCCCCAACATATATCAAAGCTTGGCCTCCACATATACCAAAGCTTGGCCCCCACATATAGCAACGCTTGGCCTCTACATATAGCAACGCTTGGCCTCCACATATACCAAAGCTTGGCCTCCACATATAGCAACGCTTGGCCTCCACATATACCAAAGCTTGGCCTCCACATATAGCAACGCTTGGCCTCCACATATACCAAGTCTTGGCCTGCACATATACCAAAGCTTGGCCTCCACATATACCAAAGCTTGGCCTCCACATTTACTATGTCCGTCATACAAGTTGAGTTTGACTTTGAACTATTCCGAGTATACGTTCGTCGTTACGTAATATACATACGTCTATAGAGTTGCCGAATGGTTGCACTGCTCTTAATGACAAGAGATAGTCAGGACATATCACCGTCCTCATGATACAGTTTATCTGCTCGACCTCGAAAATCACAAGACATTCCCACCCCACTCCCACACACACACACACACACACACACACACACACACACACACACAGACACAATTTCAAGAAGTAATTTAAACAAAGAAATTATTGTTGTAAAACAAAAGCATATCATCGACTCATCAGGAATCTGGTCCATCATGAACTAGGCCAATGGTCAGCAAACTCATTAGTCAAAAGTGGTCTGCAATCTCGTTGGTCAAAAGTGGTCAGCAAACTCGTTGGTCAAAAGAGCAAAAAATCAGAAGTAGGACGATTTTAGAAAAATTGAGTAGAGCCAAATTCCTTTTCAAGAACCTGTCCAGAACTAAGTTTTTCGTAGTCAAAACCGATTTGTGGCAGACTGGCCGAGCCGCACTCGGGTTACTAAAGAGCCGCATGCGGCTTGCGAGGCGCGATTTGCCGACCGCTGTACTAGGCCAATCAGAAATTGGGTCTATCAGGAATGGGACCCATCAGCCAAGTTGACCTAGACACCAGGATTGGGTCTATCAGGAATGGGACCCATCATCCAAGTTGACCTAGACACCAGGATTGGGTCTATCAGGAATGGAACCCATCAGCCAAGTTGACCTAGACACCAGGCTTGGGTCCCAAACGTCGTGTCAAATAAAGAACGTTTTAAAAAATGGTAGTTAATGAAAACTTGAATTAAATTTAAAAATGTAGAACTGTTAAATGAAAGAAATCATTTATGTGGAACAGACTAAATTTCTGTCCTTATCAATACAACCGATTAGGTCTAAACCTATCAATACAACTTATTAGGTGTAAACCTATCAATATAACTTATTAGGTCTAAACCTTTCCAATACAAACAAATAGGCAATAACCGGCACAACACCAGTTTATAAGAAGTGAGGGGTGGGGGGAGTTTTTTGGGGGGGGGGGGGATGTGCTAAATAATCTATTTTCGGTGCCTTCACAAACTGTTACAAGTTGCATGCTCATTTTTTGGTCCAATCTCTGTTAGCAAACGAACACAGCTCGGGAAAGATCCTTAAACGAATAATTAGTATTTACCTAGCGTCCAACACTTCCCCCAACACTCCCCACCTCTTTTCAGCATAATCATGTGCAAAAATGTCCCGCAAATACTTGCTTTTAGCTGAACACAGCGAACAAGCCCCGCACCACCAACAAGCCAAACACCACCAATAAGCCCCACACCACCAACAAGCCCCACACCACCAACAAGCCCCACACCACCAAAAAGCCCCACACCACCAATAAGCCCCGCACCACCAACAAGCCCCACACCACCAATAAGCCCCACACCACCAATAAGCCCCACACCACCAATAAGCCCCACACCACCAATAAGCCCCACACCACCAACAAGCCCCACACCACCAACAAGCCCCACACCACCAAAAAGCCACACACCACCAATAAGCCCCGCACCACCAACAAGCCCCACACCACCAACAAGCCCCACACCACCAATAAGCCCCGCACCACCAACAAGCCCCACACCACCAATAAGCCCCACACCACCAATAAGCCCCACACCACCAACAAGCCAAACACCACCAATAAGCCCCACACCACCAACAAGCCAAACACCACCAACAAGCCCCACACCACCAACAAGCCCCACACCACCAAAAAGCCCCACACCACCAATAAGCCCCGCACCACCAACAAGCCCCACACCACCAACAAGCCCCACACCACCAATAAGCCCCACACCACCAATAAGCCCCGCACCACCAACAAGCCCCACACCACCAATAAGCCCCACACCACCAACAAGCCCCACACCACCAACAAGCCCCACACCACCAATAAGCCCCACACCACCAATAAGCCCAAACCGCACCGCAAAAGCCCCCACCAAGCAAAGGTCCGACCACGCACAAGCCCCACAACTTAAAACCCCCCAACCACGAAATGGCATTTTTTTCGATGGCAAAACCTTGGACCGCATGGGACTTGACCGCACTCGGGCCGCCGCTGAAAGCTGCTGTACGAGGAATCCTCGGAGACGGTTTCTAGCGTCTCGTTTATTTAGTTACACTAAGTAGTGAAGCTTAGCGTTCAGGGGCGTCGCCTTTAGCGTCATCGCCATTAATTAGAGTACCTCAGTGGCGTAGTCTGGACAGTCATTACCTTTAATTAGACCATGTTCCGGGCCATCGTGTGTAACGTCATCACCCATAATTAGTGTGAGTACTTTAGAAAATAATTTTTCATTTTCCCTTAAATGAGGGACGTACTGGTACAACTGCTCACCATTTCTATCCTGGTACAAGTGCTCAACATTTCTATCTCCAAGAAACTGATTATTAACTTAAAGTACATAATGAGTGGTGCACCTTATGTTTTTGAGGTAAAAAATCTTTGCCAGAACATATCATGATATAATTTTCTCTGCGGTACCAAAGAGCAAAGATAAAAATAGTTTCCATAGATTAAGCTTGATCTTAGACCCAAACACAAACTGGTTTTAATTGAGTCGTATCAGGAAATTTGTTTGAAAGAAATTTCGTCGACGGAAAATTGATCGACGGAAGTTTGGTCGAAAGGAAATTTGATCGAATTTAATGTTCAGTTTATACGTTCAAAGGTTCGTCAAATTTCTTTTTGAACGCACTACACTATATAGTAAAAGAAAGTAATGCGTTAAAATTAAATTCGATCAAAGAAATGTCCCTGTTCGGTAATTCATGAGTTCGTATCAGCCAGGATTGTTTTAGCTAATTATCCCATCACAACCACATCCCCACATCACTACATCACTACATCCCCACCTCACCACATGCCCACCTCACCATGTCCCCACCTCACCACATGCCCACCTCACCACATCCCCACATCACTACATCCCCACCTCACCACATGCCCACCTCACCACATCCCCACCTCACCACGTCCCCACCTCAACACATCCTCACAAAAAAAATCGTCAAAAACTAAAAAGTTTTTTTCTCCCTTTCTTGAAATGTTTTTAATCAGACAGTTGATGGCAAAATCCTATATATACGAAATACTATAAATAGTACAATATTATTATAAGAAACACTATAAATAGTACAATATTAATATAAGAAACACTATAAATAGTACAATATTAATATAAGAAACACTATAAATTATACAATATTATAAAATGCTATAATGCTGCTATCTATTATTTCTTCTTCATGCCCCTAGAATTACTCCCCCCCCCCCCCCCCCCCTTGTCGCGAGATTTCTGTTAAACCAATTAACATGCTTAATCCGACGGCCGGGGGGCCCCCCTTGAAAACTCAGTCTTAAATAAAACCAACTGGCAAACCCGACATTCGGAAGACGGACAAACCACTCTACCCTCCACGACTGCCATGTTTACAGTGGTGCTCCTCTATCGATCACAATCGGGGAATTAGCCCTGGATTTTCATCAAGCCGCGGCAACATGCGTGTCCTATTTATGAGGGCCGTCGGTAACGATCCCCTCGGCCCGGTCGGGCCCTGCCGCCCGCCACCGGCGTTACCGGACCAGGGGAGGGGAGTTTCAGGCCCCGTCCCTGCCAATTAATTGTCTAGAGGACCGCGTCTCATGACTCAGAGATCTCTGACCAACCACCGCTCCGGACACGTCTAAATAAACACGGCACTGGACATGATCTATTGAAGAAAAATGCTATCAAACGTCCTCATTGATCTGCCGTCCCAAAGGAGGTAGAGATAGCCGGCTATTGGTGATATTAGTTTTATGTATAACCCGTTGTTTGTGTTTTGGGCTACTTAAACAGATAGCCGGTTATTGGTGATATTAGTTCTATAGAGCGGATTGTTGGTATTTTAGTATAGTAAAGGCGTGAGTTACTGGCGATATCAGTGAGCCTATACATAAAGTAGCAGATAATTATTATGTGAGTTTTATAACTCATATACACGATTATGGTAACTGAGAACACGGCATATACATCTTAGAACACGTCATACACATCTGAGAACACGTCATACACAGCTGAGAACACGTTTTATACATTTGAGAACACGTCATATACATATGAGAGCACTTCATATACATCTGAGAGCGCGTCATATACATCTGAGAACACGTCATATACATACCAGAACACGTCATACACATACAAACTCTGCTATACACATGGTTCATTTGATCTCTCATTCTTCTCCTCTATACACTTCTTACACTACGTACTTTTCTGCCTGTGTCTCTCCTCTACATACCGTCTCCTGATTTACAGACACACAGTATATAGCAGCAGCACTGGGTGCGTTCTTTATAGACCTACATAAACTAGCACTCACACAGTACCGTGCATTCAGGCCCGGGCCGACATAAACCTACTTAGAGTGACAACTTGTCACAAAGGCGTAATGTGAGACTCATTAAGTCGTAAAGTGAGGCTCCCATCTACAAAGATTAGTCTACAGGAGAGTCAAGATTGACCAAATAAATAATTGACTATCGACTTGAGTTACAATAGAAAATCTCAGTTCTTGGGGACATTCAGTGCAGGATTATTTTGTTTGGTAGGGAAAAAAAAAGGGGGGGGGGGTGTTTGGAGATTATTTTTTTGGTTTGGGGGGGGGGGGGGGGTATTCAGTCTAAGATTTTTTCAGGGTTTATTCAGTGTCGGATTTGGGAAAAAAAGGGGGGGGGTATTCATTGTCGGATTTCTGGTAAAAAACAGGGTAGGAAGAACTTGATTCTTGTGCTTTTTGAAGAGCCTTTGTAATTATGACAATTGAAGAGCTGTTGTAATTGTGACCATTGAAGATCTGTTGTGTTTGTGACCATTGAAGAGTTGTTGTACTTGTGACCATTGAAGAGCCGTTGTAATTGTGACCATTGAAGAGCTGTTGTAATTGTGACCATTGAAGAGCTGTAGTAATTGTGACCATTGAAGAGCTGTTGTAATTGTGACCATTGAAGAGCAGTTGCAATTGTGACCATTGAAGAGCTGTTGTAATTGTGACCATTGAAGAGCTGTTGTAATTGTGACCATTGAAGAGCTGTTGTAATTGTGGCCATTGAAGAGCTGTTGTAATTGTGACCATTGAAGATCTGTTGTGATTGTGACCATTGAAGAGTTGTTGTACTTGTGACCATTGAAGAGCCATTGTAGTTGTGACAATTGAAGAGCTGTTGTAATTGTGACCATTGAAGAGCTGCCGTTAGTGTTATTCGCATACTCCCATGTTTTATCTGTCAATTCAACTTAAAGAGATAATCGTTGATGCGATTACTGATCTACAAATAATCGATTAAATTGTGTGTGATTAGATGAGCTGATTTTTAAAAAAAATGATTTACTTTATTTAGAGAGTGCCACTCATAAAATTAAACTTCAATGTTTCCAATTGGTCCATGCAGAGTTCATCCCTTTCAAGCGACAGTATTACACAGAATGTGCTTTAAAAGTCCGACTTTGACCTTGTGGTGGGGAATGGCTCTTTCGGTGACTGGACTGAACCAGCTGAGGATGAGTGGCCAGAAGAAGGCGCCCAGAGTGAAAGAAGCGAGATGGGGAAAGAAAACTATTGTATGCCATGACAACTTCCGGTAATGGCGTTATGGATCAGACAATAATTCTAGAGGACACTGTGGAGTGGATAGGAATATTCAAGTGGTTAGTGGAATTTGACGTGGTCAACTGGGTTAAGGGAACTGACGTGGTTAAGTGGGTAAAGGGAACTGACGTGGTTAAGAAGGTTAAGGGAACTCAAGTGGTTAGTTGGTCAGGGGAACTGACTTGGTCAAGTGGTCGATTTTAACATAACTACATCTCTTCCTACCTTAGAGCAGCACGTAATATGTAAAAACTATCTTACTCTATACTCGACCATCGCTAGATAAAACACTCTCTCCCTACTACTAATATGACTATCGTATATCGATTATTCATTACCGGCCCTGATAAGGCCACAGTCGCCATTGTCCGCGCCTTTCCTCCACACACTACTTTGAAAAGGGCGCGGGCAGTGCAAGTGATGGCCTCAAGGGTCGCTAACGTGCTTAAAGTGACCTGCACTCTGGCCGTCTTCCCGTGACCTAAGTGGCCGGTTGAATAGGGCTCCAGAGGGAAAGAATGCATTTATTATAGAGCCACTGCCCAAATCAGTTAACATCGTGTGGTCCATTAGGATCTGGTCAAATCGTGTCGTTTGATGAGATGGTTATCTAGCTGACCAGTATAATGTATGAAATATTGAAGAAGATATAGGGTTCTCAGCCCTAATGTACGTGGCCTGCCCTAGTGTATGTGGCCAGCCAGTAGTGTACGTGGCCTGCCCTAGTGTATGGGACCTTACCTAGAATATGTGGACTTGCCTGGTGTATGTGGCTTGCCCTGGTGTATGTGGCTTGCCCTGGTGTATGTGGCCCTCCCTAGCGTATGTGGCCCTCCCTGGTGTATCTGGCTTGCTCTAGTGTATGTGGCCTTCCCTGGTGTATGTGGCTTGTCCTGGTGTATGTGGCCTTCCCTGGTGTATGTGGCTTGTCCTGGTGTATGTGGCTTGCCCTGGTGTATGTGGCCCTCTCTAGTGTATGTGGCTTGCCCTGGTGTATGTGGCCCTCTCTAGTGTATGTGGCTTGCCCTGGTGTATGTGTCCCTCTCTAGTGTATGTGGCTTGCTCTGGTGTATGTGGCCCTCTCTAGTGTGTGTGGCTTGTCCTTGTGTATGTGGCTTGCCCTGGTGTATGTGGCCCTCTCTAGTGTATGTGGCTTGTCCTAGTGTATGTGGCTTTCCCTGGTGTATGTGGCTTGTCCTGGTGTATGTGGCCTTCCCTGGTGTATGTGGCTTGCCCTGGTGTATGTGGCCCTCTCTAGTGTATGTGGCTTGCCCTGGTGTATCTGGCCTACATTATCTATGAAGTAAACATTAACGGATAATAGAAATATAACTTTATAGAATAATTCTGTTCAATTACAATACGACATAGTCTATTCTCTATCTAATCCGATATAGTCTATTCTCTATCTAATCCGATATAGTCTATTCTCTATCTAATCCGATATAGTCTATTCTCTATCTAATCCGACATTGTCTATTCTCTATCTAATCCGACATTGTCTATTCTCTGTCTAATCCAACATTGTCTATTCTCTATCTAATCCGACATTGTCTATTCTCTGTCTAATCCAACATTGTCTATTCTCTATCTAATCCGACATTGTCTATTCTCTGTCTAATCCAACATTGTCTATTCTCTATCTAATCCGACATTGTCTATTCTCTGTCTAATCCAACATTGTCTATTCTATGTCTAATCCAACATTGTCTATTCTCTGTCTAATCCAACATTGTCTATTCTCTGTCTAATCCAACATTGTCTATTCTCTGTCTACCATTATATGAATCATCCACAATGAGATATTTCAAAGCAAAGTCACATAGCATGAATTTTTTCATTACCTTTCCATAAGAAAGTCCAAGTCATTAGGGTATCTTACGTCCAAGTCATTAGTGTCTCTTACGTCCAAGTCATTAGGGTCTCTTACGTCCAAGTCTTTAGGGTCTCTTACGCCCAAGTCATTAGGGTCTCTTACGCCCAAGTCATTAGGGTCTCTTACACCCAAGTCATTAGGGTCTCTTATATGCTCATTGTTAAATTGAATTCAATAATCAAATTTGGATAATACATCAATATCTTGTTGTTCGTTTTTGTTTCTTGATAATAGAAAGGAAGGTTATTTGACAAAGTATAAGGGGGGGGGGGGGGGCTGTATGGCCACATTTGGACCCACTTATGGCATGGTTGGTGTCACGGTCAGATCATGTGTTTACCTTTCTGTGTATGTTTGGGGAAAAGGTGGGGAGAGGAACTCAGGTGAGGAAGTGAGTGTTGTGAGTTTGGGAATATTGAAAGGGGAGAACGAATGTTAGCTATTTTGTTGATATCACGAGTGCATGGTCTGTGAGGGTATAAGAGAGAGAGAAATTGTTATTAGAGAGGGAGAGATTTTATTATTGAGAGTGGATTCGACCAGATTGTGTATTTTTGAGTGATGTTGGACATAGTGCAAATTAGTAATTATTTTGTGTAGGCTATTTAGTGGAGTTTTTGGTCATTCTACCTGATTTTCCCAATATACTGTGATGAAGAAAATAAACATGACATGAAACAGTATTGGACCGCCTTGTGTTTCTTTTTAAACTATCGGCTTTGTAGGAGCCAGGAGACTTTATAAGTATCAGCTCTCCAGGAGCTGAAGAAACGGAGTTGTTGACTCTGAAAAGTAATGTCTGTGGCTAGAGAAGGGACCTAATCTCCTAGACGAACGTACCTTTCGCCATAGTGGGGGCCCGTCCGGGATCACCTGGGTTCCCCCCCCCCCCTTTTCCCCAAACATACACAGAAAAGATCTGTGTCCAGACTCTTCGAAACAAAGTAACTAATGCATTAAAAGACTTATTACATAATGATATTATCTATTAAGAAAGACAATTTTCTTTAGTAGTTCTAATTCGTATCTTATTTCTCTTTATATATTCAAGACAACTACGACACCACCAAGACATCGAGAAGACACCACCAAGACAGCAATAAGACGTCATGTCCCATCCATTGATTCATCCATGTATCCAGTCATCCATAACAGATATCTTCCAACAAGTTCAAATCAACAGCCGGGATGTGAAATTGACGTGTCATTACTTCCCCCTGATTTCCAAGAACTGTGCCTGGAGCTGTGAGAGGCGGGACATTCAATTATATTCCATTACTTTTGAAAAGGAATAGTGCGTGTGTGGATTAATTGAGTAGACAGACACTATCACGGGGAGGTGGCCATCGCCACAGACAGAAGGTAGCCCTCCCCACAGACAGAAGCCGGCAAATAGCAGTGACAGGGTTCATCTGATACAGCAGTGAGGGTGAAACCGAGCCAACGATTTCAGGACGTGTCCACCCATTTCGTGGCGTCTGCTCTTTGTCAGCCTCGTTTCGAGCTTCACAGCTTCCACCAACGCCCATTGTCTGAGCTGATCGCGGCGCCCTTTCACGGGTCTGGGCGCGGGGATCACATGGATGCCGTATAGAATTGGTGGTATAAACTGTCTAATGGAGATGTCGCTAGACCAAAGGAGACGCCGTTAGACTAAATCACCAGTGTCCTGTCAGCGTCGTATATTAGTCCGTGGACAACTTGAGTTAAGTCTTTAAAACGGGTGAAATTTTTAGTAAATAGTGCTGAATAATTAAGTGCACAATTCGGCCTGTACATGACCCACCTTGATGAAATTTAGTTGTGGGACACAATCTCCCATTCGGTCCGCCATTAATACATGGGACCCACTCTCTCATTCGTTCCGCCATTAATACATGGGACGCAATCTCCCATTCGGTCCGCCATTAATACATGGGACACAATCTCTCATTCGGTCCGCCATAATACATGGGACACAATGTCTCATTCAGTCCGCCATTAATACATGGGACACAATGTCTCATTCAGTCCGCCATTAATACATGGGACACAATGTCTCATTCAGTCCGCCATTAATACATGGGACGCAATCTCCCATTCGGTCCGCCATTAATACATGGGACACAATCTCTCATTCGGTCCGCCATTAATACATGGGACACAATGTCTCATTCAGTCCGCCATTAATACATGGGACACAATGTCTCATTCGGTCCGCCATTAATACATGGGACACAATGTCTCATTCAGTCCGCCATTAATACATGGGACACAATCTCTCATTCGGTCCGCCATTAATACATGGGACACAATGTCTCATTCGGTCCGCCATTAATACATGGGACACAATGTCTCATTCGGTCCGCCATTAATACATGGGACACAATCTCTCATTCGGTCCGCCATAAATACATGGGACACAATGTCTCATTCGGTCCGCCATTAATACATGGGACACAATCTTTCATTCGGTCCGCCATTAATACATGGGACACAATCTCTCATTCGGTCCGCCATAAATACATGGGACACAATGTCTCATTCGGTCCGCCATTAATACATGGGACACAATGTCTCATTCGGTCCGCCATTAATACATGGGACACAATGTCTCATTCGGTCCGCCATTAATACATGGGACACAATCTTTCATTCGGTCCGCCATTAATACATGGGACACAATCTCCCATTCGGTCCGCCATTAATACATGGGACACAATTTCCCATTCGGTCCGCCATTAATACATGGGACACAAGCTCCCATTCGGTTCGCCATTAATACATGGGACACAAGCTCCCATTCGGTCCGCCATTTTCACAAAGTACACCGCCTTAGTAAGTTTGTCAAGTGACGTGTTTGACATATTTATAAAAAATATCAAATTTGGGTTAAGAAGATCAAAGTTGGGTTTAGAAGATCAGTTGTGTTTAGAAGATCAAAATTGTGTTTAGAAAATCAATTTTGGGGCTTAGAAGATACATTTTGGGTTTAGAAGATCAAAGTTGGTGTCAACTTCTATACTCCTGGATTGGATTATTCATCAAGTTCTCCCACTATTTCAATCATTAGTGAATAACTCGAGTCCTTTTAGTAAATATAACTTTAATTATCAGGAACACAAGGCACACATCTCTCTTCCCTAAGGTTCTACACAATAACTCCCGCACGACTACTACTTACGTCACAATACACATAAAATTACGTCATTCAGACAAGCGCGTTCATTAGCTAATAAAAATTCTTTCACGCACCGCGCGTAATAAGCATGCATTCAAACACAACAATAACTACTGAACTCCCATACTTGACTGTTGGGTTTAGATGATCAAAGTTGGGTTTAGAAGATCAAAGTTGTTGTTAGAAGATCAAAGTTGGGTTTAGAATTTCAAATTTGGGTTTAGAAGGTCGAAGTTGGGTTTAGAAAATCAAAGTTGGGTTTAGAAGATCAAAGTTGTTGTTAGAAGATCAAAGTTGGGTTTAGAATATCAAATTTGGGTTTAGAAGGTCAAAGTTGGGTTTAGAAGATCAAAGTTAGGTTTAGAAGATTAAAATTGAGTTTAGAAGATACAATTTGGGTTTAGAAGATCAAAGTTATGACTAAAAGATCAAAGTTGGTTTCAGACGATAAAATTTGGGTTTAGAAGATAACATTTGGGTTTAGAAGATCAAAGTTGTGTTTAGAAGTTAAAAGTTGCGTTTTGGCGATCAATTTTGGGTTTAGAAGATCAAAGTTGGGTTTACCTGAAGTTAAAGTCGAAAACATAATGAAAAAAGAAAACATAATGAGAATGACATTTAAAGATGAACATCAGTGAGAAAATCTAGTTTGGCATCAAATGTAACTTGTGAATCACAAACAATTAATACACAGTTTATTTCCCAAGAGATGGAAAGTATTTTAGACAGTAATAGACAGTGGTGGAGAGAGTGGTGGAGAGAGTAATGGAGTTAAGGGGAAATATGTTAAAGAAAGGTATCGTTCATGGACATGCGATCAAAGAGATGCCATACTACAAAGTGGATATGCAATACTCAAAGTAGAAATGCCATTCAACAAAGTATAGATGTCATATAACAGAGTAGAGATGTCATACTACAAAGTAAAGATATCATACTACAAAGTTAAGATGTCATACTAAAAAGTAGAGATGTCATACTACACATTATTGTAGAATGAAATCTTTGGTTGATTGAAATATGGAATCTCAATATATAAGACTTGGAGAAATCGGTCTGGTGTATTAGCAGATATGTAAGCAGTTGGGAAAAGAGATGCTTAGAAGTAGAAAGGAGATTTATAAGGAGGTGGGAGCAGAGATTTGTTAGGAAAAGGGTAGGAGGTGTGTAAGGAAAAAGTAACAGCTGTGTAAGGAGAAGAGAAAGGTGATGTATTAGGAAAATGGAAAAGATATGTGCAAAAGAAGGCAAATTATAATTGTAAGGCGACGGGAAATGAGATTTTTAAAGAGAATGAAAAGGTGATGTGTAAGGAGAAGGCAAATGTGATGTGTAAGGAGAAGGCAAATGAGATGTGTAAGGAAAATGGAAATGAAATGTGTATGGAAAATTAATGGTGGCGTGTAAGGAGAAGAGAAGGGTGATGTGTAAGGAGAAGTAAAGGAGTTGTTTAAAGAGAAGGGAATTGTAAGTTTGGAGCGCCCAATAGTTTGGGGGGGGGGGGGGGGACCCAGATCTAATTGTTTTAATCTTTTGTTATTAGGGCTTAACCAGGTGCAGTTTTTTGAACCGGTTCTGGTTATTTGAAGAGAAAATACCCGCTTGGTCCAAGTGTTTCAAGAAAAGAGTTGTCTTCTCATTTTCTACAAACAATTGATCTACCGAGACGACCCACAACCTACCTGCCGTCCTTTAATTAATAGGCCCCCAGACAGTCCCACAGACAGTCTTAGACAGCCCCACAGACAGTCTTAGACAGTCCCACAGACAGTCCCACAAACAGTCAAAAAGATAGTCTTAGACAGTCCCACAGACAGTCCCACAGACAGTCTTAGACAGTCCCACAGACAGTCTTAGACAGTCCCACAGACAGTCCCACAAACAGTCCCACAGACAGTCCCACAAACAGTCCCACAAACAGTCCCACAGATAGTCTTAGACAGTCCTACAGACAGTCCCACAGACAGTCTTATACAGTCCTACAGACAGTCCTACACCATACCCGGGGCTCTTTATTGATTAATATAATAGAAAGAAAGCAACTCAACATGTTTACCTGAGTTCAATTGTCACGCATGACACGCTCGTTGCGTGACAGCTTATTTATTAATTCATTACTATTATTATAAAACATTTTGAGCAGTTGTGGGGCCGGTTGGAGGGCCGGTTGGAGGGCCGGTTGGAGGGCCGGCTGGAGGGCCGGTTGGAGGGCCGGTTGGAGGGCCGGTTGGAGGGCCGGTTGGAGGGCCGGTTGGAGGGCCGGTTGGAGGGCCGGTTGGAGGGCCGGTTGGAGGGCCGGTTGGAGGGCCGGTTGGAGGGCCGGTTGGAGGGCCGGTTGGAGGGCCGGTTGGAGGGCCGGTTGGAGGGCCGGTTGGAGGGCCGGTTGGAGGGCCGGTTGGAGGGCCGGTTGGAGGGCCGGTAATGAAAAGGAAGCAGGACGTTCTAGAAACAAAATATTAAAGAGATTATTTATGACAAAAAGACGATTTGAAGTTTAATTCCTACTTTAAGTTGTTCAAATAAATCAGATCATTCTACACAGTCTGAAATTAAGACATAGACCACGAGCTTACATACATCGAACGGCCGTCAGTGAGCCTGCAATTAATAGTCAGTTGATTTCCCAAGAGATGGAAAGTATTGGAGAGAATAATGGAAAGAGTAATAGAGAGAGTAATGGCGAGAGTAATGGAGAGGGTAATAGAGAGAGTTGTGGAGAGTGTGGCGGAGTTCAGGAGAAATAAGTTAAATAAAGTTATCGTTCATGGACATGAGATCAAAGAGATCTCATACTATACAACATAGAGATGTCATATTTCAAAATAGATATGTCATACTAAAAATTAGATTCATATTACAAAGTAGATATGACATACTAACAAGTAAAGATGGCATACTACAAAGTAAGTGGGCCAAAAATTAAGCTTATCTCACAACCGAGGTCTTGAGTTTAAGATTTCACCTATTTCCGATAACTTGACGTGTTTAAATATACGAGTTAGAAGCATCAATATCAAAATGTTAAATCATCAGGTTGTAGCAGAAGTACTTGTTCAGTTTTTTCTTCATTTTAAATGAATATTTATTCTAATATCAATTTTTTTTTTTTAAACTGTTAAATATTCTGCCTTTCATATCTATATCTTTACACATCCTTGTTCTCGCTGACGTAATTTCTTATAAATCCTAGAAGCCATAAACAATCCTATGGATAAGTCATATTTAGGATATATTTAGGATAAAACACATGTCACTTTAGTGAGTCGTCATATATATGATGACCCCAACTTCTTCCATTTAAAACTCTCCTTCATATCTCCCTCCAAATCTCTCCTATACATTCCCCTCTAGATCTCCGTTCTACTTCTCCCTTTCAACATCTCTCCTCTACATCCTACCTCTAAATCTCCCCTTCTACATTACCCTCTACATCTCCCCTCTACACCCTCTCTACATCTCCCATATAAAGCTCCTCTCCACATCTCCACTCTAAATCTCTTCTCTACATATCCCCTCTAAATCTCCTCTCTACATATCCCCTTTAAATCTCCTCTCTACATATCCCCTCTAAATCTCCTCTCTGCATCTCCCCTCTAAATCTCCTCTCTGCATCTGCCCTCTAAATCTCCTCTCTACATCTCCCATATAAAGCTCCTCTCCACATCTCTCCTCTAAATCTCCTCTCTACATATCCCCTCTAAATCTCCCCTCTACATCTCCCTATATATCTCCCTAAAAATACTCGAATCTGTTTATCCGTTTGGATATCAAGGCTAACCGAATAAATCCTTGCCTAGAGATGGAGGCCAACATAGTTCAGCATTTCAATACATGACCCCCAGAAAGATATGTCTACTGCATATAAAAAAAATATATCTCAAATATCAATTTACACACAAATATCTTTCTCAATGAAAAAAAAAATGTCCCACCGATTAGTTATCCCTCTCAACCCCTCATGATTTCATTTGTACATCCTCTTAACCTCTCATGATTTCATTTGTACATCCTCTCAACCCCTCATGATTTCATTTGTACATCACAAAAGCTCTGTGTATCTGCGGCCATCTTTAGAGTGATCATGTCTCACCGACAAAAAAAAACAAAACAACAGAAACGAAACAAAACAAAAAACGCGTGAATTCCATTTGTCAAAGCTCAGCAAAAATTGTCGATAAATTACTAATGAGGGCTCCCGCGTCACCCCTTTTCGTACGAAAAAATCTGTAAGAAAAAGAACATTTTATTTGTGGCCTTAACCTCAGCTGGTAAAGGCGTATCTATACGGAGGCATCTGATTGGTCTTTCACGACGTTTTTAGATTTGGATTTTTAAAACAAATTAACCTAACATTAGAAATCAAAATGTGTATAGAATGGACGTTAACTTCTTTACTATAAGTTCTATTTGTTTGAATGACATATTTTTTGGTGACCCACAAATAAGTTTCTTCTAGGTCTGCCACTGCGAACACGTCACGTGATTGGACTGGACATCGACCGTGAAAGATCCGGCATTTTCTAATACGACTGCATTGGCAACTCTCCCATACGGGCCCTTGTGAATGGCAACACTCCCTTACGGGCCCTTATGATTAGCGGCTTTAGAACGCTACTTCCAACAATTTACCCCCCTCTCCTCCCCTCCCTCCCCCCCCCTCTTCCCCTCTGTGTAACCGTGGAACCGGTAAAGTGAATAAATCCCAGCCATAAAATGGCGTTACCGGCCCGGGTGAGCGCTAAAAATATTTGATGAGTTTAGCTCCATGCATTTCAAGATGTTGAAGAAGCTGAGCTCAATTTTCTAGATTTGTTATCTTTCGGAGTGAACAGTGTCTGGACAAACATGTTTGATAGCCGGACACGTGATCGGGACACGGGGAATGGCACAGCTGAGGTTTGACGTCTGCCTGGTGGCGGGAAAACATTCGGTCCCTGTGAACGCGGGCGGAACCAGCGAAACTGAATTAGGATGTCAGATAAAAGTTCAGATTCACGAAATAAAAAAAAATAATGTCTGGTTTTGTTTCTTGGTATCATAAAATATTAGTTATAAGTTGTAGATAAGATGTTTTTGTTTTGAGTTGACCAGATGCAAGTAAACAAATCCTGTGTCAAATTACAGCCCTGTGTCAAAATAAAACCCTGTGCCAAAATACAACCTTGTGTCAAAATACAACCCTGTGTCAAAATACAACCCTGTGTCAAAATACAACACTGTGTCAAAATACAACCCTGTGTCAAATTACAACACTGTGTCAAAATACAACCCTGTGTCAAAATACAACCCTGTGTCAAAATACAACACTGTGTCAGAATACAACCATGTGTCGAAATACAGCCTTGTGTAAAAATACAAGTAAAACCATTTCGTTGTCCCAATACATTGATAAATACAATTAAAACCAACTTTAAGTCACAATACATGGACATATCTTGGAATCAAACCTTAAATAGTAGACGGAAATTTCAGAGAGCACTCGATGATGGAGTTCCAGAAAGAACAAGGTGAGGGAATACCAGAAAGCAATACGTGATGGAGTTCCATAAAGCACAAGGTGAGTGAGTTCCAGAAATCACGAGGTAATGGAGTTCCAGAAAGCACGAGAAGATGTAGTTCCATAAAGCACCAGGTGACGAAGTTCCAGAAAGCACTAGGTGACATAATTCCAGAAAGCACTAGGTGATGGAGTTCCACAAGTACTAGGGAACGGGGTTCCAGAAAGCACTAGGTGATGGAGTTCCAGAAAGTATGAGGTAAGGGAGTTCCATAAAGCACTAGGTGAGGGAGTTCCCTGGAGCACAAGATGATGGAGTTCCAGAAAGCACTAGGTGACGGGGTTCCAGAAAGCCTGAGTTATGAAGATGCTTTATAAAAAGTAATTCTATTTTTAAACCATATTTCATGCAAAGAAAGGTTTGGGAATTTCAAAATAAATTGTGTTGGTTTAAAGCACTGAATTTCTTCTTAAAATAGAAACAAAGCAGGATTAAAAATATAAAAAAGAATATTTCGAGTTACAAAAAAAATAAATAATAATAATTTATTTCTCTGAAAAAACGTTCACAAGAAATCTTTCCTGTCAACCATGTGCTGTTACTTTACTAGGGAATTAAGCGGGCTAGCGACCTAGTTCAGGGTTCGGGGACCTTTTCATGACAAAGAGCCAAATGTTACCTTTCTTAGCTAGTTTAAAAAAAATTATGGGCCATATTAAAACAAATATAATTTGTTCGAGTTATATCCCCCGTTCCCCACTTTTAAATATAAATCGTAAAACTTCAGATTCGCATTTATTATATTAATTTGAGTAGAGGCCGATTACGTTGGCCGTCAGACCACAGGTGCAGCCATAATGTCTAGCTAATTTGCATACTTAAATAAAACTATGGCGGTTAAAGTATCCAAGAGCCTCACGAGAAAGTTCAAAGGGCCCCGAATTCGCGACCCTTGAACTAGATCTTGAAGAAAATTTAAAGCAAAAACTAGTCTATAATGTAACACATATAAATTATTACGACTCGGGATGAAATTAAGATACAAAAAAAAAAAAAATTGCGTGAAGTAAAATGAACGAGTCCCAAAAAAAAAAAATACAACATAGCTAGCGGACATGTTCACCATGGGAGACAACTAAGTCGCAATTTGATTCAGTCTGCTAGATAAGTATAACAGGGGAAGTAATCAGCTGACTGAACAGTGCCGGCCCTCTCCGAAGAAAAAAATAATCAATTATCAATTTACTCTAAAAATGGTAAGGACTTAAAAATAATAATAATACCTTGAAACTAATAGATGTATGATTTTAACTGTGCAGACAAATGTCGCATACAGAAATATTATACATATAACACATCCAGCGGTTCAGCAATTCTCAACCTGTGGGTCGAACGACCCTTTCCCAGGGGTCGCGTCAAACCATCGTTAAACACATATAATTTATAGTTATGAAGTAGCAATGAAAATAATTTTGTGGTTGGGGGTCGCCACGACATGAGGAACTGTATTAAAGGGTCGTGCCATTAGAAAGGTTGAGAACCACTGCTTTAAGCAGAAAGATTTATGTAAGATGTGCCCGCGTAGTTGATAAAATCAGAATTAAGTGAAGGGGTCCTGCTACACACACGTACGAGATACTGCTAGAAAAACGAATAGGTCCTGCTAGACACATGAAGAGGTCCTGCTAGACACATGAAGAGATCCTGCTAGACACATAAAGAGGTCCTGCTAGACACATGAAAAGGTCCTGCTAGACACATGAAGAGATCCTGCTAGACACATGAAGAGGTCTTGCTAGACACATGAAGAGGTCCTGTTAGACACATGAAGAGGTCCTGCTAAACACATGAAGAGGTCCTGTTAGACACATGAAGAGGTCCTGTTAGACACATGAAGAGGTCCTGCTAGACACATGAAGAGGTCCTGCTAAACACATGAAGAGGTCCTGTTAGACACATGAAGAGGTCCTGCTAGACACATAAAGAGGTCCTGCTAAACACATGAAGAGGTCCTGTTAGACACATGAAGAGGTCCTGCTAGACACATGAAGAGGTCCTGCTAAACACATGAAGAGGTCCTGTTAGACACATGAAGAGGTCCTGCTAGACACATAAAGAGGTCCTGCTAGACACATGAAGAGGTCCTGCTAGATACACAAAGAGATCCTGTAAGACACACGAAGAGGTCCTGTTAGACACATGAAGAGGTCCTGCTAGACACATGAAGAGGTCCTGCTAGATACACAAAGAGATCATGTAAGACACACGAAGAGGTCCTGCTAAACACATGAAGAGGTCCTGCTAGACACATGAAGAGGTCATGCTAGACACATAAAGAGGTCCTGCTAGACACATGAAAAGGTCCTGCTAGATACACGAAAAGGTCAGGCAATGCACACAAAGAGGTCCTGCTAGACACAAAGAAATCCTGATAGATACATGAAGAGGCCCTGCTAGACACATGAAGAGATCCTGCTAGACACATGAAGAGCTAGGTCCTGCGAGACACATGAAGAGGCCTGGCAAGACACACGAAGATGTCCTTCAAGCACAAATAACCCAATAAATAAACAAAAAAAAGTTGTAATAAAATTATATTTTTAAGAGTGTCATAAGCTGGATATTTATGGGTCAATCGGATTTATCTTGACACATTATCATTAATCATTCATGATAAAATACTCCCATATCCCTGGTCAGTTTTTTTTGTTCCGATAACACTTGCCAGTTAAACTATTTGATATATCCTTGGGTTGGCTCCACCACTGTTTATAAATAGTCTAACACTGTAGATACACAAGCATGAAGTAGATACACAAGCAAGGAGTAGATACACAAGCATGGAGTAGATACACAACATGAAGTAGATACACAAGCATGAAGTAGATACACAAGCATGAAGTAGATACACAATCATGGAGTATATACACAAGCATGAAGTAGATACACAAGCATGAAGTAGATACACAAGCATGAAGTAGATACACAAGCATGAAGTAGATACACAAGCATGAAGTAGATACATAAGCATGGAGTAGATACACAAGCATGAAGTAGATACACAAGCATGGAGTAGATACACAACATGAAGTAGATACACAAGCATGAAGTAGATACACAATCATGGAGTAGATACACAAGCATGGAGTAGATACACAAGCATGGAGTAGATACACAAGCATGAATTAGATACACAAGCATGAAGTAGATACACAAGCATGAAGTAGATACACAAGTATGAAGTAGATACACAATCATGAAGTAGATACACAAGCATTAAGTAGATACACAAGCATGAAGTAGATATAAACGAATAGCAGAGTGGTACAACGGATCGGCTTAGTCAGCACATTGTGGTAGACTCCCCTCTACATCTCCCCTGTTCACATCTCCTTACAGCATCTTTCCACGACAGATCTCATCTACATCAACCCACTACATCAACCCACTACATCTCCGCTGACACGCCACTCTACACCTCCTCTCTAAATCTATCCTATGTACACCTCCTCACTACATCTCCCTACTTCATCTAAACATCTCTCTTCTTTATCTCTCCCCTACATCCTCCTCTCCATCGCCCCTCTCCATCTCTCCTCTACATCCTCCTCTACATCATACTCTACATCTTCCGCCCCAGATATCCACGTTTACACGCCATCCATATATATCCTACTGTTACCAACCCTATATATCCTACTGTTCCAAACCCTATATATCCTACTATTACCAACCCTATATATCCTACTGTTACCAAATCTATATATGCAACTGTTACCAACCCTATATATCCTACTGTTACCAACCATATATATATCCTACTGTTACAAACCCTATATATCCTACTGTTACCAACCCTATATATCGTACTGTTACAAACCCTACATATCCTACTGTTACCAACCCTATATATCCTACTGTTACAAACCCTATATATCCTACTGTTACCAACCCTACATATCCTACTGTTACAAACCCTATATATCCTACTGTTACCAACCCTATATATCCTACTGTTCCAAACCCTATATATCCTACTGTTACCAACCCTATATATCCTACTGTTACAAACCCTATATATCCTACTGTTACCAACCCTATATATCCTACTGTTACAAACCCTATATATCCTACTGTTACCAACCCTATATATCCTACTGTTACCAACCCATAATCTGCGTCCATTGATTAGCTTGTTAGTTACAGTCTCCACATTCATTGACACAGCCCTGTCCTAGGCGGAGCCTCAGCTGAAACTTCAACGCGCATGTCTTATAGCTTGTGATGACGCAACACCCGTCCGTCACACCCAATGCCGTAAGTTCAATTAGTAATATCTGCATCATTAACTCGCGCTTTGGTTGTGCGGAATCCCAAGATGGAAGATGTACCTAAAATCGTTTCCTCCCGTGACGTTTCCGGTTAGCGCCCTCGGGGGCAGATAGCCCAGTACAGATGGGGGATGTAAGCACTGTGTTCAGGCTCCTGGGTGACGGCCCCTCGTTAACACCGAGGCCGCTAATGAAGTCAAATGAGAGGATGAACCAGGTTCTTGCGTGTCCGGTGATGGCTCTATCACGTGACGTAACGCCCCCCCCCCCCACCTTTTGTAGGTGAGAAGGCTGTAGTGCTCTGGTTCGCAATGTCAAATGTCAGTGCACAATTTCCGCACCGACAAGGTTGATGCTAAACCAGAAAATGGACATTGATCTCACATTGAGTTATCTCATATGGTCAGAGTGTATCGCGGTGCAAGAACGTGTTAGTTTGTATTCACGTATATTCAAGTGTATGTGTCCTATATTTGTGATGTTTAGTCTGTCTTCATGTTTTCCCCTACCATATGTGCTATATTTATAATCATAGAAGAATGTGTTTCAGGTATATATATTTACATACATATGTGCTGTGACTTGCTCTATGGGCTGTCAATGTGAATAGGTTCTGTGACATGTTCTGTCGGTGAAAGGAACATCATATGTGACAAGACATATAAATTCTTTGCTATGTTTATATATATGAAAGAAAGTGTGACGTACTGTTACGGCGTTGTTGATTCAGTCATATAGAGTTATGGCCTGAAGAGTTTCTCTAAGCCGCTATTGCGTTAATCCATAGATTTACTAATCACTAAGTGAATGTGTTAGTACTTCTATTACGTGTAGAGAGTGGTTGAAGAAGAGTGTTAGACGCTATTTTACTGTGGTGAATTTTAGAAAAAAAAAAACATAATTCTGACAGCCGAAATGTTGGAGACTTGCTGTGAAGCTTCGGTGCAAAGTCGCTACGATCTGTCTCCATAGAAACTTGTTCTCTTAAATAATTGCATCATTTCCCAAATACATTTTACAATTTATAAACATAACAAGAGAGAATAATTCCCACACGCCGGTAAACATATAATATGTCTTGTCACATACTTACGTTCACTATCTGATAGAACATGTCACAGCACCTACTCATCACATTCATGACATCATAGAACATGTCACAGCACCTACTCATCACATTCATGACATCATAGAACATGTCACAGCACCTACTCATCACATTCACAGCCTCATAGAACATGTCACAGCACCTATTCATCACATTCATAACATCACAGAACATGTCACAGCACCTAATAATCACATTCACAGCCTCATAGAACATGTCACGGCACCTACTCATCACATTCATAACATCACAGAACATGTCACAGCACCTAATAATCACATTCACAGCCTCGTAGAACATGTCACAGCACTTACTCACATACACAGGCTCACAGACCATATCCCAACACACAATCCCCAACATTCACATCGGGTATAAACATAGACAGATTTCTAGGAGACGGGTTTCATTTCGTGGCTGGTCACGTGGCTTTGCATTGACATGCTGCGAGCAGCAGATAAAAACGTTTTGTTCTTGGTGGTGAGCCTGGCCAGACAGGATCTCTTTGATCTCCAACATAACAATGACATCAAGGCTGCGGCCCGTCATACAACACGGTTGACGTCTGATCAAGACAAGAGAACAGTTTCTAAATCCAGTTGTTTTTTTGGGCACTTGGTAATGTGATACATGTTTAAATTAGAACCTGTCAAACCAATTTCAAAGACCATGAAGACAACGACATTATAATAGTCCGCATCCTGTTGACTTCTATTGTCACTTATGGACATCCTTTGTCAGTTGTTGACACTCGCTGACAGTAGAATATAAATGTAAAAAAATAATAGATGAAACTTTCTGCTGGCTTTGCCTCTAATCAGTACGGAAGACGGAAGTTTAGAATATCATAAAGCCGATTGAAAGGATTAGGATTTCCTTTCCGGGGAATCATTCCAGCCAATATGCCAGGTAACATGGAGCAGCAGGTTATAGGAGTCATGATGTGCCAGATTTGGTTACTAGAGCCAGCAAATAGGTTACTGCAAATCGAGGTTTCAGTCCGCCTAATTCAAGGAATGTGCTGGTCAGCTTAAGGCGGGACCAGAGTTGAGCACTCTAAGTTGGTGTCTTTGTTTTTAATCATTCATCAAGGTGTTTGTTGGTTACCCTACGTCATGGTCACAATTAACCTCCCTTGTTAAGTGGTCAGAGTTATTCTCCCTTGTTAAGGGCTCTAAGTTAGTCTCCCTTGTCAAGGGTAAAAAATGGTCACTACATGTCGATCACTTAAGTGACACCAATGTAGCAAAAGGTCAGTGTTATAGGCGTCTCGTTTACTTTCATTCACCTTTTTCTGGTGAATGAACTTACGCTGACCCCAAGTTCGGCAGCGCTATTAGGGTGTGGCTAATTTAAAATTAGTCTCTCTTGACCTCGATTACAACTAACTGAAATGTATGGTCTGTATTATTATAAGAATTCTGAAGAATTATGTAGAAATATCGAGAAAGGAATAGAATGTGTTAGTCCGTTCGAGAAGTATCTATGAAACAGGCTATATATATATATATATACGCCCAGAGAGATTTTAGAAGGGGAAGGAGACGAGAGATATTATGAGCATGTGCTATTTTTGCTAAAGCGCTTTGCTCTGAGACAGAGATTTGTTTACTGTGTATGTGTAGATTCCTTTTCATCATTGTACCTTTTTACAACATTGCATCTTCTTCAACATTGTACCGGTACAAGCCAATCATTATTCTGTAAGTCAATAGCTTTAGATTTAATTTTATTTTGTAATTTATAAAAATCATAATACGATTAATTAATTGTAATCGGCCCTGGGTTGGGTATCGTTTTCTTTGTTATTGTATTTAACATATGGTATCGTCTTTTGTTGTGTACTGTTTTTAGAGCGAGCCGCCATACACTTAAATAAGAGATTAATTTCTCCATACTGATAACAGTACACAACAATCAACCTGTGACTACTTGTATGAATCAAAGTATTTAATCAATGTCAACAGAAGTACCGGCTTTATAATTCTAATAAACTAGAAATAAAGATGTCTTGAATTAATTTGTTTAAAAAGGGGTCTATATAAATGGAAACATAAAAAATGTGCGTGGGGGGGGGAGGCAAAGTGTGGGGGCAATGTGTTGAGAGCAATATGTGTGTAGGGGCAATATCTTACATTGCATCCAGCAACGAGAAACACAAAATTGAGACAGATTTCGAACGAGTTTAGTGTTGATTTAGTGCCTGTAACATGACGATACAACAGGCACTGACATGTTAATACAACAGCACTGACATGTCAATACAACAGCACTGACATGTCAATACAGCAGGCACTGACATGTCAATACAACAGGCACTGACATGTCAATACAACAGCACTGACATGTCAATACAACAGGCACTGACATGTCAATACAACAGGCACTCACATGTCAATACAACAGCACTGACATGTCAATACAACAGGCACTGACATGTCAATACAACAGGCACTGACATGTCAATACAACAGGCACTCACATGTCAATACAACAGGCACTCACATGTCAATACAACAGCACTGACATGTCAATACAACAGGCACTGACATGTCAATACAACAGGCACTGACATGTCAATACAACAGGCACTGACATGTCAATACAACAGGCACTGACATGTCAATACAACAGGCACTGACATGTCAATACAACAGGCACTGACATGTCAATACAACAGGCACTGACATGTCAATACAACAGCACTGGCATGTCAATACAACAGCACTGACATGTCAATACAACAGCACTGACATGTCAATACAACAGCACTGACATGTCAATACAACAACACTGACATGTCAATACAACAGCACTGACATGTCAATACAACAGGCACTGACATGTCAATACAACAGCACTGACATGTCAATACAACAGGCACTCACATGTCAATACAACAATGACGGCGAAGCTAAACGGTAGCAATAAAGTAGCCACATAGTAGAGTTGAACTCTGCTTACAAAGGGGTTCTCAAATGAACGAACACTCTGACTCATACATAGACCAACATCTATATATTTATTCATATATTAAGAGACTATGTCGATTCTTTGTCTCGCAACGGTTCCCATACTGTTAAGGACCAAATTCGAACTTTAAAATGTTTCTTGTAAGTACATTACAGTTCCCATCTACTTGGTAATATGTATTAGGATCAAGAGGAAATAAATATAATAAATGTACTATTTTATTTTGCAAGTTACCCATACCATTACTTAATGAAATCTAATAGTAAGAGTTATGATAAAACACTGAAAAATGTTTTCCAAGAGCTGAGAATCCCTGAGTATAACCGAAAATGAAATTTTAGAATCCTCGTAGCCCAGCAAGTCACCCATCACTTGGTATCGTAAATCTCAGCTTATCGCCTATCGCTTTGAGAACGTTCCTCGTTTTTTCCCCCCTCTCACTGGCCCATTGTTACCTCACATCGGCCTCGAGGCGATGACGAGGGATGGCAAACAATACAAACTGTTACCAGCTGCCAAGCGATGTTTAGGACAACAGCCGAGCAGCGGTTGATACGGGGAGCCGTGAGTTTGGTGATCATTTGGAAACGGGATAGTGGAATGATAAGCGCTATGGATAACTGGGATAACAACAGCAGTTGGGGGAGCAGAGAAAGAATGCCCACACAGCCTCATGCCAACTAAGGATTTTAAAAACGCTTATGTAAATTTCGCGCCCCCTCCCCCCCCCCCCAATGTTGCTGTGAACGTGGCCCCCCGTGTCAGGACCTATGGGCGAAATAATGCTATCTCATATATAATTGAATCGGGGATGGCACAACCTAGGAGCGACCCATTTTTACCACTTGTCACTTTGATTAAATTTCTCGCCGCCTAGTGGAGTAAATTAAACATCTTTTGTGGTGGTCTGTGTTCGGCCGGTGTTCAGCCTCTGTTCGGTCTGTGTTCAGCAATGTGCATTGTGATGAAGACGGTGTTAGCATTGTGATGAAGACAGCGTTAGCATTGTGATATAGAAATCAACATTCAGATCATAAAATAATAAAACTATGTTGGAAGGCTGGAAGAAGGCAAAATGGATTTGAACTGGGAAATAACAACAAGACAAAAATAATATCGAAACGTGAATAAATAACATGAAACAAAAAAAACACAACAAACAAGTGATAACATACGGAAAGAAGAGAAGAAACAAAAATGAAATTGTTATGTCATTGATAGAGCTGAGGAAACGAACCATGAGATGAGATAGAGAGAAAGAATGCGAGGGACAGTTCAATGGTATCTGTGGTGATAAGAGGAGGTTGATGTTTTACGGGATAGTGAGAGTGAGAGACAGAGAGAGTAGAGACAGAGAGGGTAGAGACAGAGAGTAGAGACAGAGAGAGTAGAGACAGAGTATAGATAGAGAGAGTAGAGACAGAGAGAGTAGAGACAGAGAGAGAGTAGAGACAGAGAGAGTAGAGACAGAGAGAGTAGAGACAGACAGAGAGAGAGTAGAGACAGAGTGAGTAGAGACAAAGAGAATAGAGACAGAGAGAGTAAAGACAGTGAGAGTAGAGACAGAGAGAGTAGAGACAGAGAGGGTAGAGACAGAGAGTAGAGACAGAGAGAGTAGAGACAGAGAGAGTAGAGACAGAGAGAGTAGAGACAGAGAGAGTAGAGACAGAGAGAGTAGAGACAGAGAGAATAGAGATAGAGAGAGTAGAGACAGAGAGAGAGTGGAGACAGAGAGAGTAGAGACAGAGAGAGTAGAGACAGAGAGAGTAGAGACAGAGAGAGTAAAGACAGAGAGAGTAGAGACAGAGAGAGTAGAGACAGACAGAGAGAGAGAGAGAGAGAGAGAGAGAGTAGAGACAGAGACAGACAGAGAGGTTAACTTAGGACCAATCAACTCAATCTACACTTTTTTTAAGGACAACTCAACCTGATACATCTCAAATGTTGAGCGTCCGTCTTTCGTGTCTTTTCATAAGGTGTTTGTACGATGACATTTTTTAATAGCCTTTACCCCCCAATCCCTCCCCCCAAAAGTCAGTTTTTCCTCTTTTTGTTTTCAAGAGAATGTGCATGAAATATGACGTCACTGACATCACGAATAGAAAAAGTCCAGTTAACTGCGCTAAATGAGATTCTTCTTTTATAGAAAATATCGCTTGTGCGTTTGGTGCTTAAGTTTGTCTTTTGTTTTTCTGAAACAGTTGGTGGAATAAATCTGAGGTGTAATGGCGGGTGGGTCATTAGAATATTAATATAGTCAGGGGCGTGAAAAATGTGCGATTGCAAGCCTGTGGGGTGGGGGGGGGCGCGGGAGGGTGCACTAATTGGGATTCTTATAAAGTGTGTTACTTGTATGAATGTTTAGTCAAATTTTCAGCCCCACCCTCGGTCGTTATTAAATTTGATAAAGGATTCATGTGATTCATGGGTTGTTTGATTCTATTTTTATTTAGCTTGCAAGATTGTCAGTTGTTGCGTGGTCAAATCTCGCACCTCAATTTTGACCCACTCCCTGTCCTCCAATTCAGCCGTAACAAAGAACACTAAGTTCATGCCCCCCCTCCCCCCAACCCATTTTTAGTCATACGACCTAACGACTCTGCAGATTTGGGGGGACATTTATTTTATTCTTTTCATGACATTTTTGGAACGGCATCTTTTTTTTTTTTTTTTTTATTATTTTAAATTATTTTATAACAAAAATATTTGTTTTGTTATATGTTCATAATATTTTAGGCAAGTTTATAAACATTCCAAAAGAGGGCAACTTAATATTAAGTAAATCCTCGAATGTTACGTTTTACTGCTGTGAAGGTCAGATCTGTAACAAATGTATAATTGTGTGTTCACTGGCCCTTCATACGATTCCGCTGTGATAAATATATCCCTTTCTCATCTGTAACGTCACGAAGTGCAGATCATTACTGCAAACGCCTCTAAGCTTTCAGCGGTGCGTTCATTAATCTCGGTGCGCGTCATTAGCTGTACTAAGCTGACCGCACGCCGTCGCACCGCTTCTGAACGCCATTGATATCTCGTGACGTCATAGAAAGCTCCCCCCCCCCCCACCATGAGAGACGGTGTCGGATACGAGGTGTCTTGACACGGCGGCGTGTCAGCCCTAGTCCACGTGTAGCATCTTCATGTCAGAGGTTACAAAAGCGTAGAGAAAATGCAAGTTCTGAATATTCTCATTATGTGTATCACAAACCATTGGCCACGTTTTCTTCTCCCAGTTCACCGACTGCTTAAACAGTATAATGCGTTGTCTATGCTTAAAACATATAATTAATTTGTTTTATATTATTACTTTAACAACTCGTCTCTAGTTGATTTTGTTTTAAACTTGAAGAATTTTTTTTTTAATTTAAAAAAAAAAGAAGCTATTGCTCATACATTACAAATATTATTTATTGACTGATTTTGTTTGATGTACATTCCCCCTATAAACAATATTTTTCTTTACACATGTTGATTTTAAAAAAAAATCACTTTTAGGCAAACAATAATAATAAAGATTTAACTGACACTTTTGTTGATCGAAATTGTCTTCATATTCAAATGTCCTCTGGTAGTTTCAAAATTGTATTTTAAAAAATCAAAGCTATCGAGGCGACGACCTTGTTCACTGAGGTTTGAACCGCAGCCTCACAAACATACCTTGACTCCTACAGCTTCGCCAAGAGAGCTGGACTCCAACAGCCTCTCATATAGTTATAGCTAATGTTACGGAGAGCTAGACTCCAACAGCCTCTCATATAGTTATAGCTAATGTTACGGAGAGCTGGACTCCAACAGCCTCTCATATAGTTATAGCTAATGTTACGGAGAGCTAGACTCACACAGTCTCAAAAGCACATCTTAACTATTACAGCCTCACCAAGAGACATTGACTACCACAGCCTCACAAACATGCATTGACTACCACAGCCTCACAAACATACATTGACTACCACAGCCTCACCAAGAGACATTGACTATCACAGCCTCACAAACATACATTGACTATCACAGCCTCACAAACATACATTGACTACCACAGCCTCACCAAGAGACCATGACTACCACATCCTCACAAAAAAACATACATTGACTTCCACAGCATCACAAACATACTTTGAATACCGCAGCCTCACAAAAAGACCTTTACCACAGCCTCAACAAGAGACCTTGACTACCACTGCCTCACAAGCATACCTTGAATACCGCAGCCTCACAAAAAGACCTTGAATACCACAGCCTCAACAAGAGACCTTGACTCACTAACAGTTAGTTGACCTTTTGTTGTGCATCTAGTGAAAGGCCCGTTAGATCGGCTTTGATGTGTGATTTGATGAGGACATAATGAATGTGCATTGCCTTCTTGTTAGTTTGGCAACAAAGTTGTGTAACAGCCAAGCCTACTTTAGTAGTAGCAACATCTGTAACAGTCACGCCTCTTTAAGTAACAAAGTTGTGTAACAGCCAAGCCTACTTTAGTAGTAGCAACATCTGTAACAGTCACGCCTCTTTAAGTAACAAAGTTGTGTAACAGCCAAGCCTACTTTAGCAGTAGCAACATCTGTAACAGTCACGCCTCTTTAAGTAACAAAATTGCTCAGCAGTCATCCAATATTTTCCTGGTGACGGATGTTCTCAAAAACACCAAATCAATAGGGTATTAGAAAATAAAGAGCTGAGCAGCGGAACAAACACTAGCGATGGCTGCCATATTTAGCCAAACAAACAGCAAGCGATGACTGCCATATTAACCCAAACAAACAGAAATCCTATTAGAGCGCCCTCTGTTGTCGTTGAGCGTCCTGGTAATCGCTGTTGACGAAAAGCTGCTGAGCTTAACGGTCTCAAGAGGTCGCCTTAAGGAACTCGTCACGCCTCGGTGATTATTTAAGCCTTTCTCATTGACCTTTCCCCCCCCCCCCCCTTCTTTTTTGTCGCAACATGAACTCAAACACATGAAGATAGTTTAACTAAAGCAATACAGTGTTACATGGTAACATGTAACATGTTACGCAGTTTTTACATGGCTTCAAACAGATGGTTCACCGGAGGACTGAGTTAATCTTACGTTTTGCGAAACATTTTTTTTTTATCATTTTAAAAATTTTGATTGAGTAGAAGAAAAAATAGTTTATATAACAGAATGAGCTAAATTAAACATATAACGCTAAAAACGCATCCATTTAAATACGTTCGGAGTCTTAAGAACAAGAATAGTGATTTTCTATGTCTATTGTTTTACGGAAATCGTATCGATTGATAAATATAAAATGTATCTACTTATATTTAAGTATATGTTTAAGAATTATTATTATAAATTTGGAATACATGTAATTAAAAACAATTAATGCATTATTTTAAGTATTTTATCATAATGTGAGAGTTAAGATATGCAATTATTATAAATAAACATTCTTTCGTGTATTACTGTAAAGTGTTTTATTCATTCGCAATTCTCATTTATCGGGAAAACCCGAACATCTGTTTCTTTATTATTATTGCATTGTTAATATTACTAACTTAAAATGTACATTCATGTTCATAGACAAAATGATTTCAAATGGGATCAAATTAATATTTTCGCTTGAACACAATGAAACAAAAATTAGAATAATCTTATAAGAGCTTATTTTAAGCCCGCAAATCCAAAGTCTTAAATTTCCATGTCTCTCACCGCGCGTTGCAAGACTGATGTTTTTCCAGTTTAGAAAAAAAAATATAGGCTAATTGGTGTTATTGTTACACCACTCCAAAATTTAGCTTTGTATCTTAAAGATTTAATACGTTTTATTATGTTTTTATACTCCAAAATTTCAAATGTATTGTGTACGCGAGGCTCAGCGTTTAAGTTTAAAAAAATATTTTTAATAAGAAAATTCCGTTGAAGACATTAAGTGCAACGAAAAGTCACTGACTAATACCACTAATTGACAAATACCACTCACTGACAAAGACTAGTCACTGACAAATACTACACACTGACAAATACTACACACTGACAAATACTACACACTGACTCATTTTATCCATCAGTTAAATAAGCACATACTAAATGAAGTTCCTATGTTTCATATTTATATCAATATATCAAAATCCAATTTCGTTACAGATAACAATGTTAAAATGAATAACCATAATATTTAAATTTACGGAATTATGCCTCGAACTATTTTTAAAAAAAAATATCTTTGTTATTTATTTATTAATAATTTTTTTTTGGAAACAGAAAGGCCACGTGTGGCAAAGTGGGTGATACATTAGAATATTAACATAATTCAGGGGGTTGCCACACCGTAGCTGGTTTTATAAGTGTTGTATAATGCCCGAGACACAAGATACGCTCCTGAAGTGCATGTCATAAATAGGGAGTTACATTTTTATTTACAGTTCATGGGCGTGAACAAAGATAGGTTAAGATTTTCATTTAATTTCGTTCGTTTCCACTTTTTGAAAAGTAAATTTCATGTAAAAGTAAGTGTGTATTTTGATATAAGATTTATTAAAACAAAAAAAAATCCTTAAGGCTGTTACAGACGTAAAGATTGGTTAAGAGATTGTTCTTTACATATACAGCTTCTGTGTTGACGATTATCTGATAATGTAGTAGAGAAACGAGACAAACATTTGGTTAAATTTTTAATGAAGATAACAATATATATCACATTATGTTAACATTATAGATATTCAATATATATATTTGTGTTGCTCTTTATATAAGGACATGATTTTAACATTTCATAGTTCAGGGGCCTGTAAGGGGAAAGGGAGGGGGGAAGCTTATATTATATCGTATAGTTATTTATTTCTAAAAAACTAAATGATGTTAGAAATGTAAAAATAAAGATAAAGATAGAGATAAATATAAAGATAAAGATACTTCTTTTCAAAAAGGAAAGTCTGATTAGCTAATTCTGAACATGCATTTCAAGGTCGTGGAATATTGTCATACTTTGTTTTGTTTTGTTTTTTTGGGATTTAAAACATGAAAATCAGATTCACTGACGTACGTAAAAATGGGATTTTTAGATGTTGAAACTTCGCAATGGGATGCAGGTGGAAATTATCGCAATATGTCTTTCAATATTATCCACGGTAACACCGGGTCATATCTGCTAGTATTTAGTAACGAAACAATGATTAGCGGTGTAACCAATTGTTAAGAATAGATTGTTTCATTTCTCTTTTCGTATGGTTGACTTTGTAACGCGCTTCGAGCCTTTAGGGATAAAGCGTGATTTTTAAATAATCTTTATTATTATTATTATTATATATGTACAACAATTTTGTTGAAATAGAGTCCGGGATAATCCTTGCACCCCAAGTTGTAACTGGATTAGCTAGATTATCCTATAATTACCTCTTACTCAACGATTTCACTGTTGAGTGAGAAAAGCGTATTACAAGATCCGCTATGTCAATTTTGTCCAGATAATTGCTCACACTTTCAGGCCCCCCCCCCCATCCCAGCGGTGTAAGTCACCCCCCCCCCCCACCACTTCCTTTCCCCCAGACTTCTGTCAGTTATGTGAGTCATGGTATTGATTGGCATTTAATTCTAGAGTTTATTATGAATAGGTGTTACTTATAAAAAATGTACCATTTAAAATTGTTAGAGCATTGTTGTATTGATAGCCTAATGATAACAAGCGATTTAACTTCGCTAACAATTCAATAATTCTTCTCATTTTGTCGCAAATCAAATGATCCCATGAATGGATTGCTCGAAAATTAAATTTCAAGCGGCATATTCTTAATTTATTTTTCTTCTTAAAATCAGTTCATGTAATGCAGTGGTTCTCAACCGTTTTAATGCCGCGACCCTATAATACAGTTCCTCATGTTGCGGCGACCACTAGCAACGAAATTGTTTTCGTTGCTACTTCATAACTGTAGAGTATATGTGTTTCCTGATGGTCTTAGGCGATCCCTGGGAAAGGGTTGTTCGACCCCCCCCCCAAGGGGTGGCGACCCACAGGTTGAGAACCGCTGAACTAATATGTGACTCGATAGCAGTGTGGTGCAATTATATCACTTCCGAACTAATGGTATGGACTTCAACCCCAAGTCAAACCCAGATAAAAATAATAATAATTATAATAATAAAATATATAAAAACACGCCCGGTGTTGACTAGGAACTAAATGATTCTCCATTGTTGTTTCATCACATTGCTAAAGCAAACGAATCCTATAAATATCATGTATTTTCATTGGTTTGCTTTCAAATATTTATGATGTTAATTGGAGAAAGCCGACAAAAGGTGGATTTAATTTTACCCCCCCCCCCCAACCCACACCCACACACACCAAATCAGAATGGAAGTAGGTGCTTCCTCCTCTACCCACTTTGTAAACGCCCCTGCTCTCTTTCAGCTGTTAACATTGACTAAAGCTGTTACATAAGAAAAGTTGATTGCCTGATTCATGAAACTGGTTTAAACTGAGACGATTTCATTTTCCAAAAAGAAAAAATAATTACGCACCAAACGCGGTAGCTTTAGTAAAAAGATAATATTTATATCACTTAGCGCGGTTATCGGAAATTATATTTTACGCGCTATTGAACTCATTATTAAACCATACTTTCTTTCAAACAAATAGAATTATTTGTAATATACTCTCGATAGCAAATTCGGTCATTAGGAAGCAACCACGATTTTTAGGAAGCAGCCGGAAATGGAAGCAGTCCACGAGTCATACCAGAAGCGTAATATATATAATTTATTATTTTTTTTTTTTCTTATACGAAGACGAGCAGTTAAAGGATTAGCACATTGCACCTTGTAGTAAGGGATATTGACACCAGGGGCGGGCCGAGCATTTGCCCCACTCTTTCACGAAAAATAACTCGGCATTTCCCCTCAATAAAAGAAAAAATATTCCACTCCGTTGCGGGGCCCTCCGCATCCCCTTGCTACGCCCCTGAATTGAACATATCCTCTAACTACATACGTCTATTACATATATTACTTTGTCATTTTCTTATATCCTCTAAAGACATACAACAATTATAAATATTATTAATATTATATTATAATTAGTATTATGTTGCTCTCACCCATTATGAAAATATATTTTAAATTCGTTTCTCAAAAGAAACGAATCTGAAACTCATAACATCCGTATTTGACAATGCTAGAATAGACGTGGAGAACATGGCCGCTGACATGAGGCTCTTACAAGAGTTACCCTTCCTAATCTCATGACGTTTGCGTCATTGATGAAGATGGCGGCACGCCTTCAAACATTGAAGACCAGTTATTTTACGTGAGCCATTTGACAGAGACTTTATAATGATATAAATTGTCTGGTGTGTTATGTTTAAAAAAAATAAATACACTCTGAATGGTTTATGTTTACAGTATTAACTCCCAGGTTAAGTCAAAGTAGGTCAAAATAGACCAATCACGAAGTTTGTCGAAATAGACCCATCACGAAATTGGTCGAAATAGACCCATCACGAAATTGGTCGAAATAGACCCATCACGAAGTTTGACGAAATAGACCCATCACGAAGTTCGGTGTAATAGACCCATCACGAAGTTTGGCGAGATAGACCCATCACGAAGTTTGGCGAGATAGGCCCATCACGAAGGTTGGCGAAATAGACCCATCACGAAGTTTGGCGAAATAGACCCATCACGAAGTTTGGCGAAATAGACCCATCACGAAGTTTGGCGAAATAGACCCATCACGAAGTTTGGCGAAATATACCCATCACGAAGTTTGGCGAGATAGACCCATCACGAAGTTTGGCGAAATAGACCCATCACGAAGTTTGGCGAAAAATTAAACAACCTTTGCAGTTTGTGACGTCCTTTTTCAACGCATAAAAAATTGGTCTGGAATTTCGTTTTCTCCATTAATATGTAAGTTATGTTTAATGTATAAGATATATTTAATATGTAAGATGTTTGAGTATATAAGGTATGTTTAATATATAAGGTATGTTTAATACATGCTGTATGTTTAATGTATATCGCATGTTTAATTTATAAGACATGTTTAATTTCAAGGCCAGTGGTCATTGTAACTAATACACAATATGTGATTCTGTAGAACGTGTCTTCAGTGGTTACACTGTAACACTATTCGTAACATGAACACATTAAGTAGAAGAAATTATTGACCGGAATTCAAGATGGCCCCCAAGTTGTTGTTCAAAAGATGGACGTGGTTACAACAAAATTACACCAACATGATAACATGACCCTCTCAATGACGTCATTATCATTTAGATGGTGATAATGTCAAGATGTGAAGAAGACCTCCCCCACCAAGCCCTCAGCCCCCCCCCCCCTTTTTCACCGTTACACAAGAGACATATAACGACCATTAAAGCCCAGACACCAGTGATGGAGAGAATCGCCATTTTGGTCACGAACTCCCGCCTAATCTTACTGGACCAAACGATGACCCCGGGATAACAGAGTGAAACAGAAACAGAAGAAAGAACAAAATGCCAAACTTCTTAGTCCAGGACATTCTATAATAAGAATCTTGAGCTATATAAACATCACCAGTCAATGCTCGGCTGACCCTTCAATTATCTTTACATCACTATTCATCCTCTGATACAAGTCGGTAAACTAGGTGGCGTATGATACAAGTCGGTCAAGTAGGTGATATATGATACAAGTCGGTCATTCTAAGATGTATGATACAAGTCGGTCAACTAGGTGATATATGTTACAAGTCGGTCAAGTAGGTGACGTATGATACAAGTCGGTCATTCTAAGATGTATGATACAAGTCGGTAAACTAGGTGATGTATGATACAAGTCGGTCAACTGGGTGACGTATGATACAAGTCGGTCAACTAGGTGATGTATGACACAGGTCGGTCAACTAGGTGATGTATGATACAAATCGGGCACCTGGTGATTTATTATCCAAGACGGTCCACTGTCAAGTTGAACGGAGCAGGACAGATGGCAATAAATTGAGGGCAGCCCATGCGAGTTGGAAGAATCATTTTCTATGACCGTCTTCACGATAGTCACACTAGATCGGTGATTTTATAACTGGTCACTCTCCAGAAGTGTGTGGTCAGTTTTAGCCACAGGCCGACAGTCTGGTGACACTTTTTACTTCAACGACTTCACACTAGACTCGATATTTCTTTGACTTCTTTTTTGTAATACTCCACATATTTATACTTTACATTTGGTAGAAACCATATTTGTTACACTCTAATTTGGTTAGCTTACATGTTTGTTAGACTCTAAATTGTTTAGACTCCATATTTGTTACACTCTAATTTGGTTAGCTTCCATGTTTGTTAGACTCTTAATGGTTTAGATTTCATATTTGTTAGACTCTAAATTGATTAGCTGCCATGTTTGTTAGACTCTAAATTGATAAGATTCCATATTTGTTAGACTCTAAATTGTTTAGACTCCATATTTGTTAGACTCTAAATTGTTTAGACTCCATATTTGTTAGACTCTAAATTGATTAGATTCCATTATAGTAAGTCTCCAAAGTATTTTGCTTTCATGTTTTGCTAGACTCCCAACACTGGCCTGTGACTCAGACCTCTACCCTGTTATTTAATTGACCCAACCATCAGTGCTGCAACGGCACCAGGCCCACGCTGCGGCACAGAGGCCGGGGCTGACGCGGTCATTAACGGTCCACTTTGATTAAGTAGAACATGGCCACGTTAAAGCCACTTTTAGGCCAGTATGCATTGTGGGACGGGAGGCGTGACGTCACGTCAACGGTCTATCTCAGGGGCAGGCAATTCAACCAGACATTTCCTAATACGTTTACAGGCATCCTCGTGTATATAGAGAGGAGGGGGGGATTGTCCTTCATTTGGGGGGTTGGGGGTGGATGGAAGAAATACGGGAGAGAGTTGTCCTTCATTGGAAAGGGGGGGGGAAGAAATACGGGAGAGAGTTGTCTTTAATGGTGGTGGGGTGGAAGGAGTAGGAGAAAGTTGTCCTTAATGGTGGTGGTGTGGAAGGAGTAGGAGAGAGTTGTCCTTAATGGTGGTGGGGTGGAAGGCGTAGGAGAAAATTGTCCTTAATGGTGGTGGGGTGGAAGGAGTAGGAGAGAGTTGTCCTTAATGGTGGTGGGGTGGAAGGAGTAGGAGAAAGTTGTCCTTAATGGTAGTGGGATGGAAGGAGTAGGAGAGAGTTGTCCTTAATTTCTGGTGGTGGTGTGGAAGGCGTAGGAGAGAGTTGTCCTTAATGGTGGTGGTGTGGAAGGCGTAGGAGAGAGTTGTCCTTAATGGTGGGGGGGTGGAAGGCGTAGGAGAGAGTTGTCCTTAATGGTGGTGGTGTGGAAGGAGTAGGAGACAGTTGTCCTTAATGGTGGTGGGGTAGAGAAAATTGTCCTTCATTGGGGTGACGGGGTTGAAGGAAGGAATGGGAGAGATTTGTCTTTATTGGGAGGGGGTGGAGTTGGAGATAGTTGTTCCAGACGGAAGGAATGAATGAGGAAAATGGGTGATATTTACTCATGGAGAATAAGAGGTGGAGTTATAAACGGGGAGACTGGAAGCGGAAGAAAAGTAAGAGAAACGCTGATGGAGAAAGAGAAGCATTGAATACATTAAACTATTCCACAAGTGTGAACAAAGTATTTGTATGTGTGTGTGAGTGATGCAGAGAAAGGGAGAGGAGAGAGAAAGGGGATAGAGAGGTAGAGAGATAGAAGAATGAGAGAGGGAGAGAGATGGGGAGAGAGAAAGGGAGAGAGGAAAGGGGGAGAGAGAAAAGGGGAGAGGGATGGAAAGAAGAAGGGAGATAGAGGGAGAGAGATGGGGGACGAGAGAGAGACAGAGAGGGTGAGTATGACGAGCTGTAAAAATTTCTCACATATCAGATTAAAACCTTAAAGATTTATCTCATTATGCCCACATTGTTGGCCTCCAAAACAGACTTATCAGATCATATTGTTGGCAAAGGGGGGGGGGCGGCTTATGAATGATGCTATGGTGGGATGTTTCATACTGGGAGATCTTGCTCTTTTAATTCTTGGTTGGGGCAGGTACTTCATTAAATATATTAGATAGTATGGTTGCAAGGAGTATGGGGGAAAGTGTTGTACATGTTGGGAGAAAGTGTTGTACATGTTGGGAGAAAGTGTTGTACATGTTAGGAGAAAGTGTTGTACATGTTGGGAGAGAGTGTTGTACATGCTGGGAGAAAGTGTTGTACATGTTGGGAGAAAGTGTTGTACATGTTGGGAAGAAAGTGTTGTACATGTTGAGAGAAAGTGTTGTACATGTTGGGAAGAAAGTGTTGTACATGTTGGGAGAAAGTGTTGTGCATGTTGGGAGAAAGTGTTGTGCATGTTGGGAGAAAGTATTGTACAAATGGGGAGAAAGTGTTGTACATGTTGGGAGAAAGTGTTGTGCATGTTGGGAGAAAGTATTGTACAAATGGGAAGAAAGTGTTGTACATATTGGGAGAAAGTGTTGTACATGTTGGGAGAAAGTGTTGTACATGTTGGGAGAAAGTGTTGTACATGTTGGGAGAAAGTGTTGTACATGTTAGGAGAAAGTGTTGTACATGTTGGGAGAGAGTGTTGTACATGCTGGGAGAAAGTGTTGTACATGTTGGGAGAAAGTGTTGTACATGTTAGGAGAAAGTGTTGTACATGTTGGGAGAGAGTGTTGTACATGCTGGGAGAAAGTGTTGTACATGTTGGGAGAAAGTGTTGTGCATGTTGGGAGAAAGTATTGTACAAATGGGAAGAAAGTGTTGTACATATTGGGAGAAAGTGTTGTACATGTTGGGAGAAAGTGTTGTACATGTTGGGAGAAAGTATTGTACAAATGGGGAGAAAGTGTTGTACATGTTGGGAGAAAGTGTTGTGCATGTTGGGAGAAAGTATTGTACAAATGGGAAGAAAGTGTTGTACATATTGGGAGAAAGTGTTGTACATGTTGGAAGAAAGTGTTGTACATGTTGAGAGAAAGTGTTGTACATGTTGGGAAGAAAGTGTTGTACATGTTGGGAGAAAGTGTTGTGCATGTTGTGAGAAAGTGTTGTGCATGTTGGGAGAAAGTATTGTACAAATTGGGAGAAAGTGTTGTACATGTTGGGAGAAAGTGTTGTGCATGTTGGGAGAAAGTATTGTACAAATGGGAAGAAAGTGTTGTACATATTGGGAGAAAGTGTTGTACATGTTGGGAGAAAGTGTTGTACATGTTGGGAGAAAGTGTTGTACATGTTGGGAGAAAGTGTTGTACATGTTGTGAGAAAGTGTTGTACATGTTGGGAGAAAGTATTGTACATGTTGGGAGAAAGTATTGTACAAATGGGAAGAAAGTGTTGTACATGTTGGGAGAAAGTGTTGTACATGTTGGGAGAAAGTGTTGTGCATGTTGGGAGAAAGAGATGCAGAGATGTCAGACAAAACTAAGATGATCGAATCGTTGAGCAATGAACTCAACCTATGTTCATTCTTTTGTGCTTCATGGTTGTACTCCGACTCCTTCAGTTTCCATCTACTCCATTGTTTGCATTTAACCACTCAGTAAATTGAGATGACACGTGAACATTAATGAAAAGTTAAATCCAAGTGTGCAGCTAAAGAATTCTGATTTTTACTGTCCTCTTGGAAAGCAGCACCACATTACATTAGGGCAAGCTGGCACACAATAGCGCCACACTACAGTGGAGCAAGCTAGTACAAAATAACACCACACTACATTAGGGTAAGCTAGTACAAAATAGCACCACACTACAGTGGGGAAACCTAGCACAAAATAACACCACACTACATTAGGGTAAGCTTGCCAAAAATAGCGCTACACTAAATTAGGACAAGCTTGCCCAAAATAGTGCCACACTAAATTAGGACAAGCTAGTACAAAATAGCGCTACACTAAATTAGGACACGCTAGTACAAAACAGCCACGTTTTAAGGTCACAATTTGGGGGAAACATTTCATTTGACGACAAAGTCGGAGACGTTTGGCCTTTGTGAGAAATGTAAAAAATTTGTTGAAATCCCAACATTTGAAAGCGTTCTATAGAAACACGGCATCTTTCATGAGAGTGGTGGAAAGGGGGGGGGGGTGTCAGGCGAGGGGGTTAACACATCCACTACCTGTCGTATTACAGGGATCATTTCAAGGAGCGCATTATTTACAGCATGAAAAGTGGGACATGAACGCTTTTGTTATAATGAATAGTGGCCCCGCCCCCACCCGTCATTTTCTGGCACCCCCTGTCAAATATCAAAGTTAAGTATGATATATTTCATGATTTTTGTGAAACGATCTCAGATTAACATGTGACAGACGACGATTATGTCACATTATGACAGCTGCGTTTTCATATATAATGCACAACGCGTGTGAATATTATATGAGGGTAGATTTTAAAAATGTCGACTTGTCAAAAATAGAGTTTAAATTATTCAACAATTGTGAAGATATTTTGTTCGGGGATGACGGTTACAAAATATGTACAGAGAATCGTGAAGACACATAGATGAGACCAATGTTGTGAAAACATACAGAGAATAGACCAACATCATGAAGACATACAGATGAGACCAACATAGTGAAGACACATAGATAAGACCAACATCATGAAGACATACAGAAATTAGACCAACATCATGAAAACATACAGAGAATAGACCAACATCGTGAAGACATACAGAGAATAGATCAACGTCACGAAGACATACAGATAATAGACCAACATCACGAAGACATTCAGAGAATAGGCCAATATCGTGAAAACATACAGAGAATAGATCAACGTCACGAAGACATACAGAGTATAGACCAACGTCACGAAGACATACAGAGAATAGACCAACATCATGAAGACATACAGAAAATAGACCAACATCATGAAGACATACAGAGAATAGACCAACATCTTGAAGATACATATATGAGACCAACAGAGAAGTATTGACTTAGACAATTATTGACAGAAAGAAGGTTTAGATCATGAAGAATTTCATTTGAGGGGATAGAACATTTGTAAAGAACAATTGTATAGAACATTTATTTAAAACAGTTGTATAGAACAGTTGTATAGCACATGTGTACTTACCGTGAAATCTGTGATTAGCGGACTGCCGGTTGTAGTGCCGACTGTGCCGGATGTCGTGCTGCTGGCCGACTGTGTATGGCACGGACATGTTCATGATGTAGGCCAGTGACGTCAAGACGGTCAGCCACCTGAGCACTGCCCCACCCGGACTGGTATACTCCATTTTGTCACCAGAATCACCTGGACCACCACAGCTGTGGTCGTGACCTCAACTTCCGGTCATTTAGCATTTTCATTTTTTCATCTTACTTTCCCGGTAGGTTAGAATGATTGCACACACACACACACACAAACAACTTGAAGGTCACTGATTGGTCAAGACGGGTCACTCTGTATGCATTACACTTTTGACTTAATATTAAAACACTGTCTAGAATTTGAGCGTGGTAGTAGAAATCCACAATGGATATCGCTCAATTATGCACACTGGATAATTTTAAGATACAATTAAGGATAACAAAAGAGGCACAAGTTCGAGACAGCATCTATTTCTTTTATAATTAATCTATTTCATTATAATTCCTCTATTTCATTATGATTCATCTATTTCATTATAATTCACCTATTTCATTATAATTCATCCATTTCTATTTGGTTAATCTCTTTCATTATGATTCATCTATTTCATTATAATTCACCTATTTCATTATAATTCATCCATTTCATTTTCATTAATCTCTTTCATTATGATTCATCTATTTCATTATAATTCACCTATTTCATTATAATTCATCCATTTCATTTTCATTAATCTCTTTCATTATGATTCATCTATTTCATTATAATTCACCTATTTCATTATAATTCATCCATTTCATTTTAATTAATCTCTTTCATTATGATTCATCTATTTCATTATAATTCACCTATTTCATTATAATTCATCCATTTCATTTTAATTAATCTCTTTCATTATGATTCATCTATTTCATTATAATTCACCTATTTCATTATAATTCATCCATTTCATTTTAATTAATCTCTTTCATTATGATTCATCTAGTTCATTATAATTCACCTATTTCATTATAATTCATCCATTTCATTTTAATTAATCTCTTTCATTATGATTCATCTATTTCATTATAATTAACATATTTCATTATAATTCATCCATTTCTATTTGATTAATCTCTTTCATTATGATTCATCTATTTCATTATAATTCACCTATTTCATTATAATTCATCCATTTCATTTTAATTAATCTCTTTCATTATGATTCATCTATTTCATTATAATTCACCTATTTCATTATAATTCATCCATTTCATTTTAATTAATCTCTTTCATTATGATTCATCTATTTCATTATAATTCACCTATTTCATTATAATTCATCCATTTCATTTGAATTAATCTCTTTCATTATGATTCATCCATTTCATTATAAAACCTAAGAGGTGGAATTTAATGAGCCAGCAAAACCAGCTGGTGACTTGTGGTAAGTTGTCTTACGATGAAGTAGATATTTAATAGATTGACTGGGTGGCTATGTGTCATCAAGTGTACGACATACAATTAACTAGCTTAAACGCGGAAAAGCTGTATACCCCAAGACATAACGAGGATGGACTCTATTACCAATGCGCTATTGTGTCACGCTTAAGATCTCATAAAAGCAATGAATATCGTTCATGGTTAAGTACACACAGCCCAGGTCAAACAAATTTACTGTTAAATCACAAAACTTACTTTATTCCAATAATAACATCCAACACCCAAAAGCAACTCACTAGATCCACCACTAACACTCTAGGACCACGAGAAAATCACTAGGTCCACCAGTAACTCACTAGGCCCACCAGTAACTCACTAGGCCCACCGGTAACTCACTAGGCCCACCGGTAACTCACTAGGCCCACCGGTAACTCACTAGGCCCACCAGTTGCTTACTAGGCCCACCAGTTGCTCACTAGGCCCACCAGTAACTCACTAGGCCCACCGGTAACTCACTAAGCCCACCAGTAACTCACTAGGCCCACCGGTAACTCACTAGGCCTACCGGTAACTCACTAGGCCCACCAGTAACTCACTAGGCCCACCGGTAACTCACTAGGCCCACCAGTAACTCTCTAGTCCAACCAGTAACTCACTAGGCCCACCAGCCCACCAGTAAGTAACTCACTAGGCCTACCATAAACTAAAGTGATGTGCATGCTAAACGATAACTCCTGAAATAGACGGATAGATTTATCAATTGATTTGATAGAACTTCCAGGCAGCGGGGCCCATACATGACAATATTCCCAAGTAAGCATTCGGTCACGGCTGACTTGGTCCACGGGCCCGAGATCACACTAAGCTGCTATTAACTTCCAACACAAACACACCATTCTACTGTTGAACGGACAAATCGCTTCACGGGTTCGCTTCCGGCGGTGAATGGAAAGTGAAAACGAGCGTGCACCAGGGGCGCGATCTCTGGGGTTCGTGATTTCCCCACAGCTCGCCCAGGCTTCATTAACGACCTGCTGATAAGTAGAGCGTGACAAGTATTGTGCCATCAACCTCAATCGGCTAACCGACTTATCGCCCCTACCGGTCGGTTCGTAGCGACGTACGATTGGTCAGATTGAAAATGAAAGTAGATCAAAGTTCGTCTCCCATATGACCAAAGTACTTATTACAATATTGATATTCAAAGGCGGATAGAGATGGGTTGTTCGGTTACTCTCTTGACGCCTATGTACTATTCGGGATAAATTAAAATATTCAAAGGCGGATTCAGATGAGGACATTTTCCTGGTTACTTTCTTGACCCTTCGGAATAAACGAAACTATCTTTCGGCTTGTGATCATTATTTGAATTGACAGCTGTCACTATGTTTATCGATGAATATTTTAACACTTTCCTGAAAAAAACCTGTACCTGTTGAACCCCTAATGTAGATGATTAGTGAACTTGGGATATCCACCAATCATCGGTCTCTATGTATAAACACAATCTATAAAATATATACACACACACACAATAAATCGAGTGACGTACATTGTTCCAAGAGCTCTCTCACGAATCACTTGTTAATCCAACAGAATAAAAGAGAATAGCACTCGGGACAGCCTCGGGCCTCACAGACAGCCGCGAGTAAACGGAAACCGGGGATATTGGAAGTGTAGATAACTCTTGGGAGATTCCAGCACCAGCGCCGCCAAGCGAGGGTTTGTGTTGATCCTAAGCACGAGTTTTGTCTCTCGGATAGATCGCGGTTGTCGATCCTTTTGGAAACATTAAAAATATGTTTGATCAGGGGCCCCCGTGGACCTCGGGGATGGGCTCCCGGCACTGACAGCCCAATTGATGAGTCAAGGTCCCTCTTGGCTCCCCGCAGCTTCACAATCGTCGGCTGTGCGGTAATGAACGATGGGTATTTGGTCGACTGTCTGAAATTGAAACATAGAAGGGACGTTACTGAGTAACTCTTGACTAAACGCTGGTTGGGGGGGGGGGCGGGGAGAACTGTTAGTGGGGTATTGGTAGGAGGGGTGGGGTGGGAATATAAGATGATGACTAGATGATGTATTGGTAAAGTCAACATTATTTTTAAAAAAATCTATATCATCTATAAAACTGATTTGGATGTAACATAGATTTGTGATGTTTAAGTTTGGTATAGAGCATAGATTGAATATCTGATAAACATGGAAATTTGCACCGTGTCACCTGTTCCTCGGGACCCCGAGAGACGAGGAATGTTACTAATCCTACAGGTAATCAAGATTTAAGTAAAGGTAAAATTGTATCCATATTATTTGAAAAGATCAGCGAGCCTAATACATAATGGTTGGTGATCAAAATGTAATATGACCCCCAAAATAACGTTGAAATAACCGTTGGGTCAATGGGTGCGGTAAGTGAGGCTTTAAACCTGCACGCGCGTTACTCAACATTGTCCAGGCACAAATTAAATCCCGTGATTGCTTGACACATTTAAGATAAGATCTCAGATAAGATTGTCTTATTGACCTAAACCAATGGAAGTGTGCTTTCATGACACTGTACATGAGCATTGTAAGCATATTCACCAAAACACTAAAAGTTAACGTTTAACATTCTGAGTAGGTGTTAACATTATTTATTCGGTTAACATCAGTGGGTAACTCTGTTTTCACCATTTCTGATAGCTTCCCTTGTATGAATACTTATATTGCGTCAGCAACTTTGCGTCTTGTTAAAATTAGGAGCCGTGTTTGATTTCCTTCTCAAGAGATTGTACGAACTTGTTTGAGAGCCACTGATTCAACGTTAAGGAGATGTTCAGGGGTTGTGATGATAGATGAACTGATAGAAGAAGCTTTTAGCTTAAAAATTTAACAGTTTCATATTCAAGAGATGTGTGTACAAGTGTGTACTTGAGGAGATGTGTGTACAAGTGTGTACTTGAGGAGATGTGTGTAAAAGTGTGCACTGGAGCATGGCGGACCATTTATTTGTTTGTTGGGAGAGTTTTTGGGACTGTGATATCTAGAGTTACAATTATGCAACATTCTATTTTTAAAACTAGGTGTAGGCTAAAAAACTTATGTCACACTAGATCAGGCCTGCACAACATACGGCCCGCGGGCCACATGCGGCCAGCCAGTACCCACTTTGTGACCTGTGAAGTAACGAAATATTCTTTATTTTTATTATTTTCGTAATAGCTTTCCCCACGTCCTCTCAAGGGTTCTTATGTTGCCAACTTGACGCTTCATAAAAGTAAATACCACCCCTGCTAATCATTATCTGTTCCCCACCACTATATTCCAACAACCTATTATTCCAACAACCTATTATTCCAGCAACCTATTATTTCAACAACCTATTATTCCAGCAACCTTTTATTCCAACAACCTATTATTTCAACAACCTATTATTCCAACAACCTATTATTTCAACAACCTATTATTCCAGCAACCTATTATTTCAACAACCTATTATTCCAACAACCTATTATTCCAACAACCTATTATTCCAACAACCTATTATTCCAACAACCTATTATGCAACATAATTTCGAGAGACTATGAAAGGGCGCGGTGCGTGTCTGAATTATTTAAAGGGAGGGTAGCGTAATATAGAACTTTGAGGAACATGATCCCGCAGACGACACATTTGGCGCCATAAACTTTAATAGACGCCTCATATTAATGATCTTGTATCACTTGCTGGCACATCTCTGCAAGGGGCGCTAACCACCCTATGCTCACGCCCTCTTGCCCCCCCCCCCCCCCCCCGCCTGTACACACTGCCAAGTGAGCGCCAGGAAACAAACGGCCGTACCACTTACCTCGTGCCAACCCCCTCCCCCCACCCTCTCACCCTCATCGGCTGATGTTTTTCTCTCTCTGAAACCGAGCCAGTAACAAGCCATTAACGACAAGTTACAATTGGTCGTCTGCCCGTCATTACGTGGGTTGTTTTACCACACGTGACGCTTGCTGAAAGGTTCCCAACATTGCCGACAGAAACACATAAATAAGTAAACATATGATCAAAATCAGTGTCCATTTAATGTCATTTGTGGGATGCCCCCATGAATATAACGACTCCAGGACTTACTCCGACTATGAAATGGGACTCAACTAAGGAATGTTGGAATTTTGACTTGACAAGATCCCAAAATGCCACCGACAGGAATTAGTGTGAATAGTGCCACTGCTGTTTAGGGTGGTGGTGTTGGGCGATGGTGTTGGTGGGGGAAATGGTGTTGGGAGGAAATGGTGTTGGGGGAGGAAATGGTGTTGGGGGAGGAAATGGTGTTGAGGGAGGAAATGGTGTTCGTGGGGGAAATGTAGTTGGTGGAGGAAATGACATGGAGGGTGAAATGACATGGTGGGTGAAATGACATGGAGGGTGAAATGACATGGAGGGTGAAATGACATGGTGGGTGAAATGACATGGTGGGTGAAATGACATGGAGGATGAAATGACATGGTGGGATTAGTGATAGGCATCTATGTTAGATAAACGTCACTCTCTAATCGACACAGCACACGCTAAGCTATGGGCGGCCCACGCTAAGCTGTGGGCGGGATATGCTAAGCTATGGGCGGCACACGCTAAGCTATGGGCGGCACACGCTAAGCTATGGGCGGCACACGCTAAGCTGTGGGCGGCACACGCTAAGCTATGGGCGGCACACGCTAAGCTGTTGGCGACACACGCTAAGCTATGGGCGGCACACGCTAAGCTATGGGCGGCACACTGCAAAAAAAAAAAAAAACAAGGTTGTGCCGCAGACTTCTTGGTCGAGCTACATTCCAGCTTCGGTCAGTACAAATTTTTATTAGCTCCGGATCCATTCCAGCTCGGCTTCGAGCTCAGCGTAATTATGTAAACAAAAATCACCCCCCAAATTAATATCGAGTATTAGATTTGCACCGATAATCTGTAAAAAGTTGTATCGATCAGATTGTCAATTAATCGGAGACGAGTCTCAACATAATACTCTCTATGTTAGAAGTAGAGTTAAAGTTTAAATGAGATGGAGAGGTAACTTTACAACATATTAGGAATGTGGTAGACTTCAGTGGTGTCAAAATAGACCCCGACCGTCACCACCCCACCGTCACCACAACACCGTCACCACCACACCGTCACCACCACACCGTCACCACCACACCGTCACCACCACACCGTCACCACCACACCGTCATCCACACACCGTCACAACGTCAGAACCACACCATCACCACCACACCGTCACCACCACACCGTCACCACCACACCGTCACCACCACACCGTCACCACCACACCGTCACCACCACACCGTCATCCACACACCGTCACAACGTCAGCACCACACCATCACCACCACACCGTCATCCACACACCGCCATCCACACACCGTCATCCACCCACCGTCATCCACACACCGTCACACCGTCAGCACCACACCGTCACCACCACACCGTCACCCACACACCGTCACCACCACACCGTCATCCACACACCGTCATCCACACACCGTCATCCACAACCCGTCACCACCACACCGTCACCACCACACCGTCACCACCACACCGTCACCACCACACCGTCACCACCACACCGTCACCACCACACCGCCACACCACAAACCGCAACACCGTCACCACCACACCGTCACCACCACACCGTCACCATCACACCGTCACCACCACACCGTCACCACCACAACGTCACACCACAAACCGTCACCACCACACCGTCACCAATACACCAACACAATCACACCGTGAACACCACATCGTCCCCCACCTCCCCACACAGCTCAGTGTTTACACACAACAAGGAAACAGATTAAAAAAAAAATGCAATACAATTTTGATCCTCGCGCTGTCAAGCTTTCAATGGTTCACAATGAGTTCAGCAACTCTTCTGGGGATTTCTGGGGATTTTGTTGATGTCATTCTTGCCACGCTATTGTAACACGTCACATGTTTTTCTTTTCGTAGATGTTACCACGGACTTTAACTATGTACAAAAAAAACAAAAACGAATGCACTACATTACTTTTGTGTGCATTTAAATGACTACGATGATTTGAAATATAGTGCCCTCAGGGCATCACATTTATCATACATGAGAATAACGGGTTTGGGGGGAGGGTGGGGGGCTGGCTAAGTGTTAGAAGATAATATTTGTATTATTGTTTCCATTCTGATTGTCTAAGATCTGGTGGGAGATTGGGACAACATGGTGGGAGAGTGGGACAACATGGTGGGAGAGTGGGACAACATGCTGGGAGAGTGGGACAACATGTCTGGTGGGAGAGTGGGACATGTCTAGTGGGAGAGTGGGACAACATGGCTGGTGGGAGAGTGGGACAACATGGCTGGTGGGAGAGTGGGACAACATGGCTGGTGGGAGAGTGGGACAACATGTCTGGTGGGACAGTGGGACAACATGTCTGGTGGGAGAGTGGGACAACGTGTCTGGCAAGAGAGTTGGACAACACGTATTGTAAGAGAGTGAGACAACATGTCTGGTGGGAGAGTGGGACAACGTGTCTGGCAGGAGAGTTGGACAACACGTATTGTATGAGAGTGGGACAACATGTCTGGTAGGAGAGTTGGACAACACGTAATGTACGAGAGTGGGACAACGTGTCTGGTAGGAGAGTTGGACAACACGTATTGTAGGAGAGTGGGACAACATGTCTGGCAGGAGAGTGGAGCAACATGTCTGGTAGGAGAGAGGGACAACATGTCTGGTAGGAGAAAAGGACAACATGTCTGGTAGGAGAGTGGGGCAACTCATCTGGTAGGAGAGTGGGGCAACATGTCTGGCAGAAGAGTGGGGTAACATGGCTGGTAGGAGAGTGGGGCAACATGGCTGGTAGGAGAGTGGGGCAACATGGCTGGTAAGAGAGTGGGGTAACATGGCTGGTAGGAGAGTGGGGCAACATGGCTGGTAGGAGAGTGGGGCAACATGGCTGGCAGGAGAGTGGGGCAACATGGCTGTTAGGAGAGTGTGGTAACACGGCTGGTAGGAGAGTGTGGTAACATGGCTGGTATGAGAGTGTGGTAACATGGCTGGTAGGAGAGTGGGACAACATGTCTGGTAGGAAAGTGGGGCAACATGTCTGGTAAGAGATTGGGACAACATGTCTGGTAGGAGAGTGGGACAACATGTCTGTTAGGAGAGTGTGGCATCATGTCTTGTAGGAGAGTGGGGCAACATGTCTGGTATGAGAGTGGGACAACATGTCGGGTAGGAGAGCGTCTTTTGTTGATATCGTCGTCTTTTGTTGATATCGACAAGGAGAATCTAATTTTTTTGACATTAACTGTCACATAGAACTCAAACAAAATGTCGTGATATTAAATGTCACAATAGAACTCAAACGAAAAGTCGTGATATCAAGTGCTACAATATTACAAAAGAAAAGCATAGCTTCCCCTGTATTTCATTGTCTAAACCAGTGGTTCTTAACCTTTTGAAGTCGGGGAGCACTTTTGATCATGACAAAAATTTGGGGAGCACCAAAATCAAGGATTAAAAAAAAAAAACAAATACACATACGTACGACTTTTATTGAAAATAAAACATTATAACATAAGAGTTTAAAATTATAACATGATAAACACATTTTTAATAAACATAAATTTAATAAGTAAAAAAATAACATTGAGCAAAATTTAATTCAGAAAAATAAAAAGATTTAATGTGAAACCTGAGCTTGACTGTTTTTACAAATTTCAGTGATATTAGGCCTAATTTTAGAAATAGCTACCCTCAATTCTGCATCCAAATTAGAAAGTGTTGCTCGTTTTTTATTTTTTATGTTGGTGACTATCGAGAAACCGAGTTCACACACATATGATGTTGAAAATTGCAACAAGATTTTAAGTGCCTTCATGGAGAGAGCTGAGTATTCTTCTTGCACAAAGATCCAAAATTCCTCCAGATCCGATGATAGGTTGATTAATTCTTCTTCTTCTTGGTATGACAACTTACTATTTGATGTATCAACCGTGGCAAAGGGATTACGTATCCAGTCATATGTTTCTACGTTTATTGATGGAAAATAAAATTCAATCTTTTCTTCTAATAAAGCTAAATGCTCTGTTACTGCTGAAATAATTTCGTCGGTAGTGTTATCATTAAGAGAAGGAAAGATATCTACTTTCTTTTTCTCCAACAAACGATTTTTCCAAAAAAAAACTTTTTTCCGAAAGGCTGTCAATTTGTCGGTCGATGTTAAAAAAATTTCTTTTCTTCCTTGAAGGCTGGTATTAACACAATTTAAATAATCAAAAATATCAGCTAAATATGCCAATTTAGCACACCAAATGTCATTTTGAAGATATTCCACAAAATCATCCATATTTTCATTTTGGAAAAAGGTCATCAATTCATCATTCAGTTCTAAGAAACGACGTAACACTTTTCCTCTGGATAACCATCTCACTTCAGAATGCAAAAGCAAAGATTCGTACTTGGCTTCCATAGAGATGCAAAGATTTTTAAAGACGCGTATTTTCAAAGGTCTCGATTTTATGAAGTTTACCATATTTACAACTTTGTCTAGCACAGGTTTTAATGCTACTGGTAATGTTTTGGACACCAGAGATTCTCTGTGCAAAAAACAGTGAGTAGATATAATATTGGCGTTTCTTTTCTTGGCGAGAGTCACAAACCCTTTTAATGAGCCTACCATTGATGGAGCACCGTCCGTACAAATTCCCACACACAACTCCCATGATATTTTGAATTGTTCGAAATAGGAAGAAATAGAATCAAAGACATCTTGTCCTGTCGAACGTTCGGTAAGCTCAAGACAGCATAGAAATTGATTCACTATTTTGTTTTCATGAATGAAACGAACGAACCCTAGTATATGAGCTTTTCCACTTATGTCAGTGGACTCGTCAATTTGCAGAGCAAAATGCCGTTTGAAAAGCTTATCGGCAACTGTTTTCTCGATATCATCCGACATATTTTTAATTCTATTTTTTATTGTATCATTTGAACGAGGAATTTTCATTATTTCTTTTGTTGCTTCATCGCCAAACATAATTTTAACCATTTCACAACATTCAGGTATAATTAAAGACTCTGCTATAGTATGTGGTTTTAACTGAACAGCAATCATTTCAGCAACCTTATATGACGCCAATTGTGCCTTATCGGAAATTTTCACAGTTTTTTCAAAATATTTTACTTGTTTAGCTTGTGTATCTAACAATCGTTTGAAATAATCTTTAGTTTTTGTAGCAAGGTTGGCGTGATTTGTAGAAAAGTGACGTTTCAACTTGGTAGGAACCATCGCGCTGTTGGATAATTTTTCTCCACATACAATACATTGTGGAATGTGATATTCTTCCTCACAAATGTATGTAAATCCAAAACTTAAATATTCTTCAGAATACTGTCGATTAATTTTTCTTCTTTTAATTCTACCGTTTGTATCAGACACAATATGTGCAGCAAGAGCATTACTACCGCTTCCACTTGTACTCGGTCCATTTTTAGTATTTTGTTCTTCCGAATCATTCGCTTTTCGTTTGATAAGATATTTGTCCATTATGGGGTATTACTGTAAAAACCAAAAATGAATTGGGAATTAATAATACTTTTTTAACATTATGATCCGAACTTAACGACCGAAATCCATCCCAATAGGCTATAGGTATGTAGGCCGAAAAGAATTAAAATTTTAAACTTTTTCTTTTACTTATATAAATATTTGTTTGGGTTTATTTTTAGAATTTCAACTTTTAATTATTCATCAAATATCTTCATATATTTAAAAGAAGATGTTTATTTTACTACTTACTTGAACATTTGACAGCTCCGATTAAAGCTTCACTGACCTACTTTCGCAGGGCGAGCAAGCTTTACGCTGACATGTTAGTGTTAGTCAAATTCAATTGTGGGTAGCGTTGTTCTCAACGGCGGCGCTCCGAGTGAAATTTACACACCGATTTGATTTTACAACAAAAATTAGGTTAAAAGCCAAGCTTTCAATTGATATAAAAAAAACACTAAAAATTGGGCAAAAAGGCCGATTTTTTCCCCCGTCTGGATTACCTATTATAAGCATTTGTTCAGCTCAATCAGATAGAGTGAGTGAACATTAAATTCTGAGTTTCATAATTTCGCGGAGCACTTGCAACTACCTCGCGGAGCACCAGTGCTCCGAGGAGCACCGGTTAAGAACCACTGGTCTAAACTATTGAAATAAAAAGATATACATAATACTATGGCGTGCTCCGTGGTGGCATGTTGGGCTGCGTGGTATTTTGTTAAGCTCCGTGGCTATTTATTGCACTCCATGGTAGGTATTTCGTTTGTCACGTAATGAAACTTTAAGAAATCTCAAAAAATTAAAATTTTTACTTCTAATTTTTTCAATGAATTAATTTTAAATTTTGGAGCTGAGAAAAGTAAAAAAAAAATGTTTCTAGGTCCAGCTCCGAGCAAAAGGTCCCTGTTCCAGAACTCTGAGGTCTAGTTCCGAGCAAAAGAGCGCTCTTACAGAACTCCAAGGTCCAGCTAAGGGCAAAGGCCCCTACTCCAGAACTCTGCGGTTCAGCTCTGAACTCCACACACAACCCTGCTTTAGAGGGGGGTAGTAGGGTGGTACTGATTGTGGCTTACTTTCCTAGTTCCATTGATCCTGTTAGTAGGTGAGACCAGTACCACAATTATTCACACCCTTTACCTACCACTGAACGACTGATTACAATGGCTGAGTATTGGCGTCGGGACCCTACATGGCAGGCACTGTCAGAGAGTGAGGCAAACTGACGACCCTACATGGCAGGCACTGTCAGAGAGTGAGGCAAACTGACGACCATACATGGCAGGCACTGTCACAGAGTGAGTAAAACTGACGACCCTACATGGCAGGCACTGTCACAGAGTGAGTAAAACGGACGACCCTACATGGCAGGCACTGTCAGAGAGTGAGGCAAACTGACGACCCTACATGGCAGGCACTGTCATAGAGTGAGTAAAACTGACTACCCTACATGGCAGGCACTGTCACAGAGTGAGTAAAACGGACGACCCTACATGGCAGGCACTGTCAGAGAGTGAGGCAAACTGACGACCCTACATGGCAGGCACTGTCACAGAGTGAGTAAAACTGACGACCCAAATGGCAGGCACTGTCACAGAGTGAGTAAAACTGACGACCCAAATGGCAGGCACTGTCACAGAGTGAGTAAAACTGACGACCCAAATGGCAGGCACTGTCACAGAGTGAGTAAAACTGACGACCCAAATGGCAGGCACTGTCACAGAGTGAGTAAAACTGACGACCCAAATGGCAGGCACTGTCACAGAGATAAACCTACGAGTCTACATAACGGGCACTGTTACGAGGTGAGGTAAACCACGTCAGTCCCTCGCTATCAAACATTGAGCATGGTCAATAATTCATGCGAACAACAATAGACATCTCCATTGACCAATAAACTAATGATTGGAGTAATGATTGGAGTGAACGTGTTGAACCAATGTCTGTTTTATTCTGGGTTCACTCAATCAGACAAGGACACACGAATCATGTGTCCTTGTCTGCTTGGAGTGAAGCCAGTGTTTAGCTATGCTTAGTGGAGTGGAGTCGGTGATTTGGAGAATGTAAGGAATTTGAAATTTGTTTAAGTAGACTGCGTTAACGTTCCTAATCCGAAATTTCTGCTTTTTTAAAAGGTTAACTCAGTAACCGGTTAGGAGGGTGGACAACGGTTGCAGCTTCATGCAACTTTACGTATTTTGTAAGCAATGTTATAGCTTTAGCTTTACCTAATGTCACGTGACAACACGTTTGACAGAGACGTTTACTGGCCAATGACAGAAAACTCACAGACAGCCAAGACAACCGACTCACAGACAGCCAAGACAACCGACTCACAGACAGCCAAGACAACCGACTCACAGACAGCCAAGACAACCGACTCACAGACAGCCAAGACAACCGACTCACAGACAGCCAAGACAACCGACTCACAGACAGCCAAAACATGTGACATACAGACAGTGAAGACAGCCTGCGCTCAGACAGCCCACTCACAGTCTGAGGACTTCCAGACAGTCTTGGCAGTCGGCTCACAGACAGCGAACTGCTAGACAGCTGACTGCAAAACAGCCGACCCACAGACAGTCGAAACAGCCGACTGCCAAAGAGCTGACTCATAGACAGCCGACTCACAGACATCCGACTCAAAGACAGCTGACTCACAGACAGCCGACTCACCAAATTCTATGAATTGAATGTCAAAAATGTGTGTTTCATAAACATATTATAGATATCGTTGGGACGAATCCTTTGCAAAATGACAATCATGAGTAACAGCTGAAACTATTGTGTTGATGTCTTGGTAAGTAGTTGATCAGTACTTGTTGGTGCAGTGGATCATTGCTTGCTGGTGTAGTAGACCAGTGAATTGGTGCTGTTCAAAGTAACCTTACTGTTCAAAGTAACCTTACTGTTCAAAGTAACCTTCTAGCTAAAGTTCTGCATCAATTAGATAAGCGTCATTCTCAAGTAACTAAAAAATTGTGACTATCAGTCCTGTGACCGTGACTGGACATGACCCACTGTGACCCTGACTGGGCATGAACCACTGAGACCCTGACTGGGTATGAACCACTGTGACCCTGACTAGACATGAACCACTGTGACCATGACTGGATATTAACCACTGTGACCATGACTGGACATGAACAACTGTGACCCTGACTGGATATTAACCACTGTGACCCTGACTAGACATGAACCACTGTGACCATGACTGGATATTAACCACTGTGACCATGACTGGACATGAACCACTGTGACCCTGACTGGATATTAACCACTGTGACCCTGACTGGACATGAACAACTGTGGCCCTGACTGGATATTAACCACTGTGACCCTGAATGGATATTAACCACTGTGACCTTGACTGGACATGAACCACTGTGACCCTGACTGGACATGAACCACTGTGACCCTGCCTGGACATGAACCACTGTGACCCTGACTGGTCACTTCATACATGAATTTAAATTTATTCAAACTACTTAGACTTCCTCGTTTACTTTTAAGTGCTAGGTAAACTTTGGCAATTTGTTGTCCAGAGCATTTTAGAACACACTAGTAGCCATCACAAGCGGAAAGCTTATATTTATATATGGAGTCAATGCTTTGTTCTTGCGTTACACATGGAATAGTTTAAGTGAGCATACTTTAATGAGTGTACTAAACACGTTCTCCAATGAGGGTTTAGTTCTTTGGACACACAAATTGGGAACCTGACTGAGAAGTTGCAGAAGTAGACGCCTTTGTTGATAAAGCTGAAGGTCAACGAGATAGATGAAGTCTCATCAGATGAATGACGTTTATTGAACACCCCCCCCCCCACCACCCCCCCCCCCCTCAAATCGCCCCACCCCCCGGCACCTGTCCTACAAATATACTTGATATCAATATGTAAAGTATAGTGTAGCGGTGACTACTTGTTTCTTCATGATTACTGTCCTAACCAGGAAACTTTAAAGGAACTGTTGGGCGTTATGTTATGGAGCCTATACTCAGAAATACTACCAGTGAAACGAAAGAGAATGAATTTATTATTATATTAGATATATAGGAAGCCATGCATCATATAGTTATATCTGAAGAAAGGGGTGGGGGACTGCTAAGTGTTTGAAAAAAATATTGTTGCTAATCTGATTATCTGGTAGGAGAGTGGGGCAACACGTCTGGTAGGAGAGTGGGGCAACACGTTTGGTAGGAGAGTGGGGCAACACGTCTGGTTGGAGAGTGGGGCAACACGTCTGGTAGGAGAGTGGGGCAACACGTCTGGTAGGAGAGTGGGACAACACGTCTGGTAGGAGAGTGGGGCAACACGTCTGGTAGGAGAGTGGGGCAACACGTCTGGTAGGAGAGTGGGGCAACACGTCTGGTAGGAGAGTGGGGCAACACGTCTGGTAGGAGAGTGGGGCAACACGTCTGGTAGGAGAGTGGGGCAACACGTCTGGTAGGAGAGTGGGGCAACACGTCTGGTAGGAGAGTGGGGCAACACGTCTGGTAGGAGAGTGGGGCGACACGTCTGGTAAGAAGAGTGGCGCAACACGTCTGGTAGGAGAGTGGGGCAACACGTCTGGTAGGAGAGTGGGGCAACACGTCTGGTGGGATAGTGGGGCAACACGTCTGGTAGGAGATATTATAACCGTGCTAAACTAATACAGAGTCAGAAGAGACACTACGATAGGCAGTATGAATATAAAATGTCACTGTCATGATTTTACGTGGTGGCATGGATCGCCGACTAAACCACAATTTTATTTTTAACTTCTCCGAAGTCCCTTTTCCCCCCTTATTATAAAAAAACACTTGCCTACGCCCCTGCTCTGATGAATAATAGCAATAAAACGATATAGTATACGCCTGGAGCACAGCAGTGCATATCTATAAATAAATAAGACTCACTTTATACAGTTATGCAATGCCCACTGAATAATAGGTGTATCAACTAGTATTTATAGCTTTGAAATGATATCCCGATGTCATCATTAACTCTGTAGGCCTTCGTCCCTTCTCTTAGATGAGTTGCCGTCCAAGGTTAACGAGTCCCATCCACCCGGGCATCATTAACTATGCTTTGCAAAAATAACGGCACAAAATGACTTTTTAGCATTAACCTACTTAGGAGGCCAACTCCACCAACTGCATACTTAAACTTAAAGTTCACTTAAAGGCAAAGAAATGCCTAGGCGCTGAACGCCATGCCGATGTTATTGTTATTTTAAACAGCCATCGGACGCCTAGTTATCTATTTATAATGGTGAGGGGGGGGGGGAACAGATTCAGATAATTATTTACTAATATACTTTACACTTCATTAACCCCTACGTCTCTTAATCGGGGAAAAGAACAGAAAAAAACCCATCTATTGCTGGTCCGTCAAAGCAGTACGGTACGATATTTCATATTGTAAACTTGGAGAGCTCAGTGCGCAGTGGTATTGTGGTGAAATGCTTTCAATAACAGAAGGGTTAAAAATAGACGATACAGGCGGTTAATGTCAATTTTCATGGAATGCAAATGTATTTCACGATCGGAAAAATTAATCATTGAATTCCCGGCTATTTCCCTGATTTTTCCGGGCTGCGTAGGAAACATGAATATAAAATTAGTTTCAGCTCTGATATACTATTATTTGTACACGTTCCCGGTAAACAACTGTGATGTGTTTCAGTTGCCAAAGAGTTTAAAATGCTTTGTGTACAACTTCTTTGGAATGAAGAGAGATGTTATGGTGGAGTGTTTGTGATGGGACAATCGAGTATTCAAAACACATAAAATTTAGATTATTCACTGATCACTGATCTGCGTCTTCATATGAACCTTTCTTTACGTGTCTAGATCTAGACCTATAGCCATGTAGGTGGAGTGAGTGAGTGAGTGGGTGTGTAAGTGATTGAGTGAGAGAGTTGGTGTTGAGTGCGTGATGAGTGAGTAAGTGAGTGAGTGATGAGTGAGTGAGTGATGAGTGAGTGATGAGTGAGTGGGTGGGTGGGTGATGAGGGAGTAAGTCAGTGATGAGTGAGTGAGTGACTACTGTGTGAGTGGGAACTGATTTATTTTTTAGAAATATTTAGAGATATTCTGGGAGAGCCTCGGAAAGTAGATAGAGCGGAATTATGTAATGTAGGTGACTTCCAAAATGTTTCAGGAATAGTCATCATTTCTTGTATTAGTTCAGAAAATTTCTTACAAGTGTGCAGCCTTGTTGACAGCTGGAACATACCAACACGTATCAGCCACAAGCGGTAAAGAGAACCAGTCACAAGCCCAGACGATAGGACGACAACAGAACAGATCAAAGAAAACCAGTTACAATCATGGACGAAAGTGCCACAATAGGATACACCGTTGGTCAGCATTAGTCAAAAGAGCCAAAAAAATCAGCAACAGGACGATTAAAAAACTTTTGAGAGCCAAATTTCTTTTCAAGAACCTTTCAATGGTCAATAATCATGCTTTTCTGAGTCAAAACCGATCTTTGGCCGATTGGACCGAGCAGCACTCAGGTCGCTAAAGAGCCGCATGCGGCTCGCGAGCCGCGATGTGCCGACCTCTGGGATAGACCAACGAGAACCAGTCACAGTCATAGACGACAGGGCCACATTAGAACAGACCAATAGGTAGAAAGATGGTACAGACACCCAGGCGTTAACAAGATGCTGCGTTTTGCTTGTACTATAATTTCCATTGATTGTACATGCATTCACCGTGCTGGTATACTCATTGAATAGCAGCGATGATATTTACATTACATTTGTATGATAAACTATGTAGCTATTTTGATTTACGCGGATAATTGGTTCGTTTTTTATATGTTGTGTCAGAAATAGTGTAGAACGATCACCTGGGTATTAGATGGCTTGTAATACTAAGCATCAACAGCAATGGGTGTAACATTTCAGAGACATCAACAAAAAAGGATGTACAACTTTCTAGGAATCAACAGAAATGTGGATCTACAGCTTCATGAGAATCAACAGCAGTGTGTGTACAACTTCCTGGGAATCAATTTAAATGGATCTACAACTTCCTGAGAAACAACAGAAATTGATCTAAATGTTCCTGATAATCAACGAAAATGGATCTACAACTTCCTGAGAATCAAATAAAATGGATCTACAACTTCCCGAGAAACAACAGAAATGGATCTACAACTTCTTGAGAATCAACTGTAATGAGTGTAGAGGTCCCCATGAACTAGCTGTGAGTTGTGTACAACTTCCTAAAAAAACACAAGAAACAACAACCCAATTGTGTGTGTACACTTTTCACAACCACTCCTCCCCCCTTTTTTTCATTAATGTGTGTACAATTTTCCCCAAAACATTAATATAATTTGTAAATAATTATCGGAACAACAGTAGAGTGAACAAGTTCACAGGAATCCATACCAGCTAAACAGGAAGTTGCTAGGCAGTGCGAAGTCCTATGTAAGTACGATAAGCTGCCGGAGTAATTAGTTTCCCATAACGCTACACGCCGACAACTCCAAGAACTCGATAGCAAGAACTTTCCACCGACTAGACTCATTCCTACGCTACACCAAACATAGATTTTAGCGTGGGTGGTTGCAGCTGCACCATGGCAGACGTAAGAGGGCGCTTGTCGGGGGAGGTGCCAAATCAAATCTTATTTACCAATGCCCACTGAGCTCTATTGACACGCCTCAGGCGGTAACCCACATGTCGATTTTATGGAGGTGTCAACGGACAGAATGTTAATATTGGGCCAACAGAGTGCTTTGTGACAGTGGCAACAACGAAGTGGTTCGTAACGGCAATATCAGCAACGAAATTGTTCGTAACGGCAGTGGGAACATCGGATTGGTTCGTAACGGCAGTGGCAACCTCGGGGTGGTTCGTAACGGCAGTGGCAACCTCGAAGTGGTTCGTAACGGCAGTGGCAACCACGGAATGATTGGTAACGACAGTGACAACGATTTCCCATCACTTCATCTACCCATCACTCCATCTACCCATCACTCCATCTCCCCACCACTCCATCTCCCCATCACTTCATCTACCCACCACTCCATCTCCCCATCACTTCATCTACCCACCACTCCATCTCCCCATCACTTCATCTACCCACCACTCCATCTCCCCATCACTTCATCTACCCACCACTCCATCTCCCCATCACTCCATCTACCCACCACTCCATCTCCCCATCACTCCATCTACCCACCACTCCATCTCCCCATCACTTCATCTCCCCATCACTCCATCTCCCCATCCATACAAAAGTCATGACTCCAGCTCCCCCAATATCTTTTCTCTCCGCCACTTTATCGTACCATCATTTCAACGTCTTCTCCACGTTCAGTGCAGGATCTTGGAGTTTACTAATAACTGATTCTTTTGCCATACCCAGGCCGACACTGAACACGTCCACCTTGACCAAGCCGACCCTGAACATACCGACCTGACATGCCGCCTTGACCATACCGACCCTAACCCATGTCCACCTTGATCATACCGACCTTGACCATGCCGACCCTGACCATACCAACTTTGACCATATTCACGTTAGCATAGGGTTTGTCATTTAATGGCAACAAATCTATAAATAGAACATCCGGGTGTACAGTCTGGTCAATCTCATTAAGCTATTAATAAAACATTTCTGGTAATCCGTTTGGCCAATCTCTCAACAGCTGTTCTGTACTTCTACGTTAACGTGAGCCGGCATAGTGTGGGTCTTAACCTAGACCAGTGGTTCTCATCCTTCCTAATGCCGCGACCCTTTAAATCAGTTCCTCATGTTGTGGCGAGCCCCAACCACAAAATTATTTTCGTTGTTACTTCATAACTGTAGAGCATATGTGTTTTCAGGTGGTCTTAGGCGACCCCTGGGAAAGGGTCGTGCGACCCCAAAGGGGTCGCGACCCACTGGTTGAGAACCGCTGACTTAGACGATAACGTGTTTACAACTTTATTTTCGAACGATTTTACAAACAAATTGTTACTGCTATTGTATATTCGGAAATACATTGTTAAAAGGTACGTTTCAAAAAAAAAACATTGTCTAAAAATTGCAACATTACATAATGCGATGTGACGGTTGCCAGTCTTAGAAATGACAAACCCTACTGAGTATTTTGGGTCAAGCTGGGATGTTTGAGCAGAATTTAAAATACCATACTGGACATTTTTTTATATACCAAACCACTCAAACCAAGGGTCTCAAACTGACAGCCTCGTAGTTTTCGTCCGGGAACCCAAAGAGTGTTTAGTACTGAATGAGACTTCCTTAAACATGTTAAACAATAAGTAACCAGACTTGTTTCCGCCCCTGGGGCTATTAAATATTCTTCTGTAAATCATAAGACCAACGATGTCTCCTCATAAATCAGCCATTGCTCGTGTTAAAACAAATATTGAATACGTTTACAAGTGTAGATATATCAAAGGTTTATTTTAAGTTAAAACAAATGCACTGATATACCAAAGGTATACTTTAGGTAAACAAATGCAGACATATCAAAGGTTTATTTTAAGTTAAAACTAATGCACTGATATATCAAAGGTGTACTTTAGATTTAAATAGATCAAAAGTGTATTTTAAGTTAACAAATGTAGATAAATAAAATGTGTATTTTAAGTTAACAAATGGAGATATATCAAAGGTGTATTTTAAGTTAACAAATGCAGATAAATAAAATGTGTATTTTAAGTTAACAAATGGAGATATATCAAACGTGTATTTTAAGTTTAGGTGTTACAAAACTTTAAGATCCTTTCAAATAAATGTTTGCCGTAATCTCCCAACAATAGCCACACCGCTTGATAGGAGACAAGGGGAGAAGACTCAAAATGACGATGGCGTATTAAGCCCCTGTTTTAATCAACGCCTCCATGGAGTCTGCTCTTTTGTAAAAAATTGGCCAAGTCTAGCAAATTAGTTCTCTTTATCACACACTATATTTTTGTGTTTTTTTTGGAAAAGCCAGACCCACTTGAAAACAAAAACAAACAAAAAGCATCGCTTGAGCCTCATCCTCAACATATTTTATGAAAACTAATAGTGCGCCATTGTCTCTACAAGACATCTACATTGTGATCTGAGAGAGCTAAATTGTGATCTGAGAGAGCTAAATTGTGATCTGAGAGAGCTAAATTGTGATCTGAGAGAGCTAAATTGTGATCTGAGAGAGCTACATTGTGATCTGAAAGAGAGAGAGAGCCACACTGTGATCTGAGAGAGCTACATTGTGATCTGAGAGAGCCACACTGTGATCTGAGAGAGAGAGCCACACTGTGATCTGAGAGAGCTACATTGTGATCTGAGAGAGCTACATTGTGATCTGAGAGAGCCACACTGTGATCTGAGAGAGAGAGAGAGCCACACTGTGATCTGAGAGAGCTAAATTGTGATCTGAGAGAGCTAAATTGTGATCTGAGAGAGCTAAATTGTGATCTGAGAGAGCCACACTGTGATCTGAGAGAGAGAGAGAGCCACACTGTAATCTGAGAGAGCTAAATTGTGATCTGAGAGAGCTAAATTGTGATCTGAGAGAAAGAGAGAGCTACTTGTGAACTGAGAGAGAGCCACTGTGATCTGAGAGAGAGAGCCACACTGTGATCTGAGAGAGAGAGTCACACTGTGATCTGAGAGAGAGAGAGACACACACTGTGATCTGAGAGAGAGAGCCACACTGTGATCTGAGAGAGACACACACTGTGATCTGAGAGAGAGACACACACTGTGATCTGAGAGAGAGAGACACACTGTGATCTGAGAGAGACACACACTGTGATCTGAGAGAGAGACACACACTGTGATCTGAGAGAGAGCGACACACTGTGATCTGAGAGAGAGAGCTACATTGTGATCCGGACACCATTTAAATTTAAAATTGCAAATATAATTCTTATTTCTTGTTTTTATTTTACCCGATGACAAAGACATTTAGCCAACACGTCGTTTTAATTTTTCTGTCCTTTTTTTTCAAGCCAAAAACCACCTTGTCTCACAATTTACGTGTTAGCCTTTAATAGCTAAACACATCAAAATAGATGTTTGCATTTCGAAAGGGTAGGGGATTGCTTGGAAAGCGTGTTCAAGGGGGAGGGGTGTATTTGTCAAGGCCTGTTGATCTTTTGACGGCGTGGTCCATAAAAATGCAGATGTTTAGTGGGTTTAATTTTAATGACTTCGCGTTGAAGGCCCAGGATGTAGGGATTAGACTTGGAGGATTGGGTTAAACATGATGGAAATGATGGCCAGTGGCGTAACAACGGCTTGGCATTGGGGCAGTTGCCAAGGGCGCCGACCTGCGCCAGTTCAAAAGGGCGCCGCTAAATCTCTAATTTTTCAAATTTTTATTATTTAAAAAATAAATTTGCCAAGGTCGCCAAAAACCCAGTTACGCCCCTGATGATGGCATACGGGATAATGGCCTTGTGTCAAGGACGAAGTTGCAAAGGGAGAGCTTCTGTGAGAGTAATGAGACCTGCCCCGATCAGCGGCGGATAAATATAAAATAATTCATGGGCGGCAGCCCTTGTGTTAAAGGAATGGTCTAAAGCTAGTTTGGTTTTTTGAGTTCAATTATCAAGTTCCATATTTGTATCGGTTCTCGGATAAGCTACACGTTTTTCCCAAACATCCTCCTTCAAGCCACCTTTGTTAACAACCGTCCTTCAAGCCACCTTTGTTAACCAACCACCTTTGCTCTGGCTTTGTTAACAACCGTCCTTCGAGTCGCATTTGTTAACAACCGTCCTTCGAGCCGCATTTGTTATCTACCGTCCTTCGAGCCGCATTTGTTAACAACCGTCCTTCGAGCCGCCTTTGTTAACTACCCTCCCTCGATACGCCTTTGTTACATCTTGACATGTTTTAAGTCTGGAATAGGGTAGTGTTCTTGTTCGTTCCTTTAAATGACGGATTAAAGTGAGCTGTCTTTGGGCATTAGGGTTAAACTCAAAAACTTAAATGACAACAAGAAGTCGGTGTGAAAGACTAGTATTGTAGTTGAACTTTTGGGGAGATGAGGAAAGTTTGGTGAGAATATAAAGGAAGAGTTGCGGAGATGAAAGAAGAGGTGCGGAGATGAAAAAAGGGGTGTGGAGATGAAAGAAGGGGTGTGGACATGAAAGAAGGGGTGTGCATATGAAAGAAGTGGTGTGGAGATGAAAAAGGGGTGCGGAAATGAAAGAAGGGGTGTGGAGATGAAAGAAGGGGTGTGGAGATGAAAGAAGGGGTGCGGAAATGAAAGAAGGGTTGCGGAGATGAAAGAAGGGGTGTGGAGATGAAAGAAGGGGTGTGGAGATGAAAGAAGGAATGTGGAGATGAAAGAAGGGGTGTGGAGATGAAAGAAGGGGTGTGGAGATGAAAGAAAGGGTGTGGAGATGAAAGAAGGGGTGTGGAGATGAAAGAAGGGGTGTGGAGATGAAAGAAGGGGTGGGGAGATGAAAGAAGGGATGTGGAGATGAAAGAAGGGGTGTGGAGATGAAAGAAGGGGTGTGGAGATGAAATAAAGGGTTTGGAGATGAAAGAAGGGGTGTGGAGATCAAAGAAGAGGTGCGGATATGAAGAACATGGTAATGAAGGGAAAGGGATGATGAAGTTAGGGGGGGGGGGAAGAATTGATGGTGAAACGAAGTCTTAGTGATGGGGAGATGAAGTGATGGGGAGGGGAAGTAATGGTGAGAGGAAGTAATGGGAAGTTTTAGTGAGGGGTGAAGAATTGATGGTGAGACGAAGTGATGGGGAGATGAAGTGCTGGGGAGAAGAAGTGATGGGGAGCTGAAGGAAGAGAAAGCATCGAACACAGTAAGACTAGAAAAGCAACTGTCCAGTGTCCAGTAACTGTTGGACTAGACGGGTTGACCTAATTTACATCCAGGCTGAGAGGTAACGAGTTAAGAAATAGGATGACATGGTCATTAGTCGGTGGACCATTAGGTCATTAGGTCCAAATCAATGGGGGGGGGTGTTGAGGAAGTGGTGTGTTGAGGAAGGGATGTGTTTAGGGAGGGATGTGTTGAGGGACGGATGTCTTGAGGGAGGGATGTGTTGATGGAGGGATGTGTTGATGGAGGAATGTGTTGAGGGAGGGGTGTGTTGAGGGAGGGGTCAGTCGAAGAGACCTACGTTCCTCCTATATTCGGGAATGGAATGGTTGGTCGCGACAAATGTTGTAGTGGAACTAAGGAGTTTGCTGTTATGGTGGAACTAAGGAGTTGGTTGTTATGGTGGAACTAAGGAGTTGGTTGTTATGGTGGAACTAAGGAGTTGGTTGTTATGGTGGAACTAAGGAGTTGGTTGTTATGGTGGAACTAAGGAGTTGGTTGTTATGGTGGAACTAAGGAGTTGGTTGTTATGGTGGAACTAAGGAGTTGGTTGTTATGGTGGAACTAAGGAGTTGGTTGTTATGGTGGAAATAAGGAGTTGGTTGTTATGGTGGAACTAAGGAGTTGGTTGTTATGGTGGAACTTAAGGGTTGGCTGTTATGGTGGAACTAAGGAGTTGGTTGTTTTGGTGGAACTAAGGAGTTGGTTGTTATGGTGGAACTAAGGAGTTGGTTGTTATGGTGGAACTAAGGAGTTGGTTGTTATGGTGGAACTAAGGAGTTGGTTGTTATGGTGGAACTAAGGGGTTGGCTGTTATGGTGGAACTAAGGAGTTGGTTGTTATGGTGGAACTAAGGGGTTGGCTGTTGTGGTGGAACTAAGGAGTTGGCTGTTATGGTGGAACTAAGGGGTTGGTTGTTATGGTGGAACTTAGGGGTTGGCCGTTATGGTGGAACTAAGGGGTAGCTTTGGAGTTCGAACATGGTCGTGAATGATTTAGGCAATAATTCTAAAGTATATTAGGGAATAACGGTGTGAAGAAATTTCATTATTTTAAAAGTTTTGGAATCAAATACCATGTCGTTTCATATGTTATAGCCTGTGTGTTGACCTAATTTTGCTGTAACATAGAGCTGGAGTGTCCACCACCGATGTACCACCTTTTTTGTTTTGATTTCTGGAGGTTTCTAGCTGCCTCTTATAAATAAGCGTGGCGCTTCCCAGGTGGTATAGAGAGAGAGGGAGAGAGGGAGGGAGAGAAGGAGAGGGGAGATAGGGAGAAAGGGGATATAGAGAGCGATAGATTTGCTAGATTTCCTATAGACGAGACATATTACGAGACGCAATATACTTATAAGAGCCTTATAAGATTACACTCTTTGTATGTGTCTTTGTATTAATATGTTTACCTTACGAGGACTATACTTGTTCAGTTGCTATGTTGGAAGTTGATATAACTTTAATTTCTGAATGTTTCATTCAGTATTTTTTATATACATTCATTAGTATAATTACATTGGATATTGTCAAGTTGACTAGCTTTGGTATCGTTCTTTTTTTTTTGTGTATACTGGTCCTCAAACAGTTGTTACGCATTGTTCCTTTAACAGAGCTGAAATTTACGAAACCATATAGCGGTAGCTATAAGACATAGCAGAGCTGGCATCAAATGTCACGTTACATAGCAGTAGTGGAATCAAATGTCAAGTGTCATAGCAGTACAGGAATCACAGAGTCAAAGGGTTGATTTCAGAAAACTTATCGTATGTCCGCTGATAAAGTATTCGCCTTCCCCACACCCCCCCCCTTTTCCCAAACGCACTTGCCACAAAATATGGTTTCCTGGTTATAGCTGATATTGGAATTTGGTTTCCTGGTCATAGCTGATTTTGGAATTTGGTGTCCTGGTTATAGCTGATATTGGAATTTGGTGTCCTGGTTATAGCTAATATTGGAATTTGGTGTCCTGGTTATAGCTGATATTGGAATTTGGTGTCCTGGTTATAGCTGATATTGGAAATTGGTTTCCTGGTTTTTGTCTGATATCGGATATTGGTTTCCTGGTTATAGCTGATTTTGGAAATTGGTTTTGAATAAATAAACTGGTAAAGCATATTGATACACTGTTAAACGAATGTTTAAATTCCAATAAATAGTGGGAAAAGATATGTTAAGGGTTGAAAAAAAAAAGACAGAACAATCAAAAGGGCGTTTCGGCTAAATGCCTTCGTCAGCAGGCAACATAAATCAAAATGTGACTTTCTCTGTCTCTAAAACAACCACACACAAAAAAAAATTTTTTAAAAAAAATTTAAAAATTATAATAAAAAAAAATTAAAATAAAATCCCAGGTGATATTTCTCGTGCCCTATTTTCACATCACACCTTCATTACCAACCCACGCTAACCACGTGCAGTGATCCCCAACGCACCCCTGCACCCCCCAACACGCACACATTGGTGCAGCATCATCACATCACCCTACAATACAATACCACCATTGGCACGACAGCTGATCTATTGTAACCTGGGCCCCCTGAGTGGTGGCATGAGACTGAATGGCAGACAGCTGGCTTGGTTACACGCTAGTCCAATCAGGGGCGGCCGTGCCGGGATGACTTCAAAGGTTAATGGAGTTATTTTAGTAACTGTATTTACCACGTGTCCTTTCATTTTGTTTTAATCCACAGGAATCCGTTTAGAACTGGTAGATCCATAGGCATAAACACGAAACATGCCTCGTGGAGTGGGACACGTTTATAACCATTACCAGGGGGTCATCTGAAAAAACGTGTCGGATCACACCCTGCGCCCCCTCCCGCCGCCCCCTGCTAACATCTCCAAGTTTCATGGAAGCGGATTGTCACAAATGGTGCCCTGGTGTGACATTGGGAAATATGCAGGGCGCTGTCAGGAGTGGTCCTCGGGTGTGACATGAGGAAATGCAGGACGTTGTCACAAATGGCCCTCTGTCGTGATATGAGGAAATACAGGACCCTGTCACCAATGGCCATCTGATGTGACATGATGAAATACAGGACGCTGTCACCAATGGCCCTCTGGTATGACATTGGGAAATACAGGACGCTGTCACAAATGGCACTCTGGTGTGACATGATGAAATACAGGACGATGTCACCAATGGCCCTCTGGTATGACATGTGGAAATACAGGAAGCTGTGTAGAATCCCATCTAATCTTAAAGTTCAATTAAAATAGAGAAACATAAAATTTTCCCGTAAAGAGTTGACATCAAAGCACATATAGATTTGATTGGTTCTCTCAGTTGTCATTGGAGCACTATACACCGACAGCTAAATAAACATATGCATGTCTACCTCAGCATACACCACATTAGCTGTTGGAGAGTCATTGGAGTACTATACACAGACAGCTAAATAAACATATGCATGTCTACCTCAGCATACACAACATTAGCTGTCGGAGAGTCATTGGAGTACTATACACCGACAGCTAAATAAACACATGCATGTCTACCTCAGCATACACAACATTAGCTGTCGGAGAGTCATTGGAGTACTATCCACAGACAGCTAAATAAACACATGCATGTCTACCTCAGCATACACAACATTAGCTGTCGGAGAGTCATTGAAGTACTATACACAGACAGCTAAATAAACATATGCATGTCTACCTCAGCATACACAACATTAGCTGCCGGAGAGTCATTGGAGTACTATACACAGACAGCTAAATAAACACATGCTTGTCTATAATATATACCTCAGCATACACAACATTAGCTGTCGGAGAGTCATTGGAGTACTATACACAGACAGCTAAATAAACACATGCATGTCTACCTCTGCATACACGACATTAGCTGTCGGAGAGTGATGGTTGTCGGTAATATTTTGAATCTTGAAAAGTTCTAAACATGATGTTTATTGGATTAGCTCAGAAATCTTAACAGTTTGATCGGCAATGATTTCAACAGAAGAAGTAAATAATTGTATCACTCAAAGCTTCTGAATATTCACTTACAGTTGGACATACGTCTCTTTATCGTTCAAAGCTTCTGAATATTCACCTACAGTTGGTCATACGTCTATTTATCGTTCAGAGCTTCTGAATATTCACTTACAGTTGGACATACGTCTCTAGTTGGGATATGTTTGAATCAAATTGTCTCATATGAGAGAAGAACAATCACTTCAATATGATATCATAATCAAATGAAAGAGTTCATTCCAGACAAAATAAGAAGACAATTGACATCGGAGGAGCAATGACTGTTGTCCAATTATCCCCCACAAGTAACTACAGAAACTGTTCTTCACTAGACATAAAAGTTATTGGTAAACGCAACTTTAGATACTGGGTGTATATAGCAAAGCTTGCAACTCCGCTACGATCGGCCCTGTCAATAAACCAAGTTCTCCGATGAGTCCTGTCAATAGATCAAGTTCTCTGATCAGTACTGTCAATAGACCAAGTTCTCTGATCTGTCCTGTAAATAGCCTAATTTCTCTGATCATTCCTGTCAGTAGCCTAATTTCTCTGATCAGTCCTGTCAGTAGCCTACTTTCTCTGATCAGTCCTGTCAGTAGCCTAATTTCTCAGATCAGTCCTATCAATAGATCAAGTTCTCTGATCAGTCTTGTCATTAGCCTAAGTTCTTTGATCAGTCCTATCAGTAGCCTAATTTCTCTGATCAGTCCTGTCAATAGATCAAGTTCTCTGATCAGTCTTGTCATTAGCCTAAGTTCTTTGATCAGTCCTATCAGTAGCCTAATTTCTCTGATCAGTCCTGTCAATAGATCAAGTTCTTTGATCAGTCCTGTCAATAATCCAAGTTCTCTGTACATCTTAAAATTAAGCAATCGATGACGTCATTTGATGGCCGCCACGACATTTCTCGCGTGATCCTTTTTTCCGAGAGATTGTGCCTCGCAGAGGCGTCTGTGGTTATCAGGCTATCGTGTGGATTGAATGAACCTGTCACGTGATGGATTCCATCGACAATGTACATGCCGTGTGACGCCAACAGCAGAATCACGATGGCATCCCGTCCACGGGGAGTTAAGATGTATCTGGAACTGAGGAACGTTCCAAGGCGACAAGTTCTGCTTTTTTAAAAAAAATAAAACCTCCAACGTCACTTGTCACGTACATAAGGCAGCGTGACCTTTACAGGATGATCCTTGACGTTACCATGGCAACCATGGCGCTCATCTTCGGCCAATATGACTGGCGATGCACGCAGCTGAAAGTGGCTAGGTGGGCGGTATCGATTTCATTTTTCACTCACGTCAAGATCAAGGTCATAAACATACAAACGAAACGATGCAGCTAAAGATAAATTATGGCGTAGATGGAAGACGAATCAGGTTGATTCGCAATTGAACAAAATGTCATTCACCTTGAGGTAAACAAAGGCGGAAGCTCGTTAGAGAATATTTTGGCGATATGGCACCAAATGAAATCGAATACAACCCTGTATGGTTCGTGGCAGGTGGGACAAGTGTGCTTCTCTGACTGGTGGGACAAGTGTACTTCTCTGGCAATGTTCAGGAAAGGACCAAATCTCTGTGGCGAAGGACTTTACCCGGCCACCCCTTGGATGAAGTCCACACACCCCCTGCACCTATAAGCGTTTCACATTTAAATCACTCGGAGACATTCGAGACACCATCAAATCTCTCTTCTGTGTTTACAATATCAAATCTCTCTTCTGTGTTTACAATATCAAATCTCTCTTCTGTGTTTACAATATCAAATCTCTCTTCTGTGCACACAACAACAAATCTCTCTTCTGTGCATACAACAACAAATCTCTCTCCTGTGCATACAACAACAAATCTCTCTTCTGTGCATACAACGACAAATCTCTCTTCTGTGCACACAACAACAAATCTCTCTTCTGTGCATACAACAACAAATCTCTCTCCTGTGTTTTCAATATCAAATCTCTCTTCAGCGTTTTCGATATCAAATCTCTATTCTGTGTTTACAATATGGTAAAATAACGGGCACTGCTCTTCTAGCGCCCTCTTGCAAGCGGGCACTGGTCATCTAGCACCCTCCTTCAAGCGGGCACTGGTCATCCAGCGACCTCCTTCAAGAGTTGTATGTCAACGCCTGTGAAGCTTAATGACTACAGATTCGAAGTTAATGCCTCTCCGTTGTGCACATCAGGGCTCAGAGAATGAATCATTCAAATTGCATGCATTTTATGGCGAACCAATGGAATGATTCACCCATAATAGCAGATAGCCGGACAACACAAGTACACCCTGGGCTCATAGAAATCTAATTGTGTAATGGGCCGTTAACGTTCACGTCTTCCATGGATAGCACTGTGTCCAGACACTTTAAAACAACTTATGCAGTGGCGTAGCTAAGGTTTGTTCTACACGGGATTTGCCGAGAATATTGCCCCCCCCCCCGCCCAATTGCTTGGAAAAAAAAAACCTGTGCATTTGCCCCAAAATCCCGCCCCAACGTAAAAAGTAATAGTTGACCACCTTCCACCACGCGCCGGAACGCCTTCCGCACCCCTCTGATCGCATCAGTCCCTGGATGAATTGAATGTGTTCACCATCTTTAGGAGACTTGAGGATAAAATACATGCATTTTAAGGCTAAATACATGTCCTTGTCTGCACAGTTTCAGGATATTTCATGATTATGGCCAAAGACAGGTGTGGGTGAAAGCAAGCTGTACATCTCAGCGAGACAAGCAAGGAGACAATGAATGAATTAGTGACGTCATCCTTCAATGTACATATTTCATGCACGAGAGTGTGTTAGAGATTAACCCTTGAATGACGTCATCATATATTGACCACTGGCTTCGAGTATAGTTATAGTATCCAGCTTAATCGTGAATTAGTGAACATACATATAGAGTATCCGCACATATCTGGATATAATTAGTGAACATACATATAGTGTAACAGGAAAATATATGGGCCAGCAAAGGATGAATATGAATGGAGGATACGCACCAACCATGAATTGTACAGTCTATATCAGGATTCCACGATAGTAGCAGAAATTAAAAAAAAAAGAGAGCAGGCTACGCTCGGCAGGAATGCCAAATGACAGAATAGTGAAGAAGGTGCATCACCAATACCCCAGAGGAAAACGGCTAAAAGACAGAACTGCATTAGTTAGGTCTGAGTGGAAGGAAGTAGTGAGGCAGGCCAAAGCCCTACATGGGCTGTAGCGCCACGGGGATGGATGGACATATAGTGTAACTAGATATATCTTGATACGATTACATCTAAATGTAAAAGTGACAACTGTCATATTCAAAGCTGTAAAAGTAACAACTGTCATATTCAAAGCTGTAAAAGTAACAACTGTCATAAACAAAGCTGTAAAAGTGACAACTGTCATATTCAAAGCTGACAATTGATTCGTCATACGATCCAAACCACGAGTTCACGAACACTTGGAGAATGCCAAAATGAACATTTTTATTGCCTGTCACATGAGAGTAGAATGTTCAACATTAGGAGTATGTCTTGAACATTTCATGGCTAGTGACATGACAGTGACTTTCTCTTAACATATAGATAGTGACATGACAGTGACTTTCTCCTAACATATAGATAGTGACATGACAGTGACTTTCTCGTAATATATAGGTAGTGACATGACAGTGACTTTCTCCTAACATATAGATAGTGACATGACAGTGACTTTCTCCTAACATATAGATAGTGACATGACAGTGACTTTCTCCTAACATATAGATAGTGACATGACAGTGACTTTCTCGTAATATATAGGTAGTGACATGACAGTGACTTTCTCCTAACATATAGATAGTGACATGACAGTGACTTTCTCCTAACATATAGATAGTGACATGACATTGACTTTCTCCTAACATATATATAGTGACATGACAGTGACTTTCACGTAATATATAGGTAGTGACATGACAGTGACTTTCACGTAATATATAGGTAGTGACATGACAGTGACTTTCTCCTAACATATAGATAGTGACATGACAGTGACTTTCTCCTAACATATAGATAGTGACATGACAGTGACTTTCTCCTAACATATAGATAGTGACATGACAGTGACTTTCTCCTAACATATTTATAGTGACATGACAGTGACTTTCACGTAATATATAGGTAGTGACATGACAGTGACTTTCACGTAATATATAGGTAGTGACATGACAGTGACTTTCACGTAATATATAGGTAGTGACATGACAGTGACTTTCTCCTAACATATAGATAGTGACATGACAGTGACTTTCTCCTAACATATAGATAGTGACATGACAGTGACTTTCTCCTAACATATAGATAGTGACATGACAGTGACTTTCTCCTAACATATAGATAGTGACATGACAGTGACTTTCTCCTAACATATATATAGTGACATGACAGTGACTTTCTCGTAATATATAGGTAGTGACATGACATCATCCTTGTCTTGCAATGCTTTTCCTGCCTCAACTATCAAACATTAGACAACCTCGTACCGTACATCAACTATCAAACATTAGACAACATCTGATCGTACATCAACTATCAAACATTAGACAACCTCTGGTCGTACATCAACTATCAAACATTAGACAACCTCTTACCGTACATTAACTATCAAATATTAGACAACCTCTTACCGTACATAAACTATCAAACATTAGACAACCTCGTACCGTACATCAATTATCAAACATTAGATAACCTCTGGTCGTACATCAACTATCAAACATTAGACAACCTCTGGTCGTACATCAACTATCAAACATTAGACAACTTCTGACCGTACATCAACTATCAAACATTAGACAAACTTTGACCGACATCAACTATCAAAACATTGGACTATCTAATACCGTACACCAACTATCAAACATTAGGGCTACCATGGTTCCAGCCGTGTTATTGACGATCTTCCACACACAAATGAGATAGGCAATTATCTACATGAGATAAGCAATTATCTACAGGTAAACAAGTGCAACTATCAAAAATATGTTGACTATCATCTACCTGCAATGTTATCGACTACGCCACATTAACAGCAACCAGGGAGCGGAGCAGCGATGGAGCACATCTTCTAACGTATTCTTTAAAAAAAGTGTCTACAATCGTAATTTATATATGAGACTATACCTCTACCCGCATTGAGAAAAACGATCATACATATTGCTATTATACCCCCACACACGCATACACACATATACAGCCCCCCTCACTGGGCCCCACACATATATGATGCCCCAAACTTCATTATTTTCATACACCTGACATCGTTGACAGCCGAACGCATACATTTGACAGTCGACAAAACAAACAGTCCCAGAGAATTCAGGAATACCAATGTCAATGACAGCCAGGGCAAACACTCCCAGTTGTCACCCACCTACCTGCATGTTTGACATACCTGTAACTAGGTCGTTCCCATCATTTAGACAGCCCTCTATGATCGCCTTCATTTGATAATCCCTCTATGTTCTCGATCATTTGACTATCCCACTATGTTCCGATCATTTGACCATCTCTCTACGTTCCCGATCATTTGACCATCCCTATGTTCCCCATCATATGACCACTCCCCTTGGATGCAATGAACCAGGAAACATAAGGGAAGTGGAATAAAATTAACTCGAACAAAATAAAAAAAAGAATTTACTATAGTTGCGGCTTCATTTAAAGTTAAGCCGTCTGGATTAGAAGTATTTAGATGAAGTTAATTTTCTAGTTATATTTAATGGTTTTAAATCTTATAAGCTGGAATCTCACGCTAAAACAAGTCGAGTGTCAAAATATGCAACGTATAAGTGTCAAAATATGGCAAAGTCTTAGTGTCTAATATGGCAAAGTCTTAGTGTCTAATATGGCAAAGTCTTAGTGTCCAATATGGCAAAATCTTAGTGTCTAATATGGCAAAGTCTTAGTGTCTAATATGGCAAAGTCTTAGTGTCCAATATGGCAAAGTCTTAGTGTCTAATATGGCAAAGTATTAGTGTCCAATATGGCAAAATCTTAGTGTCTAATATGGCAAAGTCTTAGTGTCTAATATGGCAAAGTCTTAGTGTCTAATATGGCAAAGTCTTAGAGTCCAATATGGCAAAGTCTTAGTGTCTAATATGGCAAAGTCTTACTGTCTAATATGGCAATGTCTTAGTGTCCAATATGGCAAAGTCTTAGTGTCCAATATGGCAAAGTCTTAGTGTCCAATATGGCAAAATCTAGGTGTCAAAATATGGCAAAGTCTTAGTGTCCAATATGGCAAAGTCTTAGTGTCCAATATGGCAAAATCTAGGTGTCAAAATATGGCAAAGTCTTAGTGTCCAATATGGCAAAATCTAGGTGTCAAAATATGGCAAAGTCTTAGTGTCCAATATGGCAAAGTCTTAGTTTCCAATATGGCAAATTCTAGGTGTCAAAATATGGCAAAGTCTAAGTGTCAAAATATGGCAAAGTGTGAGCGTCAAATATGGCAAAGTCTAAGTAGAAATAATTACGTTTCCTCACATAGTAATGTAAAAAGTGTGAGGACCGCCTTGAGGTTGAAGCAATGACAAGAGCTACACAGAGTAGATGAAGACGTGAAGAAGGACTAGACAATAAAATGATGACGTCTCAGCCAAGAAGCCAACTGTGTCGATCAGTGGGTCTGTAGTTTTGATGTCGAAGGCTTCTGTGCTAGTTTCTTCAAGTTTTCATCTACACTTTATATATTTGATACATTATAGAAAGAGTTAGAGAGAAATGTATATTCTCCTTGCAACTACCGTGACTTAGTGAGATATTAGTCATTAAAGTTATTTTTAAAACATCAACAAAATCATCTCAACTACTAATTCAGCCAAGGCTTCAATTATCTTTTTTTTTAAAGTGGCATGTGGAGAAGTGTGGACAACTGTGTGAGTAAGATTGAGGAGAAAGTCGACAATTAAGGGAGTAAGTTTGAGGAGAAGGTCGACAATTAAGGGAGTAGGATTGAGGAGAAGGTCGACAATTAAGTAAGATTGAGGAGAAGATCGACAATTAAAGGAGTAAGATTGAGGAGAAGGTCGACAACTGTGGGAGTAAGATTGAGGAGACGTGTCGACAACTGTGGGAGTAAGATTGAGGAGAAGGTCGACAACTGTGGGAGTAAGATTGAGGAGAAGGTCGACAACTGTGGGAATAAGATTGAGGAGACGTGTCGACAATTGGTCGAGTGAGATTGAGGAGAAGGTCGACAACTGTGGGAGTAAGATTGAGGAGAAGGTCGACAACTGTGGGAGTAAGATTGAGGAGAAGGTCGACAACTGTGGGAGTAAGATTGAGGAGACGTGTCGACAATTGGTCGAGTGAGATTGTGTTGAAATGCTCTGTTTCAAAGATGGTGACGTCAGAGACAATTAGAACATTAAAACTCGACATCGAAGCAAGAAAAATATCAAAATTTCTGGGGGCAGAGAACACATGACCAAGTTATTGCATGACCAAGTTATTGCATGACCAAGTTATTTCATGACCAAGTTATGGCATGACCAAGTTATTGCATGACCAAGTTATTGCATGACCAAGTTATTGCATTAAATTCTACGCTTCCTATACCGATCCCCACCCGAAACTGCTGTCATAAATAGAGAAATGGCTACAAAATGGCTTCGTTATACACTTGCTAGACATACACAATAGTCACAAGAGACTTAGAGCAAAGTCTGACAACATTTCCGTCACTAAAACAACTGTTTATTCTTTTAAAAAATACAACTCTTCAGACTTAAAAGTACTTTACCAGCAATGAGTTTATCCTTGATGACACGAGATAATCCGGTTAAATTATAATCCAGTGGGTCAAAACTGTTTCCACGAACTGTATTAAACAAAAAAGATAATCCATGTGCAAGTAATGTATCCAGTATGCGTGCAATATCCACAACGCTTCTCTACAGTCAAGGAAAGCACTCACACTATTAAAGTTGTCGCAAAAAAAAACAAGAAGCGTTCCCCCTCTTCGTATTTCCTAAGCCTATCTAGCGGGACTCCCCTCCCCACCACCGCCAGCGTGAGGCATCAGGCCAGCGAGCAGACGGCACGCCATCCGTGAAGGCGGGGGTACCGTGGAGCGCACGGCTGACGACGGCTTGCCGGGGCCCGGCCACTGACGACTTACCTTTGTGTGTATGCAGGAGCGGCCCGCTTTTGTGGCATCAGGGCTTAGCGTCGACGCGAGAAAGAGAAACATCACTAGAGGGGGCTACAGTGTTATAAGAGCAGGGGCGGCCCGCTTTTGTGGCATCAGGGCTTAACGTCGACGTGAGAAACAGAAACTACACTAGAGAGGGCTAAAGTGTTACAAGAGCAGGAGCGGATTAGCCTGGATGGGTGTCATGTTGTGCAATTGGAAATTAACAGGAAAATCAGTTTTTAAATATGGAGTACAATAAATAAATAAATATATATATAAATCGTTTCTCTGTAACAAGGCGATCTATTCGACCTGAGGCAGCCATGTCAAGAAATGAACACTTTGGAACAATGTGTCTTTCAAGTGGCATGACTTTTTCTATTAAACGTCAACAGACTTTTACACAGCATGTAAAACATACAAGACACACAGCATGTAAACATATAAGACACACAGTTTGTAAACATATTCAACACTCAGCATGTAAACACGACACTCTCCATATGAAAATGTTCAAAACAAGCCAGATTGCCTGATATCTCTGAACAGAATATGAACAATAATAGCGAATTCATTGCAACAAAATATAGTATTAAAAAAGAACAAAGTAAACATAACAACAACGTGTTATTTAAAAAAAGAACAAAGTAAACATAACAACAACATGTATTAATTAAAAAAAGAACAAAGTAAACATAACAATAACATAAATTATTTAGAGAACAACAACGTAAACATAACAACAACATATTTTATTTAGAGAAGAACAAAGTAAACACATTAGCCACATAGTTATGTGATGGCCGTCCCCATTTTTTTCGCCACAGAAAATCTTATGTTGATACATTCCAGTATCGCAAGGAAAATGTAGTGCACACCGAAACAAAAATAGCATATAGTGTCTTAAGTGCACGCATTGCATTCCTTTAGCGTAGCCGTGAACAGGTGAGTTCATTATATCGACAGCTCCAATACTCGGTTCACAAAATAAGTTACGCTTTAAAAAAAAAAAAAATTACAGTAACATATTTACAAATTGCTTGAACGTAAATGTGTAGCTAAAGTGAATGTAGTGTTACTACTTTGTCCATGTAGTAAACGAAAACTAGAATGGGTTTCTTTTAGTATAAGTCTACTACTATGGGTTATGTGTCATTATAAGTCTACTTCTATGGGTTATGTGTCATTATAAGTCTACTACTATGGGTTATGTGTCATTATAAGTCTACTACTATGGGTTATGTGTCATTATAAGTCTACTACTATGGGTTATGTGTCATTATAAGTCTACTTCTATGGGTTATGTGTCATTATAAGTCTATAACTTTGGGTTATGTGTCATTATAAGTCTACTACTATGAGTTGTGTGTCATTATAAGTCTACTACTATGGGCAATATGTCAGTGGTAGTCTACTAATATGAGTTATATGCCTTGGAAACGGTTACCGGAAATTTGATCGAAAGAAATTTCGTCGACGGAAAATTGATCGACGGAAATTTGATAGAACGGAAAGTTGGTCGAATCTTTCTTTCAGTTCACACGTTAAAATTTTCGTCAAATTTCTTCTTGAATGCACTATACTATATAGTAAAACAAAATAATGCGTTCAAAACGAAATTTGACGCAAAATTTTAACGTGTAAACTAAAAAAAAGATTCGACCAAATTTCCGTTCGATCAAATTTCCGGATTCGCTTGGAAACAAACAGCGACCTCTGACGGAGCGGCAGCTGAATGATTCACAGGAAGTCCACTCCCACTCAAATAGAGTCAAATATGACTCCACTCCCACTCAAAAAGAGTCAAATATGACTACACTCCCACTCAAATAGAGTCAAAAATGAGTCCACTCCCACACAAATAGAGTCAAATATGAGTCCACTCTCACTCAAATAGAGTCAAATATGAGTCCACTCCCACTCAAATAGAGTCAAATATGAGTCCATTCCCACTCAAATAGAGTCAAATATGAGTCCACTCCCACTCAAATAGAGTCAAATATGAGTCCACTCCCACTCAAATAGAGTCAAATATGAGTCCACTCCCACTCAAATAGATTCAAATATGAGTCCACTCCCACTCAAATAGAGTCAAATATGACTCCACTCCCACTCAAATAGAGTCAAATATGACTCCACTGACACTCAAATAGAGTCAAATATGAGTCCACTCCCACTCAAATAGAGTCAAATATGACTCCACTCCCACTCAAATAGAGTCAAATATGAGTCCACTCCCACTCAAATTGAGTCAAATATGAATCCACTCACACTCAAATAGTGTCAAACATGAGTCCACTCCCACTCATAAATAGAATCAAATATGAGTCCACTCCCACTCAAATAGAGTCAAATATGACTCCACTCCCACTCAAATAGAGTCAAATATGAGTCCACTCCCACTCAAATAGAGTCAAATATGACTCCACTCTTACTCAAATAGAGTCAAATATGACTCCACTCCCACTCAAATAGAGTCAAATATGACTCCACTCACACTCAAATAGAGTCAAATATGAGTCCACTCCCACTCAAATAGAGTCAAATATGACTCCACTCCCACTCAAATAGAGTCAAATATGAGTCCACTCCCACTCATAAATAGAGTCAAATATGAGTCCACTCCCACTCAAATAGAGTCAAATATGACTCCACTCCCACTCAAATAGAGTCAAATATGAGTCCACTCCCACTCAAATAGAGTCAAATATGACTCCACTCTTACTCAAATAGAGTCAAATATGACTCCACTCCCACTCAAATAGAGTCAAATATGACTCCACTCACACTCAAATAGAGTCAAATATGAGTCCACTCCCACTCAAATAGAGTCAAATATGACTCCACTCCCACTCAAATAGAGTCAAATATGAGTCCACTCCCTCTCAAAGTGAGTCAAATATGAATCCACTCCCACTCAAATAGTGTCAAACATGAGTCCACTCCCACTCATAAATAGAGTCAAAAATGAGTGCACTCCCACTCAAATAGAGTCAAATATGACTCCACTCCCAATCAAATAGAGGCAAATATGAGTCCACTCCCACTCAAATAGAGTCAAATATGACTCCACTCTTACTCAAATAGAGTCAAATATGACTCCACTCCCACTCAAATAGAGTCAAATATGACTCCACTCCCACTCAGATAGAGTCAAATATGACTCCACTCCCACTCAAATAGAGTCAAATTTTTAGTCCACTCCCACTCAAATAGAGTCAAATATGAGTCCACTCCCACTCAAATAGAGTCAAATATGACTCCACTCCCACTCAAATAGAGTCAAATATGAGTCCACTCCCACTCAAATAGAGTCAAATATGACTCCACTCACACTCAAATAGAGTCAAATATGAGTCCATTCCCACTCAAATAGAGTCAAATATGACTCCACTCCCACTCAAATAGAGTCAAATATGACTCCACTCCCACTCAAATAGAGTCAAATATGACTCCACCCACTCAAATAGAGTCAAATATGACTCCACTCTTACTCAAATAGAGTCAAATATGACTCCACTCCCACTCAAATAGAGTCAAATATGACTCCACTCCCTCTCAAATAGAGTTTAATATGAATCCACTCCCACTCAAATAGAGTCAAATATGACTCCACTCCCACTCAAATAGAGTCAAATATGACTCCACTCCCACACAAATTGAGTCAAATATGAATCCACTCCCACTCAAATAGAGTCAAAAATGAGTCCACTCCCACTCAAATAGAGTCAAATATGACTCCACTCCCACTCAAATAGAGTCAAATATGAGTCCACTCCCATTCAAATAGAGTCAAATATGACTCCACTCCCACTCAAATAGAGTCAAATATGATTCCACTCCCACTCAAATAGAGTCAAATATGAGTCCACTCCAACTCAAATAGAGTCAAATATGACTCCACTCACACTCAAATAGAGTCAAATATGACTCCACTCACACTCAAATAGAGTCAAATATGAGTCCACTCCCACTCAAATAGAGTCAAATATGAGTCCACTCCCACTCAAATAGAGTCAAATATGACTCCACTCCCACTTAAATTGAGTCAAATATGACTCCACTCCCACTCAAATAGAGTCAAATATGACTCCACTCTTACTCAAATAGAGTCAAATATGACTCCACCCACTCAAATAGAGTCAAATATGACTCCACTCCCACTCAGATAGAGTCAAATATGACTCCACTCCCACTCAAATAGAGTTTAATATGAATCCACTCCCACTCAAATAGAGTCAAATATGACTCCACTCCCACTCAAATAGAGTCAAATATGACTCCACTCCCACACAAATAGAGTCAAAAATGAATCCACTCCCACTCAAATAGTTTCAAATATGACTCCACTCCCACTCAAATAGAGTTTAATATGAATCCACTCCCACTCAAATAGAGTTTAATATGAATCCACTCCCACTCAAATAGAGTCAAATATGACTCCACTCCCACACAAATAGAGTCAAATATGACTCCACTCCCACTCAAATAGAGTCAAATATGACCACTCCCACTCAAATAGAGTTTAATATGAATCCACTCCCACTCAAATAGAGTCAAATATGACTCCACTCCCATTCAAATAGAGTCAAATATGACTCCACTCCATTCAAATAGAGTCAAATATGACTCCACTCCCATTCAAATAGAGTCAAATATGACTCCACTCCCACACAAATAGAGTCAAATATGACTCCACTCCCACTCAAATAGAGTCAAATATGACTCCACTCCCACTCAAATAGAGTTTAATATGAATCCACTCCCACTCAAATAGAGTCAAATATGACTCCACTCCCACTCAAATAGAGTCAAATATGACTCCACTCCCATTCAAATAGAGTCAAATATGACTCCACTCCCACTCAAATAGAGTCAAATATGACTCCACTCCCATTCAAATTGAGTCAAATATGACTCCACTCCCATTCAAATAGAGTCATGTAGGTCTATCTTTGTAAGAATATGAGCTTCTCTCAAATTCAACAGTTTTAGTCAGAGGTGCCCCTAGGGTTGGTGTCACACCTCCACACACGCTTGTTTTTCGGAATCGAAAACCTGCACCTTTTAATCCTTAACCAGATCATACATAATAGCTTAAAACATTGTTTGTCGCATATCAAGTTCTGAAGCACAAAGAAAAAGTAATGAAAATAAAAATAAATTGAAAGTTTGCAAAGTATCTTAAAAACGGCATAAGAAAAAAAACAACAGATAATGAACAGTGACAGTGTTTTTTAAGATTCATCAAAATTACTTTTTATTGAAAAAGTAATGGTAACAGAGAAAGCGTTACTTTCCTGGTCTTCAAAGATGCAAACTTGTCAAACACTTCATCAAACCTGTCAATCACTTCATCAAACCTTTCAATCATTTCATCAAACCTGTCAATCACTTCATCAAACCTTTCAATCATTTCATCAAACCAGTCAAACACTTTATCAAACCTGTCAAACACTTTATCAAACCTGCCAGTCATTTCATCAGACCTGTCAATCACTTCATCAAACCTGTCAATAACTTCATCAAAGTTAGCATTCTTCACCTGACAACTTTCAACTGACAGCATTGCAAGACGAGAAATACTGGACTATTTTATTGTTTAGATCGTAAATATCTCTTTATATGTTTTATTTTTTGTAAAGTTCCTCTCACATGAAGGCACATACACACAGATGGTGAGAAATAATGTAAGCTTAACGAGAGGATTGGGAGAGATTCTACGAAATTCCATTCAGCTATTTATGAATTTAAAACTTCAAATGTTGAACAAATTATGGCTTCATCGCATGGGCCTTAAACCTTTAAGCCCGGAGCTAAAAGATTGAACATATAAAAGGATGATAATTATTACAAAACAGACATTGAAACAGGCATTGAAACAGACATTGAAACAGACATTGAAACAGACATTGAAACAGACATTGAAACAGACATTGAAACAGACATTTGCAGTTAATATAAAACATTGCTCTGGTAGCACTAGACTCTCTGGTGGCACTAGACTCTCTGGTGGCACAAGACTCTCTGGTGGCACAATGCTCTGGTGGCACTAGACTCTCTGGTGGCACAGTGCTCTGGTGGCACAATGCTCTGTTGGAACTAGACTCTCTGGTGGCACAGTTCTCTGTTGGCACAATGCTCTTGCGGCCCTAGACTCTCTGGTGGCACAGTGCTCTGGTGGCACAATGCTCTGTTGGAACTAGACTCTCTCGTGGCACAGTGCTCTGGGTGCACAGTGCTCTTGTGGCACTAGACTATCTGATGGCACAGTGCTCTTGTGGCACTAGACTATCTGGTGGCACAGTGCTCTTGTGGCACTAGACTATCTGGTGGCACAGTGCTCTTGTGGCACTAGACTGTCTGGTGGCACTAGACTGTCTGGTGTCACAGTGCTCTTGTGGCACTAGACTCTCTGGTGGCACAATGCTCTGGTGGCACTAGACTCTCTGGTGGCCCAGTGCTCTTGTGACAATCTGTTCATTTGGTATGCAAACCGTCCGTAAATGTACAAACAGTTCGTCAGAAATTTGACCTAAAATGACGTTTCCGTAAATTTCCTCAAAAACACTCCGATATCTGTAAAAAAACAACAACATTGCACAAAGTTTGTTTTTGAACCTCTTTTTCAACCGGCATACTCATTACATCTGTGTACTTAATACACATCATATTTTCTTGTCGGTAAGAATTGTGGCAATTTAGAATACTTGTGAATTTTTTAAAATTGAGTATGCCACCCTCACAGTGTCACCACACTGTGAGGGTGTCATCCGATGCAGGCCGCACCCTGACTTCAGCTACACACGTCCATAATGAGCGCAATAAGATTTTCATCAACATTTTTGGACAGACTATGACTCGCAAGACCCAATATAGGCGCATGTGTGCTAATGTCACGTGCATTCAGTGTCATGTGCTGTAAATCGAGAACCCCTGTATTGGCCAATCCTGGAGGATAACATCTTGACCAAGTCACCACCTGTAGCCCCCCCACCACTGCGATGCAAACAGGGGAGGGAAGAGAAGGGTAGCTTATGATATCATCCAGCGATATGCCGTATGTTTCCAAATATTTAGTCGTGTGTTACTGACCAGGTTTACTGGTGCTAATGTCACGGCGTGTCATGGTGTGTCATGGCGTGTCATGGTGTGTCATGGCGTTTTGGTGTGGTCGTGGTGTGTCATGTACATGCTGTTTTTATTACTTTAATGTCATCTTTTCGTCTTTAATGTCAAATTAACGTTTTGTTCAAATTGTTGTGTCCAGGTCATGTGTCCAGATCGTTGTGTCCAGATCGTTGTGTCCAGATCGTTGTGTCCAGATCGTTGTGTCCAGATCGTTGTGTACAGATCGTTGTGTCCAGATCGTTGTGTACAGATCGTTGTGTCCAGATCTTTGTGTCCAGATCGTTGTGTCCAGATCGTTGTGTCCAGATCGTTTTGTCCAGGTTGTTGTGTCAAGGTCACTGTGTCCGGATCGTTATGCCCAGGTCAATATGTCTAGGTCAATGTTTACAGATCGTTGTGTTCAGATTGCTGTGTCCAGATCGTTGTGTCCAGATCGTTGTGTCCGGATCGTTGTGTCCAGATCGTTGTGTCCAGATCGTTGTGTCCAGATCGTTGTGTCCAGATCGTTGTGTCCAGATCGTTGTGTCCGCAGGTTGTTGTGTCCGAGTCGTGGCAGAAAATAAATCTAAATATTTTCTTATTTGGAGTTGTACACATATCTGAAGGGAGATAATTACGCGTGATGCCACACCGGTAACCGAGGATAAAAAGAAGAATTCACTAAATTAACGTCATCAAAATGAAAACAAAAAAAAAAATATGTTTTCAACTGAATAACTAAAGCTATATTTTATTGGTAGGATGGTTCTGTTGGAAATTTCTATGGAATATTTTTTGGCCAAATAGTTTATAAATATCTCATAGAATTAGGATAGGAGATACTGAAATATACTTATTCTTTTTGTCAGTTCTTTACTGTGTTATAAGGGATTCATATTTAATATAATATTTTATATATAAATCTTTTGTGTCAGCCCTTGAGTGGGTTGTGTAAATATATAATTCAATAACTTAATATAATTTACCGCGTAGGCTTATTAATTTGAACATAGTTTTAGTTCAACAATTGTTCTAGCTTTTATTTTATTTCCCCCTATGTCTTACGTTTCATTGCACAGCGAGTCTCCAAGCCATTAATTACGCGAGTATCAAAGTCATTAATTACTTGAGTATCAAAGAGAAGCTTCTCACATTTCCTCTTAATTAAATGTTGCACACCGACGACACGTTCTTTGGTTCACGCCCCGATGGACGGCCACATGGAGAAAGGGCTCGGAAATATGAACAGACATGGTTGAATGACAATCAACTTTTCTCCATTGAGTTATTTTTCAAAGGGTGTCGCTCGTTCGACTCAGGGGTGTATCCACCACATGGACCACCACAATTTCAACAGACGACAGTAGGGTCGCCCTTGTAATTAATGAATCTATAAATCATTCCGCTTTGAATATTTATCCTTGCAAATCATTAAGATACCTTTACTGCATATCTTTGATGAACCCCCACCCCCTATAGCACTGTTCCACCTCTGACCTGAATTTTTGGCTAAAATAGTATAATCTCTTACCGGTCTCCCAAACTTATCAATTGCTAATAAATTAATTCCCCTATTCAAGATTCTGTTGAATTTAATATTTTGTCGCCATTGTCCCGAAGCCAGTTTCCGACAACTCATTATTCCTAGTCTCTCACGGTTCAGTGGCCCTGCTATGACAAGTCAATATTCGAACCGTCGCTGGACAATCGTCTTGAGGAACTATGATATCAATAGGTGGGAACAATACGTTACTTGTACATAGGAGACTCTGAACGTGACACATAATGGCTGCGTCCTAGCGTTGGAATCTTCTAAACATATTGATCTAGTTCTAGCAGTCATGGTAAGATCATGGAACACTGATAGATTTATAGTGTAGCCTGCTCACATAACACATCATAGAACACTGATAGATTTATAGTGTAGCCTATTCACAGAACACATCATAGAACACTGATAGATTTATAGTGTAGCCTATTCACAGAACACATCATAGAACACTGATAGATTTATAGTGCAGCCTATTCACAGAACACATCATAGAACACTGATAGATTTATAGTGTAGCCTATTCACAGAACACATCATAGAACACTGATAGATTTATAGTGTAGCCTATTCACAGAACACATCATAGAACACTGATAGATTTATAGTGTAGCCTATTCACAGAACACATCATAGAACACTGACAGATTCATAGTGTAGCCTATTCACAGAACACATCATAGCACACTGACAGATTCATAGTGTAGCCTATTCACAGAACACATCATAGAACACTGACATATTCATATTGTCACCTACTCATTTGACAGACCACGAATCACTGACAGATTGTTATTGTAAGTTACTCACTTGACAGACTATAAAACAATAACAGGTTCATATTGTAACCTATAAATTACTTTTATAAACTAGTTTGACGTGGTCGTCATCCCCTCCCGCCCGCCAATACCTTTCCTGCTATCTTTACGTGCACATTTTAAGGTTGTAAGGTTATGAGGTCATTAGATCATTCCAAATTAAATACTCCTTTTCCTTTTCCTTACCTTCATTTTTGAGATTTAACATCAGCTTTAAACTAGGCTACATCATTTTGCGATACTTTAATTTATTTAACCCCCCCCCCCCCCAAATGCCAGTTTCAATCGCAGACGACATGCACCACAATAAGCAAAAGGTAGACCAGTGATTCTCAAAGTGAATGGAAAAATTGACACCAAGTGTCTTCTGCTGACGATAGCGAAATACTGGTTTTGGGGTCTTCTTGACTGACCCCTTTTGACTAATACTTACACCGTTGTCTAGGTTTAACTATAACACACCAGCACTCAGCACTAAGAGTCACGCTGTCTAGGTTCAACTATAACACCGTCAGGGGAAAAACTTCATCTCAGGCAACGCAAGACTCAACGTGATCTAACTTTATTTTAGGCAACGCAAGACTCAACGTGATCTAACTTTATTTTAGGCAACGCAAGACTCAACGTGATCTAACTTTATTTTAGGCAACGCAAGACTCAACGTGATCTAACTTTATTTTAGGCAACGCAAGACTCAACGTGATCTAACTTTATACCTTTGGTGGTTGCACTCAAGCATTGGAGGATTTCCCCCGCAATTGTCAAACAAATAATGACGTCATATGTTTACGGGTCATCGGTTGATTGACCACATTTAGCGAAATTCCAGGTTTTTTCCCCCTTTACCTTTAAACCCCCCCCCCCTTTTTTTTGTGCCCATTTTCTTGTTGTTTAAGTATAAACATCGTTATTTCGTAAAATGTTTTTTTAAATGTTCAAATAGCAGCTAAAACACAATTGAGACATCTAGGTCAATCCATGACGTGAATTTAAACGATACTATTATCTTGACTTATCATTGCTGATAAGCGCCGAGTTTCAGTTGCCGTTTCACTTGCTGATGAGGATCACGTGACTAAGAGAGCAGTCGAATCGGCCTATTTGATGAAGATGGACAATGACAGATGTCATGTCTCGGCTGGTTCCGAATGATTCCCTGGACGGCAAGGGCGATGAATGGACAAGGAACTACAGAGGACACAGTAGTAAAGTGTTGCCAGCATTGTAACGAGTTAGCAGGATTTCAATGGCACAGCATTAATTCCACTGTGTGTGAAACTGGTTTTATAGTACATTTAGAGAGAATGATACACGTACTAGGGAATGATACATGTGCTGGAAAATGATACATGTACTGGAAAATGATACATGTGCTGGAAAATGATACATGTGCTGGAAAATGATACATGTGCTGGAAAATGATACATGTGCTGGAAAATGATACATGTGCTGGAAAATGATACATGTGCTGGAAAATGATACATTTGCTGGAAAATGATACATGTGCTGGAAAATGATACATGTGCTGGAAAATTATACATGTGCTGGAAAATGATACATGTGCTGGAAAATGATACATGTGCTGGAAAATGATACATGTGCTGGAAAATGATACATGTACTGGAAAATGATACATGTACTGGAAAATGATACATGTGCTGGAGAATGATACATGTGCTGGAAAATGATACATGTGCTGGAGAATGATACATGTGCTGGAAAATGATACATGTACTAGAGGATGATACATGTACTAGAGGATGATACATGTAATAGAGGATGATACATGTACTAGAGGATGATACATGTACTAGAGGATGATACATGTACTAGAGAAGGGTAAATGTACTACATATAAATAGATCAAAAGCGTTATTTATTCCATTAAACATTGATTCCTTCATAAGGTATTTCTTAAACTCCGGGAAATAAACAAACGCTATGACGCATCAGTTGCAATGACAACAAAACAACGTACGTGTCGCCCAAAAGCCTGCTTTAGCAAAACAAAGAGAGGGTATGACAAAATGTTTCGATTAACTGAAAAATAAAATCAATTAAAATTATAATAAATGTATACGTCATATAGGGCTAGGTCAGAGGTCATGGTTTATATTCCCAGACTTACTGCCAGTTGCAGTGGGCTAGGTTTATTTTCGTTTAAAAATTTTCTTGACATCTTTATTGGACCTATTTTGTTGTGTTTGAATAATATGTTTATTCACTCTATTTTTGCTGAAGAGACCTGTTTACTTGTGCATTTATCAATTGTTGTACAACTAAGATATGCACAAACATTTCTTAGGATTGATCAATACTTGAATGGTTTGATGAATTTGACACCAGGAAATGAAATATTAATTAGCGTATCTGCATTAGATAACAATAAAGGATGAAATAAGAGTGACAGGAGAATAAGATTTTGGAGACAATAATTTATGACTTAAGATTGACAGGAGAATTCGGTCTAGGAGACAATAAATTGAGACGTAAGATTGACAGGAGAATTCGGTGTACGAGATCGTTGCACCGTTAGCGAGCCGTCGTGTAAATAGCCGTTGTCAGTCAGACTTAGCTATAGGAAAATACGTTGTCATAATCCATTGTCCAATATTTACACCCCTCTTAAGCGTCGGGAAAGATTCGAGCCAAAGTAAAATCGAGTCTTAATAATCGCAGGGCAACGCTGTTCACACCACCTAAAATAGCGGCAGTATCGCACTTAGCGATAGTCGATACTGCCCCCCCCCCAACCCCCGAGGCTTTTTCGCGATTTTTCTTCACCAGAGAAACCACGAGAAAAAGAACAATCGATGTCATCCAAAGAAGTTTTAGGGTGAGCCATTCAATGTCTGATTCAACAGTTTTGTTGGATATTATACTTGGTGTGGGATCGAATGAAAACTAATGGTTTCTATCGAGGTTATATGAGGTGTCCAAGGCTAGAGGTAGCCAGAGGCGCGGGGCTTCTACATACTTTTGTCTTCATGTGTCAGTCGACTAGACTAACTCTTTGACTTTAAAGAGATCATATTTATATTTAAAAGTCTAACTTAAAGTAGATTTTAAATAAATTTCTTAAGGCTGTTTCTTTTGTCAATAGTGTGATGAATAGTGGCACCAGAGTTGGATCATATACTCCCCTGTACCCCATAACCTAGTACATCATGTTTCGTTGTGAGATAAGTTTTTCTTTTACGTCATACACCCGGTCGTCTTGAGTTCGAACAGTATTTTTTGTAATATCGTTGACCGTGACATCTTGTTTTTCTTCATACATATTAAAGTCCTCAATTTAACCTTGCAATTTTTGTGGAAATAATCTCAAGACAAATGGCAAGTATTTCAAGTGTGACAGACCTCTCTGGGAAGCCACAATTTTAAAAAAAAATGAACTGAAGAGGGAAGGAAATCACTGTGACTAACTAGGTATAGAACCATCTAGCTCTAGCCAGATTCGATTCAACGATCAGAGAGTTCGATCTCGTGATAAATGATTGGTCCTGAGTGGACATCGAAATGACTGCTGACCATCGTTCGTTGACAAGGAAACACGAGTCAGTGGATGATGGCAGGATTTAGCTGACCAAGGAGTAGATAATGAGCGTCCCCTGTGGTCATTCTGTGGTCATTCTGGGTGGATCTGGCTGTAGATGACCGTAAATATCTTGAGGCATGACAGTCCACGACTTAGCGCGAGCTAGATAACTTGGGTACTGGACAATGTGGTTAGATCATGGCGATGTGGGTAGATCTATGAGTGATTTGGGTAGAACTGAGTGATGTAGATAGATCTAAGTGATGTGGCTGTTACTGGGTGATGTGGGAAGATATGAGTGATGTGAGTAGAACTGAGTGATGTGGTTAGAACTGAGTGATGTGGTTAGAACTGAGTGATGTGGTTAGAACTAAGTGATGTGGTTAGAACTAAGTGATGTGGTTAGAACTGAGTGATGTGGTTAGAACTGAGTGATGTGGTTAGAACTGAGTTATGTGGTTAGAACTGAGTGATGTGGTTAGAACTAAGTGATGTGGTTAGAACTAAGTGATGTGGTTAGAACTGAGTGATGTGGTTAGAACTAAGTGATGTGGTTAGAACTGAGTGATGTGGTTAGAACTGAGTGATGTGGTTAGAACTGAGTGATGTGGTTAGAACTGAGTGATGTGGTTAGAACTGAGTGATGTGGTTAGAACTGAGTGATGTGGTTAGAACTAAGTGATGTGGTTAGAACTAAGTGATGTGGTTAGAACTGAGTGATGAGGTTAGAACTGAGTGATGTGGTTAGAACTAAGTGATGTGGTTAGAACTGAGTGATGTGGTTAGAACTGAGTGATGTGGTTAGAACTGAGTGATGTGGTTAGAACTAAGTGATGTGGTTATAACTGAGTGATGTGGTTAGAACTATGTGATGTGGTTAGAACTGAGTGATGTGGTTAGAACTGAGTGTTGTGGTTAGAACTAAGTGATGTGGTTAGAACTAAGTGATGTGGTTAGAACTGAGTGATGTGGTTAGAACTAAGTGATGTGGTTAGAACTGAGTGATGTGGTTAGAGCTAAGTGATGTGGTTAGAACTGAGTGATGTGGTTAGAACTAAGTGATGTGGTTAGAACTAAGTGATGTGGTTAGAACTGAGTGATGTGGTTAGAACTAAGTGATGTGGTTAGAACTGAGTGATGTGGTTAGAGCTAAGTGATGTGGTTAGAACTGAGTGATGTGGTTAGAACTAAGTGATGTGGTTAGAACTAAGTGATGTGGTTAGAACTGAGTGATGTTGTTAGAACTGAGTGATGTTGTTAGAACTGAGTGATGTGGTTAGAACTGAGTGATGTGGTTAGAACTGAGTGATGTTGTTAGAACTGAGTGATGTTGTTAGAACTGAGTGATGTGGTTAGAACTGAGTGATGTGGTTAGAACTGAGTGATGTGGTTAGAACTGAGTGATGTGGTTAGAACTGAGTGATGTTGTTAGAACTGAGTGATGTTGTTAGAACTGAGTGATGTGGTTAGAACTGAGTGATGTGGTTAGAACTGAGTGATGTTGTTAGAACTGAGTGATGTTGTTAGAACTGAGTGATGTGGTTAGAACTAAGTGATGTGGATAGAACTGAGTGATGTGGTTAGAACTGAGTGATGTGGTTAGAACTAGCTGATGTGGGTAGAGATGAATGATGGAAATAGAACTGAATAATGTGGGTTGAAATAGCAAATGACCAATATTTGGACTGTGTGCTACCTTGTGTGCTTCCCTGTTCGCTATCTTGTATGTGTGCTACCTTGTGTGCTTCCCTGTTCGCTATCTTGTATGTGTGCTACCTTGTGTGCTTCCCTGTTCGCTATCTTGTATGTGTGCTACCTTGTGTGCTTCCCTGTTCGCTATCTTGTATGTGTGCTACCTTGTGTGCTTCCCTGTTCGCTATCTTGTATGTGTGCTACCTTGTGTGCTTCCCTGTTCGCTATCTTGTATGTGTGCTACCTTGTATAATTTGCTTTTGATTGCATCAACTGGCAGTGGACTATGACGTCCATGTTTAATTTACAACAAAAAAAAACTTAGCAAAGACTAGTTTTAATGTAGACAAACATATTTATGGTGGTCAAGAGTCTAGATTTATTAATGTAATAATCCCTTTTATTGATTGGTTATGTCACAAATGAGATTTGATCCCATATCAGATTTTAATACATCATATTTTAAGTCATGACAATCCTTACTTATATTTTTCATTAATAGCGTCACCGCACCAACCCTTGATCAATCCCAATTTTAGAATCACTGTCTAAAACCATGCCGAGGAAGCCATTACTTAAGACCGGGGGGGGGGAGGTGGGCGTGACCATTTTGTTCAAGGAGATTCTCAGCCTCGTCTTTAGACAACACATTACGATAATGCCGGTGGTTATTTGGCGACCCTACTCAGTAATTCGAGTCCCAACGGAAGTAGCCTACCATTGGTCAGTCTTTTTGTGTGTCGTTAAACCAAGAGGAGGAATCGATTCAGAAGCGATCCATGTCAGACATGAAGGGCTGGTGTCCTGTTGGTGGGGAGACAGTGTCGGATAATTGTTGGATAATCTTCATGCAATGCTACTCTACCTGTCTTTGAGATGTCTCCTTTTTGGGATAATTGTTGGATAATCCTAAAGGCAGACAACTATAGAAAAGGGAGACCAATTTGACTGAGATTTTCAGTAAGCTGGTGTGGGAGGGGGTGTGAGTTCTTAAGAGATAATACAGTTTAGCAAGCGAAACGTTTCGTAACATGTTTTTTTAATGTCCAAGTTTTGTTCAACCTACTGACTTTAAAAGTATTTGCCGTATTGTAAAGATGTATGCATACATATGTGGTTGACATAAAATAAACATTATGTCGTGCTGGACCAGGGGGTGGCTTTCGTCGGCGCGCCCTTCTCCTTCCCACGGCTAATCTCCCAATGTATGTGTAGTCTTAACAGTTGATCACTAATACAACTTAAACAATAAACACATGTTTGTGTATTCTTAACAGTTGTTCACTAATACAACTTAAACAATAAACAAATGTTTGTGTATTCTTAACAGTTGTTCACTAATACAACTTAACAAAAAATCACATGTTTGTGTAGCCTTAACAGTTGTTCACTAACACAATTTCACAAGAAAACACATGTTCGTAGCATCGAATGCTGCTGGTATGATCGATGAAATAAAACTCTATTTATCGTAAATAATTCAAGCCTGATGAACAGATTGCTGATTGGACAGCTTGGGGGGGGGGGGGGGGCTGTTAACGGGGTATGTTGTGTAGAAGAAGCAGCAAGGTGGGGTAAGGACATTAGGACTGGAATAGAGGGCGGGGGCATGGGGTGGACGCGGGGACCATGGGAATGTCATTTGATAGGGTGAGGAAAGCTGATAGGGAGGGTGTTGAGATGGGAAGTTTGGTGGGGAGAAATCTGTGGGAGGGTGACTGGATGGGACGTTTGGTGGGGAGAAATGTGTGGGAGGGTGACTGGATGGGAAGCTAAGGGTAAACATAAGGAGAAGATGATTTTTGAGGGCTATGGGAGACACTGAAATCAAGTGAGATAGAATGAAATAAAGGGGAGACACTGAAATCAGAATATACAGAATGAAATAAAGGGGAGACACTGACATCAGGTGAGACAGAATGAAATAAAGGGGATACACTGAAATCAGGTGAGATAGAATGAAATAAAGGGGACAAATCAGGTGAGACAGAATAAAATAAAGGGGAGACACTGAAATCAGGTGAGACAGAATGAAATAAAGGTGAGATAATGAAATCAGGTGAGATAGAATGAAATAAAGGCGAGACACTGAAATCAGGTGAGATAGAATGAAATAAAGGTGAGACACTGAAATCAGGTGAGACAGAATGAAATAAAGGGGAGACACTGAAATCACGTGAGATAGAATGAAATAAAGGGGAGACACTGAAATCAGATGAGGTAGACTGAAATGGGGGGAGACAATGCAATCAGGTGAGATATGGAGGGAAAACCGAAAAGTACATTGTGTTGTTCTTTTCAGTGCAATTTCTCCCATCCAATATTTTGTTTCGCTTTTTTCCTTACACTTATAATAATAATACTCTCACGAGCTTAGCTTGTGTTCAAGTCTTAGCCAGAAATATGCAAGTACAGTCCCACAAATCAATACCAGTTGATATGGTCTCATCAAGTGCGCTAAGTAAAGTGGGTTTATTCCATGATAATGATGAGATAATTGGTTTCACAAGTACGTGGCATATACACTTATTATGTCATGTTAAAGAGAAAGTAATGGACGGAAAAAAATAAGATTGGTCGTTGTCAGGTGTTCCTAAATTGTTGAGAAGCGAATGTCCATCTGGAAAAGATGAATTGTGGTGTGTTTTGAACGTTAAGTTAAAGTACTCAGCTATTAGAGAGTCTTGGACGCTGAGTGAGACATGTCACTAATTATTGCAATATTAGAGGGTTGGGAGTTGGGATTTGGGGACGGGGAGTGGGTAATTGGAGTGGGGAATGGAGTGGAGATTTGCGGTGGTGGTGAGGGGGGGGGTGTTGGCTGGGAGTGAGGGGGTTGCTTAAAGAGAGAAGAATATTAGAACACCTGGATTTTTACAAAGGAAGGATATAGTTCCAGTGACGTAGCTAGGGTAAGTGGCGTCCGGAGTGGGCCAATATTTTTACCCACCCCCCTTCTTTCCACTCCACAAAAAAAGAACAACACTCTGAGCTGACCAAAAAGAGAAAGAAAAAGTGCTGCCCGGGGTGGATTTCCCTCATCCGCATCTCTTTGCTACGGCAACGGATAGTGAAATGATTGTATCTGTAGTCCAGAGGTTGAAATCATTTATGTGGAAAACTAAAACTACGGGTTGTAAATTTCATATTGAGGGGTGGGGATGCCAGGGACATCATTAGGGTGAGGCAGGGACATCATTAGGATGGGACAGGGGCATAATTTGGGTGGGACAGGGACATCAATAAGGGTGGGACAGGGACATCAATAAGTGTGGGACAGGGACATCATTAGGGTGTGACGTCATCAGTAGCAAGCTGTGTACTGTGTGAGTCATCAGTAGTAAGCTGTGTACTGTGTGACGTCATCAGTAGTAAGCTGTGTACTGTATGAGTCATCAGTAGCAAGCTGTGTACTGTGTGAGTCAGCAGTGGTAAGCTATGTACTGTGTGACGTCATCAGTAGTAAGCTATGTACTGTGTGACGTCATCAGTAGCAAGCTGTGTACTGTGGCGCCTCCAGGAATAAACAACTGAACAAGCCGGACAAGTTTTGGTTTTGCCTCCCCACCCACCCCGCAACCCCCCCCCCCCTTGAAGAAAAACTTGATATGACGTTCCTGGTTTGGGGGGGGGGCATTAAAGTTGTGCCTTTCTTAAATCTGTTGGCGTGATTAATTGGAGCCAATGTCATAGTATGAGGACTGCTAATCCCGTCTACTCCATTCCAGTTGAAAGGGTTCTCATATCAGTCGACTACTCGTTCTATTTCACTCAATTATCTAAATTATTTTTCATCCATTTTTTTTCTTACCTGAAAAAATGTGTTGTTCATACATCTCATTAGCTTGAAATTTTCAAATGAGTGAACACAGTTTTAAAAAAATCCATCTCTAGATCAATAATAAATCAAATGAATGTCCATAAGCACTGTTATCTCAAGACAAATTGGGCACGCACCGATGGACTGAGACTAGAGGTGTACTGGCAAAGGTTTCCACCGGAATAACTATTGCTGCAATGCAAAGAACAATTCCTGCCTCGTGAAGTCGAGATGGAGGCTTGCACGAGACCGAGGCTTGCACGAGACCGAGGCTTGCACGAGACCGAGGCTTGCACGAGACCGAGGCTTGCACGAGACCGAGGCTTGCACGAGACCGAGGCTTGCACGAGACCGAGGCTTGCACGAGACCGAGGCTTGCACGAGACCGAGGCTTGCACGAGACCGAGGCTTGCACGAGACCGAGGCTTGTACGAGACTGAGGCTTGCACGAGACCGAGGCTTGTACGAGACCGAGGCCTAGTCGTAAAGAAATCACGCATTTCAGCTCCAGCATTCCCGGAAGCAAGGGAAACTATCCAGAAGGCACGGGAAACCATCACATAGGAGAGGGAAACTATCCCAAAGACAGGGGAAACTATCCTGAAAACAAAGGAAAAAACAATCTTTTTTTCAGTCCACACGTTAAGATTTTGCTTCAATTTTATTTTTGGATGCATTATTTTGTTTTACTATTTATTACAGTGCGTTCAAAAAGAAATTTGACGAAAATTTTAACGTGTGAATTGAAAAAAAGATTCGATCAAATTTCCGTTCGATCAAATTTCCGTCGATCAATTTTCCGTCGACGAAATTTCTTTCGATCAAATTTCCGGTAACCCAAAAATCTAGCGACACAGCTCAGATACAGCTCAGAATATCTATTGATGACGTCATTGTACGAGAATTCACACTCGCCTACATGCGCACGTACTCGCCGTGACCGGCTTATAAATGTACAATGCTCCGCTCCGAGCCTAAAGCGAGGCCTACATGAAATCTGTTTTAAACTTTGCTCCGGTGATGGCGGGATAGCGGAGGCAGGAAGGCGCTCAGGGGATGGGAGGTGTCGGGGTGGTTTTGTGTTCTTTTTGGTCGACATCAGATTTGGTTCCCGGACTAAGAGTGGTCGATGGATAGAGACAATAGACGGAGACGCAGATTTTTGCAGGATCGAAACCCAGTCGCCGATATTTTGTCTTTGATGGGCAATTATCGCCAGATACACGGTAGTTACCGGGGGGGAGGGGGCTGCTTCCATGACGTAGGCTGTAGAGATTAATGCAAACAGTACCTTTAACTTTTGTATTAATCGGAGCTAATCTTAGCTATTGTAAATATCGGAAGTAAAATGTTAAATTTTTGCACGAAACTTTTATTCTTAAACTAGACTCTACAAGTATTTAAAAAAAACACCAAGAAACATTGAAATCCAGGCACTGTAAGCTTTATTCATATCAGTTACTTAAGTTGATTACATTTTTAAAAAAAAAATAGTTGTAGCCGTTATTCTTTGTCCTAGATGTTCTTGCATGATTATTTCTCAAACACTACGTCATTAAGCAATTGTAAACACAATGCATGAACTTCCCATCTGCTTAAGTTACTTGGCAAAACATGAACTCAAGTAACGCACATTTAAGAATCCCAATTTTTTCTACACTCCTTCCCCCCCCCCCCCCCCCACCCCAACGATACGTCACTGCACACTTTTTATTTCACGCCCATGAACTATATTAAATATTCTGATGTCACAACCACTTTTAAACAGAATATTTTTTTACACCAAAATCATAAAAAGACCATTTCATTTCTCGAAAATATTACGCGCCAAACGCAGTTGCGTTATTTTAAGAAAAAAATATAATTTAGCGTAGTTATCGGGAATTTTATTTAGCGCGCTATTGAACTCATTATTGAACCATATTTTCAAACATTTAGAATTATTTGTAATATACGCTCAATACCAAATTCGCTGATAAGGAAGCAGTCCATTAGGAAGCAGTCCACGAGTCACACCAGAAGCGTAATATATATAAGAGATAAAATCGACTAGAAGAAATGTAAAAATAAATAAATGAAAAGAAAAACCGATTTCCGGTTAAATTCAGTTGGTAGAAATTGTCTTGTATTAGCGTTTAACCAATAGAGTCTTGCACTTTGTAACATTCATTAGCCTCCAACCAATAGAGTCCTGCACTTTTTAACATTCATTAGCCTCTAACCAATAGAGTCCTGCACTTTGTAACATTCATTAGCCTCTAACCAATAGAGTCCTGCACTTTGTAACATTCATTAGCCTCTAACCAATAGAGTCCTGCACTTTGTAACATTCATTAGCCTCTAACCAATAGAGTCCTGCACTTTGTAACATTCATTAGCCTCTAACCAATAGAGTCCTGCACTTGTAACATTCATTAGCCTCTAACCAATAGAGTCCTGCACTTGTAACATTCATTAGCCTCTAACCAATAGAGTCCTGCACTTTGTAACATTCATTAGCCTCCAACCAATAGAGTCCTGCACTTTTTAACATTCATTAGCCTCTAACCAATAGAGTCCTGCACTTTGTAACATTCATTAGCCTCTAACCAATAGAGTCCTGCACTTTGTAACATTCATTAGCCTCTAACCAATAGAGTCCTGCACTTTGTAACATTCATTAGCCTCTAACCAATAGAGTCCTGCATTTTGTAACATTCATTAGCCTCTAACCAATAGAGTCCTGCACTTTGTAACATTCATTAGCCTCTAACCAATAGAGTCCTGCACTTTGTAACATTCATTAGCCTCTAACCAATAGAGTCCTGCACTTTGTAACATTCATTAGCCTCTAACCAATAGAGTCCTGCACTTTGTAACATTCATTAGCCTCTAACCAATAGAGTCCTGCACTTTGTAACATTCATTAGCCTCTAACCAATAGAGTCCTGCACTTTGTAACATTCATTAGCCTCTAACCAATAGAGTCCTGCACTTGTAACATTCATTAGCCTCTAACCAATAGAGTCCTGCACTTGTAACATTCATTAGCCTCTAACCAATAGAGTCCTGCACTTTGTAACATTCATTAGCCTCTAACCAATAGAGTCCTGCACTTGTAACATTCATTAGCCTCTAACCAATAGAGTCCTGCACTTTGTAACATTCATTAGCCTCTAACCAATAGAGTCCTGCACTTTGTAACATTCATTAGCCTCTAACCAATAGAGTCCTGCACTTGTAACATTCATTAGCCTCTAACCAATAGAGTCCTGCACTTTGTAACATTCATTAGCCTCTAACCAATAGAGTCCTGCACTTTGTAACATTCATTAGCCTCTAACCAATAGAGTCCTGCACTTTGTAACATTCATTAGCCTCTAACCAATAGAGTCCTGCACTTTGTAACATTCATTAGCCTCTAACCAATAGAGTCCTGCACTTTGTAACATTCATTAGCCTCTAACCAATAGAGTCCTGCACTTTGTAACATTCATTAGCCTCTAACCAATAGAGTCCTGCACTTTGTAACATTCATTAGCCTCTAACCAATAGAGTCCTGCACTTTGTAACATTCATTAGCCTCTAACCAATAGAGTCCTGCACTTTGTAACATTCATTAGCCTCTAACCAATAGAGTCCTGCACTTTGTAACATTCATTAGCCTCTAACCAATAGAGTCATGCACTTTGTAACATTCATTAGCCTCTAACCAATAGAGTCCTGCACTTTGTAACATTCATTAGCCTCTAACCAATAGAGTCCTGCACTTTGTAACATTCATTAGCCTCTAACCAATAGAGTCCTGCACTTGTAACATTCATTAGCCTCTAACCAATAGAGTCCTGCACTTTGTAACATTCATTAGCCTCTAACCAATAGAGTCCTGCACTTTGTAACATTCATTAGCCTCTAACCAATAGAGTCCTGCACTTGTAACATTCATTAGCCTCTAACCAATAGAGTCCTGCACTTTGTAACATTCATTAGCCTCTAACCAATAGAGTCCTGCACTTTGTAACATTCATTAGCCTCTAACCAATAGAGTCCTGCACTTTGTAACATTCATTAGCCTCTAACCAATAGAGTCCTGCACTTTGTAACATTAATTAGCCTCTAACCAATAGAGTCCTGCACTTGTAACATTCATTAGCCTCTAACCAATAGAGTCCTGCACTTTGTAACATTCATTAGCCTCTAACCAATAGAGTCCTGCACTTTGTAACATTCATTAGCCTCTAACCAATAGAGTCCTGCACTTTGTAACATTCATTAGCCTCTAACCAATAGAGTCCTGCACTTGTAACATTCATTAGCCTCTAACCAATAGAGTCCTGCACTTGTAACATTCATTAGCCTCTAACCAATAGAGTCCTGCACTTTGTAACATTCATTAGCCTCTAACCAATAGAGTCCTGCACTTGTAACATTCATTAGCCTCTAACCAATAGAGTCCTGCACTTTGTAACATTCATTAGCCTCTAACCAATAGAGTCCTGCACTTTGTAACATTCATTAGCCTCTAACCAATAGAGTCCTGCACTTTGTAACATTCATTAGCCTCTAACCAATAGAGTCCTGCACTTTGTAACATTCATTAGCCTCTAACCAATAGAGTCCTGCACTTGTAACATTCATTAGCCTCTAACCAATAGAGTCCTGCACTTTGTAACATTCATTAGCCTCTAACCAATAGAGTCCTGCACTTGTAACATTCATTAGCCTCTAACCAATAGAGTCCTGCACTTTGTAACATTCCATTCATTAATTTTTTTAATAACTATTCAAGAATTCTGTTTATCTCAATTATTGCCCATGGGGCAACACTGTTTTGGGAACTGGCAGAAATCCAGGGAACACTGTGCTAATATTAGATACACCATTTACCTCAACAACAATTCGAATCGATCTATCGATCTCAACCCACGCCAGGTAATAATGAATGGATGCGGAGGACACTCAAAGTTAAACAGCCAATTAATCGCTGCCATTTAAGTTGGCTATGACAGATGCTTGACTGTTTCGGACATCCCTTTAAACAGCCAATTAATTGCTGCCATTTAAGCTTGCTATGACAGATGCTTGACTGTTTCGGACATCACTTTAAACAGCCAATTAATTGCTGCCCTTTAAGCTTGCTATGACAGATGCTTGACTGTTTAGGACATCCCTTTAAACAGCCAATTAATAGCTGCCATTTAAAAGTGCTATGACAGATGCTTGACTGTTTCGGACATCCCTTTAAACAGCCAATTAATTGCTGCCATTTAAGCTGGCTATGACAGATGCTTGACTGTTTCGGACATCCCTTTAAACAGCCAATTAATTGCTGCCATTTAAGCTGGCTATGACAGATGCTTGACTGTTTCGGACATCCCTTGCATCAGATTAAACCAAGAAACAGAACTTTGAACAGATCCGACAATCAGTAAGAAACAAACTTTTGGGACACAAAATGTCGATCAATTGATATGGGCAATCATTAGGATCTTGGGAAACAAAGGTATGAGCAAAAAAGGGGCTTTGGAAAAGGGTGGGGTGGGAGGGGCTTAAAATTTAAAATTACATAAAGTTTTGAGGCTTACTGAAATATTGGTTACATCAAAATTGTGTAATGTCTGCTTATCACCTTCGTCTTCATGTCTCTTATGTCTGCACGTCTCCTATGTCTACATATCTACTATGTCATCATATCTCTTATGTCTGCAATTCGCCTCTGTCTGAATATGTCTTATTTCTGCATATCTACCATGTCTATATATCTCCTATGTCTATATATCTCCTATGTCTATATACCTCCTATGTCTATATACCTCTTATGTCTATATATCTCCTATGTCTGTATATCTCCTATGTCTATATATCTCCTATGTCTATATATCTCCTATGTCTATATATCTCCTATGTCTGTATATCCTCTATGTCTGTATATCTCCTATGTCTATATATCTCCTATGTCTATATACCTCCTATGTCTATATATCTCCTATGTCTATATACCTCCTATGTCTATATATCTCCTATGTCTGTATATCTTCTATGTCTGAATATCTTCTATATCTGAATATCTCACATGTCTGCATTTCTCCTATGTTTGCACATCACATATTTCTGCGTGTCTACCATGTCTGCATATCTCCCTTTTCTGCATATCTCTTATGTCTGCAATTCACCTTTGTCTGAATATCTCCTATTTCTGCATATCTACCATGTCTGCATATATCATATGTCTATATACCATATGTTTGCATATCTCACATGTCTCCTGTTAACATCTGATTATTATTTATGCTTAAGTGGAACACTTTATTTCCTCACTCTAACATAAAATATTTAACATGTGGCTGTAAGGATGGAGTGAGAGGTGAAAGAAAGGTGAAAGTGTGTGTGTGTGTGTGTGTATGTGTGAGCGATATTTTAAACGGAGTTTATAATCTTTTACAGTTTAAGGCGTACACGATCCAAACTGTGCTTTATATCCAGTTTATAACTGACAGTTTATTCAATAGGAGAGACCTTTTAGTTTATTCAATAGGAGAGACCTTTTAGTTTATTCAGTAGGAGAGACCTTTTAGTTTATTAAGTAGTAGAGACCTTTTAGTTTATTCAGTAGGAAAGACCTTTTAGTTTATTCAGTAGGAAAGACCTTTTAGTTTATTCAGTAGGAAAGACCTTTTAGTTTATTCAATAGGAAAGACCTTTTAGTTTATTCAGTGTGAGAGACCTTTTAGTTTATTCAGTAAGAGAGACCTTTTAGTTTATTAAGTAGGAGAGACCTTTTAGTGTATTCAGTGTGAGAGACCTTTTAGTTTATTCAGTAGGAAAGACCTTTTAGTTTATTCATTAGGAAAGCATTTTAGTTTTTACAATAGGAAAGACCTTTTAGTTTATTCAGTAGGAAAGACCTTTTAGTTTATTCAGTAGGAGAGACCTTTTAGTTTATTCAGTAGGAGAGACCTTTTAGTTTATTCAGTAGGAGAGACCTTTTAGTTTATTCAGTGTGAGAGACCTTTTAGTTTATTCAGTGTGAGAGACCTTTTAGTTTATTCAGTGTGAGAGACCTTTTAGTTTATTCAGCAGGAGAGACCTTTTAGTTTATTCAGTAGGAGAGACCTTTTAGTTTATTCAGTAGGAGAGACCTTTTAGTTTATTCAGTAGGAAAGACCTTTTAGTTTATTCAGTAGGAAAGACCTTTTAGTTTATTCAATAGGAAAGACCTTTTAGTTTATTCAGTAGGAAAGACCTTTTAGTTTATTCAGTAGGAAAGACCTTTTAGTTTATTCAGTAGGAAAGACCTTTTAGTTTATTCAGTAGGAAAGACCTTTTAGTTTATTAAGTAGGAGAGACCTTTTAGTGTATTCAGTGTGAGAGACCTTTTAGTTTATTCAGTAGGAAAGACCTTTTAGTTTATTCATTAGGAAAGCATTTTAGTTTTTACAATAGGAAAGACCTTTTAGTTTATTCAGTAGGAAAGACCTTTTAGTTTATTCAGTAGGAGAGACCTTTTAGTTTATTCAGTAGGAGAGACCTTTTAGTTTATTCAGTAGGAGAGACCTTTTAGTTTATTCAGTGTGAGAGACCTTTTAGTTTATTCAGTGTGAGAGACCTTTTAGTTTATTCAGTGTGAGAGACCTTTTAGTTTATTCAGCAGGAGAGACCTTTTAGTTTATTCAGTAGGAGAGACCTTTTAGTTTATTCAGTAGGAGAGACCTTTTAGTTTATTCAGTAGGAAAGACCTTTTAGTTTCTTCAGTAGGAAAGACCTTTTAGTTTATTCAATAGGAAAGACCTTTTAGTTTATTCAGTAGGAAAGACCTTTTAGTTTATTCAGTAGGAAAGACCTTTTAGTTTATTCAGTAGGAAAGACCTTTTAGTTTATTCAGTAGGAAAGACCTTTTAGTTTATTCAGTAGGAAAGACCTTTTAGTTTATTCAGTATGAGAGACCTTTTAGTTTATTCAGTAGGAGAGACCTTTTAGTTTATTCAGTGTGAGAGACCTTTTAGATTATTCAGTGTGAGAGACCCTTTAGTTTATTCAGTAGGAGAGACATTTTAGTTTATTCAATAGGAGAGACCTTGAATTCTGTTGAGTAATGCCGTTGAATCAAGAACATATTGAAAATAATTAAAATGGCAGCAGTTTTTCCTATTGTCGATGTCATAGACTAGTGGTACTTTAAGTGGTGGTCCACAAATCCGGACTAGTCCACAGGACCCCACCGTTGGTCCGCAAAAGACAAAGTAAAGAATTCAACAACAACAACAAAAAAATGTAATAAATGTGGCAATGCGAACAATCACTGCCTGTCCGTCACACTCAGAAATGTGAGAATCATTGTGATAGATTTCATCATCTGACGCCAATTTCTGAGGAGAATATTGAAATTGTTTGTTTGAGAAGATCGCGACAAGACAACTTTCGCTTACTTCAAACATATCGACGGGGCATTTTGATGATTCGTTTGAGATGCAGCATCTAATTTCAAACATGCATTTCGAAATACTGATGATTATAGAAATATTGATGATTATAGAAATATTGATGATTATAGAAATACTGATGAGTATAGAAATATTGATGATTATAGAAATATTGATGATTACAGTAATATTGATGATTATAGAAATATTGATGATACAGAAATATTGATGATACAGAAATATTGATGATTATAGAAATACTGACGTTTATAGAAATATTGATGATTATAAAAGTATTTATGATTATAGAAATATTGGTGATTATAGAAATATTGGTAAGGGCTAATATTTCATTTTGAGTTGGGGCTTACAAACTCGCCAACAAGAGCGCAGATTAAATTAATCTACAGGGGAAGAGAAGTAGACATTTCACTCTTAGGTGTATAGGCGTATCATCAAATTGTTTGGTATTGAAGAGAAGTAGACACGTGACTGTTGTTGTGTAGGCGTATCATCGAATTGTTCACCGCATTCTTTCAGGGCCATAAAATTAATGTGTACACCGTCTGCGCGGAACGCGCGTAATGGGTTCATTAGCTGACGTCATTATTTATCTCAACTGATTTCATAAAAGTTGTTTCAACGAAGAGAGATATATAAAGGACTGCCATGTTAATGAAATAGTAGAAATTAAAAAAAAAATATATTGATCTCCAAACTTCAATTCCAGTAATCTTGGTTTTGAAAAATCCAACTTCCGGCAATGACAAAGGGCGATCACTTAAGTTTTAACTTGTCTCTATTTCTTGTCCTATTTTCATCTGTCCTGTCTGCTGAGGAAGGCGCTTCGTCCAAACTTTCTCGTCTTATTGTCCTGTTTCTTAATTCAAGCTTCCACAGATCTTGTTCTACTATTTCCTTATAATTCAAGCTTTGACAGATCTTGTTCTACTATTTCCTTATAATTTAAGCTTCCACAGATCTTGTTCTACTATTTTCTTATAATTCAAGCTTCCACACATCTTGTTCTACTATTTTCTTATAAATCAAGCTTCCACAGATCTTGTTTTACCATTTCCTTAAAATTCAAGCTTCCTCATTAAAATTCAAGCTTCCACAGACCTTGTTCTACTATTTCATTCACAAAGGGAAGGACACACATAATTAACGAGCACATAATGATATGTTACGGTGAAACCATGACCAATGAAACTAGTTTTTGAGTAACAATTGTCATAGGTCTCTTGTCATTCATCTCCTGTCATTGGTCTCTTGTCATTGGTCTCTTGTCATTCGTCACTTGTCATAGGTCTATTGTCATAGGTCTCTTGTCATAGGTCTCTTGTCATTCGTCACTTGTCATAGGTCTCTTGTCATAGGTCTCTTGTCATAGGTCTCTTGTCATAGGTATCTTGTCATAGGTCTCTTGTCATAGGTCTCTTGTCATGGGTCTCTTGTCATACAGACAGAAAATATGGCATCTCTATATTGGTAATGTAGAATCCTGGACACCTTTATTATGTGATTTGAGCCTCTGGCACGTCTTGTTACATGGTGAGCAATTCATGACACCTTTATATTATATGGCGAGAAACCCTGACGCATTTATGATATATGTTGAGAAACCCTGACACCTTTGTGTTATATCTTGAGAAACCCTGACATCTTTGTGTTATATGTTGAGAAACCCTGACATCTTTGTGTTATATGTTGAGAAACCCTGACATCTTTGTGTTATATGTTGAGAAACCCTGACATCTTTGTGTTATATGTTGAGAAACCCTGACACCTTTGTGTTATATCTTGAGAAACCCTGACACCTTTGTGTTATATCTTGAGAAACCCTGACACCTTTGTGTTATATGTTGAGAAACCCTGACACCTTTAGCTAGGTGAATAGAACAGATCTACACACGGTGTATCTCTAGTATATCTATGAAGAGGACAGCCTGTAATGAAGTACCCAGGCATCATGAACGAGCAGGAGACGAGTACGTCTCTCGTTGTCTTGTGTTTCCACTTAGAGCACCCAGTCTAACGTTACCCTCCGCCCTTTGATGTTTCAACACCAGCTGCTCATCCTTACCATCGGTGCAAACCGCCAATTTCATTAATGAAACCTCTCCATAAAATGCGCTACGGATAATGGAAAGGTAAGACACAATTCGCACTTAGCGGTTATACGAGAATGTAATGACGGACAACACCGTGTTAGTCTAATGGTGGCTATAGGTGAAATCGCTTAACATTATCTTAGTTACCAATGGTGAAGAAAATTGTATAACTGAATTTGTTAGCCAGGAGAACGTTGACTTGGAGAGTATTTTATGTTAAACTCGTGAAAGGGCAACACATGATGCCAACAACTTATCGTTACGATCAATGTGTCGGCGAACAAAATAATATTTAAATGGACTTTATATCAAAGGGTCATTTTGAGCCCACGTGAGGTTTTGGTTTTCTGGGCAGAAGAATCGACGAATTTTAACTTCGCCAAAAAATGGTTCACTGCTTTGTAATCGAATGCAACCAGTTACTGTACAATGCTTCTAACAGGACGATACCAACTGCTGTTTGGACTTAACTATCCGAGCACGTGACACAACTTTCCGTCTTGGGACGATAAGTGTAGATGAGATCACTGCCTTAAAGAAGTCATTTAATGAAACTTGTGATTCCGCAATTACCAGGGGGTCTGGGTCAACATCTGGATGACACAGATCCCTTGATTGTGTATGCTTAAAGACGTCCAAGGACCTCTGAACAGTCAATTCTTTAACCACGCATTAAGCATGCCGTGTGGCTGTAAAGACCGCGGGGCAGGTCGTAGCTTGACCGCGAGTGACCGTCATGTCAGTGTGCACAGCTATAATGAGAAGCCGGGCGTGCATATCAAAGTGCATTAACAAGGGAGTTAATGCTGGGGGCCATCTTACACTTCTTTATCACTGTCACGTCCTTTAACTTGGCCTCTGACCTTGCAGTCGACGTGCGGTGAAAGGAGCACACACACGTGCCCCCACCGACCAATGAACAATGTTTTAGCAAAAAAGTTTTTTTAAAATTAGAAAGTGAAGGCCATTGGCTGAAAAGTTTGATGAACTTTGCTGCACGGAGCAGGTGGTGAGATTTTTGTCTTTAATTTATTTGGTTGATAAATAAATGCTAATACTATAAACGTGATGTAACAAATACCAATGCCTTACACTTGATGTGCAAAATACCAATGCCTTACACTTGATGTGCAAAATACCAATGCCTTACACTTGATGTGCAAAATACAAATGCCTTACACTTGATGTGCAAAATACAAATGCCTTACACTTGATGTGCAAAATACAAATGCCTTACACTTGATGTGCAAAATACAAATGCCTTACACTTGATGTGCCAAATACCAATGCCTTACACTGGATGTGCAAAACATCAATACCATAGTAATACTTGGACTAGGTGTTCACCTGTAATGTGTAACACTGGGACTAGATGTTCATTGATGACTGTCCAAAAAAATAAATATTTTCATCACCAACATATGAAAACAAGGCAAACACAAAACTAACCTTGACCCTGGCCACACTGAAAGGTGCCGACGATCTTTCACCATTGATATAAGAATTGCATCAGTAATCCGAGCCATGGCTCTTATAGGCAACCCCCGCCCGGAATCCCTATTAGCGAATCCTCAACCAACCGCCGCCCCCCCCCTCCCCATGGGAGGTACAGCGAAGAGACATCCCCGAGAAGTTCCGCCATCATCTGGCTACCCAAGGAAAGACAAAGAGGTAGCGTACTTTAAAATACGACCGTTCTTAGTAAGAGGTGGGTTCCTACTCAACCCAGGGTTGGGTTCCTACTCAACCCAGGGGTAGTTTGCTACTCAACCCAGGGGTGGTTTGCTACTCAACCCAGAGTTGGGTTCCTACTCAATCCAGGGGTGGGTTCCTTCTCAACCCAGGGTTGGGTTCCTACTCAATCTAGGGGGGTCCTACTCAACCCGGGGGGGGGGGGGGTCCTACGGACAGTTATGCCCCCTTTCCCAGACAATGTTAACTGCCCCACAACACATGGAAGCCAACAGCTAGTAATTGTAAGTAACATCTAGTAATTGTAAGTAACATCTAGTAATTGTAAGTAACAGCTAGTAATTATAAGTAACAGCTAGTAATTGTAAGTAACAGCTAGTAATTGTAAGTAACAGCTAGTAATTGTAAGTAACAGCTAGTAACAGTAAGTAACAGCTAGTAATTGTAAGTAACAGCTAGTAATTGTAAGTAACAGCTAGTAATTGTAAGTAACAGCTAGTAATTGTAAGTAACAGCTAGTAATTGTAAGTAACAGCTAGTAATTGTAAGTAACAGCTAGTAATTGTAAGTAACAGCTAGTAATTGTAAGTAACAGCTAGTAATTGTAAGTAACAGCTAGTAATTGTAAGTAACAGCTAGTAATTGTAAGTAACAGCTAGTAATTGTAAGTAACAGCTAGTAATTGTAAGTAACAGCTAATAATTGTAAGTAACAGCTAGTAACAGTAAGTAACAGCTAGTAATTGTAAGTAACAGCTAGTAACAGTAAGTAACAGCTAGTAATTGTAAGTAACAGCTAGTAACAGTAAGTAACAGCTAGTAATTGTAAGTAACAGCTAGTAATTGTAAGTAACAGCTAGTAATTATAAGTAACAGCTAGTAATTGTAAGTAACAGCTAGTAACAGTAAGTAACAGCTAGTAATTGTAAGTAACAGCTAGTAATTGTAAGTAACAGCTAGTAACAGTAAGTAACAGCTAGTAACAGTAAGTAACAGCTAGTAACATTAAATAACAGCTTGTACAATAATTACAAATACTGAAAGTTATAATGTCATTGCTGCCTGTAATCTCCAGGTCTAGTCCTGGCGTCCTTGGGCAACACTAATGATGGGATACACTTGTTAAATAACTTAAAGGTGAAACTGTTTTTGAATACGTCCGACAAAATCTTTGGACGGCTAACTGACCGACTTCCCGTCAACCTATCGAGATGAAACTTGGCACATAGACTTGTTGCCGATGACAACATCACCCAGACCCCCAAAATTCAGTTTTTCCTGTTTTTTCAAGGGGAAGATGAAGGAAATATGATGGCACTAATTTCTTTACCTATTTAATTGTAAAAGTGGCGTAAAAGCAGGTGGGTCATTAGAATATTAATGTAGTTCAAGAGCGTGAATAAAATGTGCGGTTGTGAGCCTTGGTGGGGGGTGGGGGGGAGGGGAATAAGTTATTGGGATTCTTATAAAGTGTGTTACTTGTATGCATGTTTTGTCAAATTTTCAACCCCACCACCCATGGCTCAATATGACATTTTATAAAGTATTTATACGAATGACCTTGTTGTTAGGAGTTGTTGATTATAATAACTCGTTCTTAAATGGCAGGATATGTCATCTAATCCACGAGTAAACGACGAAATGTGTACTTAATCTTACAGCATAATAAGCGACGTTTGTAATCTAAAGTACTGAACATTGTACAGACGTAAGTGTGGCCTGTTAAAAAGATTACAGTCATTACATCACACAGAATTATTGATAGGTTGCAGTACTCTGAGCATTTCATGGCAGACTTGTTTCCTGTCAACTAGCCCGTTACGATGTGCAGTTGTAAGTTGTAAACAGGTGGAGAGAAGTTGTAACCGGCTGGAGAGAAGTTGTGATCAGTATAGGAAGAGTTGAACTTAGCGTAAGAGTAGAGGAGCCTAGGAGTTGTAACCAGCATTCTAACAATTGTAACCAGTATGAGAAAAATTGTAACCAGTATGAGAACAGTTGTAACCAGTATGAGAACGGTTATAACCAGTATGAGAACAGTTGTAACCAGTATGAGAACAATTGTAACCAGTATGAGAACAGTTGTAACCAGTATGAGAACGGTTATAACCAGTATGAGAACAGTTTTAACCAGTATGAGAACAGTTGTAACCAGTATGAGAACGGTTATAACCAGCATGAGAACAATTGTAACCAGCATGAGAACAATTGTAACCAGCATGAGAACAGTTGTAACCAGTATGAGAACGGTTGTAACCAGTATGAGAACGGTTGTAACCAGTATGAGAACGGTTGTAACCAGTATGAGAACGGTTGTAACCAGTATGAGAACGGTTGTAACCAGTATGAGAACGGTTGTAACCAGTATGAGAACAGTTGTAACCAGTATGAGAACGGTTATAACCAGTATGAGAACGGTTGTAACCAGTATGAGAACGGTTGTAACCAGTATGAGAACGGTTATAACCAGTATGAGAACGGTTATAACCAGTATGAGAACGGTTATAACCAGTATGAGAACGGTTGTAACCAGTATGAGAACGGTTATAACCAGTATGAGAACGGTTGTAACCAGTATGAGAACGGTTGTAACCAGTATGAGAACGGTTATAACCAGTATGAGAACGGTTATAACCAGTATGAGAACGGTTATAACCAGTATGAGAACGGTTGTAACCAGTATGAGAACGGTTATAAGCAGTATGACATGATTTAAACAAAAAAAGGCCTAGGTCTCATTCTACAGTTTGTCTATTGATCTCATTGAAACAAGAACAAATCAGCTTAGAGCTTTGTTGTCAATTATTAAAAGATTGATCTATAATTTCACTAGTGCTGTCATGGACACTAGAGATGTCTGGCACGATCGTTGTCTCTTACAGGTAAAGTATAAATGATGCGACAGTTTAATAGATGTTTCTTATAGATATGACTTTGATCCCAGGTCATCCTCACATAGAGTTGGGATTTCTCCATTTAAAAAAAAATATATTAACACCTTAAGTTGCTTAAGTTAGGACATAGACATATGACATAGGACATAGGAACATAGACATATGGCATAGACATATGGCATAGACATATGACATAGACATATGACATAGACGTATGACATAGACATATGACATAGACATATGACAAAGACATATGACATACTGTATTAACAAAGAAGTTCTCTCATTAACAGCAAGGACCCTTTCCTCCTATCCATGTCTTTGCCCCAGTGGACTTGCTTCGCCCATGTGTTTGGTCCTGCAAACCTCTCCCTTCCCATGTGTTTGGTCCAGCAAACTGTCCCCCTCCCATGTGTTTAGTCCAGAAAACCTCCACCTCCCATGTGTTTGGTCCAGCAAACTGTCCCCCACCCATTTGTTTGGTCCAGCAAACTGTCCCCCACCCATGTGTTTGGTCCAGAAAACTGTCCCCCACCCATTTGTTTGGTCCAGCAAACTGTCCCCCACCCGTGTGTTTGGTCCAGCAAACTGTCCCCCACCCATTTGTTTGGTCCAGCAAACTGTCCCCCACCCATGTGTTTGGTCCAGCAAACTGTCCCCACCCATGTGTTTGGTCCAGCAAACTGTCCCCCACCATGTGTTTGGTCCAGCAAACTGTGTCTCACTCATGTGTTTGGTCCAACAAAATGTCCCCACCAATGTGTTTGGTCCCAAGTTTGCTTGACTGGCGTGACATTGGCATAGAAACAATCCCGGGGACTATTTTGCTTGATTTATCAGCCACTGGTTCGATTTACGGAGGCCTCTGATCGATTAAGTCTGGAATTTCAAATCTTTTCATTTCACTACTTCATGTGACGCAATCCATCTCAAGAGCTGGGTTCATTTCACACCCACCCCCCCACCCCCACACACACAGTCAGTTACCGCCAAGTGATGAAATGTTCAGTTTGTCGAGTCCTGTAAAATTAGATAAAAACTTAAAGCCCGATTAAGCAAGGACCCCGGGAGACCGATTAATAAATGAGACGATGAGCGAATCTGATTGGACGCAATCGAAGTCATGATTTATGTAATCGAATACGTTTCATTGCGGCGTTATGTACTCAGTTGCTGTAAAGTAATCGGGGAGAGTTAAATGTGTTAAGAGTAATCGTTTCAATTATTTGACTGATTTTTAAAAAAGTAATTAGTAGATATTTTGTTAGACCGGTGGTTCTCAACCTTCCTAATGCCGCGACCCTTTAATACAGTTTTTCATGATATGGTGACCCCCAACAATAAAATTGTTTTCGTTTCTACTTCATAAATATGCGTTTTCCGATGGTCTTAGGCGACCCTTGTGTAAGGGACGTTGGAACCCCAAAGGGGTCGCGACCGACATGCTGAGAACCGCTGCATAAGACTAATAACAAATAAGGTATGTTAATCAATATTTAATCACTGTAGAAGATTATTAATTAGCGTTACATGATGGGTCATTTAATTTGTTATATTAATTTAGTGTTTCATTTTTAAAATGAATATATGTGTGATAAAATATATGCATATGATTGCAATGTGAATATGATACATTCCAGACATATGATTACATTGTCGCAATGCGTGTTGAGGAAATGGAATTAAGTTAACATCGAAAATATATTAGGATAAACGAATTCAAAACATGAATCTCCTTGTAATCAAATGTGAAAACATGTTTCTGAATCTCCTTATGATAAGATTAAATCAATACTAAATCTCCCTGTGATAAAATGGTAAATCAAGTTATCTGTAAATTCATTGCGTATAGTTTTTATTAAGTTCTGTATTAAATATAGCTTTTTTTTAATAGATATAGCTGTAATATAGACAGCTGTTATGATAGATATAGCTGTAATATAGATAGCTGTTATGATTTATATAGCTGTTATATAGATAGCAGTCATGATATAAATGTAGCTGTATTATAGATAGCTGTTATGATATATATAGCGTTAATATAGATGGCTGTTATGATATATATATAGCTGTAATCTAAATAGCTGTTATGATAGATATAGCTGTAATATAGATAGCTTTTATGATAGATATAACTGTAATATAGATAGCTGTTTCTGTAATGATATATATAGCTGTAATACCGATACCTGTTATGACCATGTAATACATCATCCCTATATATAACTGTAATTGCCATCTAATATAAATTTCACACAGCTTGCTTTTGTTGTCATCTAATATAATAGCCATATTGACTGCTGTAATTAGCCTCAATGAATAATTATTAATGTAAATCAGTGCACAATTACTTGCAAATATCATAATTTTTGTGATCTGGAAGAGAAGAGGATTGCATAAAAATCTCTTCTGAGCCTATGGGCACCGTGAGAAGCACGAATTTGACAAGAGATTTAAATAAAGTAAAAAGAAGTTTTATGGAGTTCGAGTCGAGGTCAGAGAGACATGAAATACCAAGGGAGAAATTCTTGTCTAATTTCGCTTACCGCACAAGTTTTGTGCCGACCAAAAAAAAAGTAGCGTTTGTCGGCATGATTCTTAGTAATTGGCTAATTGAAGTAGCTCAAAGCTAGACATAAAATAGGACAGCGGTTCTCGACCTGTGGGTCGCGACCTCTTTGGTGGTCGAATGACCATTTTCCAGGGGTCGCCTAAGACCATCGGAAAACACATATTTATCTACTTTTATGAAGTAGCAACGAAAATAATTTTGTGGCTGGGGGTCGCCACATCATGAGGGACCGTATTAAAGGGTCGCGGCATTAGAAAGGTTGAGAACCACTGAACTAGGAGATATATTGAGACAGTATGAATTTAGACATAAACTAGGAGATATATTGAGACAGTTTTGGCTTGTATTGTCCATTGGCTGGTATGTAGATTTTGTATTGTTGCGTTTTGTGTTTTATTGCGCTTCGAACATTAATAAGGGATGAAATGGACTTTACAATTATTATTATCATTATTATTATTATTATTATTATTATGAAGTTAGACATACACTGGGAGAGATATTAAGGCTGCACGAACTAACTGGGAGAAATATGGAAGGAAATATTTGTAGAGGTAGAAGGAGAGAGGGGGAAGAGACAGAGACAAGGGAAGTAATAGAAAGAGATATAAAAAGAAAAAAACAACACGAAAGCCGAACGATGATGGAGAGAAGAAGAAAAAATGTAATTGAGAAGAGCCACAAAATGACGCAATCAGTGGGAAATAAAAACGTTGCTTCACATTCTCGTTGAACACGAAACAAACATGGAATAAAGGAATTGAATGCAGATGAAAGGGGCTTAAAAAAAGAGACGTTGTTTAAAGCCTGCAAAAAATAAAAAAAAAGGTGGGGGGTGGGGTGCGGGCAGGGCCGGATTAAGCCATTTTAGTGCCCAAGGCACAAACCCACATGGGTGCCCCCCTCTGCCCGGGGCCCCTGATCCTTCACTGACTGTGACCGCTGGTATGTTCAATATTATTCAAAGAAAACAGTTGTTAACAAATATGTTTGTAGTTTGTATTACTATCACTTATATAAAACATACAATAAAGTATTTCAGTATTAAAATTAATAGTTAATAAATTTTGAAATAATAATAGACAAAAATACTTTATTTTTTATTAGATGAAAAAATCAAAAAGATATTGTCATTTAAATTGTAAAGTTTTTTTTTTCCTAGATTCACATCTAGTGAAGTTTTTGAGTATATCTTCAACGTTAATTTTGCGCAACACATCTGCCTTGATCGTAAGCAGAGATAAGGAATCGAGCCTTTCTTGTTTCATTGTTGATCTATTTGGATTTTTTGTACGTTTCAACTGAGAAAAAGAGCGCTCAGTTGAACATTTAGTAACCATTAATGTTAAAAATATGCGCAAGACGTTTTTATCATTTGGAAAGGCACACTCGATGTTGTCTCTATTACTTTGTATAATTCTCCATGATTGAACGTGTTGTTTTCCGATTTTGATGCAGGAAACTTGTGGCGAATATATGAATGAAACTGTTGTAGTTCAGTATATAAATTATTGTTCAGATCTTTAGGATAAGCATGTTTTAGTTCTTCACAACACTGAGATGTTTGTGATTGTGATACATCGACCAAACAAGAAAATCGAACTGCTACATCATGATATACTTGTCCTCAAAACTTCCCAAACTTTGTTAAAATTCGAATACGACCGCACTATTTATTTACCGAGTGAGTCCGCATGGTCCGCATCTGACTCATTACCATTTACCAGGAGTTTTTTAAAAAAATTTATGCGCTTAATTCTTAAACATTCAAGATTGTACCAAACTTGAATGTGAATTTTTATTATAATGTATTTCTTCATTTTCATAGCACTTGTTCAATTTTCATTTGTTTCTGGACTTTAATTTGTTCCAAAAAAATATTTCTTGAGGACTTGCGATGCCCCCAAACGCTTGGTGCACAAGGCACGTGCCTTATTTGCCTAATGGTTAATCCACGCCTGGGTGGGGGCGAGTGTTAAGTCTTTAATAAGGAGATTTCAAATCTGTAAAGGGGGATTTGAAATCTGTAAGGTGGACAACTGAAGTCTGTAAGGTGGACAACTGAAGTCTGTAAGGTGGACAACTGAAGTCTGTAAGGTGGACAACTGAAGTCTGTAATGTGGACCCCTGAAGTCTGTAAGGTGGACAACTGAAGTCTGTAAGGTGGACAACTGAAGTCTGTAATGTGGACAACTGAAGTCTGTAAGGTGGACAACTGAAGTCTGTAAGGTGGACAACTGAAGTCTGTAAGGTGGACAACTGAAGTCTGTAATGTGGACCCCTGAAGTCTGTAAGGTGGACAACTGAAGTCTGTAATGTGGACAACTGAAGTCTGTAAGGTGGACAACTGAAGTCTGTAATGGGGACAACTGAAGTCTGTAATGTGGACAACTGAAGTCTGTAAAGGGGGATTTGAAATCTGTAAGGTGGACAACTGAAGTCTGTAATGTGGACAACTGAAGTCTGTAATGTGGACAACTGAAGTCTGTAAAGGGGGATTTGAAATCTGTAAGGTGGACAACTGAAGTCTGTAATGGGGACAACTGAAGTCTGTAATGGGGAATTTCAAGTCTGTAAAGGGGGATTTGAAATCTGTAAGGTGGACAACTGAAGTCTGTAATGGGGACAACTGAAGTCTGTAATGGGGAATTTCAAGTCTGTAAAGGGGATTAGAAAACTTCAGAAGGGAGATTTTAAGTCTGTAAAGGTGACATTTGAAGTCTGTAAAGGTGACATTTGAAGTCTGTAAAGGTGACATTTGAAGTCTGTAAAGGTGACATTTGAAGTCTGTAAAGGTGACATTTGAAGTCTGTAAAGGTGACATTTGAAGTCTGTAAAGGTGACATTTGAAGTCTGTAAAGGTGACATTTGAAGTCTGTAAAGGTGACATTTGAAGTCTGTAAAGGTGACATTTGAAGTCTGTAAAGGTGACATTTGAAGTCTGTAAAGGTGACATTTGAAGTCTGTAAAGGTGACATTTGAAGTCTGTAAAGGTGACATTTGAAGTCTGTAAAGGTGGCATTTGAAGGCTGTAAAGGTGACATCTGAAGTCTGTAAAGGTGACATTTGAAGTCTGTAAAGGTGACATCTGAAATCTGTAAAGGTGACATCTGAAATCTGTAAAGGTGATATTTGAAGTCTGCAAGGGGGAGAGTTGAAACATTTGAAGAGTAGCGGAGAGGGGAGAGACAAGGATTAATGCTATCTAATTGTGGGTTCATTGAAGCTAAAGGAGAATAATTGGTGGGATGGGATTGGGATGGTGGGTCGTGGCTTAGAATGGATGAGAGTGAGTTGAGTACGGGTTGGGACGGTGGGTCGTGGCTGGGAATGAGATGAGAATGAGTTGGGTACTGGTTGGGACAGTGGGTCGGATCGGCCAAAGAAACATGAGTGATTTGTATAAGGGTTGGGACGGTGGGTCGAGCGGCCAAAGAAAACTGAGTGATTTGTATAAGGGTTGGGACGGTGGGTCGAGCGGCCAAAGAAAACTGAGTGATTTGTATAAGGGTTGGGACGGTGGGTCGAGGCAGCCAAAGAAAAAAGAAGGGAGAAGTAAGGGATGAGGACGTTCGTTGTCAGAAGGGTATAGCGATAATTGCTTAAATGTGTAGAATGACGTCACCATCCGATCCTAGTATTCTAAATACTTTGACAGATTCTATCAAATACAAATAAAACTGTTATTTCGTGATAATGCCCTAATCAATTTAGTACTGATTATAGTGTTGAGTTCTGTGGCCAACACGTTGAGATCTTCAGTGTTTATGTTAATGAGTGTAATTAATGAAATTTGCTGTCATCTGCCTATGCCTAGAAAATGTTGTAATATTTTTTAAATGGCGATGTTTTAATTTTTTAAAGTTTCATGCAGTCAACAGACTGAACAGCTAAAAAAAAAATCAATGCTGTTCAGTTAGTTGTACTATGGGAAAAACTTCATTTTATCATGATGGGGCCACTTGGATACACACCCTCACACTCCAATAATGTGTAACCATGTTGAACGACCGGGCGATAGAACAGCCCAAGGTAGAGGTGGCACGTGGCACTGCGATAACGATCTCAAGTTGCTGTGCAGACCTTACATAGGTACCCAGCGTCGGATCCTGAAAAGATGACATGGAGGCACGACAATACTTGATAGAGCTCTATTAATCTCCAATGTTGCTGAAAACGGTATGGGACACTATAAATGTCATAGAACGCCCCTAGAAGAAGGGCAACTAAGCAACTGAACACACCTTTGGAGCAAGGGTACCCCCACATGTCCCTGGAACAAATTTACCTCACATGTCTTGAACAAGGGTGCCCCCACACGCCTGGAGCAAGGGTACCCATACGCCCATGGAGCAAGGGTATCTACAGCCGCCTGGAACAAGGCACCCACGCGAGCCTGGAACAAAGGTACAAACACGCCCCTGGAACAAGGGTACCCAAGGTATCGTAGGCGCGTTGGCAATCAATGAAGGCATACTGAGTGAGTCACACCTTCTCTTTCTCCCCCCACTCCATGATTGATGAGTAACGTTAGACCGTGCAAGGTCTCCATCGACTGTCACTGGACGGATCACACGAATTGAACTTCTAATTAACAAAAGTCGGGATACCATGTTATAAAAAAGGCATCGAATGCGCCATGAAATATTCATGTAGGAACTTTGGGTCCTCTCGCTCTGACATGGCTCCCAAAAATGGCGAACTTGATATCTCCCTTACAAGATCAAAATCGCAAACTTTTGTAGGATTCACACGCCAATCAACCTGCCGTAAGTTTTATTAGGCGTGACGTAAGACTCCGGGGTCGAGGAGTCTACGCTAAAAAATGTTGGTTGTGACGCTAGATTCGGAAAAAAATTCTTCGAGGAAAACATATATCTGTCTATTGAACTGTTGATATATCAGCTAAAGTAGGTTAAAGGATTTGGTGATACATCATATACAATAAGTTAAAAGTATTGGTGACATATCAGATAAATAGGTTAATGGTCTAAGTGACACATCAGATGTAATAGGTTAAAGGTCTTAGGGATACATCAGATGCAATAGGTTAAAGGTCATCCTACTGGTCACGTCATCGCATCTTACTGGCATAATTTTAACTCAATCATGGGATAAATTTCAGAATGACATCATGTGACATCATATGATATCATACACTTCAAGTTCAGTCTGAGCACCAAACATATACGTCCATGTCTAGGGTTTGTCTTGCCTTTGGATGATTAAAGCCCCCTCACAGACGGGCAGACGGCCAGACAGAGGGTGTTGTATCTTGTATGTTGCCATTAGTCGACAGACAGTTAGAGAGTGTTGTATCTTGCCATCAGTAGACAGACAGTTTAAAACTGTTGTATGCTGCAATCATAAGACGTACTGAGAGTATTGCATATTGCCATCAGTAGACAGACGGTGTGTGTTGTATGTTGTCATGAGCAGATAGACAGAATGTTGCATGTTGCCATTAGCCAACATGGCCCCTACGTTGCGATGAGATTGAGTAGAGTCACATTAACAGAGAGGTAAGTTTGAGGGCACGTCATCACCCAGCAGGTATCTGATCAAATACATAACCGTAGGAAATAAGATTCAGGGATCTCTTCATATTCAACACTCCACTATACATATTGAAGATAGTACTTCATCCTTCATATTGAACATTCTACTTCATGGCCATAATTTTTAAGGCAAGTACTTTGTGTGTTACAGGCAAACTTTGTATTAACTCAACAAAATTATTTTCTGCATCACTCTGCAGCGGGGTTCTCAAAAAAGCCAAAGGGTCACGTTAAGGAAATGTAAATTAAGTGTCACGATTGCTCAACTAGATTAGTAGAGATCGTTGAATCAAGGGGTAAGAAGGAACGCTATTGTAGGATTTTAAAGTAGCCAAACTTCCCCGATAGCCGAACTTCCCCTGACAGTCAAACTTCCCCGATAGCCAAACATATCCGATAGCCAACTTCCCCCGGTAGCCAAACATGCCCGATAGCCATCGTCCCCCGGTAGCCAAACATGCCCGATAGCCATCTTCCCCCGGTAGCCAAACATGCCCGATAGCCAACTTCCCCCGGTAGCCAAACTTCCCCGATAGTCAAACTTTCCCGGTAGGTATGCCAATATGCCAATTGACGGGTAATCGCTACACGGTAGCATTGGATGAGTAGCTTTGTGGTCCAGTGTCTTGTAGAAGAGAATCGCTCAACCGGAAGGTCTTAGGGAGCTTGTTGATCGTATCTCTGATTTGCTCTGGCAGATTAGATTAGATGGATCGAATACTTCAACACTCTCTCCATTGAGGGATTTCTTTTAATACAAAGGACAGGCAGATAACATGCTTACGTTGGAGGATCCATTGCGACCATTGGTCTATTGGTTTACATCATATGATGAGTTTATGAGAACATTGGTTAACATCATATAATGAGTGATGAGACCATTGATCTATTGCATAGGTCCCCAAATTGTATGTCTCCTATACCACTTGCCATGTTTTTCGGTTTTGGGTAGACCCCTTGCTGACCTGATATTGATTTTTATGCTAATGCATTAACTTCAAATGTATTTTTGACAGCTGGTATATTGCTACTCACTTTGAAAGATCTAAATTTATAGTCATATATCAGAAAATCTACCTAAGAACTTAAATTTTAATATGATTCTTCATCACTTTTCATGAACATTTATGTTTTTAAATTTTTTCACTTCATAGGTACTTTTATCATTTATGTAGAAAGATATATGTCTTTATATTATAAGGTAATATTATGTAAATAAATAGGTACTATCTGTGTGTGTGGAAAGTTGCTATCACATCAATAAAAGTTGGTGAATCAGAGATCCCGTTGTCAGGGCCGGCCTTAGGCTACTGCAACCTTTGCGGCCACAGTGGGACTACACTTTCATAGGCTCCGCCCCGAATTTATTTTCTAACACAAAATATTAATTTTCAATTATTGTCCTTATCCTCTATCCAGAATGGGCCCCGCGCAATCCGTTTCGCATAGGGCCCCGCAATTGTTAGGGTCGGCCCTGCCCTTTGTCCTCCACTGTCCGAGACCTTGGTTTTTATATTGATAGTAAACTCAGTATGATTCAACATATCAGTTCTGTATTCAGGGCCTGCTTCTGTCATCTACGCGCCCTGGGTCAGCTGCGTCCTCAACTCAATAAGAGAACAGCAAATGCTGTAGCGGTAATTCTAATCCATTCAAGATTAGATTATTGTAACAGCTGTTTGTGGGGTTTGCCTCAGAAACAAATTCAGAGACTCCAGAAGGTGCAAAATTATAAACATGTAACCTGCGGTCCTCAACTCAGTCCTTACTGAAAATTCCCAGTGTGGATGAACACAGAAAAAAGTCGTACGGAGTGCGCTCTTTGGAAGCGATAGCGCCAAAGTTATGGAATATTTTACCTCCATCTTTTAGGAGTACTGAAAAAGACAAAAATCATTTAGGAAACGTTTAAAGACTTTTTTGTTTAATAGATTTGATGACAACAGAGCGCAGTGAGCATGCTAAAGTAGCATGGATACCAGCGCTATAGAAGTATCCAATCAATCAATTATTGCATTCATGGAATGCCAAAATAGAAGTCACGACCTATTTACATGAGATCTACTATCGTTGTCCCCCATTTTCATTTCATGGACCCCACATTTTTATTTTCGCTGACATGGACCCTTTGCAAGTTGTCGTCGACCCCTGGGGGGTCGATATAGACCACTTTGGGATCACTTATCTATTGGTTTACATCATATATTGGCCTGCATCACATGATTGGGGCATGAGACCATTGGTCTATGGACCTACATCATATGATTGAGTCATGAGACCATTGGTCTATGGACCTACATCATATGATTGAGGCATGAGACCATTGGTCTATGGACCTACATCATATGATTGAGGCATGAGACCATTGGTCTATGGACCTACATCATATGATTGGGGCATGAGACCATTGGTCTATTGGCCTACATCATATGATTGAGGCATGAGACCATTGGTCTTTGGACCTACATCATATGATTGAGGCATGAGACCATTGGTCTATGGACTACATCATATGATTGCATGGGGCATGAGACCATTGGTCTATTGGCCTACATCATATGATTGGGGCATGAGACTATTGGTCTATATGGACCCACATCAAGTGATTAGAAAAGGTCTGGACGTCAAGTTACAAAGCATTAAGATTTCCAGTCATGCCTTAAACCCTTGCAATGGAGACTTGACAGAGCTGCATGACTTGGTAACCATTGTCCAACTGCATGAGGTCATTCGTCTTGCTGTCCAGTCTCTGAGTCATAACTTCACGGCGCCCGAGTGGCCATTGGTTGTGCACGTGTCCACGTGGCCCGTGACCCACTTAGACACATCAGTCTCAATCATTGGTCGCTAAGTCGTTCACCCCAGTACTCTCGTTACAAAAGGAATCGACTTTCCACTGAAATTAATGGACAATTTATTCCATAAACCCAAATCCTGATAGCGCACTTTGAAATATCAAGGTTTTGGCGCCGACCTATTTGTATCCATGGGACAAATTATAATGAGAAGAATGAATTGTCAAACAGGGTCAGTACAAAGCTAAATATAATAGACTGTCAGAAATATGCCAGCCTACGATAATATCCAATTAATTTGTATATAAAGATCTATCTATCTATCTATCTATCTATCTATCTATCTATCTATCTATCTATCTATCTATCTATCTATCTATCTATCTATCTATCTATCTATCTATCTATCTATCTATCTATCTATCTATCTATCTATCTATCTATCTATCTATCTATCTATCTATCTATCTATCTATCTATCTATCTATCTATCTATCTATCTATCTATCTATCTATCTATCTATCTATCTATCTATCTATCTATCTATCTATCTATCTATCTATCTATCTATCTATCTATCTATCTATCTATCTATCTATCTATCTATCTATCTATCTATCTATCTATATCTATATATATATATATATATATATATATATATATATATATATATATATGTATATATATATATATACAAATCTTTCTAAGAAGCATTCTACGAGGTGCACGTAATGGTAACCTAAGTGCATACAACGTTGAACTGAGAAGCGCGTAATGTTAAACGTTTAAAGATTGAAACTAAAGGTTAAGGCCTGCAATAAGCTAACAGTTGGGCCACATGCAAAACGGCAGAAAATGATATTCGGCTGCAGGTAATTAGGGTGCCCAAATTTCCTTTAAGTCTGCGCTATAATTCTGGAATACAAACTTTAAATGGTGTCCTCTGTCCTAAAATGTCTAATTATTACCACTCACGGCGACTTGTTTCCTCCTCATTCACCCCAGCCCAGGGCCAGGGTGCCATGTTGCGCCATCCCTCAAGTGAGCCCAGGGGTTCCAAAAAAAATGTCGCAATTTCAATAATGGTCATAAATACAACATTGCGCTTTGCTAATGCAATTACATTGTTGTTTTCCCCGTTTGCCATATTTCTTTTTTCACTTCATGGGAAAATGAAATTAGTTGTTCCCCACGCCAACATCCTCCCAGCAGCGCATTTGTTATTATATTAGTTGTCCATGGTAATTATTAGCGTTTTAAATGAGGCGGTTATAAACAGTATATTTTCAAATCAAATGTTCAAATATTTGTTCCCTTAGGGGACAGCAACCAATTGCTACAAATGATTGTTTTTTTAAATATGTGAATCTTCGAAAGAGACTTTTTGAACGTTCAATGATTGAACCCATTCAGCCATGCCAAGCGAAAATACGCCCTGGCCGAAAAATCTGAATATACCCTCTCTCCCTCCCAAATTTTCATCTATGATAAGTTGTATAGGCATAGCAATTGCATATGATAATTTATGATTTTAGCGCCCTCTGCGACTTGCGGCCTGGGTGGTCAATCACTTCGCCCTCCCCCTCACCCCACCACCCCCAAATAATCCCTTATTTCGGTGGGCCCTTTCTGAAACTATCGCCGATCCATCAAGATATGGGCCATAACTCTTGGGATATTTGAAACACGACTTTAAATTAAGAATAGTCTAAAGTCTGGCATCTAAAGTCTGGCATATAAAGTCTTGCATATAAAGTCTGACATCTAAAGTCTGGCATATAAAGTCTGGCATCTAAAGTCAGGCATCTAAAGTCTGGCATATAAAGTATGGCATCTAAAGTCTGGCTTATAAAGTCTGGCATCTCAAGTCTGGCTTATAAAGTCTGGCATATAAAGTCTAGCATATAACGTCTGGCATATAAAGTCTGGCATATAAAGTCTGGTATATAAAGTCTGACATCTAAAGTCTGGCATATAAAGTCTGGCATCTAAAGTCAGGCATCTAAAGTCTGGCATATAAAGTCTGGCATCTAAAGTCTGGCATATAAAGTCTGGCATCTAAAGTCTGGCATATAACGTCTGGCATCTAAAGTCTGGCATATAAAGTCTGGCATCTAAAGTCTGGCATCTAAAGTCTGGCATATAAAGTCTGACATCTAAAGTCTGGCATATAAAGTCTGGCATCTAAAGTCAGGCATCTAAAGTCTGGCATCTAAAGTCAGGCATCTAAAGTCTGGCATATAAAGTCTGGCATCTAAAGTCTGGCATATAAAGTCTGGCATCTAAAGTCTGGCATATAAAGTCTAGCATATAAAGTCTGGCATCTAAAGTCTGGCATATACAGCCTGGCATATAAAGTCTGGCATCTAAAGTCTGGCTTATAAAGTCGGTGATATTTTGTAGACTGTCTGCAGTGAACATTTATCAACACGTTGAACCCTTTTTATGGCAGAATTGACCGTACTTATACTAATCTTATCAGGTGACTTAAGTCTTTTACGCAGCTGTCTAGTTATTCATTATTTGTCACATTGTGATAACTACTTATAATGACGTCAATATATATGGGACTTTTATTTATTAGTTTTATAAAAAAAAAATGTTTTGGTTAAGTGTTTTAACCGAGATAATTGACTAGTAGCTAAATTTGAGTAGTCTCGAAGTGGCACAGTTTGTATCGACATGTGTATGGTCTAGGAGTGGCACAGTTTTTAGCGACATGTGAATGGTCTCGATTTGGCACAGTTTTTAGCGACATGTGTATGGTCTCGGAGTGGAATAGATTGCAGCGACATTTGTATGGTCTAGGAGTAGCAAATTTTGCAGCGACATTGGTATGGTCTATGAGTGGAAGAATTTGCAGCGACATCTGTATGGTCTAGGAGTGACATAGTTTACAGCGACATTTTATGGTCTAAAAGTTGCAGTTTGCTGCCAGTCATGTACGTCCGGCCAGTTGCTGTAGGAGAGGAGGTTTTGGGCATGTAGTACTTAAATCCACTTGTAGCAAAAGACGATGGCTTGTTAATTTTGTACGTAAAGCCATTTTATTGGAGTATTATATACTTATACTTGGATTTTTATGTTCACCTTATTAGATGCATATATGCAACCGAAGCCACAGAACTGGTCAAGTGTTCCCACAATGCCTTGCTATTTCTACTTTATTCCAAAACCGCATAAGAAGTACCAGATTTGATGTCTTAACTTGGTAGAGGTCAACCCTAGGTTGTTGTCTTTACTGGGTTGGAGTTTTCAATGAGTTGGAGTCTTCACTGGGTTGCTGTCTGCACTGGGTTGGTTTAACATCGCTGGTTTTGAAATTTGTCCTTGAGTTTACTGTTTGACCTCGAAACTAATATAAACAATTATTGTACGCGATTGTTTTTTTAAACATATTATGCAAGTTATCTTGTTCTGCTAAAAAATAAATTTCAACATAGACATGCACAGACATACACAGACATACCCTATTGATTTTCAATGCATTATTCTGGTGAGGATTTGGGGGGGGGGGGGTGGTGGTGGTCTATTTTTAGATCCGTATGTGGGTCAAAAAAGACATGGCAAGCTTCTATCGACCTAACACAGTTCCATGTTTGGCGAGTGTAGAGCGGGGTTGTGAATCCCCAGGTGACCATCGGAACATATGAACCTGGGGTCTACATTTTTCATATCGGACAAGGCAATCAGTGGATCATTGAACAATGGGGAAACTGGCCCCAGAATAACAATGCCGAAACCAACGGATCTCAAACTTTGATAGAAGAACGCTGTCAACATGACTTAACGCACGTTTCAATGACTTTACTCGTAAGTGCAAGAACATGCTTCAGTCACGTATGCATCCCGTCACTTGCCAGAATGCAAGAATGTAGTTTTCATTTAGAAAATTCGTGCACAATGAAAAAAAAAATGAAGTGGCTATAGGTACCCGGGTACCAGAATTGAGAGGTTGGGATTAAAAAACGATGTAAAATATTATTGTTGGGTTTGTAAGACCAAATGAGGTATCAAATGAAAGATAATTGAATGGACTATACGTGTGTAATCTTAATTCTTCAGTTTTACTAAAATAAACTACCACAAATGACATCCGAATAGCATTGAGCTTAATGGTACCCGGGTGCGAATGGCGGCGCTGCGAGTCCGGGTCCATTTTGACTAATGCTATTCGGATGTCATTAGTTTATTTTAGTTTAGATGAAGAATTAAGTTTACACACGTTGGAATCAAAGTTCTACGGCTATAGTTGGGGCAGTAAGTGTTGGGACAGAACATGGGAATCAAAGTTTAACGGCTATGATTGGGTCAGTCAATGTTAGGACAGAACATTGGAATCAAAGTTCTACGGCTATAGTTTGGGCAGTAAGTGTTGGGACAGAACATTGGAATCAAAGTTCTACGGCTATAGTTGGGGCAGTAAGTGTTGGGACAGAACATGGGAATCAAAGTTTAACGGCTATAATTGGGTCAATCAATGTTAGGACAGAACATGGAAATCAAAGTTCTACGGCTATAGTTGGGGCAGTCAATGTTAGGACAGAACATAGGAATCATAGTTCTACGGCTATAGTTTTTCAATAACCCACGTTTTTCACTCTTAATATTTAGTTTCATGAGATCGAGCTGAAACTGTACCCTGTAACAATGATTAATTTGTCTGTTATTTTCACTTAACTTCAAATGCCATTTGTTTTAGCAAAGTTGTATGCAAGTGATCTATTATTATGTGCGTCTCACAGCACACACAGTTTACAATGAAGACAGTCGGTTCTACGATTACTATAAAGGTCATTGAGTGGATTAAAACCTGAGATATTATTCGATCCAACTACATTTATCACACGAGTATCTGCAGCTCATGTTGTTCTCGATTCTAGTACTAGAAATAACATTGGAGTGGCGTTGTATTTATGAGATAGCGTCAGAATCATAATTACTTTTTTTCCGTACATAATAGCAAAAGCCCACACAAACATTCATGTCATATTGTTTGTTCAATAACAAAAACATTCCCAAACAGTGAATCATATTTCAAATACTTTCTCCGCCCGATAACAAAATACTCCCACCCACTTAACGCAAGTATAGTTTCATGGTTTCGCCCTAATTCGTCAGGAAAGCTTCGCCCCTGATAGTACGGGTTAACGCCTTTGTTTGATATAACAAAACAATTAGTTAAGAGCCCTTTACTAAACAAATGTTCTCAAATAATTATTCGTCTTGCTAACCGGATACACAGACAATGTTTGTGTTTGACATTTCCCAATAGCCGAACTGAAAGCCGGATTAACACAAGTTACCCCATCACACAAGCCGCCCATGAAATGTTACTGTACAATCGCCCAAAGAACGTTTATCATCCTTGTCCATGGCCCAACTCCCTGGCCCAACTCTCTGGCCAAACTCTCTGGCCCAACTCTCTGGCCCAACTCTCTGGCCCAACTCTCTGGCCCAACTCGCTGGCCCAACGCCCAATTAGTTCTATCCCTGACTCTGTTCCCAATACACTGTCCCACGATAAAATGAATAATACGAAAAAAGCTTGATTAAAACAAACCCTCCTCGTTTCTTTCCCAGGCCCCAAATTGAGATCTTCAGAAATAAAGGGTCAGATTTATAGTTGCTGAGAGATGGGATGCCCCCCCCCCCCCCCTGATTGCATCGCCTCCGTCTCGAAGCCCTCCTGATTGCATCGCCTCCGTCTCGGCTCCCTAAAACATGTGATATTAAAAAGGATTTCAAGTAAATGAATTCGATACGCGCTGCGCAAACCGATGGGTTGTGTAACCAGGGGCCAGAAGTTTTATCGCCCAAGTTCAGTCAGTGTGGGGTTGGAGGATATTGTTAGCTGATTTCTGGGATGTACCGGTGCCCGCCCGGCCCGGGAGAGTGGACGGCGCAGATTAGATCGGGCGTAGACGGGTCAATACAGTTTGCAGTGCAAACAAGCGGTAATTGTGCTCGTAGAATCCTCATTTAGATCTGGTTATATGAGTTTTATCGATACTTATAGATCCGTTTGGCCCACTAGAAAGTTAGATAGCACTGTATAGGATTGAGTAAAGGAGCGCGATCTAGAGTAGTTTAGATGACGGCGCGCCTCTGACCAGTCGTGTTTTCAGAGGGATGAGTTCCGCACCAGGTAACAAAAAGAGGGGGATGCGCCCCCGGCCAGGGATATTGCGGGAGAGAGTTGTCGCGGCTAAATGGAAAATTGGGATACCATTACACTATGTCCGGCTGCTACAATATCATGTCCCGTTACTAAGAATATCACGCCCCGTTACTAGAATATGATGTCCAGTTACTAGAATATGATTCCCGGTTACTAGAATATGATGTTCAGTTACTAGAATATGATGTCCAGTTACCAGAATATGATGTCCAGTTACTAGAATATGATGTCCAGTTACCAGAATATGATGTCCAGTTACTAGAATATGATATCCAGTTACTAGAATATGATGTCCCGTTACTAGAATATATGATGTCCAGTTACTATGATATCATACACGCTTGCCAAATTGAAGTATGATGGTGTTCCACTAAAAGACCCTAAAAGTAAACTGCAAAACAGTTCGAAATGTTAGGGCAATGGTATTTCTGTTTTATTGTCCGTATATGATAAAATTGAAACAAAAGTCATTTCCTCTATATCCATGATGTCAAAAGCCTGAAGATCATATGGGACAAAATTCAAGTTTATAGCTCATCGCGGCCTTACCAGGTCAAGGTTGCGTGGTGTTAATGGAGAAAGATTTCCTATATTTATGACGTCAGAAATCCAATATTCAGATAGTCACCACAAGAGGTCAAATATCATAGAATCAGATGTTCATAGTGTCAGTATATAAGACTAGGAATCTCAGATGTTCATAGTGTCAATATATGAGACTAGGAATCTCCCATGTTCATAGTGTCAGTATATGAGACGTGGAATCTCCCATGTTCATAGTGTCAGTATATAAGACGTGGAAACTCCTATGTTCATAGTGTCAGTATATAAGACTAGGAATCTCCCATGTTCATATTGTCAGTATAGAATGCGTGGAATCTCCAATGTTCATAGTGGCAGTATATAAGTTGTTAAATCTCTCATGTTCATATTGTCAGTATACTAGACGTGGATTCTCCCATGTTCACAGTGTCAGTATATAAGACGTGGAATCTCGCATGTTCATAGTGGCAGTATATTAGAAGTGGAATCTCCTATATTCATACTGTCAGTATGTAAAGACGTCAAACATCATATAATCATGTAGTATGTAACATCTCACATTACCATATTGTCAAGCTGTAAGGCTTTAGATCCACGTGTACAACAATTTCGTTCCGATATCTCGAGATTAATGAATTGATTATTCCCACGGTCTATTTTTAACCCTAACCCCGATAAATGTCTCCCATTCACCGAGCTCGTGTTTTATTTAAATGCCAGCTTCAAGATATTAACATGATGCCCTTATCTTTCTATCAATATGGATTTGATGAATTTCTCTCCAACCTTCACCCCCATACACCCAAAAACTCTTCCACCACCCACCCTTTTTTTTATTTCTCTTTCTGAATCACCTCTCCACTCGACATTTTAAAATTGTGCGTGGCTGTTAAATATATGTAACTTTTTATTTTTACAAATCGTTCAAAAATTGAGAGAAAACGAAATCTGAAGATCTGTGTATGTATATATATAGTCACACTTATTTGAGTATATATATATATATAGATTATATAGATACATATATTATATATATATACATGCATATACATGAATTTATATGTATTCTTCTTCTTAGTGATTCTCACAACTCCCAATGGAACATACAGACCATCCAGAACAGTTTTCCATCTGTCCCTGTCCTGGGCCATCTTTGCTAGTTTAGCCCAGGTTTTCTTCATTCTCGTCAACTCTGTCTCTAATCCCCTATTGCTCTTGGTCTTCCTCTTTTCCCGGTACCTTGATGATTTATGAATATGAACCATTTAAAACCGTATGTTGTTGACTGTGATTCAGATTTTGTGGTTCGTGAAAACCCCATTATGGAAGCGGCAACAGCCTAAATCTGTTCATCAAGCTTTCAGCTACAAACAAACACACATATATTCACCAACAAAAAGGCTCCCACACAGATACACACCCACACCACCTACCCACCACAACACCCCCCGACACATTCCCCGACACATCACCCGACACGTCACCCGACACATCCCCCCGACACATCCCCCGATATACCCATCGCTATATTGTTTAACCTCTAGATCTTAATTTCATTTTTCATCCAACCTTTTTTTTTTACAAGATGTTCATATAGTTTTTACATGGAAGATGTTTATATATTTCCTAAGGCCAAGATTGATTAAGTTGGCTGCATCGTTTTCTCCATTTCCTTCCAATCTGATCAAGTCTATGCCAGAGATACACATAAGTAAAAACATTACCAGAATAAATGCAATGGGATCATTATAAAAATCCCAGGGACGCTCTTGCAGCGGTTATGGAGCTATTGATAAAAACCGAGTTTCTGGAGTTATGCATCCATTTAAACTCAGCCCGACGTCATGCGACTTGTAAAAGTGCTAGTGAGGATTCGAGTGCAGATCATGACGTCACAATGCCAATTTTTTCCGTACACTTTGATGATGTATGTTCCGGATCAAGATCCATATATTGAAAGATTAAAATAATTCCACATCGACTCCATGACCCCTGCTCAGCGCCCAGGAGGTCATCTAAAAGGTCAAGACTCATACTCGGCACTCAGGAGGTCAACTATAAGGTCAAGACTTCTACTCGGCACTCAGGAGGTCAACTTCTGATTAGCCTTCTCTAGACACCACATTGGAGGTAATCAAAATAAAATCCAAGTTTTAAGTTCTACGAAACTGTAACAGGTTTTTGTCTTTGAGAGCGCGAAATCTCGTCTGAAATAATGAAATGTGTGGCATATCTACAGATGGTATGGTGCCTTCTTTATGGGACCATCTTCACCATCTTCATTGGGACTAACTTCATTATCTTCATTGGGACTAACTTCATTATCTTCATTGGGACTATCTTCACCATCTTCATTGGGACTACTTACTAAGACTTCATAGATAACCATTAAGGAATTGAAACCCTGGTCTACTTTAAGCAGATTATCATTGCTACTTGTTGTGAAAGTGGGCCTAATTGTGCCGATGTAGGCCGATGTGGGCCGGTGTGGGCTGATCTGGGGAATCAAGAGTTGTAAAATTCATAAACGAATGACCGTTACACGTCAATCTTAAATGTAAACGATAGTTAACCAATTCAAAACAAGCAGACGACAGATCATTCTACTGTTTTGAAATCGCTAGAACCATAACTTAGGTTATTCAATCCAGTCTCCTAAAATTATTGATCGTCCATTCAATGGATAGGTCTCTGTGTTATGTTACAATCCTATTTGGAAAAATTGATAAAACAACCACCCCATGGAACCACTGACAAAACAACGACCCCCATGGAACCACTGACAAAACAACGACCCCATGGAATCACTGACAAAACAACGACCCCATGGAATCACTGACAAAACAACGACCCCATGGAATCACTGACAAAACAACGACCCCATGGAATCACTGACAAAACAACGACCCCCATGGAATCACTGACAAAACAACGACCCCATGGAATCACTGACAAAACAACGACCCCATGGAATCACTGACAAAACAACGACCCCAATCGTAAAGATCCCCGTGTGTTTATGTCCAGGATGTTTCAGTGATCCTAGAATCCTAAAATTCAAGAATAAAATAATCGATCTTAAAGTGAATGTTTGTACATGTTTGTAAACCCATCCATCAACTTCAACATAGGGAACGCTTGTCTCAACAAACATACGTCACCCACATTGGAGATTTAGATGAATGTAAAAGCCAGGGCTCACCCCGAAGAACTGACCGCATTAGGGCTCACCTCGAAGAACTGCCCGCATTAGCCGGGTTTGTGTGGTGCCGTGTCAGGTCCACAAGACCACACCAGACAGTTAGCTCTGTGACTATTAAGGCAAATATTGGGATATCAGATAAGAGATGAAAGAGAGTTCAGTCTGAGGCTCAGAGTAATATAAACGATGGCAAAGCTGCAGCCGAGTCTGAGGTTCTCAGTAGTGGAAACGGTGGAGATAATTGTTTGAGTTCTAACTAAACAATCCCAAATATTCAAGACTCACCCTTTCAAAAGTAATCTGTGACGTCATTCAACAGGTGGATCCATAGATCACTAAACAGTTTATTAATGAATAGATAATTGATTGCGTTGATGTGGAGGCACGGGACTTATTTCCTGTACTAACACACCAGCGAGAGTTAGAATGAAAAAAACAAATGACTTCAGCTTTTCGGCACACTATCACCACATGGAATCTACCAAATCCTCCATTTATCATCCTCAATTTCCCCGTATTTCTTTTCTTATATTTTACATATCTCAAAAATATGTTTTTCCGTTAAGATCTTAACTTTTCACAGCAATAATACATACATTATTTTAGTTCGTGCCATCAAAGTTTTTGGAAAATCAACTTCCGGAAATAACGATGACGATCACCTAAGTTTTTTTTAAAAAACTAGTTTCTTGTCGTGTCTTCCTTTTTCCTGTCTGCTGAGGAAAGCTCATCGCCGAAACGGTCATATCTTAGTGTCCTGTCTTTCAATTCAAGATTCTACAAACTTTGTTCTACTATTTACTTCACACGACCTGAACGCAGTCCTTCATTTATTTATCCCTAAAACTCCGAAAAGTCGAATTTACTCAATTTTATTTCCACGCTAATTGTGGCTTAATTTTATGTTTATATTTCAATAGCTGATATGCCATTGTAGTGTAAACAAAATAAATAATACCATTGTCAAAACTGATACTTTTTAAAAAAAATGTTACTGCCGACCACTACGGAGTCTTGTAAGAATCGATCTCTGCGGCCATGTTGCTGTTCTGACATGTTCTCTGTGGCCATGTTGCAGTTCTGACATGTTCTTTGTGGTCATGTTGCAGTTCTGACATGTTCTTTGTGGTCATGTTGCAGTTCTGACATGTTCTCTGTTGCCATGTTACAGTTCTGACATGTTCTCTGTGGCCATGTTGCCGCTCTGACATGTACTCTGTGGCCATGTTGCAGTTCTGACATGTTCTCTGTGGCCATTTTGCAGTTCTGACATGTTCTCTGTGGCCATGTTGCAGTTCTGACATGTTCTCTATGGCCATGTTGCAGTTCTGACATGTTCTCTGTGGCCATTTTGCAGTTCTGACATGTTCTATGTGGCCATGTTGCAGTTCTGACATGTTCTCTGTGACCATGTTGCAGTTCTGACATGTTTTTAATGATATAGAAATTAGGAGTAAAAATGTCTCAGCTGTCCATGTAACAATTTCCTAACTAAGATCCAAGTTTATTTTTTTGTGTTGATATCTAATCATGTTGTGTTAATAGTGCGTTGCTAGTTGTTAATAAGAAGAACATGAACTTCCGGTTGCTCTATTTCAAGACTTTAAATATGGCACAACGCGAGATGCTGTCTTAACTAGTGTGTTCACTAGTATTTTTACTGTTGTGTTGACTTTGAGTAGTGTGTTGACTAGTGTGTTACTAGTGTGTTGACTGGTGTGTTCACTTGTGTGTTGACTGGCGTGTGGACTGGCGTGTGGACTAACGTGTTGACAAGTGTGTTGACTAGTGTGTTGACTAGTATTTGGACTGTTGTGTTGACTAATATTTTGACTGGTGTGTTGACTTTGAGTAGTGTGTTGACTTTGAGTAGTGTGTTGACTTTGAGTAGTGTGTTGACTTTGAGTAGTGTGTTGACTTTGAGTAGTGTGTTGACTTTGAGTAGTGTGTTGACTTTGAGTAGTGTGTTGACTTTGAGTAGTGTGTTGACTTTGAGTAGTGTGTTGACTTTGAGTAGTGTGTTGACTTTGAGTAGTGTGTTGACTGGTGTGTTGACTGGTGTGTTGACAAGTTTGTTGATTAGTGTGTTGACCAGTGTGTTGATTAGTGTGTTGACCAGTGTGTTGATTAGTGTGTTGAGTGTGTCAAACCAAAGTTCGTCAAAATGAATCATTCGTTCCTATCTCTCACACTAAAGCGTTTGAGAACCACTGGACAACACCCCTGGTATTCCGTCTTGTCACGTGACACATCTTCCGTCCACTAATAATTGTTCATTTCCTTGGGTCAGTAAACGTTATGGCCAATTGTTTTGCTTGTCACTTCTACTGATGGACCGACACTGATGGTCAACAGCCGGTTGATGTAACTAACACTGAATTAGCAGATGGTCATTTCAAGTTTGTTTTTTTTGCTGTTGGACATTTCTAAAAAGTATTTAACTCCATTAATGTCAGCTTAACATCCTATTAAGTATAATTATAAACATACCATTAAAAACATAATATGAAACAGTTTTCTAAACCTTTGAAAAAAAAATTAATGAATATTATTTTGCCAGACAAGATGTTATATTTAGATGTTTTTTGAAGTGTATGACAGATGCGTGTGCATGAATGCACCTGATAAATGCATGCGTTTGAAAACACCTGATAGATGCGTGTGCTAACAGTTACATAATCACAGAAGCACCAGCTTGGAACCAGATTGATATCTTGAAATATTTCACTGGAATATTTTCATCAGATAACCTTTTTCTAAAATAGCCGGTTGAGATAAATTTAAATTATCGTCTGGGGTGGCTGGTCTCATGCTATCGGCTGTGGTGCAACTGGGGTGTAGCTGCTGTGTAGCTGTGTTGTAGCTGTGGTCTAGCTGTGATCTAGCTGTCGTCTAGCTGTGGTGCAGCTGTGGTGTAGCTGTGCTAAGTATGGAATGTTTTGACTCCGGAATTTGTGGGGTATCGAGTTCTAGGCATTTATCTATGTCATTGAGTAGCGAGGAATAGACATGATATGTCAATAGAGGAGCCAGGAATAGAAATATAAGCCAATAGAGTCTCCAGGAATAGACATAGGGGCTACACCAAATGTTACCTCCGGTAATACAAAAAAAACAAGAACTAATAACATGTTAAAAACAAGAAATCATAACAAATCTTTCTTATTCATACTTCATTAAATTGAAAATACAAAGAATTTCATGGCACCAAAACGAATTAGGTTTAAAGGAAAGCGATGTTCCCTGTTTGGTTTGAGCTGGTCTATTGGGAAGGGCACAGTTCTAGCTAAGTGATACGAATAAAATTTTAATTTATTGAAATCAAATGTAGCTTAAAGTAGCCCGTAGCAGTTAGCTCATAAGTGATTCTTTATTGGAAAATACAAATCCCATTTTGTTATCTTCGAATCACACAAACATTTTCTACTACACTATTCAAGCATATAAAAGAGAGTTAAATATCTAAAATTAGCAATGTCCCTACTTTATTATTTAACTAGGCCTTAGACTAGCAGTTGTAATCGGCTTTGACATATTAACCCTTGGTTGCTGGAAGTGAATGAATTACCGCCGCTGGTTTGATATCATTACCCCTGGTCACGTGAGCCAAGTCCTATGACGTATGATGGTTTCACATGAGATGCTTTGTCTCGACTTGATGCGTCACGTCATGGCTAACTTCGGCTGTGGCTTCCAAAAGTGTTTTTTTTTCCATTTCTTTTATTTGATACAGTTCGATGATGGGTTAACTTTTTGGTACGCTTCATTTTATTTTAACAAAATACGCAACAATAATAAACTATACATGTCAAGAAAAAGACATTTATTTATTAACAATATTAAATGGGCATGTACACAAAGAGTGAGGTCATGTACACAAAGAGTGAGGTCATGTACACAAAGAGTGAGGTCCTGTACACAAATACTGAAGTCATATACACAAAGAGTGAGGTCATTTACACAAAAACTGAGGTCATGTACATAGAGACTGAGGTCACGTACACTAATACTGAAGTCATGTACACAAAGAGTGAGGTCATGTACACAACGACTGAGATCATGTATTCGCCTTTCCAATTTTTTCTAGCTTAAGATAACAAGAACTTTCTATTGGAGTTAATACAAGATGTGACATACTTTCGAATTCAACATTTGATTTGATACAAGGTACAACTTATTATCCTAGTCAACAATTTATTTGATACAATGTACAACTTATTATCCTATTCAACAATTGATTTATGCAAGAAATAACATATCCATAACTACCAACTTCAAAACTTCACAAGAAAACTTTGATATCTTCTAAAGGGCAGCGACAAGCCAGGGTACCCCAAAGATGAGCTGAATAAACAGCAACCCCTTTAAACGCGACTCATCCGCAGCTTGTAAAAAGAAACCTCTCTCACTCCACTGGTTCTCAACACAGAATACAGTGGCGCAATTAAATGTCGAAGTACTCTATAACTGATGTGGGCATCTGCTTGCATTATATCACGACTTCCATCTTCAACAGTATTTTTTTTAATAGCTATCTTAATAAATGCTGATGGGGATCTCCTATGTAGAAATAGTTTTTTTGTTGGTCATATTTTGAGAACCACTGCTATATTCCTTTACGTTTTCCGTAATTCCGATCCTCCAGCTCACATGAAATAAAAACAATATTGACAGTTGTCTTTGTCGTCGTGAGTGAGCACGTGATTATCGGGTCGTCCTAATGTTGGCCAGGGGACTACAGCAGTAACGGCAGGACTTTGGTCGTCCTAATGTTAGCCCGGGAACTGCAGTAGGACAATCAGGACTTTTCTCACTGTCTCACGACACGTCCGTATGTTCTTGTCTGTTAAATCAATTTTATTTTCATCTTTGCAAAGTGAAACCTATTTCCCCCTGCTACTAAAATACGCCTTTTGAAAAGTCTGCTAGAATACGCCCTTTGAAAAGTCTGCTAAAATACGCCCTTTGAAAAGTCTGCTAGAATACGCCCTGTGAAAAGTCTGCTAGAATACGCCCTGTGAAAAGTCTGCTAGAATACACCCTTTGAAAAGTCTGCTAGAATACGCCCTGTGAAAAGTCTGCTAGAATACGCGCTGTGACAAGTCTGCTAGAATACGCTCTGTGAAAAGTCTGCTAGAATACGCCCTTTGAAAAGTCTGCCTAAATACGTCTTTTGAAAACTCTGCAATATCTGAAGGCTGGTCAAAGCTCCGCTGTGTTCTAAGTGCAAATTAACACTAATAACATTAACTTTTTTTTTTACAAGAAAACAATTTCTTTGGCTATTGGTGAACTTCGCAAGTAACCTTATTCAGGAAATATCATTTGGAACAATCTCATCTTATTTGAAACAATCTCATGTTATTTGAAACAATCTCATCTTACACGATGCTTACTGACTCACACAAACTCATTACTTGCCTTTGTTCCAAATATGTCTAACAATCTCACCTCGACAGTTACTGTATATTGTGTCTTTTTAATTTATGGTTTAGCATGACATTATTAATACATACTTGGGTCAATGGTGACATTACTAAAACATGCTTGGGTCAATGGTGTTCTCATGACATTACTAAAACATACCTGGGTCAATAGTGTTCTCATGACCTTACTAAAACATACTTGGGTCAATGGTGTTCTCATTACATTACTAAAACATACTTGGGTCAATGGTGTTCTCAAGACATTACTAAAACATACTTGGGTCAATCGTGTTATCATGACATTACTAAAACATACTTGGGTCAATGGTGTTCTCATGACATTACTAAAACATAATTGGGTCAATGGTGTTCTCATGACATTACTATCACATACTAGGTCTATGGTGTTCTGAGGAAATTACTAAACATACTTGGTCAATGGTGTTCTCGTGACATTACTATTGGGTCTATGGTGTTCTCATGACATTACTAAAACATACTTGGGTCAATGGTGTTCTCATGACATTACAATTGGGTCAATGGTATTCTCATGACATTACTAAAATATACTTTTTTCAATGGCGTTCTCATGAAATTACTATCAAATACTTGGGTCTATGGTGTTTTTATGACATTACTAACACATACTTGGGTCAATGGTGTTCTCATGACATTAGTAACACATACTTGGGTCAATGGTGTTGTCATGACATTACTAGCACATACTTTGGTCAACACTTTTCACATGATATTACTAAAACCTATTTTAACATTTAGTCAATGGAAGGCTTGTAACTAAGGCTTGTCACTAAGGCTTGTCACTAAGGCTTGTCACTAAGGCTTGTCACTAAGGCTTGTGACTAAGGCTTGTCACTTAGCCCACGTGACAATTGGATATCCTACTGCTGTCTCAACGCGGAGTTGACATTGGTAACCGCAAGTTATGTTTATGAGACTTGTCGGTGCTGACACGAGCATTGTCACGTGTTCTGATCCAGGGCTACTGGAGACATCGGCATTGTTAACCACACTTTCATGTTTATGAGACTTGTCGGTGCTGACACGAGCATTGTCACGTGTTCTGATCCAGGGCTACTGGAGACATCGGCATTGGTAACAACACTTTCATGTTTATGAGACTTGTCGGTGCCAATACGAGCATTGTCACGTGTTCAGATCCAGCGCTACTGGAGACATCGGCATTGGTAAATGTTTGATGCAGGCAAACAAGATGTCTTAACGCAGCGGTTCTCGACCTGTGGGTCGCGACACGTTTGGGGGTCACGCGACCCTTTCTCGGGGGTCGCCTAAGACCATCTGAAAAAAACATATACTCTACAGTTATAAAGTAACAACGAAAATAATTATGTGGCTGGGGGTCGCCACAACATGAGGAACTGTACGAAAGGGTCGCGGCCTTAGGAAGGTTGAGAACCGCTGTCTTAACGCAATGGCAGGAATAGAAAATGCAAATGATGTTAATCTCTGACACTCTTACATCATCCAAAATGATACGGGACATCTCCCTGACACACAAAGCGTTTGGGGGTATCTCCTTTTAGACTCTATGTGGGACATTTTTATAACAGACTCTGTAGGGGGGCATCTTATTACATCAAATATACGGGGAATCTAATTATAAATACTATTTGGGATGGTTGGGCACGTGGATAAGATTGAGTCGATCCAAAGCTTGTGGTCTGAGGATCAATCCCCAGCCTTGACAAGCACAAGCAGATGGTAGATTGGACCCGTTAACCTTGGACGGCCACTCATCTAAAAGAAAGCAAACTCTGAAATCGAACCCGGAGATGGAGTCCCATAGGTGGTATGACACTTGACACACTACAAAAACTCCTGCAACGTGGAAGTTTGAGGAGTGCAGTGAGCCACAAGAATCACTGCTGGTCATCTACTGCATCCTGGTCTATTTCCAGTCATCTTGACCAAGTCTTGCCGTTGGGACAAATAGGCAACAAGGAGAGAGGCTAGCGGATTGGAACGACTCTACCTTACTTAAAACAAACTAAAGCTCAAGGCAATGCTGCTACTCAAGTCAAGGCTACTACTCAAGCCGATGCCTTGGTCATCTTCGCATGCCAAGGACGAACAATAAGACAATTTGGGACATCGTATTATTATAGACACTAGCGAAAACCCGGCATGCATTGCATGCCACTCAATGAAAAAAGTGTTTGTGTTTTAATTAAGTTTTAAGGTTATTTTTAAATAGAAAATATTTATTGTTTTTTCCGCAACATACAGCTGTACACGTGAGAAGCATGGATTTTCTAAGTATAGTCCACACACTTGTAGCGATTGATCCACACATGCAGTAGCTCTGTTTTAAATTATATTCATATAGCTCAAATATATATATTTTTTTAAAATAAGGCCCCCGGCTCCAAAAGCAAAATTGTAAAATGGTTGTACTTATGTCAAACACAAACTGAAATGTCGCTTGTATTTGATTGATTTCTATTCACCCATGCAATATCACAGATTGAAATTATATTTGTTTAGCTCATATAAGAAACATATTATTTAGTGACCCCGGTCCCAAAAGAAATATTTCAAAATGGATAAGCTAATTCAGAAACCTTTACTGCGCACAACAACTTATAAAAGTTTTATCGCAATCGGATGAATGTCTGTCTGTCTGCCACTCTGTCTGTCTGTCTCACTGTCTGTGTGTCTGTCTCTCTGTCCGTCTGTCTATTGGTCTCCCTGTCTGTCTCTCTGCCTCACTGTCTGTCTCTTTGTCTGTCTCTCTGTCTGTCTCTCTGTATCTCTGTCTGTCTCTCTGTCCGTCTCTCTGTCTAGCTCACTGTCTGTCTGTCTCTATGTCTGTCTGTCTGTCTGTCTGTCTCTCTGTCTGTTTGTCTCTCTGTCTTTTAGTCTCTCTATCTATCTCTTTGACCCTCTGTCTGTCTCTTTCTGTCTGTCTCTCTTTGTCTGTCTATCTTTCCGTCTGTCTGTCTCTCTGTCTGTCTCTCTTCTAACTGGCATTCTGTCTGTCTCTCTGTCTGTCTGTTTGTCTCTCTGTTCGTCTGTGTGTCGCTATGACTGTCTGTCTCTGTCTGCTGTCTTTCTCTATGTCTGTCTGTCTTTCTCTATGTCTGTCTGTATGTCTCTCTGTCTGTCTGTCTGTTTGTCTCTCTTTCTGTCTCTCTGTCTACCTCTTTGTCTCTCTTTCTGTCTCTTTGTCTGTCTCTCTGTCTGTCTCTCTGTCTGCCTCTCTGTCTATCTGTCTGTCTCACTGTCTGTCTCTCTGTCTCAAAGTCGGACTCTATGTATGTATGTCTGTCTCTATGTCTGTCTCTCTGTCTCTCTGTATGTCTCTCTGTCTGTCTCTCTGCCTGTCTCTCAGTTTGTCTCTCTGTCCATATGTCAGTCAGTCAGTCTGTGTGTCTGGCTTTATGTCTGTCTGTCTGTCCCTCTGTCAATCTATCTATCTCTATGTCTCTCTCTCCCTCAGTATCCCCGTCTTTCTGTCTGCCATTATGTCTGTCTCTCTGCCTGTCTCTCTGTCAGTCTGTCTCTTCGTCTCTATCTGTTGTCTCTCTCTGTCTATGTATGTTTGTCTCTCTGTCTGTCTGTATGTCTCTATGTCTGTCCCTCTGTCTGTCTATCTGTATGTCTATCTGTATGTCTCTCTGTCTGTATCTCTGTCTGTCTAATTGTATGTCTCTATATCTGTCTGTCTCTCTATCTGTCTCTATGTGTGTCTCTATGTCTGTCCGTCTGTTTGTCTCTCTGTCTGTCTCTCTTTCTCTCTTTATGTCTCTCTTTATGTCTCTCTGTATGTCTATCTATCTATCTATCTATCTATCTATCTATCTATCTATCTATCTATCTATCTATCTATCTATCTATCTATCTATCTATCTATCTATCTATCTATCTATCTATCTATCTATCTATCTATCTATCTATCTATCTATCTATCTATCTATCTATCTATCTATCTATCTATCTATCTATCTATCTATCTATCTATCTATCTATCTATCTATCTATCTATCTATCTATCTATCTGTCTGTCTGTCTGTCTGTCTGTCTGTCTGTCTATCTATCTATCTATCTATCTATCTATCTATCTATCTATCTATCTATCTATCTATCTATATATCTATCTATCTATCTATCTATCTATCTATCTATCTATCTATCTATCTATCTATCTACCTATCTACCATCTACCTGCCTACATGACTACCTGCCTGACTGCCCACCTTCCTACCTATCAACCTGCCCACCTACCTACCTACTTACCTATTTACTTTTCCCCCACACACAGAGTTTAAAAAAAAATTATCCACTGGATTGTAACTCCTTTACTTAAGCAAAAGAATTTCATTTCAATGGACTACGATTAGTCACTTCCTTGTTTTGTCACGAGATATGTGTAAGCCTTCGGTAGCCTATGCTACACATAACAACACATAACAACAGATAACAGCTGATCAGCCATTATCATTAATTTTAAAGTAAAATGTTTGTCTCCATCAGCGCTTCCCCAATGTTAAGTAAAAAATTTTACTTTTCAAAATATTCTCGAGTACACGTGTTTTTTTTAATGACATTCATAAATGTGACAATAATTATAATTCAGTTATGATTAAAGGAAAAAATTTGTTTGAAGAAAAATTTGTGAGCGACTAGTGTGTTGCAGACAGCCTACCGGAAGTCTAACTCACGTGACAAAACAATCAACTCATCGTAGTCCATTAATATGATTTGTTCTTATTTCGATGAGGGATAAGTGCATTAAAAATTGCAACAATTTAATTAAACGGCATATTCTTATTAAAATTATTTTTAAATGCAGAGTTTTTACTACTTTATAAATTTCATCAAAGCTTATTTTTTGAAATGAATAAAAAGTACAAACTTATTAAATGTTAAAAATACAAAGCTAAATTAGTATTTTAGTTTAGCTATTTAAAAAGCAATCATTGCTATTTATTAATTTTACTTTTAAGAAGGGGAATGTACATTACCAGTTTTGTCACGGTCTTTTATTAAATGAGAGAACTTTTAGCTTTGGCTAAATAGGCTATTCGCGTGATTATTTAGAACTAATTAATTTTAATTTTATTTCGCCTTATTGACAACGCACTAAAGAACGCACTAACAACAACTGATGTTTAGGTTTTCCCAATAAATGTGATTACTGTATACTTTGATGATAATAATACTTAAAATTTTGCTAAAATAAAAGCGGAAATATAATATTTTTGCGCATGTAAATTTATTCGATTTCCGTAAAATAATAGAAAATAACTATGATTGTTTTTAAGAGTCCGAACGCATCAAAATAGTATCGACTCTTTGGCGTTATGTCACTATAGCTCATTCTTATATATATATAGGGTATGCTACGACATACATTTTATGGGACAAGTTTATGCAAAAGGACTTCTATGGGTTGTTTCACATGACTTCTATGGGTTGTTTCACGTGACTTCTATTTGTTGTTTCACGTGATTTCTATGGGTTGTTTCACGTGACTTCTATGGGTTGTTTCACGTGACTTCTATGGGTTGTTTCACGTGACTTATATGGGTTGTTTCACGTGACTTCTATGGGTTGTTTCAGGTGACTTCTATGGTTTGTTTCACTAGAGTTCTATGGGTTGTTTCACGTGAGTTCTATGGGTTGTTTCAGGTGAGTTCTATTGGTTGTTTCAGGTGAGTTCTATGGGTTGTTTCAGGTGAGTTCTATGGGTTGTTTCAGGTGACTTCTATGGTTTGTTTCACGTGAGTTCTATGGGTTGTTTCACGTGACTTCTATGGTTTGTTTCACGTGACTTCTATGGGTTGTTTCACGTGACCTCTATGGGTTGTTCCACGAGATTTCTATGGGTTGTTCCACGTGACTTCTATGGGTTGTTTCACGTGACTTCTATGGTTTGTTTCACGTGACTTCTATGGGTTGTTTCACGTGACCTCTATGGGTTATTCCACGTGATTTCTATGGGTTGTTCCACGTGACTTCTATGGGTTGTTCCACGTGACTTCTATGGTTTGTTCCACGTGACTTCTATGGGTTGTTTCACATGACTCTGCCCGTCTGAACGTTAAGCGCACTGCTGTCTCCAGTCTCATGTACCGGAGATATTTGATGTGCCCGTCGTCCTTATGGGCGCACCCTTTCGCTCCCTCCCTGGTACACACCTCAACAAAGATAATTCTTAGAAGAACAACGTGTCTATTTATTTACACCACGGGTTTCTATATATGTACAACAAGTGTGTCTAATTATGTCCACCAAGTGTATCTATTTATGTACACCAAGTGTGGCTATCTATGTAAACCAAGTGTGTCTATTTATTTATGTACACCAAGTGTGTATATCTATATAAACCAAGTGTGTCTATATATGTACACTAAGTGTGTCTATTTATGTACACCAAGTGTGTCTATTTATGTACACCAAGTGTGTCTATCTATGTAAACCTAGTGTGTCTATTTATGTACACTAAGTGTACCTATTTATGTACACCAAGTGTGTCTATTTATGTACACTAAGTATATCTGTTTATGAAATGTGAATTCTCTAAGAAGCCAATATGCCATACTTCTCAAATTACCTATAAACTACAAGTAATTTTTGGAATATCCCACAAGACTAAGCGTTGCCGTTAAATCAAGTGCAGGTGCTAACAATGGAAAACCTTAAATAATGAAATGAGGAAAGGAGTAAAACAAGATCACGTGTACAGGGCTGTCACGCATGGGGAAGGGAGTCAAACAAGATCACGTGTCCAGGGCGGTCACGCACGGGGAAAGGAGTCAAACAAGATCACGTGTACAGGGCTGTCACGCATGGGGAAAGGAGTCAAACAAGATCACGTGTACAGGGCTGTCACGCATGGGGAAAGGAGTAAAACAAGATCACGTGTGCAGGCCGGTCACGCAGATCTCGTAGTTCAATCAAATATACGCATCAAAGATGAACGTGGGGGAGGGGGATGCATTGACCAAAGGGGGAGTGCTTAGAAAAAATGGGGAGCAACCTAACAACGCCAATAGTGGACCTTCGGGTAATTAACTATTAAAAATCTAAATGGCTATTCCTAGGTCAACATTTACCAGGAAGTTGATCATCCAAATGTTTCCATGGCCATGTTCCCAATATCTTTTAGTACTCAAGATGTTGGGACTTCAGTTGTATACTTTATTATGATACGGTGTAGTTTTCACTTTTAAAATTTTCTCTATTTCAAGTAGAGGATTGTTGTGATCCAGTCTTCTTACTACAGCTTATTTATCTTACGACATATAGGTGGTCCAGCTGTCTGGTTGTCAGGTTGTCCAGCTGTCTGTTTACCACATTGTCCAGCTGTTTGTTAACACATTGTCCAGCTGTCTGATTGTCAGATTGTCCAGGTGTCTGGTTGTGTCCATGTGTCCAGCTGTCTGATTGTCAGATTGTCCAGGTGTCTGGTTGTCCGTGTGTCCAGCTGTCTGGTTGTCAGATTATCCAGCTGTCTGTGTATCATATTGTCCAGCTGTCTGGTTGTCATGTTGTCTAGCTGTCTAGTTATCCGTGCGTCCAGTTGTTTGGTTATCGGATTGTCAAGCTTTCTGGGTGTCAGGTTGTCTGGGTGTCAGGTGGTCCAGCTGTTTATTTATCACAATGTCCAGCTGTCTGGCTGTCAGGTTGTCCGGCTTACTGGGTGTCAGGTGGTCCAGCTGTTTATTTATCACATTGTCCAGCTGTCTGGCTGTCAGGTTGTCCAGCTTACTGGGTGTCAGGTGGTCCAGCTGTCTGGCAGTCACACTGTCAAATGTCCTTAAGAATAATCCCATCACTATTACTAATCAAATTTCACTTAAACCGGTCAAGAAAAATCAGCTCTTGAGATGAGAGAATTACTTTTTTTTTTTTGAGAAAAGACTTTTAAAAATTCATTGTCAATTCTTTTCGTTTTTTCCCCCCTTCGTCTTTACTTATTCAGGAACTTTCCAATCTCTTGAGAAAACCTGTACACATTCATACACGGCAATCCTTTCACTGCAAACATTCCACTTTTGTCGGTGTTCACGTGAACGCGGTCTCACTCACAAAAAACCCTTTCAAATATTATAAGAATGAAAGCCACAAAGAGGAAAGTGGTCCTGTCTTTCTGTTGGTTTCCAAACACTCCAAGTGTTTCAAAGAAATTGTCAATCAAAACCATCTCTGATATTTTCTTTTTAAAAAATTGTGTTTAGATTCAGATGTTGACGCATCTATCCATTAATTCATGAATCCTCTTCTGTTCATCAATCAATTGAAACGAATCTATCCATCGATCAATGGATCATAATAGACATTAAGCCATGGCTTTTAGTTTATCTAAAAGTCCTTGGATTTTATTCTATCCGTCAATTCATGGATGATAATTTATACATTAATCCATGGATTTTTAGTATAACTGCAAGTTCATTGATCGTATTCTCTCCAACAATTCATGGAATCTAAAATTAAATTCAGTGGCCTAGTTCTCTTACGTCGACTTTCAATAAAACAGTAGACCTTTTTAGAATAATACAGCAGACTGACTCTGTAATATGTGAGTGAATTGTTTGTGTAATGGCGCAATGATTTACAAACTCTTTTTTTTCATTTTTGTTTATTTGTTTGTGCCATAGTTTACGACTATTTACATCACGTGGGCTAATGTGTTGGAGAACTCTGACCAGAGGGTGTTGGAGAACTCTGTCCATAGTGTGTTGGAGAACTCTAACCACAGTGAGTTGGAGAACTCTGACCATAGTGTGTTGGTGAACTCTGATCATAGTGTGTTGGAGAACTCTGTCCATAGTGTGTTGGAGAACTCTAACCATAGTGAGTTGGAGAACTCTGACCATAGTGTGTTGGTGAACTCTGATCATAGTGTGTTGGAGAACTCTGTCCAAAGGGTGTTGGAGAAATGTAACCATAGTGTGTTGGAGAAGTGTAACAATAGTGTGTTGGAGAACTGTAACCATAGTGTGTTGCAGAACTGTAACCATATTATGTTGCAGAACTGTAACCATATTGTGTTGGAGAACTGTAAACATATTGTGTTGCAGAACTGTAACCATATTGTGTTGGAGAACTGAAAACATAGTGTGTTGCAGAACTGTAACCATATTGTGTTGGAGAACTGTAACCATATTGTGTTGCAGAACTCTGACCATAGTGTGTTGGAGAACTGTAAAAATAGTGTGTTGGAGAACTCTGACCATAGTGTGTTGGAGAACTCTGACCATAGTGTGTTGGAGAACTCCTGCTATAGTGTGTTGGAGAACAACAACCATAGCTGTGACGGTTCTTATAATGTTTACCTCTGTCCTTTAACTGCCATCTGTCACATGTCAGGTGATTTTTAAATACAACACATATGTCAGCACGACTGACAGTTGAGTGAAACATGAGCAGCAGCTACTGCTCTCAGCAATAACTCTTGTTCTACTAACAAAGCTCTGGTTGACAAGCTCTGTCAGAAGCACAATATACGAGGCGGCCATCATAATTTGACACAAAACGTGATCAGATTCTGCCTATGACGTCACAAGCCCTGGGGCCATTCATTCCGTCCTCTCCTGGCCTAATGGACATTACCCAAATTGTGGTTCTTTTCTTCCATACTTCCATCTCTCCCCGCCTTTGTTGCCCCTCACCCTCACCACGTCTACCCCTTTAAAGAAATGCCGTAAATCGTTTTTTTACGTGCTTTCGTCTCTTAAAAGAAATAAGGGAAAAAAAATAAATCTCCTTTAATTTTAAAAGCCAATTCAAACTTAATGCATTTTTCCTATTAGGTTCGAATGGAGCTCTTTCCTCACCGTGTTCTGACACTTCAGGCATCTATTTTAACCATTTCTATCTCTCCGCAGGCATCTATCCTCACAATTGTTTACACTCCCTTCGTAGACACGTGCAAGACACTTAAATAGATCACGGTAATAATGCAGCTAAAACATGACATGTCATGTGGGATAGTATTAATTAAAGTTTTGTTAAAGGAGCGCTCCAGACCGTCCCTAGGAAAGCATGGAATAACCAGCAATGATAAGTTGTTACCTGCGATATCTTAGTAAATACACTTAGTGCATATGTCCGTGGACGGATAGAGGCGGTGTAGTTAAAGAAATAACTGGCAAAATGTATATTTTTAAAACCTGTGAATAGCGAAGCTTGAAATGGCGGTGTGCCTTGCAAATGCGCTAACTCACACCAGTGCGGATATGTTTCGTAACAAACCTGTTGAAATTGCGAAATAAGTCAAACGCCAACAGCACCATGCCGCACTGACACCCAATTGCGTCACGAAAGTGGTGCGGCACAGACCTTTTGCTTCGCTACTCTGTCTGCAACTGTACTGTGAGTGCACCGTGTGTACCTAAAGTCATGACTGTGCCGTGTATACCCGGTGTGTACCTAAAGTCATGATGGCACAGAGTGTTGTCAACGAGCTGTTAGAATACTAATCGCGTATTCAATAAAAAAACAACTTACAACTTCAAGATCAGCAAAAGAAATCCAGGCACCATAAAGATTCAAAGTGAGAAGCCTTGTAACTTTTAAATTGCCGTGCTGAGACAGGATTCTCAAATTTCACTGGGACACACCTAACAAGTGTGAGCAGATGTGACATTTTAGCATGATTTGGATATAGAAATAAAATCGAAACAAATATTACAGAGTGAAATATATCGTACCAAATACCGCAAAGTTGGCTCTGTTAGCAGACCTTGTTGGCGAAAAGTCACCTACACACTGCACACACATAATACAGACATGACGTGGTTGCTCCGTATGACGTCAGAAGACCAGGGTCACACAAAACATCACACGTGGTTAATGGGCGTGGTTTATGAGGGGGCACGTGCTGTTGGCTAAATTCATCCATAGCTTTTGTTATCCAGCTTCTCCACCATAGCATTTGTTATCCAACTTCTCCGTCGTAGCATTTGTTATCCAGCTTCTTTGCCATAGCGTTTGTTATCCAGCTTCTCTGCCAAAGCATTTGTTATCCAGTTTCTTTACCATAATGTTTGTTATCCAGCTTCTTTGCCATAGCGTTTTGATCCAGCTTCTCCACCATAGCATTTTGTATCCAGCTTCTCCGCAAAAGCATTGGTTATCCAGCTTCTCCACCATAGAATTTTGTATCCAGCTTATCCAACATAGCATTTGTTATCCAGCGTCTCCGCAGTCTGTCTTCAATACAATTAAGAGCAATATCAAGTTTGCCGAATCCTCCTCTATAGCATACTCCATACAGACTTACCTACAACGAATAGCCGATACCGAACAGTTATAAGTAGATACTTTTAATCGAATACTCAACCCTGAATTATCAACATACTTCCCCATAGCATACTTATTACTGAATTACCTGCAATAGCCGATACCGAATAGTTAACAAATGTTTAACACCGAATATTTTAACAACAAATGCTGTCACGAAAATTCGACACCGAAATTCTATCACCGAATAGTAAGACCGAATAGCTCTAATAATTAGAGAGCCATTCATTTTTTTGTACGGAGCCATGTTAGATGCGTTAAAAACAAAACTTTAAAATAAAAAAAAATCTCTATCTTCCGAGTTTGCAGGGCCAGAAACGCTGCACCAAGTTGACTGTTTGAGCAGGGATTTGCTCGGTAAGTCGGGCTTAAATCGTGGGCGCTATTGCGGTGGAGTCTTACGTCTAAAGACACACGTGATGGAATGATGGCGGGCTTTGATGCAGAAAACAATACCAGGCGGCTGGCAGACAAGGTAGGCTTAAGTGACAGACACGGGCAGAGCTGAGAAATAGTTGGACAAGTTGAGAAAAGTGAGTGTGTGTTTGTGTGTGTGTGGGGGGGGGGGAGGGGACCTTGAGAATGTTTCGAAGGTATGCTATATACCTATAGAGCAGTGATTCTCAACCTTCCTAATGCCGCGACCCTTTAATGCAGTTCTTCGTGTTATGGTAGCCCTCAATTACAAAATTTGTGTCGTTGCTACTTCATAAATGTGTGTTTCCCGATGGTCTTAGGCGACTCTGTGTACGGGTTGTTCGACCCCAAAGGGTGTCGACCCACAGCCTGAGAACCGCTGCTAAAGTGTATAGGAAGATGTTTTCTTTTTTTTTTTTTTTTTTTTTTAAGGTTTGAGACAATTCATTTTGCGAAGGTAACGGAGGGTAATTTCCTATGTAATTTAGACAAAACGGTAATTGTTGATAAAGGTAACAAAGAGGAATTTCATACCTGAACTGTCATGGTCTCAACAATGAGACACCTCTAAAAAAACCAAGACGACCTTGAAGATATATGCACCAGACAGGTTATTGCTACGTGTCAGCCAACTGTTGAACAACAGAGTTAGCGTTTGTATGGGGGGCGGGAGGGGGCGCAAATATAGAAACAACTTTAAATAAGAACAACATAAATTGAGACCTTGGTGAAAACATGAGTGACACTCAGCCACGTGTGACACTCAGCCACATCTGACGCACAGCCACACGTGACAGTCAGCCACATGTGATACTCAGCCTCAAGTGACACTCAGACACACACGACACTCAGCCCCATGAGACACTCAGCCCCATGTGACATTCAGACACATGTACTTATAAGCTGTTCAATATAGATACCCTATTTTTCCATTCACTTAACTTTACTAAACAATGGTAGCGTTGATACAAAAGTAAAAGATTAAGTAAACTAGTGCTCAATGTGAGGACCATTGATTCTTATTTAGCAAATGTTATGTATATATTATTTCATCATACTATTCATTTTGAAATCCTTTATTTTAAATTCACTTTGTATGTTGAGTGCAAAATCATCTGGATTGCTAATTGACCCACTTCCCGTCAACCTATCGAGCTGAAATTTGCACATAGACTCGTTGCCGCTGACAACATATTCTTCCAAATTTTCACCCCCAACTCCCGAATTCCTGTTTTCCCAGGGGAAGATAAAGGAAATATGATAACACTGATTTCACGAAATAAAATTCCCTATAACTGCGCTAAATGAGATTCTTTTGTAAAAGTATGTCCCAAATGGCTAATAGTCTCTTTTGTTTTCTGACATAGTTGGTGAAATAAATCTGCGAAGTAAAAGCGTCTGGGTCATTTGATTTTTAATATAGTTCAGGGGCTTGAAAGATATGTGCGGTGGCGAGACTTGGGGGATGTGTGGAGCACTAATCGGGATTTTTAAAAAGTACTTGTGTGAATGTTTTTTTTTTCCAAATTTTCAGCCACGCCCCCCCCCCCCACCAATTTCCTCGACATTACATTTTATAAAGTATTTATACTACTTATAAAGGTTGTTTAATTACTTGTCTATTTCTTTATGTCAGTATCCAATATTTATTGTATTAGACTTTAGAATACACTGAAAAATCCCATTAGGAAATGGCATCAGAGGGCGGTTGATCATTTTAATTCCTGCAGGTAACATGAATGTCCCTTTTCTACCCACGCAGGACACGCAATAGTGGTTTGTCTGCCCACGCAGGACACGCAATGGTGGTCTTGTCTACCCACGCAGGACACGCCATGGTGGTTTTGTCTGCCCACGCAGGACACGCAATGGTGGTTTTGTCTGCCCACGCAGGACACGCAATGGTGGTTTTGTCTGCCCACGCAGGAGACGCAATGGTGGTTTTGTCTGCCCACGCAGGACACGCAATGGTGGTCTTGTCTGCCCACGCATGACACGCAATGGTGGTCTTGTTCCCCGGGTCACGTCGAGGGGTCCGGTGGCAAGCCACCACTCACTTGTCAACCGGAGCCCCGGGAAAATCCACTGAGCGGTTCTCTTAATAAAAAACCTAGAGACAACGCTAAACCGTACAATGTACGTTACTATCACCTTGGTCCGTCTCCCATGTATATTGCAATTACCCGATCTCTTGTCCGGTGGACACCAAATGAAGAATATTATGTGTCATGAATAAACTAACTTAAAATTAAAACTAACTAATGATAAAAGTATCACACAAAGATTAAATTGCTTAAAAAGATATTTCTTACTGCTGGAGTTTACAATAAAAGCAATGGGTAAAACAATTTTCTTTGAAAGAGTCTTACAAAACTTTGAACACAAACAAAATCTGGGATTCATTTTAAGTGGTCATATTCAACTGAGATCATCACTATGACGTCTTATGACGACTCGGTCATGATACTGCGATCATCACTATGACTTCTTAGGAGGACTCGCCCATGATACTGCGATCATCGCTATGACGTCTTATCACGACTCGGTCATGATACTGCGATCATCACTGTGACTTCTTATGACGACTCGGTTATGATACTGCGATCATCACTATGACTTCTTAGGAGGACTGGCCCATGATACTGCGATCATCACTATGATGAATTATGACGACTCGCTCATGATGCTGCGATCATCACTATGACGTCTTATGACGACTCGGTCATGATACTGCGATCATCACTATGACGTCTTATGACGACTCGCCCATGATATTGCGATCATCACTATGACGTCTTATGACGACTCGGTCATGATACTGCGATCATCACTATGACGTCTTATGACGACTCGGTCATGATACTGCGATCATCACTATGACGTCTTAAGATGACTCGGTCATGATACTGCGATCATCACTATGACGTCTTAAGATGACTCGCTCACGATACTGCGATCATCACTATGACGTCTTATGACGACTCCGTCATGATACTGCGATCATCACTATGATGAATTATGACGATTCGGTCATGATACTGCGATCATCACTATGACGTCTTATGACGACTCGGTCATGATACTGCGATCATCACTATGACGTCTTATGACAACTCGGTCATGATACTGCGATCATCACTATGACGTCTTAAGATGACTCGCTCACGATACTGCGATCATCACTATGACGTCTTATGACGACTCGGTCATGATACTGCGATCATCACTATGATGAATTATGACGATTCGGTCATGATACTGCGATCATCACTATGACGTCTTATGACGACTCGGTCATGATACTGCGATCATCACTATGACGTCTAATGACGACTCGCTAATGATACTGCGATCATCACTATGACGTCTTATGACGACTCGCTCATGATGATTACAAAGTTTAAACTGACTTGTTATATTCAACTGAGATGTACACGTCCAGAATCTGTGTCTCGTGGCTACGAGGCCAATACAGTATTTGGAAGTAGGTGTGTCTGAAAGTAGGTGTGTCTGAAAATATTTTTGTCAGAAAGTACTTGTGTCTGAAAGTAGGTGTTTCAGAAAATATTTGTGTCAGAAGGTATGTGTGTCTGAAAGTAGGTGTGTCTGAAAATATTTGTGTCAGAAAGTATGTGTGTTTGAAAGTAGGTGTGTCTAAAATATTTGTGTCAGAAAGTATGTGTGTCTGAAAGTAGGTGTGTCAGAAAATATTTGTGTCAGAAGGTATGTGTGTCTGAAAGTAGGTGTGTCTAAAAATATTTGTGTCAGAAGGTATGTGTGTCAGAAATATTTGTGTCAGAAAGTGTGTGTGTCTGAAAATATGTGTGTCAGAAAGTAGGTGTGTCAGACAGAAGTGTGTTCGAAACCTTCCAGGTCGCAGACACTGTTTAATTAGTTTTGTTTCAGAAAGGTGGCGCTCAAGGATAAGATAGCTACGAGAACTTAAGAGTGCAAGTCGAGATTGGCGGGAAAGTTGGGCTGTAAGCAGGCGATAGTGTGACGATGGTTCAAATGTGACGGATCTAAGACAGCAACAGAATTGAAATGAACATATATAGTTTGGGGTTGAGTGGGGCAGGGGAGGAATTGAAAATAAAACCTGAAGTGCCAGGAAAATGAAAACAGTGTCACGCGTGTGCGTGTGTGTGTGGGTGGGTTGGATACATTTAGTTCTGTTGGGAGATACATTTGGTTATGTTGAAGGATACATTTGGTTCTGTGGAGGATACATTTGGTTCTGTGGAGGATACATTTGGTTCTGTTGGGGATACATTTGGTTCTGTGGGGGATACATTTGGTTCTGTGGAGGATACATTTGGTTCTGTGGAGGATACATTTGGTTCTGTGGAGGATACATTTGGTTCTGTGGAGGATACATTTGGTTCTGTGGAGGATACATTTGGTTCTGTGGAGGATACATTTGGTTCTGTGGAGGATACATTTGGTTCTGTGGAGGATACATTTGGTTCTGTGGAGGATACATTTGGTTCTGTGGAGGATACATTTGGTTCTGTGGTAGGAAAAAATTTGGTTCTGACATTAATCTCGTTCTGGTGTTCTTAGGTATTTCAATGTTCACAGTGATAACACAATCCAAGAATTACAAAGCTGAAACGTGAAAGTATTAACGCGATATTATATTATAACATAATATTATCTTGTGACGCATTATACATTATATTGTTGATACGTGTAGTAAGGGAAGTTGATATAATCTGCTGTTGAATAGTTATACCTGGGATTATCATTTTGCTTTTGGTTTTTCCAAACAAAGAATTAACTGTAACTGCACTTTACACAGCAATAACAAGGAATGTCAGGTTTTCATTTAAAAGAAAAGTTAGCATTTATATTAAAAGGGATGTTTTAGGAGAAGGCCATGACTTCATCTTAAATTATTCTTTCATCATTAATTAAAGCACCCGCCTTTCAGTCTCTGTAGGACGGTTATCAAGTTAAAACTGTCATTCTGGTGCTAAGAAAGAAAATTTTCTGTCGCAAATGTTATCTTTTATCAAAGGCGAGTTAAAATGCACCGAAAAGTGGAAAATAATTTATATTTTTGTAAGTGCATAGCGCAAAGAAATACTGATACGAAGTGCAGATGAGCAAAAGCACTAATGGCATCACCACTGAAATTAAGGTCGGGGAGGAAAGATTAGAGACAGTTGGCAGCTTCAAGTACCTCGGAGCAATAGTATCGGAACAAGGCTCCAGGCCCGAATTAATGGCCAGGATTGCGCAGACCATGACAGCACTAAAGAGGCTCAAGAAAACATGGAACGACAAAAATATAGCCCCCAGCGCCAAAATCAGGCTGATGCGCTCATTAATCCTCTCCATTTTCTTATATGCCTGTGAGTCCTGGACATTAACAGCAGAACTTGAAAGGAAAATAAAGGCGATGGAGATGAGATGTTACAGGGGCATTCTTGGCATCTGCTATAGAGACCACATCACCAATGAGCAAATAAAAGAAAGGATTCGTCAGGCAATTGGGCAATACGATGACCTCCTGACGTCTGTTAAAAAGGCGCAAACTTGAGTGGTATGGCCACGTGACCAGAAAACAAGGGCTCGCCAAAGAGATCTTGCAAGGCACTACTAGAGGAGGGAGAAGAAGAGGAAGACAAAGAAAAATATGGGAAGATAATATCAAAGAATGGACGGGATTACAACTAGGCGATGGTATGCGTAGGGCAGAAGACCGAGAGGAATGGAGAAGAATAGTGTACATGTCATCTGTGGCGCCTCAACGGTCGAAGGACTACGGGACCTGATGATGATGATGATGATGAATCTATGTAGCAATCTATGTAGCAATATATGTAGCAATCTATGTAGCAATCTATGTAGCACTATATGTCGCACTATATATAGCACTCTATATATCCGAAGATTTGAAAAGAATGTAGACGAAACTCTAATAGGTTTTATTTTTATTAATTATTGAAAATATTTTCTGCACAGATGGTAGCACGAGTAGAGAGAAAGTCTTTCAATGGATTAAATAAGTTTAAAAAAGATGAAATACTCGTCTAGCGAAAGTCTATTCTCCGGTAACTTATAATGCTGTGTGTCAGGTACAAAACCCGTGTAGGTCATGTCATAAGAATGAGTTCGACTGCACTCCAGGTCTGTGTTTTAATTAGCCCTGAGCCAATGTTCGAGAGGGAAGACTAAAACAATTTTAAAAAAAGAATAAGAAGATGATCCTGGTGACAGCCATAAGTAATCCAAGGGCTGCACCCCCCCCACCCCCCACCCCCCTCGTGACCAACTAAACGGCCCTTAACGCTCTGACCTCAGACCGGGGAGGGGGGGGGGAATCTAATCATTAGCTTCGATCATTCGATCACTTTTTAAGAGAGTTCTCTGATCGAGACAGCGGAAGGACGATTTGATCATGCGTAAAACCTCCTCTCACCGTGGGCTCAGGAGATGCTCCTCCAAATCACAAGCGCATAGCCGAGTGAGGAATTATCGATAACTGTCCCCCCATCTAGGAATAAGCTCTTAAAGTTTGGTTTGCTAATGGCCGATTTTAGTTAACTTTGACACGAGTAAACGCGCCTCTGCGGGTCGCCTGCTCGACAATGTGTAACATGGAGTGAAGAGAGATGGAGATTTGTTCAATGGGGACGGGGCGAACAGGGGAGGAAATGAATCGTGGGAGGAGGTGGGTCGTGGTGAGAAACAGAGTGCACTTTGTCAGACACGAGGTAATAAGAGTGTTACATTGAGCACTTTGTCAGACACGAGGTAATATGAGTGTTACAGAAGGCACTTTGTCAGACACGAGGTAATATGAGGGTTACATTGAGCAATTTGTCAGACACGAGGTAATATGAGTGTTACAGAAGGCACTTTGTCAGACACGAGGTAATATGAGTGTTACATTGAGCAATTTGTCAGACACGAGGTAATATGAGTGTTACAGAAGGCACTTTGTCAGACACGAGTTAATATGAGTGTTACAGAAGGCACTTTGTCAGACTAGAGATAATATGAGTGTTACAGAAGGCACTTTGTCAGACTAGAGGTAATTTGAGTGTTACAGAAGGCACTTTGTCAGACTAGAGGTAATATGAGTGTTACAGAAGGCACTTTGTCAGACTAGAGGTAATTTGAGTGTTACAGAAGGCACTTTGTCAGACTAGAGGTAATTTGAGTGTTACAGAAGGCACTTTTTCATGCAAGAGTTAAAAATGATTATAATTTTTATAAAAAAATAAGATTGCAATTTTTCCAAAAGGGGTCTTTTAGCGATCCCTAAGATACGGACAGTATAATAATCATTCGGGTTCAAGTTAACATTTTAAATTCATCCCATTTAAACTCGTCAGGCATTTGCACCCTGCAGCCTTTCAAAAAAAAACAACAACAGCCCGACCAGCGGACCCAGGACCCAGGACCCAGGACCCAGGTGTCCAAAGAACTTAATCTTGTATATTTTAAAGCAGCCAGTATTCTAGGTTTGATAACGAAATAAGCGTAATTTTTTTTTAAATTGTCCAATCGATTGATAGACGCGAAGACTATAGTGCTTTATTTAAAAATAAATTAACATGGGCAACATCCTATACAACAAGATGTGGATGGTGTTCGTTTTAAATCCAATGATATTTCTAAAGGGATTATGAACGGTTCGTTGACCAAGCTTCGACCAGATGTTTGAAGGCGCATCGTTCTGAATAAGGACGTTAAACAAACTAGTACAACAAAATAAATTGAGGAAGTAACATTGATTTTACTCTTTACCCACTACAATGTAAGATTTTTTAATTTGGGATAAGGGAATTCTGACCAAACTTTCCAGGAAGCATCTGTAGGTCAGGCGGAATGACCCTGTCAAATTTGGTTGGCATCCATTTTTTTGGTTTTCTTGCGATTGTTCAACCCATGGATAAACAAACAAACAAACAAACAAACAAACAAATAAACAAACAAACAAACAAACAAACAAACAAACAATCAAACAAACAAACAAACAAGATCACACTGACCTTGATATATAGATACTATATCTTTAATTTGTCGGCTGTATAATGAAGTATTTTAAAATTGCCATCTAATTAGTACTTTAAGCTGTGGAAGTTCCCTTGGCAAGTTAAAATATGAGGACCTTTTCACAGTCATCTATAGTTATATGTAGGTGCCCCTTTCACAGTCATCTATAGTTATATGGAGGTGCCCCTTCACAGTCATCTATAGTTATATGGAGGTGCCCCTTTCACAGTCATCTATAGTTATATGGAGGTGCCCTTTTCACAGTCATCTATAGTTATATGTAGGTGCCCCTTCACAGTCATCTATAGTTATATGGAGGTGCCCCTTTCACAGTCATCTATAGTTATATGTAGGTGCCCCTTTCACAGTCATCTATAGTTATATGTAGGTGCCCTTTTCACAGTCATCTATAGTTATATGTAGGTGCCCCTTTCACAGTCATCTATAGTTATATGTAGGTGCCCCTTCACAGTCATCTATAGTTATATGTAGGTGCCCCTTCACAGTCATCTATAGTTATATGTAGGTGCCCCTTTCACAGTCATCTATAGTTATATGGAGGTGCCCCTTTCACAGTCATCTATAGTTATATGTAGGTGCCCTTTTCACAGTCATCTATAGTTATATGTAGGTGCCCCTTTCACAGTCATCTATAGTTATATGTAGGTGCCCCTTTCACAGTCATCTATAGTTATATGTAGGTGCCCCTTTCACAGTCATCTATAGTTATATGTAGGTGCCCCTTTCACAGTCATCTATAGTTATATGGAGGTGCCCCTTTCACAGTCATCTATAGTTATATGGAGGTGCGATTGTTAAGATGATTTTTGCACTGATCTCTTATATAAAATAACTATAAGACTCAAATGAAAATAAAATAGATCTATACAAATGTTTAACTTTGATAGGTTGTGAAATTGAACTGAATGTGAAAATTTCTTTTAAAATTATTTATTAAAGGTAACATTTACAAAGCCAGCCATTGCCAAAGATATCTTAACAATTTTTCAAATAATTCAGAACATAAATATTTCAAAGTCGAAATGAAGCATCATTCTTAAAATAAACTATACAACAGTCCTTTGTCACTTTAGACATGTATCGTAGTCGTATAACAGAGTGACATGCAACAAAAGTGTTAGTTGGCTTTCGGTAAGTGGACGTTATATATTTATCTTAATGGAAATCTCCGATAAAACAGACGCCAGTGCGTCTCAAACAAGGGTAGCTTGTAACAAGTATTGACTATTGGTATCTGTAACGGCAAGGCGGCCTTCAACGGGGAAATGTGATAGGGTTTTAGACATGATGTGAACTTGAAACTGCTGACCTGTGGAGTGGCACAGGGGCGTAATCCATTTCATCGTTTGGTATAGTGGAGTGGTCAAAAAATGTATTAGTAAAAAAGAGCGCAAAGTCAGCCGCAGGGCAATTTTAAAAATTTCGTGAGCCAAATGTATTTTCAAGAACCTGTCTTTCGGCGCCCAAAACCGATTTGTGGCTGGCTGGTCGAGCCGCACCCAGGTCGCTAAAGAGCCGCATGTAGCTCATAAGCCGCGGTTTGCCGACTACTGGTATAGGGACATAATTTGTCTCATCATTTGGTATAGGGGCAATCCATCTCATCTTTTAGAACAGGGGCATACTCCATCTCATCTATTGGTACAGGTGCATAATCTATTTCATCTTTTGGTCATGGGCATATTTTTTAATTTTTTTTGGGGTACATGGGCGTAATACATCTCATTATTTGTTATAGTGACATAATTTATCTCATCATTTAGTATATGAGACAATCCATATCATCTTTTAGAACTGGGGGCATAATCTATTTCATCTTTTGGTACAGGGACATAAATGTCCCATACTCCATCTCATCTAACGTGATCAATATATGAAAGTGCCACTAACGTCGTCAATGTATGAAAGTGCCACTAGCGTGATCATTGTATGAAAATACCACTACGGTGATCATTGTATGAAATTGCCACTAATGTGATCATTGTATGAAAATACCACTAGGGTGATCATTGTATGAAAGTTCCACTAATGTGATCATTGTATGAAAGTGCCACTAATGTGATCATTGTATGAAAATACCACTAGGGTGATCATTGTATGAAAATACCACTAGCGTGATCATTGTATGAAAGTGCCACTAGCGTGATCATTGTATGAAAGTAGCCATACATCTTTGAAACTAACATTGGTGCTTTATCAAAAGGTTTTACAGAGTTCTTACTTTCAAGTTTTAATGTGTGAAGACAAACTGATTTAACCTTTGAAATGACGTATTGACACAAGCCTGTCAAACATTACAACAATCCTGTCAAACATTGCAGCAAGACTGTGGTGTCACATTGTACACTGTTACAAAATTTGGTAACACAGGGTAAACCAATAAAACACCAGTTCCCTCATAAGACACTTGCAATCTTACAATAAGAACCATGTGACATTTTCACCCCCCCCCACTCCACTCTCCCCCGCACCCCACATAGCTGCGGCTATCGTTCCGTATTCGTTTGTCAAATGTAAACATTGCTACTGTGACGACACGACTTGGCTGTGTTCGGATATAGAACCATTTCTCTGATAGAGCCGGCCAACTAGTCAACACAGAATAGCGTTCTTAAAGCTTTTTAATCCACAAAAAGTTGTGGCTTGCCAGGCGCTAAGTTTGGCGGCCTCTGACTATCCATTTCTTATGCGGGCACTTTGCTCGCCCACACAGCTTGACACTCTCGGTATTGCATTATTTGATAGTGCTAGCCAACTAGTCATCAGGTGATAGCATTCTTAAATCTTTTTAATATACACAAAGTTGCTGGCTTGCTAGGCCCTCTGATTATCCATTTCATATGCGGACACTTTCCTGGCCCACACAGATTGACGCAATTGTACATGAGATCCGCAAGCAGAAAGCAAACCAGAAATAAATTTAATTTGTCTGTAGCGCAAAAGCTTTATTCAAAAATTGAAATGTTCAATGGAAGCTCATGCGAAAATGTAACATTCACAACTTCACCTGTTGATGGGACTGTGTTGTGTGCGGGTGTGGGGCCAGACGGCTGCGCAGTTGTGTGAGGATGCCAATGGCTAAATGTACTAACCGTGCGTCTCACGTGCAGCACGCCTGGATGCACTTTCTGTCCCGGGGCCGTGGAGATAGACATGTGTCAATACAATTCTGTTGTGTCTATATGACGGAGTCTTCACGTCTCAGGTTCGGATTCATTAAAATAAATTCTGCTTGGGGCGTTGATCAGATTAGCGCACTTTTGATATCGGCACTTCTCAGATTAGCGTGTCTTTTGTATCACCACTACTCAGATAAGAGTGTCTCTGATAAGCTCTATTCACAATAGCGTGTCTTTGACAAGACTCTAGTATGTTTATAACATAACACTAGTCAGATAAGTATGTCTTATATAACAAAACACTAGTCAGATAAGTATATTTATAATACAACACTTCTCTTCTCGGATGAGTGTGCCTTTGATATTACCACTAATCAGATAAGCTTGGCTTTGATAAAGATCTACTCAGATTAAAGATGTGCCCGATAAAGCACTACTCAGAAGAACGAGTCTCTGATAAAGCACTACTCAGAAGAACGAGTCTCTAATAAAGCACTACTCAGAAGAACGAGTCTCTGATAAAGCACTACTCAGAAGAACGAGTCTCTGATAAAGCACTACTCAGAAGAACGAGTCTCTGATAAAGCACTACTCAGAAGAACGAGTCTCTAATAAAGCACTACTCAGAAGAACGAGTCTCTAATAAAGCACTACTCAGAAGAACGAGTTTATGATAAAGCACTACTCAGAAGAACGAGTCTCTGATAAAGCACTACTCAGAATAATGAGTCTCTAATAAAGCACTACTCAGAAGAACGAGTTTATGATAAAGCACTACTCAGAAGAACGAGTCTCTAATAAAGCACTACTCAGAAGAACGAGTTTATGATAAAGCACTACTCAGAAGAACGAGTCTCTAATAAAGCACTACTCAGAATAATGAGTCTCTAATAAAGCACTACTCAGAAGAACGAGTTTATGATAAAGCACTACTCAGAAGAACGAGTCTCTAATAAAGCACTACTCAGAAGAACGAGTCTCTAATAAAGCACTACTCAGAAGAACGAGTTTATGATAAAGCACTACTCAGAAGAACGAGTCTCTGATAAAGCACTACTCAGAATAATGAGTCTCTAATAAAGCACTACTCAGAAGAACGAGTTTATGATAAAGCACTACTCAGAAGAACGAGTCTCTGATAAAGCACTACTCAGAAGAACGAGTCTCTGATAAAGCACTAATCAGAAGAACGAGTCTCTGATAAAGCACTACTCAGAATAATGAGTCTCTGATAAAGCACTACTCAGAATAATGAGTCTCTGATAAAGCACTACTCAGAATAATGAGTCTCTGATAAAGCACTACTCAGAATAATGAGTCTCTGATAAAGCACTACTCAGAATAATGAGTCTCTGATAAAGCACTACTCAGAATAATGAGTCTCTGATAAAGCACTACTCAGAAGAACGAGTCTCTGATAAAGCACTACTCAGAAGAACGAGTCTCTGATAAAGCACTACTCAGAAGAACGAGTCTCTGATAAAGCACTACTCAGAATAATGAGTCTCTAATAAAGCACTATTCAGAGAGGCGTGTCTCTGATAAAGCCCTACTCAGAAGAACGAGTTTATGATAAAGCACTACTCAGAAGAACGAGTCTCTGATAAAGCACTACTCAGAATAATGAGTCTCTAATAAAGCACTATTCAGAGAGGCGTGTCTCTGATAAAGCACTACTCAGAAGAACGAATCTCTAATAAAGCACTACTCAGAAGAACGAGTTTATGATAAAGCACTACTCAGAAGAACGAGTCTCTGATAAAGCACTACTCAGAAGAACGAGTCTCTGATAAAGCACTACTCAGAAGAACGAGTTTATGATAAAGCACTACTCAGAAGAACGAGTCTCTGATAAAGCACTACTCAGAAGAACGAGTCTCTGATAAAGCACTACTCAGAAGAACGAGTCTCTGATAAAGCACTACTCAGAAGAACGAGTCTCTGATAAAGCACTACTCAGAAGAACGAGTCTCTGATAAAGCACTACTCAGAATAATGAGTCTCTAATAAAGCACTATTCAGAGAGGCGTGTCTCTGATAAAGCACTACTCAGAAGAACGAGTTTATGATAAAGCACTACTCAGAAGAACGAGTCTCTCATAAAGCACTACTCAGAAGAACGAGTTTATGATAAAGCACTACTCAGAAGAACGAGTCTCTCATAAAGCACTACTCAGAATAATGAGTCTCTAATAAAGCACTATTCAGAGAAGCGTCTCTCTAATAAAGCACTACTCAGAAGAACGAGTCTCTGATAAAGCACTACTCAGAAGAACGAGTCTCTGATAAAGCACTACTCAGAGAAGCGTGTCTATAACAAATGTAAAGTCTGCTCTGATTGGTTCGTCTCTAGCACCACCGGAAGCTACTATCATAAAGCCCATCTATTGACCTCCCTTAAATGTAGCAATCAGACGAACTCCTTCAACATCTCCACCTCCATGGCTTTAGTAAACTCTCGGTCAATGACTAGAAGTTGAGAGTCCCTGCAAGTTAGATCCTATGTTTGCTGGCTTCGTCTGAGTGTACGCTAACAATTGTTCACAATTATAACTTTAGTATTCAGGAGATGCTTGTATTTTCTGTAAGTATATATCGCCCAAATAGCAATGAAGCTTATTATAACAACTCTGTGTCCTACCCAGCATTGTAACAAAGACCTTAATGTGCTATTTAGTTTTACGATTGTCCAGATTATTATAACATTAGCTCCAGATTAATGTAGCATTAGCTACAGATTAATGTAACAGTAGCTCCAGATTAATGTAACATTAGCTCCAGATTAATGTAAGATTAGCTACAGATTAATGTAACAGTAGCCCCAGATTAATGTAACAGTAGCTCCAGATTAATGTAACAGTAGCTCCAGATTTATGTAACATTAGCTACAGATAAATGTCACAGTAGCCCCAGATTAATGTAACATAAGCTCCAGATTAATGTAACATAAGCTCCAGATTAATGTAACATTAGCTCCAGATTAATGCAACATTAGCTGAAGATAAATGTCACAGTAACCCCAGATTAATGTGACATTAGCCCCAGATTAATGTAACATAAGCTCCAGATTAATGTAACAGTGGTTACAGATGTATTTAACATTAGCTTCAGATTAGTGCAGCTGTGCACGTGATTAACAGAAACGTGATGACGTTGTTCATTGTTTCCAAAAGAACTCAAAACAGTTTTTAGGTCAGCCACTTGAAAACTGACGACTTTTCCTCGGACGACTGACTACACATTTCTTTCTTTTCCATTATTTGATGCTTCCTTTTATTCGCACGTTTTAAACATAGCTTTAAATGAGACTAAAGGTTAAACATTTCTGAACTCAGAGATTTTTTATTTATTTTGGGGGGGGGGGGGGGGGGGGGCTTATTTTAAAACGAATTTCTTTCATTAAAAATAGCTAAGTGACTACTTGCCAAAGTCAAGCCTTTTTTTTTCTCTGTATACATCATTAGATTTGTCTAGACAGAGGAAACCTTAACTAATCGTTGACCCGCAAACTTGGACTCGTTAAACTGTTATAATTTCTAACTTAACCCGATTCGATTTTTTTTAACACAAAGAAGGAATTGATTAAACATTGCAATTTTTGTTTTAATTCAGATTAAACGTTTTTTTTTAATAACGACTTGATTTTGTTGTAATTTTGTAAAAAGAAGTTTTGAAAAGCTCAGCTGAGACAGGAAGTATTTTAATCAACACTTACACATGTACATGCTGTCGCCTGAGAGTTAGCGGTTGATGTGGAAGTTAACCTGGTGAAATATGATTCTACGGGCGCCAAAGATTACCCATAGGAAATGTTGATAGACATTGCCGTGACTGGAAAGTGGCGATGTGTACCTCCGACTGCTCAAAGTGTCGATGTGCCCCTCTGACTGCTCAAAGTGTCGATGTGCCCCTCTGACTGCTCAAAGTGGCGATGTGCCCCTCTGACTGCTCAAAGTGTCGATGTGCCCCTCTGACTGCTCAAAGTGTCGATGTGCCCCTCTGACTGCTCAAAGTGTCGATGTGCCCCTCCGACTGCTCAAAGTGTCGATGTGCCCCTCTGACTGCTCAAAGTGGCGATGTGCCCCTCTGACTGCTCAAAGTGTCGATGTGCCCCTCTGACTGCTCAAAGTGTCGATGTGCCCCTCTGACTGCTCAAAGTGTCGATGTGCCCCTCTGACTGCTCAAAGTGTCGATGTGCCCCTCTGACTGCTCAAAGTGTCCATGTGCCCCTCTGACTGCTCAAATACTCTCGCTAGGCTTTAAACTGTCTCAAGGATTACCATCATTCTCCCCCCCCCCTTTAATGGGACATTTGTATTAGTTGACACTCTTTTGCACGTTCGTATAGAGCCCCGCGACTGTTCTCTTCTATAAAAATATTTCTCTTGTATGTATATTGCTTCTGGTGTGTCTTGCTTGCTTTTTACAACCGGCCCTCCCTCTACCTACTCGACATGTTTTATAGTAATAGTGCTGAGTTGGGGGGTGGGGGGAGGGATCTCTCACGCAGCGAGCGTCGTGTGTGACGTCATGTGTGACGATGAAACTCAGGTAAAATGGCTGATATTTTTTTCTTTAGGAGGAAAGCAACTCTTGTATTAATCGATTAAGAGTCACGGGTATGGTTTAGAGCTGTCCGACGGCAGGCAGGTAGAGTGTATGACTGTCTGTAGTACTATTGTTTAAAGGCTGGCAGGTGGGGTGTAGCACTACCTGTAGTACTATTGTTTAAAGGCCGTCCGGTAGGGTGTAGTACTGCCTGTAGTACTATAAGGTAAAGGCTGGCAGGTAGAGTGTATGACTGTCTGTAGTACTATTGTTTACAGGCTGACAGCTAGGATGTAGTACTGCCTGTAGAACAATTGTTAAAAGGCAGGCAGGTAGTGTGTATGACTGTCTGTAGTACTATTGTTTACAGGCTGAGAGCTAGGGTGTAGTACTGTCTGTAGTACAATTGTTAAAAGGCAGGCAGGTAGAGTGTATGACTGTAGGACTATTGTTCAAATCCAGGCAGGTAGAGTGTATTACTGTCTGTAGGACTATTGTTTAAAGCCTGGCATATATTATAGAAAATGAAACGTTAACTTTTCTTTGTAACACTTGTATTTACCGTTTTATTTCTCAAAATTCCTTAGTAGGATTACATTTTCCAAATTTTTCCTTTATTATACCTTTAAACAATCTATCTGAAGTATATTTTGTAGCAATATTGATTTAAACAACTGGGGTTTCAAAGAAATGGTTTAGCTTAATACATAGTGACATACATAAATAACATTTTTTGTATGGCGTTATGTCCAGATAAACATTCTGATGTGGTGACGCAAATTGTATCGTTCGTCGCTCTGGGTGATTAAGTAAAAAAATACAAACTAATCCTAAATATGTGGATACCATGATTAATAACATCGTAATACATGTGTCGAATGTCATCTTAATACATGTGTCGAATGTCATCTTAATACATGTGTCGAATGTCATCTTAATACATGTGTCGAATGTCATCTTAATACATGTGTCGAATGTCATCTTAATACATGTGTCGAATGTCATCTTAATACATGTGTCGAATGTCATCTTAATACATGTGTCGAATGTCATCTTAATACATGTGTCGAATGTCATCGTAGTACATGTGTCATTGAGTTGACATGTGTAGAGGTACAGCTGTAGACAGAACAATAACCGTAGAGTTAGCGGAAAAATGGCGCGTTGCAGTTCATTGAGAATTTGTTTGGTGAAAAAACGAATTGATGTTAACAAAAGAAAAAAAAACGTTCCGTTTGTTGTTGTTTGTTTTGGAAATCATTGCAATAATTACAGTTTAGACAAATCGCCGCTGATGTACACTTTTAATCTGTGCTGCGTAAGCGGCAGCGTCCCCAAGGTGACTTGGGGGCGTCCACATGGGGTTTTGCCTCTTCGCGGCGTGGCAGACTAGTAGGGGGGACTTGTCCACCCGAAGCCAAAAAACCCCGGACAAACGCATGACTCCCAACGCAACGGGAGCTGCCACTAACATGATTACTAGTTGCTGTGAATGGATATGAAACTTGGGTGGTCACTAAAACCCATGTTGATGATTTTAGCTACGCGGCCGTGAGAAAGCCGCTGCTAGGCAACCGTTTCGTCCCGCCACTACAAACGTCCCGACCGAAAGACTCCCTGGGCGGTGGGGAGTGGTAACGCAACACCAACCCCCGGAGTGGAAGCAAAGCCGTCCTGACCCACAGAGAGTTAACTGCGGACGCTTTAAACGCAGCGTCCTCGGTCGACCGGGCCTCCCCTAGGTCAAGGGGGAGGTTCCCGGCGCCCTCCCGCACGGGCTGGAGTCGGGTTAAGTCCTTCAGTGCTCTGGTTTGTGTGGGGGAGCGCCGGGGGGGGGGGCATTAAGAGCTCGCGCTCGACGGCCCACCGACTCCATCTCTTATGCGACATTTTCAGTACACTTTTAATTTCCATGCTAATCAATACCAGAAGCTAATTATTGGTCTTCTCACTCATTCATTTTAATATATTTTTTTTAAATGAGTGATATATCGTTTTCATTAGGAATCAGTTGGTATCACCACACGTTACATCTACAGATGGTTAAGCCTGTTAAGCATGCGTCTCTCTAAATCAGCGGTTCTCAACCTGTGGGTCGCGACCCCTTATGGGGGTAGCACGACTCTTTCCCAGGGGTCGCCTAAGGCCATCTGAAAACATATATGCTCTACAGTTATAAAGTAGCAACGAAAATATTTTACAGGGTCGCGGCATTAGAAAGGTTGAGAACCACTGGTCTAAATCAACAGATTTAATCAAAAGAACATACCATTAGCCAAACCACTCCATAAAACCACCAACCTTAATTGACTACCACCACCCTAGTTTTCCTTCCATTTTAACCTAGCATTATTTTAAACACCACCATAGTTTGCCTTCAACTTTCCCTAGCATTGTTAACAACACCAGCTGCTGATCTTTAAGCAAGCCACTTACACACACACGAAGGTAACTCTTTGATTAACGGTGAATTTTTAAAGACCCCTTTCCCCAGCAAACAGCATTTAGAAAACAGCCAAGCTGTTTTTTTTCTCCCGGCTAATTCTGACCATCTGCATGGACGATTATTTTAATGTCATCCTACAGAAGAAAAAAAAAGGGGGGGGGGTGGAGGGGGGAATCTGATTCATTCCCGCTCGCCTGATGGGCTTTTAAATTAAGTTTAAAATATCCAGGCATACGCCGCCAGCACGCTTTTTCTTGTGTTCCTCTAGTCTTGTTTTGAATTTTGTATTAAATATCTTTTATATATATTACACTTCTGGTATGACTATTGGACTGTTTCCTAATGGACTGCTTCCAAATGGACTGCTTACTAATGGACTGCTTCCTAATCAGCGAATTTGGTTTTGAGAGTATATTACAAATTAAAATATTTCTAAATTTTTGTTTGAAGCAAGGTTAAATAATGAGTTCAATAGCGCGCAAAATATAATTCCCGATAACTACGCTAAATGATATTTCTTATATATATAAAGCAATTGCTTTTGGGGCGTAATATTTTCTTTTCGGAATATGAAATTTAAGTGTGATGTAAGAAATATTCGGTTTAAAAGTGGTTGTGGCATCAGGAATTTTAATAGAGTTCATGGGCGTGAAATAAAAAAACGTGGGATTCTTAAATGTGCGTGACTTGATTTCATATTTTGTCCAGTAACTTTAGTAGATGGGAAGTTCACGCAATGCTGCCGCCAATATTTGGCGTGCTATAACTAGTATGCCCTTATTACAACTACCGTAAACAAAACAATTACATGGTCCAGTGTTATGGTCGCCGGTGATTTAACAGAGGTTGAAAATTCCATATTTCAGGAGAAATGCATTTTTTTTTAAATTTGGGGTTTGGGGAGATTGTATATTTTAGATTTTAGGAGAATTTTATGTTTTGATTGTCTCACTTACTTCAAGTTACTTTCTTGCACATTTACCAATCAATAAAGAAAGATTAGGTAGTGAGGGACATATCAAACTATTCCCCATTCATATATCACATACACAGAGATACATCTGCGCACCATCCTAATCATCAGGCATAACATACAGAGATATACATCTGCGCACCATCCTAATCATCATGTATAACATACACAGAGATACATCTGCGTACCATCCTAATCATCATGTATAACATACACAGAGATACATCTGCGCACCATCCTAATCATCATGCATAACATACACAGAGATACATCTGCGCACCATCCTAATCATCATGTATAACATACACAGAGATACATCTGCGCACCATCCTAATCATCATGTATAACATACACAGAGATACATCTGCGCACCATCCTAATCATCATGCATAACATACACAGAGAGACAGGTGCGCATCATCCTAATCATCAGGCATAACATACAGAGATATACATCTGCGCACCATCCTAATCATCATGTATAACATACACAGAGATACATCTGCGTACCATCCTAATCATCATGTATAACATACACAGAGATACATCTGCGCACCATCCTAATCATCATGCATAACATACACAGAGATACATCTGCGCACCATCCTAATCATCATGTATAACATACACAGAGATACATCTGCGCACCATCCTAATCATCATGTATAACATACACAGAGATACATCTGCGCACCATCCTAATCATCATGCATAACATACACAGAGAGACAGGTGCGCATCATCCTAATCATCATGCATAACATACACAGAGAGACAGGTGCGCACCATCCTAATCATCATGCATAATATACACAGAGATACATCTGCGCACCATCCTAATCATCATGTATAACATACACATAGATATATCTGCGCACCATCCTAGTCATCATGCATAACATACACAGAGATACATCTGCGCACCATCCTAATCATCATGTATAACATACATAGAGATACATCTGCGCACCATCCCAATCATCATGCATAACATACACAGAGAGACAGGTGCGCATCATCCTAATCATCATGCATAACATACACAGAGAGACAGGTGCGCAGCATCCTAATCATCATGCATAACATACACAGAGAGACAGGTGCGCATCATCCTAATCATCAGGCATAACATACACAGAGAGACAGGTGCGCATCATCCTAATCATCATGCATAACATACACAGAGAGACAGGTGCGCAGCATCCTAATCATCATGCATAACATACACAGAGAGACAGGTGCGCATCATCCTAATCATCAGGCATAACATACACAGAGAGACAGGTGCGCATCATCCTAATCATATATCACATTTATAGCGATACATGTGAACCCCATATTGTTTCCCAATTTGTGTGTTGGATTGGTATCAGTCACCAGTGACCACGTATGCACATATCTAATTTACCACCCTATGTGTCTCTGTCAGACATAAGATATATATCTGTTTTATAAATCAGAATATCGCCTTAAATTTGACAAACTAAGGAAGGACATATTAGAATGTTCCTTTAAAGTTGACCAACTGAAGAAGGAAATATTAGAATGTTCCCTTAAAGTTAACCAACTGAAGAAGGAAATATTAGAATGTTCCCTTAAAGTTAACCAACAAAACAAGGAAATATTAGAATGTTCCCTTAAAGTTAACCAACAAAACAAGGAAATATTAGAATGTTCCCTTAAAGTTGACCAACTGAAGAAGAAATATTAGAATGTTCCCTTTAAAGTTGACCAACTGAAGAAGAAATATTAGAAGACTACAACAAAAACAACAAGACAGATCTCTTAATTCAAGAATGTCTAAATTCATGTCAAACTTTTTAACTATTGAAATGGAGAAAGTGAATTGAGTTGGTTTATCCCAAAGACTGGCAACAGCGAATTGGGCGTTAAGGTTATGAGTTTTTATGGTGACTGTTGGGTAAGAGAAGGTATATTTAAGTGAACATTACCCGTGGTGCCATTTCATCGTCACTAATAATACAACAAATTTCAGTTGACTTTTACATGTATATCATGATTGACATTAGGACATCGACAAAGAAACACAAGAAACATTCCTTATGAATGTCATTGACGAGGTTTGAAAAACGAAAAAAGAAACCAAAAAAAGAAACCAAAAAAAGAAACAAACAAAGAAACAAACAAAGAAACAAACAAAGAAACAAACAAAGAAACAAACAAAGAAACAAACAAAGAAACAAACAAAGAAACAAACAAAGAAACAAACAAAGAAACAAACAAAGAAACAAACAAAGAGACAAACAAAGAGACAAACAAAGAGACAAACAAAGAAACAAACAAAGAAACAAACAAAGAAACAAACAAAGAAACAAACAAAGAAACAAACACAGAAACAAACAAAGAAACAAACAAAGAAACAAACAAAGAAACAAACAAAGAAACAAACAAAGAAACAAACAAAGAAACAAACAAAGAAACAAACAAAGAAACAAACAAAGAAACAAACAAAGAAACAAACAAAGAAACAAACAAAGAAATAAACAAAGAAACAAACAAAGAAACAAACAAAGAAACAAACAAAGAAACAAACAAAGAAATAAACAAAGAAACACACAAAGAAACAAACCATTCTTGAGGATTCAAAAAGAAAACTATTTCTTATTTTTAAATATTTTAATTAAGCTAAATACGTCATCGCCATAGTAGCAGAGAGGAAAGTCACAGGTGAAACTTGCATGGAGAATTATTTTTAGGTGCAAGAGTTTAATATTATTATTTTTTTTATTGCATAGGAAACATTGTTGGACAAAGGCGTAAACAGAAGGATGGGCTACGGATGGGTGAGAGAGTAGGGTGTCATCAACGCGACTGGGGTCTTATCTAAGTATTTATTAACTTAGAAAGGGGAAATAATTTCAAGATGTTTGACAGGGGCATCTACTCTGTCAGGTAGGACACACTGCATCCATCTACTCTGTCAGGAAGGACACACTACATTCATCTACTCTATCAGGTAGGACACACTGCATCCATCTACTCTGTCAGGTAGGACACACTGCATCCATCTACTCTGTCAGGAAGGACACACTACATTCATCTACTCTGTCAGGTAGGACACACACTACATCCATCTACTCTGTCAGGTAGGACACACACTACTTCCATCTACTCTGTCAGGTAGGACACACACTACACCCATCTACTCTGTAAGGTAGGACACACACTACATCCATTTACTCTGTCAGGTAGGACACACACTACATCCATCTACTCTGTCAGGTAGGACACACACTACATCCATCTACTCTGTCAGGTAGGACACACACTACATCCATCTACTCTGTCAGGTAGGACACACTGCATCCATCTACTCTGTCAGGTAGGACACACTGCATCCATCTACTCTGTCAGGTACGACACACTACATGTGTTTGGTCTCTGAAGATGCACGCTTGACTGATTCTCCCAGGAGAGTCCTATTTAATGTGCATATTGACTACAATAGTTGGATGCTTTACTGGCAGGTAAAGTTAAATGGAAGAAAGGTAAAAATGCAAGACACAGACAGTCTAAAATATGAGACAAACAGAGAATCTTGACTTGTCTTACCGACACGTTGTCTTGTGCGATTACTCCGTTTTATCAGCCAACGATGCGCAAGAGAAATTCCCACTTTTTAAAAGTATCCGAAAGAGCTGAACCCAAGTAGAAACACGGCCAGCGAATCTTGGCCCTTGTGTGTTTGTGTAGGCCGGAACTACATTTTGTCAGTCTGCACTAACAGTGGTATCGTTTTCGCTAATACGGCTGACAAGTCATAGATATACAGACAAAAGCATTGTACCTCCAGGAACCCACCTTTAGAAAAACACCTCTGTAGGTTCTCACCTCGTGTTGGTGGAGGTTAGAGTATGCAAGAAAAAAACGATGTCGGTTTTCTGGGCTAGCCTATGAGAAATGAAAGAGTGAGAGAAAGTTGTAAGAAAAGTGAAAACGCCGTAAAAAAAAAAAAAGGATTGAACATGCCAAGCGTAAATGCAGTTTGTTCTTTTCGCATTTTAATGGCACGCGAACAGAGGTCCTCAAATTTCAGGCATGGACATCGATTTTTTTTCAGTCATTAACATTCTTTATAGTTTGTTAAAATGTTTGTAATCAAGTCAGAGGATCCCATCATGACTTAGTCACGCCATGGCCACTCATGTAAAGCGGACACCAGAAGTGCCCCACTTTTAGAACCAGTCAAACCGGGGGCTCTGAATGCACTCGACGCTGCCAAAACGAAGCACAGGATTTCATAGCTTCCACGCTTACCGGAGAACTTACCGGCAAATCCCCCACCCCACCTCACCCGCCCTGCCCTCGTGTGCGCTTTATATATCCCTCCCCGGCAGCCAAACAAACAGGTCGTCTGCCTAAGTGGCGGCCCACCAGTAAACGCGTTAGTAGCTAATAAAGTCTATAGTTGTGCTTTGGTGAGACGAATCAATAGAGTGAAAGAAGATCTGAGAACTTGAATTGTCCACTTCTTATATGAGTTGGAATTCTGTTCAGCAAGGTGCCTCAAGTTAAGTCTTCGGAACGCATTAGTTCAGCCACATAGTTGTTCAAATTATGTTCATTCCAGCCAAACAATTATGTCAAATTAGTTAGAAAAGACTGAAGGGACTCATTTGTTACACCAAAGGTCTTGAGAGACGCCTATGTCACGTACACTGCTAATATCCAAAATTAATTTATCCAGTTAAATATTTCAGTAAGTTAAAAAAAAAAATTATCTCAATGTATTTTGCTCTGAATGTATATTGCTCTGAATGTATATTGCTCTGAATGTATATTGCTCTGAGTGTATATTTCTCTGAGTGTATATTACTCTGAGTGTATACAGCTCTGAGTGTATATTTCTCTGAGTGTATATTGCTCCGAGTTTATATTGCTCTGAGTGTATATTGCCGATATATATCCGTAACATTTCGGTCCATTTAAAATTAAAGCTAAGAAGAATTGATGACAATTAATTGACGTACAAGAAAAATATGAACCTTGACGGATGACATGTGCATTGACGGATGTGTTGTTCATTGACAGACGATATGGTCATTGAGAGATGATTTGGTCAATGACAGACGATATGGTCATTGAGAGATGATATGGTCATTGACAAGAGATATGGTCATTGAGAGATGATATGGTCATTGACGGACGATATGGTCGTTAAGAGATGAAATGGTCATTGACTAATTATATGTGAGCATTGAATAAAATATAGAATTATTGGACTATTTAAACACTATTATTTTAGAAGTTTAAATTGTTAGCAAAATTGCTCCGACTTCTACATAGACATACGTAAATGAATTGTTATTTTTTATCTAGCTTCAGTTACCTTTCCTCACCAAAGGCAGACATGTACACACTATAATCTCTCGGTCCTCATCCTAACATAGACACACACTAGAATCTGTCCGTCCTCATCCTAACATAGACACACACTATAATCTCTCGGTCCCCATCCACACTATAATCTCTCGGTCCTCATCCTAACATAGACACACACTATAATCTCTCGGTCCCCATCCACACTATAATCTCTCGGTCCTCATCCTAACATAGACACACACTAGAATCTGTCCATCCTCATCCTAACATAGACACACACTATAATCTCTCGGTCCCCATCCTAACATAGACACACACTATAATCTGTCCATCCTCATCCTAAAATAGACACACACTATAATCTCTCGGTCCTCATCCTAACATAGACACACACTATAATCTGTCCGTCCTCATCCTAACATAGACACACACTATAATCTCCCCGTCTTCATACTAACATAGACACGCACTATAATCTGTCCGTCTTGATCCTAACATAGACACGCACTATAATCTGTCCGTCCTCATCCTAACATAGACACACACTATAATCTCCCCGTCCTCATCCTAACATAGACTTAACCATTATCTTTCCGTCTTCATCCTAACATAGACACACATCATAATCTCCGCGTCTCCATCCTAACATAGACACACACCATAATCAAACCGTCTCCATCCTAACATAGACACACACCATGATCTCACCACCACGCCACCAGCCCCTTGTCTGACGTAATGTTTTGATGCAGCCCTCCAGTTGTCTGGGACACCTTCACTAATGAGTGCTCCATCACCCAACTGTTTCTAATGGCATTCTAATGGTCTCAGTGCTCATATTCACAGCTATATTATTGCTTTGCCACAGAGAAATGGCTATATCAAGAGGTAGAGGTATAATGTACATGGTTAGATGGTGTAACATACAGGTTAGAGGTTTAACATACATGGTGAGCACGTGGCTAGATTGTGTAACATAAAGGTTAGAGGTGTAACATACATGGTTAGATGGTGTAACATAAAGGCGTCTTATCTTAGGATCTAAACTCTGTTCTTTACCTAAACACACTCAGACACACATTTAGACAATTATCCAAATAACCTCACAAATTTAACATGGCATAACACATACCGTCAGAGATTATAGGTTAGAGGTCATAAGGCAGTGATGTTTCGATTGCGTCTACACAGAAATTTTAAGGGACGTCACTCTCTTGTCAATAACATTTCCATTGTCTTGACTCCCTTGTTTGGGGGAAGTATATTAGTTATTGCAATGTCTTCCCCAAACAAAATGTTATACGCCGTACTCCTTACACAAAGACTGGTTATGGAGCCAAAGACCGAGTAAGTACCTTAATCTGATACAGAGGTCGTAAACTTAATGATTTAAAATGTTCGGAAAATTAGAATTTGTGACGTTACTTTCACCCAACAACAATATGCAGACCAATACCAGACCGGAACGGTCTGAGGTCGGAGGTCGACAAGTCTACACATTCCGCGTGGAAGGAAGCAGTCGAGAAATTGTCAATATTAACCTTCTTCCGTTCTCTAATTTCACACTTGCTTCGTCCAATAAAAATCGTTGTCTTTAATCTCAATGTTTTCCCATTTTCTCTTTGTCTGCTAAAACCCTCAATAATTGCTTTAACTTGCCATAAAACTGTAAATTTCACCCGACCCCCCCCCCCCAACCCCCTCAACACCGCTCCTGTTCGCTTTCACGAATCCCGCTCGTGAATAAAATCCGGGCGTCTTTTGAACGCACACGGCTATTTATAGCACAGGCCTTCACATAGTGGTTAGACTCACCTATATTTAACGCGAAATGCATAATAAAAAATGTATTCTTATCTAAAAGCCTTGGTAATCAGCCTTAATGTTCTTGTTGGATGGCTGAGATTAGGAGCTGGGGGTAAACTGTGGTGCAGTGCTGGGGGAGTCGGTTATCAGAGTTTCACTCCATTTCAAAGCGTTGAGCAACGTTCGCTAGTGGCAAAAGTTGAAAGATCTCCCAATTTCGACAGAGATTGGAGAAGGGAAAAAAATAGGTAGCTTCCTTATTTTCGTTGTTGTTTTTGCGTGGTAGTTGTGGGAAATCGAGAGAGAAGAAAAACTTAAGTCAAACAGGCTCTGGTAATTATTTACATGTATTTAAACAACACATCATGCAGTGTGTATTTCTGTTTAAATGTCATTAATCGCTGTAATCACTGCCGTTATAAATGTTGTCTAACACAGGTGACCCATTAAACTACTAGTTAGTACTACTGGTGATTTGACGGTCATGGCATCAGTGTCTTGACGGTCCTCATCTCAGTGGCTTGACGGTCCTGACATCAGTGTCTTGACGGTCCTCATCTCAGTGGCTTGCCGGTCCTGACATCAGTGTCTTGACGGTCCTCATCTCAGTGGCTTGACGGTCCTGGCATCAGTGTCTTGACGGTCCTCATCTCAGTGGCTTGCCGGTCCTGGCATCAGTGTCTTGACGGTCCTCATCTCAGTGGCTTGCCGGTCCTGACATCAGTGTCTTGACGGTCCTCATCTCAGTGGCTTGCCGGTCCTGGCATCAGTGTCTTGACGGTCCTCATCTCAGTGGCTTGCCGGTCCTGACATCAGTGTCTTGACGGTCCTCATCTCAGTGGCTTGACGGTCCTGACATCAGTGTCTTGACGGTCCTCATCTCAGTGGCTTGCCGGTCCTGGCATCAGTGTCTTGACGGTCCTCATCTCAGTGGCTTGCCGGTCCTCATCTCAGTGGCTTGACGGTCCTGGCATCAGTGAAGTGACGGTCCTCATCTCAGTGGCTTGCCGGTCCTGACATCAGTGTCTTGACGGTCCTCATCTCAGTGGCTTGACGGTCCTGACATCAGTGTCTTGACGGTCCTCATCTCAGTGGCTTGACGGTCCTGGCATCAGTTTCTTGACGGTCCTGGAATCAGGGGCGTAACGGTCCTGGCATCAGTGTCTTGACGGTCCTGGAATCAGGGGCGTAACGGTCCTGGCATCAGTGTCTTGTCGGTCCTGGAATCAGGGGCGTAACGGTCCTGGCATCAGTGTCTTGACGGTCCACTCATATGGACAATGTTTCCCCTCTCCCTCAGCTCCGACTTTAAAACGACGCCTTTCTCCTCACGGCCTTATTGGGTGTAGTGTTTAGAAGTGTGCAGCCCTGTTCTCAGCCTTTGCTCAAACTCCTGCTTGGCTTCGTTACTAGGTAAAAGACAGCCTGAAAAAAACCTGACAAGATCCTGACAAGAGCCTGACAATAGCCTAACAAAAGCCTGACAAGAGCATGACAAGAGCATGAAAAGAGCATGACAAGAGCCTGACACGAGCATGACAAGAGCATGACTAGAGCTTGCATAGCCTTCAAGCCAATTACATGTTGTCATATTTAATAACTAGATTACACAACAGAAAGCATTGAATGTATTCATTATATTAAAGGGCTGCTGAGAAGTAGCAACGGTGGTGACGTCAGATCAAGGATTCCCTGGTTTTTGACTTGAATCCCCAGTATAACTCCAGTGGATGTAGGTCTTCTGTTTTATTATTATACTTTCAAATATAAATCAACATGAACTGTTCAATAAAATAATCATGGCCCATTGAAATTGAGAAGCTATTGAAATCTATTGAGCGGCCATTGAAATCTATTGAGAAGCCTTTGAAATCTATTGAGTGGCCATTGAAATCTATTGAGAAGCCATTGAAATCTATTGAGTGGTCATTGAAAACTATTGCGGGTCCGTTGATTGTGGCCATTGAAATCTATTGAGAAGCTATTGAAATCTATTGAGTGGCCATTGAAATCTATTGAGAAGCTATTGAAATATATTGAGTGGCCATTGAAATCTATTGAGTGGTCATTGAAATCTATTGAGAAGCCACTGAAATCTATTGAGTGGCCATTGAAATCTATTTAGGGGCAATTGAAAACTATTGCGGGCCCATTGAAATCTATTGAAAGGCCATTGAAATCTATTGAGGGGTCATTGAAATCTATTGAGGGGTCATTTAAATCTATTGAGGGGCCCTTAAAATCTATTTAGGAGGCCATTGAAATCTATTGAGGGGCCATTGGAATATATTTAAGGAGCCATTGAAATCTTTTAAGGGGACATTGAAATATATTTAGGGGCCATTGACATCTATTGAGAAGCTTTTAAAATCTATTGTGGGACCATTGAAATCTATTGAGGGGCCATTGACATGTTTTAAGGGGCCATTGAAATCTATTTAGGGGCCATTGACATCTATTGAGAAGCTTTTAAAATCTATTGAGGGACCATTGAAATCTATTGAGGGGCCATTGAAATCTTTTAAGGGGCCATTGAAATCTTTTAAGGGGCCATTGAAATTTTTTGAGGGATCATTGCAATCTATTGAGTGCCATTGTAATCTATTGAGACGCCATTAAAATCTATTCATTAATGACATAAACTATCTAAATCCAAGATATACTTTAAAGATAAAGATAAAGTTAATTAATCACATGGAAGTTCCAGTACATTATACAAGAACAAAAATCCATAAAAAGTGTTTATTGAAATCCAACAGTAGGACCATTGCCTTAGATCAGCTGTTCGCAACCTATGGGTCGCGACCCCTTAGTGCAGGGGTCGGGAACCCATGGCTCGCGAGCAAGATGTGTCTCTATTGATGGCTGCATCAGGCTCGCAGACAAATGTTCGATTATAAAAAAAAATGTTTCTTTAGACTCCTTTGATCTTCATATTAATTGCATATTAATATTTCATTCTACAAATGAGCTAATGTTATTAAAAAGAATTCAGAGACATAATTATTGCATGTTTAGTGTTGAAATTACACAAAATGCGCGCATTTACTTGAATTTTTAGTTTTAAACATAATGTATGACTCTCACAGAATTACTTTTCAAAATATGTGGTGTCCTTGGCTCTCACAGACAAAAAGGTTCCCGACCCCTGCCTTAGTGGGTCGAAAGAGACCCTTTCCCAGGGGTCGCCTAAGACCAATCGGAAAACACATACAGTCTTCAGCTATGAAGTAGCAATGAAAGTAATTTTGTGGTTTGGGGGGGGGGGGGTCGCCGGAACATGAGAAACTCTATTAAAGGGTCGCGGCATTAGTAAGGTTGAGAACCGCTGCCTTAGATGAAAATGTTAGCTGCTTCAACTCGACATCATACTTACAGGTATATTGATTCAGTGCTAAGCCAAGGTGCTAAAAAGGGGGCGTATATCAGTAATGTACCTAATCTTGGTGGATCAAAGGTAGACTGTTGAAAGCTGTTCACCACTTACTGAGTCAAGTCACCGTCTCGAGTGAATGACAGGTATAGCATCAATTATAAATGGACTGCCCGCAATGTCTAAGTCGATGACAATTTACACAATTTTATGTACATTATTCTATGTACACTATTCTATGTACACTATTTTTGTACACATTGTATGTACATTATTCTATATATACTATTCTATGTTAGCTATTCTATGTGCACTATGTTATGTACCCTATTCTATGTACCCTATTCTATGTATACTATTTTATATACTCTATTATATGTACACTTTTCTATGTACACTAATTATGTACATTATGCTATATACACTACTTTATGCACACTATTATATGTACACTATTCTATGTACACTATCCTTGTACACTATTCTATGTACACTATTTGTTGTACATTATTTTTACATTATTTGTAGTATTCATCTTGTTATACAATATTCGTTGTACACTATTTATTGTTAACAGTTTTTGTACACTTTTTGTTGTACACTTCTGGTTATTTCTACTAAAGTCAGGCAGAGTGGGAAGAAATCAACACATGTCCACACACATGAGATATATGACATTGGTTAACATTGGATGGTGGGGAGCGGGACGGACTTTGCACACCGACTCTGCGTTCCGGCTACAAATCTACAATTAAGACCGAAGGGACAATGGAGTATTGAAGGCGGTCTGACATTGCACTTAGTTAATGTCTGTCAACTGCTGCGACACCATATGTGCTAGACTATCACTGCCAAGCTGTCTCGGCAAAGTTGTCTCTGTCAGGCTGTGTTTGCCAAGTTGTCTCTAACACGATGCCTCTATCAAGCTGTCTCTGCCAAGCTGACTCTGCCACGCTGTCTCTGCCAATATGTCTCTGTCAGGCTGTCTCTGCCAGGCTGCCTCTGTCTCTGGGATCTGCTGCTGCTACTGCCGCTGATGCTCCATAAAATACACTGGACAAGCTGCCCTGGTTCATTGAAAATTTTTCAGTATGACTGCATCATCTTCACTTTGAGACAGACGGATGCCAGGAAGGAAGAGCAGTCAAATGTAGTTTTGGAAATAAGAATACTGATTTCAAACACTTTTCAAAACTGAGACCATGTATGGAGGGAAGGATAGATTTATTTCTTATCCCGTCCAATTCATGACAATCTTTGATATAACTCAAATAGTTCCAGATATAGCATCTCACTAAAAACACGAATGCAACCACGGCGAACATCTCTTTGAATAGACAATGTACTTCGAGACACTCCCTACTGCACTGGAGAATTTCCTTCACACAATGCTATAGCATCCGATTACTTCCTCGGGTCGCCTAAGTTCTAACATACCACGAGCCTACTAGATGTTCAGCTTCTTCAAGACGCCTGCTAGCACAGCACATTTCGAGCACACACATGATAAAACAAACCGATTTCTTCAAGACGCCTGCTAGCACAGCACATTTCGAGCACACACCTGATAAAATAAACCGATTTCTTCAAGACGCCTGCTAGCACAGCACATTTCGAGCACACACCTGATAAAACAAACCGATTTCTTCAAGACGCCTGCTAGCACAGCACATTTCGAGCACACACCTGATAAAACAAACCGATTTCTTCAAGACGCCTGCTAGCACAGCACATTTCGAGCACACACCTGATAAAACAAACCAATTTCTTCAAGACGCCTGCTAGATCATCCCATTTATTCCACACGCCTGCTAGATCATCCCATTTATTCCACACGCCTGTCTAGATCATCCCATTTAGTCCACACGCCTGCTAGATCATCCCATTTATTCCACACGCCTGCTAGATCATCCCATTTATTCCACACGCCTGCTAGATCATCCCATTTATTCCACACGCCTGCTAGATCATCCCATTTAGTCCACACGCCTGCTAGATCATCCCATTTATTCCACACGCCTGCTAGATCATCCCATTTATTCCACACGCCCGCTGAACCATCCCATTAAAAATCCCGTGAGCAAAGGAGAGATTTGATAAATTTAATTTCCTTTTCTGCTGGCAGAGTGAGTGCCCTTGGCATAAATCTTCTAGTGGTTGAATTTACATTTTGACTTAATGCTTAAAATTTCATATGTCATCATGGCGTATGGCTACATGTCATATGACATCATGTCATGTGTAAACATATCGCTGTAATGTTGAGTACCTATGAATTCTAGTGTCCCAATTTTTGGGGATGGTTTATATTTATCTTTAAAGAGAGTTAGTATGAAAGTGAGAGAAAGACCAAGAGAAAGGGTAAAGATCGTGAGAGATAGAAAGAGAAAAAGAGAGACAAAATGAGAGACAAAGAATGAAAGAAAGGTAGAATGAAAGAATGAAAGAAAGAAAGAAAGAGAGAGAAAGCTAATAGAGAGAGTGAGAAAAAAAGAGAGAAAGAGAGAGAAGGATAGCTATAAAAGGAGAGAGAGAGCTGTTTCTAGGTCTGGGGGAAAGAGAGAACGATCAAGCTTAAGAATAAAATAAGAAAGGTATAAAAATAGAAAGATTCAATGAAGTTGCTCTATACCTACTATTACCTACTAATGTGTGACTCTAGACCAGCGGTTCTCAACTTGTGTGTCGCATTCCCTTTGGGGCTCGAATGGCCCTTTTACAAGGGTCGCCTATGATCATTGGAAAGCACAAATACTCTACAGTTATGAAGTAGCAACGAAAATAATTTATGTTTGGGGGTCACCACAACATGAGGAACTATATTAGGTGGTCGTGGCATTAGGAAGGTTGAGAACCACTGCTCTAGACCTACTCATATGTGACTCTAGACCAAATTATTGTGACTATATACCTACTTATGTGTGACTCTAGACCAAATTATTGTGACTATATACCTACTTGTGTGACTCTAGACCAAATTATTGTGACTATATACCTACTTATGTGTGAGTCTAGAACTGCGTATGTTTGACTCTAGACCTACGTATGGTGACTCTAGACCAACTTATTGTGACTCTAGATCTATTTATGTTTCATGGTTCCAAACATTCTTGACGCCTACAAGCAGTTCATTCCTCTCTTCACATTTATTGTTGTGCAGTTTAAATCTATCAAAGATAGACTATCAAGGTGTATCCCAGCGTAGACGAGTTGACATCTAGAATAATCTAGATCAAATATCCCAGCATTCTTTTGTTCTCAAACTGGCATTTTTATGAGGGCCGTCGCCTTCTCTCTCTCTCACCCTTAGACTTATTTTCATCACTAGCATAATACATTATTGCAGTAGCGTAACTTTGTTTACCTATGTATTCAGTTTGACATTGCGTGAGAAGCGCTATGTGCAGAAAACACGCATGATATCTACAAAATACGTGCCATGGGTGGCCCCTGGGAAAACACCATAAAATAGACAGACACAGCGAGACATATCTGAACACAATGGTGGCAATAATGATATGGAGAGTTTTATGACAATTTTTTAAAAAAAAATTACTTTTCAATTTTTTCCCAGGTCAAATCTCAAATAAAAAGAAGTCAACTGAGACTTTGGTTGAGTGGCGTTGTGTTGTCACGTGACGCTTTTCATCTTGTGTTGTCACGTGATGCCTTTCAATTTCAAAACGTTTCGAAAATTTAAAAAATTGAACAAATAAAAAAAAACAGCTTATTGATTTAAAAATAATGAAAATAATTAGGTATAAAAGCCAGTGCCGGGTTGGAAAGTACATCTTTCTATTATGTGCACCTAAAAGTACATCTTTCTATTCTGTGCACCTAAAAGTACATCTTTCTATTATGTGCACCTAAAAGTACATCTTTCTATTCTGTGCACCTAAAAGTACATTTCTCTATTCTGTGCACCTAAAAGTACATCTTTCTATTCTGTGCACCTAAAAGTACATCTTTCTATTCTGTGCACCTAAAAGTACATCTTTCTATTCTGTGCACCTAAAAGTACATCTTTCTATTCTGTGCACCTAAAAGTACATCTTTCTATTCTGTGCACCTAAAAGTACATCTATCTATTCTGTGCACTTTAGAGTTTATCTTCTATTCTGTGCACGTAAGAGTTTAAATGAAACTCTGTATGAGTTCGATGCCTTTCACTGAAAACTTTATACATAAAATGGTTTGGTTTGTTAAATTCACTGTTTGTATTTGCAATAAAATGATTTTAAAATGATTAAGTTTAAAAACCAGTGGAGCAAGGCGTGAGTATGGGGTTGGGGCGTGGGTACATGGGGTGGGCGTGCTTATGGGGTTGGGGCGTGGGGACATGGGGTGGGCGTGCTTATGGGGTTGGGGCGTGGGTACATGGGGTGGGCGTGCTTATGGGGTTGGGGCGTGGGTACATGGGGTGGGCGTGCTTATGGGGTTGGGGCGTGGTGACGTGGGGTTGGGTATGTGCTCTTAAATTTAAGATAATTTGTAGGAAATGTGTACAATAGTATACGTATGCCAAGTTTCTTCTATTCATTGCACCCACTTAAAGATTAAGAATAACGATTAAGACATAAATATTCCATATTACCCAAGCTTACAATACCAAGTTCTTTGGTGGGCCTCCAGCTAAGCTGAGATTTCAGGAACTGTTTTAATTTAATTCGAGGTGAATCCCTCCGCCCTAATTCTGGGCTGAACTTAAACACTGGATTATCTTAAAATAAAGCCGTCTCGACTTCACCGTGGGTGGGGGGGGGGGGGGGGTGGAAGAACGGGGAGGGTAGGGGGTGGTGTGAAGATAACCATTTAGATAAATCCAAAACAGAAGAGAGGTGTTTACTCTCTACAACCCATCGACCTCACGTAGTACTCACCTGTGACACTGAGCAGACCTAACTGCGCGACCTACTAACAATAGCCCAGGTTACCTGGAAGGTAAACCGTGCAGGCATTGCAGTTCCAAGAGAGAACGTCTTCAGATGGTAATCTTCCCTGACAAGACTGTCAGACAAATACGCTGAGAAAAATCAACAAACAGCGCGGGTCTTAAATAGATCTTAGAACAACCCCCTCACAATGTGCAGACAGGTGAGCAGGGTGAGGTCAGCTCAGTGCAGTGACGCTCAGATAGGTCCTGCCTGCTGCGACACTTGTCAAAGCGATGACGACGCGTCATCAATGACCTACAGTTCATAGGAACTGACCCGGAAACGAACTGACGGTGGTTATTGGATGGTGACCGGGGTCTTCGTTGTTCTCTCCGCAGAGAACTTGGATTCTACGCTAATCCTTTACGCTGGCACGGCGATAATTCTAAAGTAGTGATCTACATGAATGGTGTTTGCTCCTTTCCCATTATAATACTACCACGCTCCCCACCCACATACACACGTATCTTTTTATGCGTAGATTTTACTTGTCTGTTTCCTTCCCGCTAGCATTTTTTCCACTCAGATTGATGTCTAAATTTAGAGAATAGATTTATAAAAATAAATGTTTTATAGCATTTATTATTGTGTCTTCATCTCCTTAAAAAGGCAAAGTGATCTCCATGGAATGAATCACACATTAAGTGATGTCCATGAAGTGATGTCCATAAAGTAATGTCCATGAATGATGTCCATGAATGATGTCCATGAAGTGATGTCCATTAAGTGATGTCCTTGAATGATGTCCATGAAATTCGTGATCCCCTCTCAGTTCCCTCAGCTTCTTAATATGACACAGAAGACAGTGGAGTCAGTTAAGCACTGGATGACGATAAACAAGCTCAAATTGAATGATAAAAAGACTGAGCTGATGCCCATTGCTACCGCTCAAAAGTTAAAATCTTTAAAAGATACACCATCGTTTACTCTCTCAGGCGTGCAGATTGAGTTTGCTCAAACAGTGCGAAACCTGGGTGTCTACTAAGACAGAACGCTAACTATGGAAAATCACATTAACATGATTTGCACGGCGAATTTTCTAGAGCTGCGCAGAATTAGTCATATCAGACCTTTCTTAACGTTGGATGCATCAAAGAGGCTCATGTCTGCATTTGTGTTATCACGCATGGACTACTGCAATGCTCTCATGGTGGGTCTTCCAGCTACGCTCCTGGATAAAATTCAAAAAGCACAGAATAATGCGACTCGGATTGTTCTTCGTAAACGCAAATTCGACCATGCTAACACTCTTCTGAGAGAACTGCATTGGCTTCCGGTCCGCGCTTGCATAGAGTACAAAATTGCAACTCTGTGCTACAGCTGCTTGCATGACCTAGCGCCGTCCTATCTCAAAGCGCTCATGACGCCTTATGTACCCACTAGACAACTCCGCTCATCAGATAGTGGCAAACTCTCGATACCGCGTGTTCGCCTTGAGACTTGCGGAAAGCGCACGTTCGCATTTGCTGGCCCAACCATTTGGAAAACCCTTCCTGGCGCTCTCAGAAACAGCCAGACGCTGGAGTCCTTCAAAACAAATTTAAAAACTCATCTATTTCGCAAACACCTGCTGGGATGATGTTGTCTACCATCTTTTCCAGCTAGTTATTATCTCCCAGCTTAGTTTTTGTACCGCGCTTCGAGCCTTTGGGGGATGAAGCGTGATTTTTCAAATTAACTTTATTATTATTATTATTATGTCCATGAAGTGATGTTCACGAAGAAAGGTCCAGAAACGTGAATCCCATCTCTAACACATCATGAAACTAATCCCATCTCTATGACATCATGAAACTAATCCCATCTCTATCACATAATGAAACTAATCCCATCTCTATCACATCATGAAACTAATCCCATCTCTATGGCATAATGAAACTAATCCCATCTCTTTGACATCATGAAACTAATCCCATCTCTTTGACATCATGAAACTGTCTGTTTGTTATGACGCTCTGGTTGTTGTCATCCTGGAAGCTGCTGACGTCCAGACTAAATGTAAACATGTAATGGCACGTCTAAAGTTGCCGGATATTTTCTAGACTCTAACCTTGTGATCTGCTTTTATGTTAACCTGATATTACACTATTTACTCTCACAGTGCACTATTTACTCTGATAATACACCATCCTACTTTACATGGGGACAAACGTGGTCAGCTGTTATATCTGCTAATTGAAAAGTTGTCTTAGCTTTTACTGATTGTGATGCCGGGTCAGCTACCCTATTTATTTAAAGAGTAATGCTGGTGAAGGGAAGTGCTTGATGTCACGTGATATTCGATCATGACACTGTAATCTCCGGACCAACTCAAGTCAACAGTGTCATAGTGATTTTCTATGTGGAAAAAATGTATGCGATCTTCTCAAAACAATGGTCGGTCTGAGAACTCGGGTGGAGCTAAAGAAATTTACAACTTTTAAAACGTGATTTAAATGGAAAGCTGCGAATCCACTTTAAAAGCTCTAAATTAAGTCCCAATGTTGAGAAACTGGCAATTTATTTTTTAAAGAGTTGGTACCAGTACTATTTTTAAATAAAAAAACAAGTCAATCAAGGGAAGGAATTCAGTGCAAGTACCAAGGGAAGAAACTCAAAACGTAGCGATATGATCTTCATTTTGTCGATCAAGAGAGACGCATGAATCAATATTTGGTTTTTTTTTTTAAAGGGACATTTTTATTGAATAACGTCATTTATTTATGGTGGAGGGCAAAAGACAATTTTAGATATCTGTATTCAGATTTATTTGCGAATTCTATTAAGTATTCAGTATTCAGCCAGGTATGAATAAACTGACGCTTGTGTTAAATGTGTACTAGGAAAAGTTTCCATAAATAATACGGCCAATCCAGCAAGGATTTTAATACGCTTTAACTAAACGAAAAAATAAATGCCTACATAGAACGCAGTGGCTCTTACATCTTACGTTGGGTTACAGGAGGGGCCACCTCTCGCATAAAGTGCATAAAGCCCCATCCGTAGCAACGTGAAACACGACCACTGGCTACCCAGCGCACCTCTGGTCATGTTGTCCCTACCTCCGGCCACCTCTCATATCAGAGAAATAGAACATTTAAAAACTTGCTCGCATAAAAAGAAATCGTTTGATTAAGTTAAAATTAGCAATAAATAATATCCAGACAGTTTATGTATAATTTAAATCACTAACGAAGATAGAATTTGCAAACTGGTCATTAAAAAATGAATCTTGCATATATGCAAACGAGATATTCAAGAAGAAGTTTATTTGAAACATTCTTGATCATTTCCACTTCTGCTTGAATGGCATGTGACAGTTCTCATGTGACAGCATGTCATGTGACAGTTCTCATGTGACAGTCGAAATATTAATTAATACTTGTATTATTAATTCACAATTTGATATTAACATACATTTAACAGTGTCAAATGATGTTTTTGGATTTTTGAATGAATGAATTCCTTTCTTCTTTAACAAAATCATTAAAAGATGATAAATTAGAATTAATTTATGAGCTGGTAATGAAATTTCCGAAAGTACATGTCACGTGATAGCAACAAATATTAGCTTCTGTTAAGATGGGGTTAAAATAGTTATTTTAAAAACCGTTTGTTACTGCCGCTATCTGAAAGAGTTGATCCCGTGAATTAAAAAAGTGTCAAGTGTTAAAATGCCCCGCCGTGTCCGGCCAACAAAACCTTTGGACTCACTCAAATTAAACACTAAACACTTCACACTAAGCACTAAACACAGACGTGCCTACAGAGCTTCCCCGATAAAATGACATCATCAATTGATTTAGACTCTAAGAGCCTCTTTAAAAAAAAAACTTAATTGTGTTCACTAGTGAGAAACTACTATCCCTTAACTCGACTAGTCGCCTCACTTCGCGGGCCCCGGGACTGGGCTAATGTGATCACGTAAGTTTCAACAAAATGCCCTCCTGATAGAAAGAAACCGGGACCTGAAAGAAACCTTCTTCGTCCCGTCTCGGTCCCGTCTCTTTCGTCGATCGTCGACTTCATTGAAGTGTCGTTAATGTGTCTACTATGGGCAGACGCCTTGCAGTGTCAACCCCATTTGCTGTGTCAGAAAGGTTAGTTCAAGCTGAAAGGGCTCTAGGCGTGTATGACTAGGAGTAATCTAATTCACATTTCGAATTCCGCCCACGGGCGTCCCTTTGAAAATTATTGCAATGCCGGAAAGATTATGGCGGAGTATAAGACATTGTCAATCATTCTTTGCAATTATTCATCGTCTAGCCAAAATGTTAGCCTTTAAGCCAATGTTCCTTGTCTGGTCTAAGTTCCTAGTCTGGACATTGTTCCTTGTTTAGTCACTGTTCCTTGTCTGGCCTAAGATAATTGTCTGTCTATTGTTTTCTGTCTAGCTAATGTTCCTTGTTTGGCTGTTCTCTGTCAAGCTAATCTTCCTTGTCTGGCTTTTTCCAGTCTAGCCAATATTCCTTAATCACTTTTGGCCGAAACCGAAACTCAACCGGTTATTTTTTCAGTTTCGGGCAAAACTACTTGGAAAATAATCATATGGCAACGTTCGGTGTCGAAACCGAATTTCGGTCGGCCTCCAGTTCACATACTTCAGGAACAGCTATTAAAATATTTAAACATATGGATTTCTGGCAATCATGACCCGCTGTTGTGAAATAATGTTCTACCTTTTATTTAGGACAAAGCTCAACTTATGTCAGATAGGGAACATCAGCTCGACCTAAGGTCACTTGTCTTCTGCCTATACTGAAACAATTCTAGTGTTACAGTTAGATCACTTGTCTTCTGCCTATACTGAAACCATTCTAGTGTTACTGTTAGAGAACGTGTCTTGTACCTAAACTAAATCAATATAGGTATTACTGTTAAATCGTCTTTTGTCAACACTGACCAATCTTAGTGTTAAAGAAGATTGTTACCAGAGTAGGCAGCATTTTGACCATCACGTGATCTGACAGACGTTATCTGTATGACGTGATCTGTATGACGTGATCTGTATGACGTGATCAGTATATAGGCTAACAGTAACAGATCCGAATATCAAAGAGAAAAATCGATTAAAATAAAAATCTTCACTATCTAATTGTTAACGGCACTAGCAGCTATTTAGCATTTTCTTGTTGAAATAACAAAAATTAAATGTATAGCTGGATTTTATGAAACGGAACATCAGCATTTGAATATATCGAACAGGTAGTACAAAACATAGTATTAAAATGTGTACTATATCAAAGATGCAGGTCATAGCCTCTCGTTCAACGTTATGCAATATCAAACATTTAAGTCATAGCTTCTCATTCAACGTTATGCAATATCAAAGATTTAGGTCATAGCTTCTCGTTTATCACTGTGCAATATCAAACATTTAGGTCATAGCTTCTCATTCAACTTATGCAATATCAAAGATTTAGGTCATAGCTTCTCGTTTATCACTGTGCAATATCAAACATTTAGGTCATAGCTTCTTGTTCAACGTTGTGCAATATCAAAGATTTAGGTCATAGCTTCTCGTTTATCGCTGTGCAATATCAAAGATTTGGGTCAGACCACCTCGCCTAACTATAAACAAAACTCCCCCGTCAGCACAAACAATAATCTTGCTTTGACAAACAGAGCGCCCCATTGCAAGATTGCGCTTGCTCAACGTGAGGTGTTGAATTCCCCGAAGCAACAGGATTGTGCCCAGGCATTCTGCCCTGAACGTGCTGTCTAGAGCACTGACCATCTGACCCCTCCTCCCCCGCCCCTGTAACCTGTCCTCTTGATAATAGCATGTACTTTATTATTACATTTCCTAAAGTAGGTCACATTATATATATATAGTGAATTATAAAGGTATTTAGTTATATCAACCAGCGTTTGAACAATATTTTAGCTAAAGTGGCGGATAAGGAAATTCCTGTGTTAGGTTTTACAGTTACAATGTGGAGTAAAGTGTGGGTGACGTATGGGTAATATGTGGGTGAAGTGTGGGTAATGTGTGGGTAACGTGTGGTTGATGTGTGGGTAATGTGTGGGTGATTTGCGAATAACGTTTTGATAATGGCCCATATAAAATAATGAAATTAAACACTTTTGATATACAATGTCATCAATGTACAACACACACCATACAACACACACCATACAACACACACCATACAACACACACCATACAACACACACCATACAACACACACCACACAACACACAACATACAACACACACCATACAACACACACCATACAACACACACCATACAACACACACCATACAACACACACCATACAACACACACCATACAACACACACCATACAACACACACCATACAACACACACCATACAACACACACCATACAACACACACCATACAACACACACCATACAACACACACCATACAACACACACCATACAACACACACCATACAACACACACCACACAACACACACCATACAACACACACCATACAACACACAACATACAACACACACCATACAACACACACCATACAACACACACCATACAACACACACCATACAACACACACCATACAACACACAACATACAACACACACCATACAACACACACCATACAACACACAACATACAACACACAACATACAACACACACCATACAACACACACCATACAACACACAACATACAACACACACCATACAACACACACCATACAACACACACCATACAACACACACCATACAACACACACCATACAACACACAACATACAACACACACCATACAACACACACCATACAACACACACCATACAACACACACCATACAACACACACCATACAACACACACCATACAACACACAACATACAACACACACCATACAACACACACCATACAACACACAACATACAACACACACCATACAACACACACCATACAACACACACCATACAACACACACCATACAACACACACCATACAACACACACCATACAACACACAACATACAACACACACCATACAACACACACCATACAACACACAACATACAACACACACCATACAACACACACCATACAACACACACCATACAACACACACCATACAACACACACCATACAACACACACCATACAACACACACCATACAACACACACCATACAACACACACCATACAACACACACCATACAACACACACCATACAACACACACCATACAACACACACCATACAACACACACCATACAACACACACCATACAACACACACCATACAACACACACCATACAACACACACCATACAACACACACCATACAACACACACCATACAACACACACCATACAACACACACCATACAACACACACCATACAACACACACCATACAACACACACCATACAACACACACCATACAACACACACCATACAACACACACCATACAACACACAACATACAACACACACCATACAACACACACCATACAACACACACCATACAACACACACCATACAACACACACCATACAACACACACCATACAACACACACCATACAACACACAACACACACCATACAACACACAACACACACCATACAACACACAACACACACCATACAACACACAACACCCAAAATTGAAGATACACAATGTAACATACAATAAACAACTACAACATACAACACGCAACATACAACATACAACACGCAGCATACAACAAACAGCAAACAATCTACAACACACAACATACAACATACTTTTTGGGTTTAAAATTACGTTCTACAGTTCACATATTCCCCATAACATCTGATTGCCTCATCATTTCCTGTATCAATGGATTGCCCCATTTTTTCCTGTTTAAGCTAGTTGCCTCATCATTCCTATTATCGGTTGATTGCCCCCATTATTACCTGTATCATTTGATTGCCCCATCATTCTGTGTATCATTTGATTGCCCCATCATTATGTGTATCATTTGATTGCCCCATCAGTCTGTGTATCATTTGATTGCCCCATCATTCTGTGTATCATTTGATTGCCCCATCATTCTGTGTATCATTTGATTGCCCCATCATTCTGTGTATCATTTGATTGCCCCATCATTCTGTGTATCATTTGATTGCCCCATCAGTCTGTGTATCATTTGATTGCCCCATCATTCTGTGTATCATTTGATTGCCCCATCATTCTGTGTATCATTTGATTGCCCCATCATTCTGTGTATCATTTGATTGCCCCATCATTCTGTGTATCATTTGATTGCACCATCATTCTGTGTATCATTTGATTGCACCATTACTCTGAGTATCAGTTGATGGCCCCATCATCTCTATAATCTATAACATCCGATTGCTCAGTCATTCTGTGTATAAATTGATTGTTCAATCCTATTCTGTAACATCTGCTTGCCCCATCATTCCCTGTATCAGTTGATTGCCCCAACAGATGATGCTAGTAACATTGATTAAACATCAAATAATAAACTGACTTAAACCGCACTGTACATAAAAGTATTAGCAACAGAGACATAATCGTGACAATAAAATAACATACATCTATGTAATAAAGAACAGATGTATAGAACCAAAAAAAAAACTAATGCATATTCACCCCACCCACCCCAGAGCTTTTACATGTCAAGCCATGGACGGCGGCCAGCAGCAGCGTTTATCGGTCAGATGTGGGGAATCAGTCGGGGTAGTAGAGTTTAAAAAGATGTGTTGAGAGTGCAGCTTTGAAGGCCTGGGTGGTTGGTATGTTGCGGATGTGTAGTGGCAGAGAATTGCATTGTTTTAGGGCACAGTAAGAGAAAGATGGCTCACCATATGTTTTAGTACGTGTCTTAGCAACGGACAGAATACGCGTGTCTGCGGAGGAGTGAAGCTGTCGAAGGGGTGAATAGACAGAAAGAAGTTCGGTTAGATAGGAAGGGCAGGAATCTGAGAAAAAGTTGTGACAGAGAACAGACAGCTTGTAATCATGCGTGCCTGTATAGGGAGCCAATGAAGTGAGTGGAGTAGTGGAGTGACGTGATGATGCTTTTTTGCCTTTAGAACTAGCCTAGCACCCGAATCCTAATGTCCTGATCGCTGAAGAAGGCTCTAAGCCAAAACATTCACATCTTGTCGTCCTGTCTTTTGATGCAAGCTTCAACATACCTCGTTCTACTATTTCATTCTGGATGAGAACACTTCACAACTAACATAACATGAAATGAGTGATATACTTTATATCTTGGTGAAGCCCTGTTTACCCTGTTAAATATCAACAAATTTCAATGTTTACCCTGTTAAATATCAACAAATTTCAATGTTTACCGTCAAAAATAAAATAAACATCTAAGTATTTAACAAATTAGTTCTTTACTTAGCATTAATCAATTAAAATGTTTGTTTTACAATAAATTTTAAACAACGAAATAATGATTGAACAAAGTTTTTATTTGATTTTTTTTATACAGTGTTGACTGAGGCACACAAACGCGAACCCCACCCCGCCTCATAGCCACCCCACCCCCCAGAATTTTATTTTCCCTTAGAGGTGTAGATAAGGGGGCAGGGTAGCAGATGTTCCTGATCCCCAGACTAGTTAGGGGCGCCAAAAAGTGCTTTGATATTATTTGATTGATGAAAATGATGGGTTTGAGAGTTGAACAAAGAATGGGGGGCTCTTTAAATGAATTTTGTCCCGGAGGGGGGGGGCAAAAACTCGAGCTACGCCTCTGGTCTCACTACTATCACAGATTTTACCAACCCCATCAACCTTTTAATCTCCCAATTATCACCGACTCTACCAACCCCCTTGACAGCCTACTGTATTCTAATATTTCACTTTTCCACACCTCTGGGGCTGTACTCCTTTCAGTTGATGTTTCCAGCAAAGAAATTAATTGAACAAAAAACAGATCCCATAGTCTCTAATGTCATTGTTGACAGAACATTGTTGGCCATGATGTCTACACCACACGGTGGACAGTATTCATAGGATGATGTCTACCACACACGGTGCACAGTATTCATAGGATGATGTCTACCACACACGGCGCACAGTCGTCATAGGATGCTACATTCTTCTCACCACGATATACGTCTACTCACTGAGAAATGAGTCTCGAAATCCCGGAGATCTTGCTGTAACCTTAAACTGAGCCGCTGTAGAGTAAAGTGAAACAAAGCACCAGGTATGTTAAAAGACTAATTCAGACTAAGCAATGCAAAGAATGTGTCGGCTAAAAGAAAGAAAGCGACGAAAAAAATGGACAAAAAATAACGTAGAAATAACGTTAAAAATAAGAATATAAATGCCTACAAAAAACTGCACCTGATACTCAATCCTGAGACTCAATCCTGAGAATCAATCTTGAGAATCAATCCTGAGATTCAATCCTGAGACTCAATCCTGAAACTCAATCCTGAGACTCAATCCTGAGAATCAATCCTGAGACTCAATCCTGAGATTCAATCCTGAGACTCAATCCTGAGAATCAATCCTGAGAATCAATCCTGAGACTCATTCCTGAGAATCAATCCTGAGAATCAATCATGAGAATCAATCCTGAGAATCAATCCTGAGACTCAATCATGAGAATCAATCATGAGAATCAATCCTGACACTCAATCTTCAGAATCAATCCTGAGAATCAATCCTGAGACTCAATCCTGAGAATCAATCCTGAGAATCAATCCTGAGACTCAATCCTGAGAATCAATCCTGAGACTCAATCCTGAGAATCAATCCTGAGAATCAATCCTGAGACTCAATCAGGGAAAAGTCTTACAACGTAGATTATTTGTACTGTCTTTCTGAAAGTCTTGGTGTCATACATATTCCAAATGTGCAAGAAGGAAAATCCAGAAATAAAATTTATATCTAAGCACCAAATATATGAAGACTTCCTGCGGAAGTGACGTGAATCTTGTCCTTTTTGAATTTTTAATAATAATAATAATAATAATAAAGTTCATTTAAAAATCACGCTTCATCCCCAAAGGCTCGAAGCGCGGTACAAAAACTAAGCTGGGAGATAATAACAAGCTGGAAAAGATTGTAGACATCATCATTCCAGCAGGTGTTTGCGAAACAGATGAGTTTTTAAATTTGTTTTGAAGGACTCCAGCGTCTGGCTGTTTTTGAGAGCGTCAGGAAGGGTGTTCCAAATGGTTGGGCCAGCAAATGCGAACGTGCGCTTTCCGTAAGTTTCAAGGCGAACACGCGGTATCGAGAGTTTGCCACTATCGGATGAGCGGAGTTGTCTAGTGGGTACATAAGGCGTCATGAGCGCTTGGAGATAGGACGGCGCCAGGTCATGCAAGCAGCGGTAGCAGAGAGTTGCGATTTTGTACTCTATACGAGCGCGGACCGGCGGCCAATGCAATTCTATCAGAAGAGTTTTAGCATGGTCGAATTTGTGTTTACGAAGAACAATTCGAGCCGCATTATTCTGTGCTTTTTGAATTTTATCAAGGAGCGTAGCTGGAAGACCCACCATGAGATCATTGCAGTAGTCCAGGCGTGATAGCATGAATGCAGACATCAGCCTCTTTGGTGCATCCAGCGTTAAGAAGGGTCTGATATGACTAATTCTGCGCAGCTCTATAAAAATCGCCTTGCAAATCATGTTAATGTGATTTTCCATAGTTAGTGTTCTGTCTAAGTAGACACCCAGGTTTCGCACTGTTTGAGCAAACTCAATCTGCACGCCTGAGAGAGTAAAGGATGGTGTATCTTTTAAAGATTTTAATTTTTGAGCGGTAGCAATGGGGATCACCTCATTCTTTTCATCATTCAATTTGAGCTTGTTTATTGTCATCCAGTGCTTAACTGACTCCACTGTCTTCTGTGTCATATTATGAAGCTGAGGGAGCTGAGAGGGGATCACGGATTTCTGAAGTTGGGTATCATCCACGAAAATGTGATATACCATGTCAAACTGCTTGATCACTGCACCCAGGGGCTGAACGTACATAGTGAAAAGCACCGGGCCTAAGACCGAGCCTTGGGGTACTCCGAATTCAATAATGGATTTCTTGGATGTCAAGCCGTTTGTGATAACTGACTGGACCCGATTTGTCAGATATGAGCGGATCCATCTCAGGACGGTATGGGTGAAACCGAACGTATATTGCAGACGTTGGAGAAGTATGCCGTGGTCAAGCGTATCGAACGCTGCCGATAGATCCAGTAACGACAAAAGGGATACCTGGCCCTCACCACAAGACGACAGAAGGTCATTTACGACGCGCAACAGGGCTGTCTCAGTAGAGTGATGCGTTCTGTATGCTGACTGAAAAGGCTCAAACAAGTCACACCGAGTGAGGTGATCCAGGAGCTGTCGAAGAACGACCCTCTCTAAAAGCTTTGATAAAAATGGTAGATTAGAGACGGGGCGATAATTTTCCAACAGATTAGGGTCGAGATTTGCTTTCTTTAGCAGTGGAGTTACAACCGCGTCCTTAAAAGAGGATGGAACAAAACCAGTTTTCAAAGACTGATTTACGATATTAGTAATGATAGGGACAATTTCGTCTAAACATTTATACAACAGACCTGCCGGAACAGGGTCAAGCAAACATGACTTTCTTGGGGAGTCAACCAGGATTTTCTTCACATGCGATTCAGTGACCTCCAAAAATTCGCTCATAGGAGTGCCATTAAACGGCAAGAATTCGGGAGCATCTGTGCAAATGTCAAGTCTCGCCCCTGATCTTCTTAACTTTCGTAACAAAGAACTCATTTAGAGCATCTGTGCAAATGTCAAGTCTCGCCCTGATCTTCTTAACTTTCGTAACAAAGAACTCATTTAGAGCGTCTGGTAACTCGGCCAAAGCAATATTGTTTGGCACAGATGTGTCCTTCTGTTTACCGGTCAGCTGACCGAAAATGCGAAATAAGTCGCTATTTGAACTGCAATCTACAATCCGGTGACTGACATATTCAGTCCTAGCTGAATTTTTACAAAAAAATGTTAATGCCTCGAAGAATAAAGGATACGTAACAAATGATTGAAAAACAATATATAAAGAAAATATATACCGAGTCTTATTAGAAATATTCCATTTTAATTATACTATTACATTTACCTTTTAAATACAAATTCAAATATACAGTAACAAATCAAAAAAAAAACTATATTAACTTACAGCACAGTAAGTGAAAAGGTAAAATCCTTGAAAAATACAAAAGAAATAAACGCACACACATAAAGAGTAAAACATTGCAATGATATGGCTTCTCATATATAGAGCAAAAATCTCTCCTGGCTTGGAAAGCTGCCGGCTTATATGTAGGAATTAAACCAGAACCATCCTGGAAAGATCCCGCACAGGACACAACACACAGGACAAAGAACACAGGACACAACACACAGGACAAAGAACACAGGACACAACACACAGGACATAGCACACATGACACAACACACAGGACAAAGAACACAGGACACAACACACAGGACAAAGAACACAGGACACAACACACAGGACAAAGAACACAGGACAAAGAACACAGGACATAGCACACATGACAAAACACACAGGAAAAAACACACAAGACATAGCACACATGACAAAACACACAGGAAAAAACACACAAGACATAGCACACATGACAAAACACACAGGACATAGCACACAGGACACAACACACATAACATAGCACACAGGACATAACACACAGCGCACAACACACAGGACAAAACACACATGACATAACACATAGGCATATCACACATGACACAACACACATGACATAGCACACAGGACATAACACACAGGGCACAACACACAGGACAAAGCACACATGACATAACACACAAGACATAACACACAGGAAATAGCACATAGTACACAACACGCAAGACACAACACACAGGACACAGCACACATTACATAGTACACATGAAACATCACACAGGACTTAGCAAACACGACATAACACACGGGACCTAACATAAAGGACACAGACACAGCACACTGGACATAGCACACTGGACATAACATACATTCCCCAACACACATGCCATAACACACATTCCCCAACACACATGCCATAACACACATTCCCCAACACACATGTCATAACACACATTCCATAACACACATGACATAACACACAAAACATCACACACATGACATAAAAATAATTTCATAGAAAATTGTCAGTGTCACTAGCATTGGCATCGTTTTTCTTTCTATGTTGACTTTCATTCTTTTGTTACGTGTATGTTTTCATCCCACCAGCCGAATCTTAAAAACAGAATAAATTATCAAAACCAGATAACGGCTCATAACAATTACATAAGCCTCTAAATTCTAAAGCAACATTAAAAAAAAATATTTGTGTTAAAAAAAAATTCTAAATTGATAACAGAACGTAACAATTATGCTATAAAATTTATTTTAAAAAAATAATGTAATAAAATATACAGGTATAAAACTTATTATAACTTACTTTTTTACAATCTTCAACACACAGAAAGAGTAAACATTTTTTAAGACTCGTAGTAAGTCTGGTAAGTCTCGTAACATATCTCGTGACTAAAAAATCTAGTAAATCTATTTCCGGATGGGAAAATTTATAGGAGGACGTTGGAGTCCCCCAGAAAAGAAATTCTAGAAATTACAATCATGGAGCCAATCTCTACTTTCCATTTAGAATATCTTCGAAGGTAAGCAACCTTTTCTAAATCAAGGCATTGGTGGGTAGTGGTAGAGAGTTATAAATTTGATCCGTGACGTCAATATCAAAACAAAAGAGGGGGAAGACAAGTGAAGGACTCTACAGCTCTATGATGAAGCAAAATTAGGTCAACACACAAGCTATAACATAATCCAAAGTGTCTATATGTTTTAATGTCATTTTAAATTATTAGGTACTATCATATGTTCTTATTTTATTTTGTGATTTTAATAAAGTAATATGTCAACTTCTCGATTTCTAGAAAAAATCTGGGCCAAAAATATGACATATTATACAATAATTGACAGGAATTTATACACATGACATGCTATAAAGCACGTGACTTGATTTAAAACACATGACATGATATAAAACACATGACATGATATAAAAAAGCAAATGGCAGGCTATTAAACACAGGACAGACTATAATGATAAATACATCGGATAGACAAAGGGGCTCACACTAGTACGGCAGTTCTCAACCTTTGGGTCTCAGTGGGGGGGCCGGTACATTGGTAAGTACAGAATGATTCCTGATTATTGAACACTGTAACAGTTCTTATATTTAAATATGTAATATTTTTCTAACTTTGTTTCGGAACATTACATTTTTGTTTGGTAAAAACAGGAAGTAGAATAAATTGTGGGAATTATGAAGAAGATAGAAGAAGATTGTCAAGTATGTATCACTGAGATGTCTTGCGCTAGCAATGATTCTGTTAATCCATCTTATAACATCGAGTGTAGAATCTTATGAATTTTGTTTATATGAAGGATTATGTGTATTATATTTCTCCATTACATTATAATTGTAAAAGACGTTAAGGTGACAAATAAATGTTGTAGTGATGCCTAATTATTTCTTCCTCGTGTTATTGAATTGGAAAGATAAGAATGACTAATTAGAAGGACGACATAAATTATTAATTCTTCAAGTAACATCCACATCTAAAATAAAAAGATTGATGTTACAAACACAATGAACAAAAACAACAAAAACGTTTCCCCTTAAACACTTGGTGTTTAATTTGATGGCACATAAGAAATGAAACGTAAAAGAAACGAAATGGAAAAATGTTAACCTCAATTAAATTTTACCTGTGAATGTGATTAGCTTGATACTTTGAAATTATATCTATTTATGTAGACTAGAGGGCTTCTGAGTTAAAATTATTAAGGCATAGAAGTAAATAGAATGCAGCATTTTAAAGAGAGTTGGCACGGTTGCTAAAATAACCCGTTTTTTTTACATCTCTTGAACGTGATGCAAGTATTATGATGGCTCTTGTCGAAATATGTCTTCTTCGTACCGTATTGAATGTCGTCTATGGTGAAACAATTATTTTTCAAGGAAATCATGTGAAATAACTGTTAAGATTTACAATCCTAGTCTTATCATAAGAGTTATGATAAAATAACAAATCTTCTTACTAAGTTTATTTCGTTGTTGGACATTGTTATAGGCCATATCGTTGGCCCTAGACATGTTGTCAAAAACATCTTGCAAACATGTATACCAAACTGAATTCATGTCATAGGCATCCTACAAACATGTATACCAAATTGAATTCATGTGATAGACATCCTACAAACATGTATACCAAACTGAATTCATTTCATAGACTCCTACAAACATGTATACCACTTGAATTCATGTCATAGGCATGCTACAAACATGTATACCAAACTGAATTCATGTCATAGGCATGCTACAAACATGTATACTAAACTGAATTCATGTCACCGCAATGTTAGTTCACAGTAATCAATCCTAGAATGCTATTACTTAATAGTTCCCTTCCAGTTTTTGAAAGGTGGAACACAAGAGAGGCCGGATTTGAAAATTTTATTTTTTTATCTTTGTAAAGTGCTCACGTTTATTAAATAGAATTTTTTTTATATCTTTAAATTGTGGAAAGCAATGTAAATTACATGTTTTAATAAAATGACAACAATAGTATTTAGTTTTTTTTAATAGCCTAATTTAACCGAAATTGTTATTTCTTAAATTATTAATTTTGATATATCAATTTGAGAATCCTTGCTGTACTTGAGTAACCCATTCCAACTTTATCATTGGAACGGATTTTGTTTTGTTTCTTCCAACCAATCCAAGCAGATATCTATTTAATCGATCATCAATGTACGGTATCATCGATTGAACTCACGATCCCTGGTCGTTAGTGTCTGAAGGTAATAATTAGTACCGAGTTAGTTAAGTCTGACCTTTTCAGCAACACGGGATAAAGACTTGATTTAAACATCAAGTTAAGGTCTGGACAAACCCTCGGCTAAGTTGCTTGTCCATTACATTTTAGACATTTGTAGAAGGATATTCTAAAGTTCTAAGTAAACAAATATCGTTGTCAAACTCTTTTAACTGCTGTAAAACAAAAAATGTAACTGACTTTCTATAAATAAAGTCTCACAATGGATTAATTAAATGCCTTCCATTTTTAAATCATTTATGTTAAACGTCTTTTTTTTTCGCGTGCAGCTGGTCGGCAATATTTTTGGACTTCTAATTGACCCACTTCCTGACAACTTACCGAGCTGAAACTTAGCCTCCAACCCCAACCCGTGAAAATCACACATTTTCAAGGTGAAGACCAAGGAAAATTTACGATAACTGCGCTAAAAGGCATATCCTTTTTTATGTATATAAAAGATCGCAGATGCGTTTGGTGCATAATATTTTCTTTTGTTTTCCTGAAATAGAATATTAATATAGTTCAGGGGCGTGAAAACATTTGCGATTTTGAGCCTGCGGGGAAGGGGGGGGGCACTGAATGAGATTCTTATAAAGTGCGTTACTTGTATGCATTTTTGTCTAATATTTAGCCCCACCCCTATGACTCAATATTATATTTTATAAATGTATTTTAGGAAAACTATGCTTTTAAGGGGTGTTTTAATTTTGTTACAACTTATTTCTTGACTCTATTTCTTTTTAAAAAGACAATTCCGAAAATAAGAAAACAAATTTAAACTCCATGGCAATGAGAGCTGAGCCTTTAGCTCAGATGGTTGGTCACAATTGATTGATCAGTTAATTACACAACGTCCCGTTATAATGCACGGGCCCCCTTGGGGCGTAGAGTGTCGCCCTGTTCTATGGGCATGCCCCCATCATCATCACGTCGTGTCTCACATCAATATTGCAAATAACAGGGTTGTCTATAGCAATCACCTTAGACTACTCACCTTGACCACACAAAAGTGTTATCCTTGACCTGACCTCATTTTATAGTAATTCAAGGGAAACTACTTGGTGTATTAAAAACAACTCGTTTCAAGTAATTAGGAGTAGCTCGTTCTTAACACTGCTGATTTATTGATTATATAGCCCTCGTAAACAAATGAACTACGTTGATTTCTGTAAAATAGTACAAAAACAATCAAGTCATTTAGTATGGACTTTACCCAAACAATAAAGTCATTTGGCATTCACTGTACACAAACACTTAAGTCATTTAGTATTCACTGTACACAAACACTTAAGTCATTTGGAATTTACTTTACACAAACAATCAAGTCATTTGGCATTCACTGTACACAAACACTTAAGTCATTTGGAATTTACTTTACACAAACAATCAAGTCATTTGGCATTCACTGTACACAAACACTTAAGTCATTGAACAATGTATTCTTTGATAATTAATCTTTAATGTAATATAATTATTCAATCAAGCAGTGGATCAATCACTGTTTGTTGTTTCAAAAACGTCTTTAGATCACGTTTTAAAGACCCACCAACTAATTCAATTGTTTCTTTGATAATGTAACACATTTTATGAAATTAATCTGTACAATGTGATCTAGCTAACAAATTAATAACTTGATGTTCAATAGCAGCTGAGTGGTAAGCTCTACTGTGTTTCAGTGTAGTGTTATAAACATATAATACAGAGAGGGAGGAACTACTTGAGCAGCCAAATTGTAATCGATGGAAAAGCAGTTGGGACGATATTGTCTCATGAGTAGAAAACACGGACAGAATGTATGAGTGACTTCACATATTGTTCTCTAAAGAGAGGTGTATGTATTATGAAATGTATTCAATCACCATTCCACTGCTCGTCATATATGAATATTATTATGTGTTGTGTTATATAAATAAAGAATGGAAGTGCTAAGACTTTGACCTCGTGTTTATACAGTTATGAGAAATTATTGGTTGTGAACCCTATCTGATATTCACCAAGATAACCGCTCATGTCATAACAAGTTATAACAGTAACAGTGATATGAGTTTAGAGAAAGGCTGCAGTGGGGGTCTAACGAAACCCATGACTATCAGAAAGTAGGATGTTTAGTAGAAAACTTTGAGAATTCTTTTGACAAAGATTTTTAATTTTTTTCTCACTCTAGATACATTATGTTTACATCTCGAATAATGTACCCTCGCAGCTTTTTCATTTCATCATCCTGTTTGATAATCTGTATTGAGTCTATCCTGTTTGATAATCTACTTTACGTCTAAGGCTGACACGAAGAGATTTCTCTACGAATAAATATCAGGTAGAACGTCTCCCACCCCGAAGATATCGTTGTGTCTTGTGATTTCATCTCCTGTTTTTGCAACGCCCCTGCAACGCAAGCATTTACTCAAGCTGTTAAAACTTTTAATATGAAATGTTAGTTAAGAAGTTGATAGAGGTACGGTTCGCTTCTTTTTAAATACTCAAACCATTTGTAAAAGTACCCCATAGTGGTATTAAAACGCGATTCTCCTGTCCCAGAGCTGTAGAACTCGCGAAGATTGTCTTTGCCTGGATCAAGTTTAAAATACCTGGATCCATCTGACTCCTGTACCTTGAACCGGGGTTGTATTTGGCCAGATCAACAACTGTCTCTATTTGTCGACAGGATCAGAAACCATGCCACACTGGGAAAGGTTCAACCAAGAAAAACAGTTCTTATTCAGACTGAACGCTAGACAAGACATACCCAATACCTAATTACTGGAGAGCATTCAATAGCATTCTGTGGAGAGTAAAGGAAGACACAGAGGAAATAACATGGCAGATATTGTAAGAGATGCTTGGATAGAATTAATGGCAGATATTGTAAGAGATGCTTGGACAGACTAAATGACGTAATATATATTGTAGGATATGCTTGGACAGAATTAATGGCAGATATTGTAAGAGATGCTTGGACAGAATTAATGGTAGATATTGTAAGAGATGATTTGACAGAATTAATGATAGATATTGTAAGAGATGCTTGGACAGACTTAATGATATATATTGTAAGAGATGCTTGGACAGAATTAATGATATATATTGTAAGAGATGATTTGACAGAATTAATGATAGATATTGTAAGAGGTGCTTGGACAGACTTAATGGCGTGATATATTTTAAGAGGTGCTTGGACAGATTCTAAAAACTTACGTGAAAGCGAAGGGATGTTTTTCTTTGTTCTTAATTGTTCAAAGTACAACAATATAATTAATGTTGATGCCCATTTGTTGCGAATTGTGCATTTTTCCGTTAAATTTAAAACTATCGAATTGAGAAGCTGTTATAGAACAGCTTCATAGATGTGATTATGGATTTGAGAATACATCTCATTACATGTTTTGTTACAGGATCTGTTAGAAAACAGTGTGTCGTACTTTCGGTATAAGTTTACCAGTGTGTCCTTACAACTCAGATTTTTGAAATGCTTAGCTTCACTGATTAACATCATACTGTTTTGTAATGTTGAAAACACAAACCTCAGATCACAAGTCAAATCTTTGCATTATTGCAAACAGTTCATTAACTTATTGACTAACGGAATTTGTAATTTGTAATTTTCTTTTTAAAAACATGATTATATTTTTGAGGTGCATTCAACAATAACTGTTATGTGACCATAGAACTGACCCCCCCCCCCCTTTTTCCGCCAACCTAGCACAATGTTCTAACATCTGTACTTGACAGCTGTATTAAAAGTTGTTGATTTTTTTGCTGGCATCCGTCCGTGTAGACGTCACAGGACGAAATCCACAAGGCCTGGGATTATCCTTTTTTAGGATTATATGCTGATTATTACACAGCAAATCGCATCTCTCCACGCCACTGGATGACCCACAGGAACATCATATGTGGATGACACAGCTTGGCACCAGTGGCATCGCAGCAGTTGTCGGAATGTTTATTTGTGCCAATGTTATCCGCCTACGGGACTCCATCTCCGGGTTTGAATACAGAGTTTCCTTCCCTTAGTTGAGTTGTCATCTGAGGTTAACGAGTCCCATCCACCCTGGGTGCTGGTGATGTATTTGCTTCACTTTGGTGAGGATTGAGCTCAAGACAACGTACTTGACATTGACTAAGTCTAGACCACTCGGCCATCCAGCACTTAATGTTCTCATAAACTACAATCCCAATCAAATATTTTTGATTTTAGTCAAGTTTTGATCAAGTATTTTACTTTACTTTTTAGTCACATTACAGGGTTTGAAATCGACATGTTAGAAAAAGAAATGTTTTCTTTAAAACCACCACAAACGACCACAAACCACCACAAATCACCACAAACCACCTCAAATCACCACAAACCACCACAAACCAACACGTCCCTGTCCACCATTCATCCGTACAGCTCCCCGCTGCGTACATGCCACGCTCAAATTCGTTTCATATTTATTCCCTAGTGACGTTTTTATTAGACTCGCAGCATGGATGTGATACGCCAGGACGACTCTCCCAGCACGCTGAGCCCAAACTTTAGATAACAAACCGAGTTTGTTGAGGGGCGCTGCATGAGTTGTAGTGGCACATGGCGCACCAGGTCATCTATTTATTGTCTCGACAGCTGCTAGTCGCATTATAATCAACAATTTCATATTCATTCATTCCATATACGCATGCCTTCTTTACATGAAGACTAACAGGTGTCATTGGATATAAAATAGTGATGTATAACTTCATCTGGTTGAGATAGCGAGTTCTGGTATATACAAGGTTAGCATGGATTGACTGTAACATGAGTTTGAATTGTTGGGGCTTGGTGGAGGCGGCGGGGGGGGGGGGGGGGGGCTTAACTTCCTTTCGGCTTAGTCTAAATATGGCAATTGAAGAGAAAAAAAGGACTCGTCTAAAAATAGTGTTAAAATCTAAAAATAATATATATAGTTCGTCCTTAGCATGCACGCAGGAGTTGTCACACCACCTACGGGACTCCATCTCCGGGTTTGATTTCAGAGTTGTCATCCAAAGTAAACGAGTCCCATCCACCCCGGTTGCTGGTGTTGCTTTCGCTTGTCTAGGCTTTTGCTAGGGATCGAACTCCAGTCCACACTAAAAAAATTAATATCAAAACCACAACATTAATAAATCAGCAATAAATGATGTTTACTTATATTTTTGTAACTATGGCCAATGGTTTTTGTCTTTTTCCTGCATTTTACAATCATACAGATTCGCAGAATAAGTAATAAATCATTGAATATTCATAAGATATTTATACTCGTAATATTCAAAACATTAATTAATTAATAACTACGCTGTTTGTGATATATAACACATCGACTCGTACCACAATGGTCTGCATTAGTAAATAATGTACTTTTATTTCACCCTGACGATGTCCAATGTAGTTTTTCGTGCCATAAAAGTTTCAGCCAATATGTAGGCTGGGCAAACACTGGTCGTGACTTGTCCATATTTGATATGAAACCATCGACTGGACCCCCTCGCGACCTCGTGAAAGCTGAGCGGCTCCACGATTTCGATTTTGAAGTAGGCTTTTGTCAGCGTCGTATTCTGTGTGAACCACTCGTATCGATCCTCGTGTCCTTTTTTATCTTCCTTCCGCAATGATAAATGTCTTATTAAATTGTGCTTAAAGTTGAAAGGAGATTTCAGTGGGTTGTGATTTAGGGGTAAGGGGGCGTTTGCCTGACAATATTCATTCCATTCTGGATGTAGTTTTTCTATGTGTACTATGACAAGTCTGAGTGTCTGGACAAGTCTGAGTGTCTGGACAAGTCTGAGTGTCTGGACAAGTCTGAGTGTCTGGACAAGTCTGAGTGTCTGGACAAGTCTGAGTGTCTGGACAAGTCTGAGTGTCTGGACAAGTCTGAGTGTCTGGACAAGTCTGAGTGTCTGGACAAGTCTGAGTGTCTGGACAAGTCTGAGTGTCTGGACAAGTCTGAGTGTCTGGACAAGTCTGAGTGTCTGCTATGTGTCTGGACAAGTCTTAGTGTCTGGAAAAGTTTGAGTGTCTGGACAAGTCTGAGTGTCTGGAAAAGTCTGAGTGTCTGCTATGTGTCTGGACAAGTCTGAGTGTCTGCTATGTGTCTGGACAAGTCTGGGTGTCTGCTATGTGTCTGGACAAGTCTGAGTGTCTGCTATGTGTCTGGACAAGTCTGAGTGTCTGATTCATTGCCTTAATTTATGTTGGATCATCGTCCTCCTGCTATCTTTACTAATATGATTCCAACTACACCCCACCACACCGTCCCCAAAACAAACAAACAAACAACTGTCATTGCGTATTAAAATAACATGTGAAAAAAAGGGGGGGGGGGCTATGTCATATAATTTTTCGTTGGGAAACAGGGGCGGGTAGGACTAAGTTAGATGCCATTTGAATGGAGGTAGGTCTATGTTCTAGGTCATTTTGATGGATGTATGTATAAGTCCAGGGTCATTTGTGTGGAGGTAGGAGCATGTTCTAGGTCACTTTGGTGGAGGCAGAACTAAGAACCAAGTCATTTGGGTGGAGGTAGGACAATGTCAGGCTCAAATAGGTGGAGATAGGACCATGTGCCAGGTCATTTGGAGTAAGTTAGGGTAATATGTAGGGTCAAATAGGTGGAGATAGTACCAAGAGCCATGGGGCCTAGTTTATAAATTTCTTCTATCTTTTTTATACATCCAAATATCCCGTTCCAGGCAAACCTCACACAAATGTATTGTTTCAAGCACACCCAAGAACACAATGTCAAAGTCCACATAATTTAGGAGAAACGCTTAACTATTTAAAATCTAGTTTATTTTTAATTTTCAGGTAAAGGAATATTCAGTTAAAGATTAGAGTTGGAGTTCACTCAGGTCAAAGGTCACACAGCCTCTCCTGAAGTGATTTGTTGAGTGTAGATCTTGAGGCCACCTACCGTCACGTGACTGAGCGCAGACGATAAGTTGACACCCTGGGAAAGGTGAAGCAGGGGCAGTTAACCCCAACACGACTAGCCTGAGATGGCTCCCCGCCATGGCTCCTATTCCAAAGGGTGAGTAAATTTGTTCACCATAAACTCAACAGCTTAGTCGGCTTCCAATAGAAAGGTGACAACTAGAGATATGAACATGATAGCTCTTTCCCAGGGAGATTTACAGGGTCATGTTTTGGTACCAGATAAGAAAAAGACAGCCGTTTTGTGGCAGAAGTCACTACGTGTACAAGGCGGTCGGGTACACAGAGGCGTATATTCAACCAATGGGTGAGACTTTATGTCACAATGTTGGCCTAGAATCGGTCCTCTAATAGATGCAAGAATCGTGTCGTTTGTGTCTTTAAGTGCTAATGGTATCGTTAGTTTAATCAAGTGGTATCACGGTGATTTCAAAGCTTGATAGTATCGTTTGTTAAATCAAGTGGTATCACGGTGATTTCAAAGCTTGATGGTATCGTTAGTTTAATCAATTGGTATCGCGGTGATTTCAAAGCTTGATGGTATCGTTATTTTAATCAGGTGGTATCGCGGTGATTTCAAAGTTTGATGGTATCGTTATTTTAATCAGGTGGTATCGCGGTGATTTCAAAGCTTGACGGTATCGTTATTTTAATCAGGTGGTATCGCGTTGATTTCAAAGCTTGATAGTATCGTTATTTTAATCAGGTGGTATTGCGGTGATTTCAAAGCTTGATCGTATCGTTAGTTTAATCAAGTGGTATCGCGGTAATTTCAAAGCTTAATGGTATCGTTAGTTTAATCAGGTGGTATCGCGGTGATTTCAAAGCTTGATGGTATGGTTAGTTTAATCAAGTGGTATCGCGGTGATTCAAAGCTTAATGGTATCGTTAGTTTAATCAAGTAGTATCGCGGTGATTCAAAGCTTAATGATATCGTTAGTTTAATCAAGTGGTATCGCGGTGATTCAAAGCTTAATGGTATCGTTAGTTTAATCAAGTGGTATCGCGGTGATTTCAAAGCTTGATGGTATCGGCAAGGTATACTGGTATTTATTTTATAAAATGGTAATGAGGGGTTGAGACTGCAATTAGGTTTGCAAAATAAGGAAATTATTTTTTAAAAAGTATGGAAAAGCCTGAAAAAAGGAACGCAGCAAAACAACGAACGTGTTGGCAGGAAGCCTTCATCCGCGAACAAACAACAGTAAAAACAGAATTTGCGCTAATTTTTTTATTTAAGTTGTTTGCTCGCTGATGAAGGCTTCTTGCAGACACTTCCGTTGTTTTGTTGCGTTAATTTTTTGTTTCAGGTTTCCCGATAACTCTGTTTCACTTATCTCCTATCATGGTATTGTAGTATAGTCACGGTATGAATGTATTGTAGTATTGTCAAGGTAGAAAGGTATTGTAGTATTGTCAAGGTATACAGGTATCGTAATACTATTAAGGTATGTTTGTATCGTTAATGTAGTCAATGCAAATTGGTATCGTGGACATTTAGCTTGATTGGTGATGTCACATTCCAGATCTCGGGAATGATTTTTATTTGTTTGTAGTCATTTAAGTTACCATAGCAACGTTACAAATAGAAAGCTTCAAAATAATTTCACAATTTCTCAATATATTTTTTGAAAAACATTTTAACCGTGTGAAATCATTAACCGGATTCGGAGTCGTGTAATCGTAATCGGCGCGGTTGTTTCCCCCGCATCATTTGGTCTTGTGTTAAAGAGTCAATGAAGTTGTGTGTTTTCCCGCGCGTCGTCTGCTGAAGTGCAGATTTCTCAGACAAAAATCGAAAGCGCCATCTCTCTGGAGACATCTACTGGGGATAGAACCGTCAACCGATTTGAAAAGGTCGAATTCTTTAACGCAACTAGAAACCTAATGTCATTTACTCGAACCGTTTTCGAAAAGACTTGGGCATTTCAGTAGATAAAGAGGTGGACATTTCAGTAGATAGAGACGTGGGCATTTCAGTAGATAGTTCTATGAGGCTCAACATGAAATACAATACACACAACACGTTGTCGTGTTCACTTTAAAAGTGTTCTTTGACTGTCAATATAGTTTTCAAGAATGGGGCAGTGTATCTATGCAGGTATTCTCAAACTAAAGCTGCCGACATAAATCTTTTATTTAACAAATTGATATGTAGTAGACCCAAGTCAAGGCTAGGTGACGTCCATCAATTGTGTGTAATGGACCCAAGTCAAAGCAAGAGGTGATCCATCAATTGTGTGTAATAGACCCAAGTCAAAGCTAGGGGTCATCCATCAATTGGGTGTAGTAGACCCAAGCCAAAGCTAGAGGTCATCCATCAATTGGGTGTAGTAGACCCAAGCCAAAGCTAGAGGTCATCCATCAATTGGGTGTAGTAGACCCAAGCCAAAGCTAGAGGTCATCCATTAATTGGGTGTAGTAGACTCAAGCCAAAGTTAGAGGTCATCCATCAATTGGGTGTAGTAGACCCAAGCCAAAGCTAGAGGTCATCCATCAATTGGGTGTAGTAGAGTCAAGCCAAAGCTAGAGGTCATCCATTAATTGGGTGTAGTAGACCCAAGCCAAAGTTAGAGGGCATCCATCAATTGGGTGTAGTAGACCCAAGCCAAAGCTAGAGGTCATCCATCAATTGGGTGTAGTAGACCCAAGCCAAAGCTAGAGGGCATCCATCAATTGGGTGTAGTAGACCCAAGCCGAAGCTAGAGGTCATCCATCAATTGGGTGTAGTAGACCCAAGCCAAAGCTAGAGGTCATCCATTAATTGGGTGTAGTAGACCCAAGCCAAAGTTAGAGGTCATCCATCAATTGGGTGTAGTAGACCCAAGCCAAAGCTAGAGGTCATCCATCAATTGGGTGTAGTAGATCCAAGTCAAAGAATACCTACAGCCAATCGATTCCCGACCACAAAGAGCCAACGAAACATTTGTGGTATAAAATCCTTTCTCTTAGAGTCTTGGTGATATAGTGTTCCTACATAGAGCATAGAATATAGTCTTCATATACTTGGCCTATATATATTCATAGAATATAGTCTTAAGAATATAGTTGGCGTACATACAGTCATGGAATATAGTCTTAATGATATAGTTGGCCTACGTAGAGTCATATGATATCGTCTTAAGGATATAGTTGCTTTTTTCACAGTTTCAAAAAAGAACATTAAAATGTGGTCTTAAAAAAATATCGTACAAATTATGGAATTTAGAATATTTGTCCGGAAAAAATATTCAATTTAGAATATATGTCCGTAATAATTATGAATTTTGGAATATTTTCCATAAAAATTATTGAATTTAGAATATTTTTTTCCGAAAATTAAACTGATTGAGTTTTAAAACCTGGGTGCCATTCCCATGTGAGTGCATTGCCTCATGCGACACACTCCCTTCTGAGGACGCCACTGCTCAAATGAATACATCTTTGTGAGCAACTATCGTCACAATTTGTACATACGGGTATTCTCACTATTTACAAGCTATCGTAGATGGGTTTCATGTTTTCAAAGGTGTGAGAAGCACTAAGTATAATTCCAAACAGACGGTGCTTAGCAGAGATAGTAATCTCCCCCAAGTTATAGGATACATTTATTTAATGGCCAGATTTTCACCTCCAGGCACAATGTTAAGTAACATTTCAGGGCACATTGTGCCAAGTTGTCTGCATTACAGTTTAAAAAATGTGTGATACTAGATTGGCGCTCAGTGTCTGAACCAATCAAATTAAGCAATAACAAAACTGTCAAACGGAACGTTTAATGGCCACCGCCCCGCCCACACACTCTATCACGTGATAGCTGTCATGGAGTGGGGCTGTTGTCTCGTTAACTGAGCAGCTTGTTTACCGTCAATCTGACAGCAATCGGAACGGCAGGGAGAGTTGCGCTGCTGAAATGGCAACAACGGGGGAAATAGAACTAAAAAATGTTAACAGATTTGTAACTGTAATGCAAAAGTTTGTTCGGCAATGACTTTATCGATATTTTGAGTCGCCTATGACTTTATCGAAATTTTCAGTAGGCTATGACTTATCGATATTTCTAGTCGGCTATGACTCTATCGACATTTCTAGTCGCCTATGACTTCTACACTCAGCCACCACACATATGACTTCCACACTCAGCCACTACACATATGACTTCCACACTCAGCCATTACACACATTATGGCTAACGATTTCAATAATAATGGGAGCCCCAGCACTATCTATTGAATAAGCCGTAGCCGCCATTACAAAGGAGCAAATACTTTCAGTGTTGCCGGTGGCCTGCGCACAACGTGCCACTCGGAGTTTTTCCTAATAAATGATATTGTATAAAGTATTAATGATGAAGTTTGTGAACAAGATTATAATCTCTACAATCATTATAGAGTCGCCTGCAACAGAGCTGTGACCAACGTCTCCTCTAGAGCCATTTTAGATAACGCATCGCTTTTAAGGGATATGCCATTTGTAAGTCTTGCCACCTTAATGTAAATAAATTCAAATGCGCGCAGCCCTGTTGTATTCTATTTCAAAGAAACGCTCAATAGAACGTTCACGGTAGTTTAGGACGTTAACAGCATTGATTATTCAGGGAAGTTTTAGTGTTAGGCCAATATTGACAAACTTTCCAACCGTCGACCACGTTTCACACGTTGATACATTCAGGCTTCGTGCCTTGTGGTGCTTAAGATGACCTAATCTCGATAGCACATCTACTGGATGCTTCTTTTGGGGTTGTCTATAGGGACTTAATTTTATAGCACATATGTTTTATTGGCTCTTTGGGGTTGTCTACAGGGACTTAATTTTATAGCACATATGTTTCGTTGGCTCTTTGGGGTTGTCTACAGGGACTTAATTTTATAGCACATATGTTTCATTGGCTCTTTGGGGTTGTCTACAAGGACTTAATTTTATAGCACATATGTTTCATTGGCTCTTGGGGGGTTGTCTACAGGGACTTAACTTTATAGCACATATGTTTCATTGGCTCTTTGGGGTTGTCTACAAGGACTTAACTTTATAGCACATATGTTTCATTGGCTCTTGGGGGGTTGTCTACAAGGACTTAACTTTATAGCACATATGTTTCATTGGCTCTTGGGGGGTTGTCTACAAGGACTTAACTTTATAGCACATATGTTTCATTGGCTCTTGGGGGGTTGTCTACAAGGACTTAACTTTATAGCACATATGTTTCATTGGCTCTTTGGGGTTGTCTACAAGGACTTAACTTTATAGCACATATGTTTCATTGGCTCTTGGGGGGTTGTCTACAGGGACTTAACTTTATAGCACATATGTTTCATTGGCTCTTGGGGGGTTGTCTACAGGGACTTAACTTTATAGCACATATGTTTCATTGGCTCTTGGGGGTTGTCTACAGGGACTTAACTTTATAGCACATATGTTTCATTGGCTCTTGGGGGGTTGTCTACAGGGACTTAACTTTATAGCACATATGTTTCATTTGTCCCTTTGTTATTCTTGTCTTTTTTTTTTCATTGTCACGATTGTTGTGTGCCGTGAGATCCTCTTTATGAGCTCAAAATCTGTCACATATTCCAAACACTGCCTTGTGGCGTCTGTAGCTGACCTGAAAACTTTAAATTCAAACACTAAAAGCTACACGATAGCATTCACAGGTCATTGATACTGTGGGCCCAATGTGGGCTCACGAAATTCGGCAGTGGCGTGTCCCCAGCGTCAGCTTTTTTCTTTCCATTAGCAAGTATGCGCGACGTTTTTCTTTCAGTGCCACCTGTTGACTCAGGACATTGTGGTGGCGCTGTGATCGCAAGATCCCCAAATGTATTGGTTTAACAGCCTTGATTCCGACGCGAATCTTCGGACACGTGATCTATGTCAACACCCCCTTCCAGTGCCGGCCTCCTTCGCGTGATAAAACCCCTCGTTTGGTTGCGGTAATATTTGCAGCCTGTGGAGGACGTTGTAGTCACGGACAACATCACAGCCGCGGACAACATCACAGCCGCGCTCCATGATTTATTTTGAAAACGACCCCATCTTGTTTCATTTCAACAAGTGGAAATCATGCCGTGGGGTGATGAGGGGGATGAGTGAATCGACCGTTCGTCAGATCCTGGCGCCCATAGCTTTATTTGTGCAAGGATACGGGAGAAATGATTAAACCTGTCATAAGAGATTTGACCTACTTAGGAAGTTTACCCACCAAAGACTTGACATACTTTTTATCATCAAAGAAGTTGCAAAGGCCGCATATGCTAAAATTTAAGTAAATTTGAAACTATAGCCATTTTATAATCAAACAGAGTGTGATATGTAAAATTTGCTCATGTCCTTGTTTGAATGTAAAGATATCCCCACGATCGGTTTCTTACGTTCTTTAAATCACCACAATTTCATATGCTACGCGTTGAACTGTTCTATATGTACACATTGCAAGTGCAGACTTCAGACAAGCTACTGCTCATTGTATTGTTCTATATGTACACATTGCAGGTGCAGACTTCAGACAAGCTACTGCTCATTCTATTGTTCTATATGTACACATTGCAGGTGCAGACTTCAGACAAGCTACTGCTCATTCTATTGTTCTATATGTACACATTGCAGGTGCAGACTTCAGACAAGCTACTGCTCATTCTATTGTTCTATATGTACACATTGCAGGTGCAGACTTCAGACAAGCTACTGATCATTCTATTGTTCTATATGTACACATTGCAGGTGCAGACTTCAGACAAGCTACTGCTCATTCTATTGTTCTATATGTACACATTGCAGGTGCAGACTTCAGACACGCTACTGCTCATTGTATTGTTCTATATGTACACATTGCAGCTGCAGACTTCAGACAAGCTACTGCTCATTCTATTGTTCTATATGTACACATTGCAGGTGCAGACTTCAGATAAGCTACTGATCATTCTATTGTTCTATATGTACACATTGCAGGTGCAGACTTCAGACAAGCTACTGCTCATTGTATTGTTCTATATGTACACATTGCAGGTGCAGACTTCAGACAAGCTACTGCTCATTGTATTGTTCTATATGTACACATTGCAGGTGCAGACTTCAGACAAGCTACTGCTCATTGTATTGTTCTATATGTACACATTGCAGGTGCAGACTTCAGACAAGCTACTGCTCATTCTATTGTTCTATATGTACACATTGCAGGTGCAGACTTCAGACAAGCTACTGATCATTCTATTGTTCTATATGTACACATTGCAGGTGCAGACTTCAGACAAGCTACTGATCATTCTATTGTTCTATAGGACATCCTCTTACACATTAAAATGCGACACAATTTGTGTTCTAGCCATAACCTAATTAAGCCCATTCAGTGTAGTGGAACTACCCCTTAGCTTAGCAGGAAGCTACTTTCGAAATGTTCATCACTTTTGCCGACTTTAGGTGAAAGCAGCTCGGAAAATTTATCCTGTGGAAACTTGAACAAAAATCTTTTATATTACGTTTGATATGAACTTGTATGATGTTCCAGGTAATACACACGTTTCTTAGTTGGGATGTCACTGATACAGCAAGGGGGCCCTTTTAAGTTTGCTGTCAATGATACAGCAAGGGTGCCCTTTTAAGTTTGCTGTCAATGATACAGCAAGGCGGCCCCTTTTAAGTTTGCTGTCACTGATACAGCAAGGCGGCCCCTTTTAAGTTTGCTGTCACTGATACAGCAAGGGGCTCCTTTTAAGTTTGCTGTCAATGATACAGCAAGGGGGCCCTTTTAAGTTTGCTGTCACTGATACAGCAAGGGGCTCCTTTTAAGTTTGCTGTCACTGATACAGCAAGGGGGCCCTTTTAAGTTTGCTGTCAATGATACAGCAAGGCGGCCCCTTTTAAGTTTGCTGTCACTGATACAGCAAGGCGGCCCCTTTTAAGTTTGCTGTCACTGATACAGCAAGGGGCTCCTTTTAAGTTTGCTGTCACTGATACAGCAAGGGGGCCCTTTTAAGTTTGCTGTCAATGATACAGCAAGGCGGCCCCTTTTAAGTTTGCTGTCACTGATACAGCAAGGCGGCCCCATTAAGTTTGCTGTCACTGATACAGCAAGGGGCCCCTTTTAAGTTTGCTGTCATTGAGGCAGCAAAGGTCTCAGTATAATTTGTCTGTCACTTAGCCAACAAGGGTCCCTTTATTAGTTAGCTGTCACTGATGCAACAAGGGGTCCCCTTTATAATTTGTCTGTCACTGAGGCAACAAGGGTCCCTTTATAAGTTAGCTGTCACTGACGCAGCAATGGTCCCCATTATATTTTGACTCTCATGGATTTATGTAGGGCCTCTTCTTATTTTGTGAGTCTTAAAATGTGACCTTATCTCGTATTCTTGTGGTTATTGATGGGGAAAGTCATTATATTGTTGTATGGTGTGACCCGACATTTTAGGTGGTAGAATAAGAGATCCATGACGTCATGACAGCCCTCCACCATACCTCCCCATGATTCATGCTGGATTGTTTGTTTGTGAAGCCAAGCAACACGAGTTAGATTTATGATAGTACTCACAGCCTTAAGGACCCGATGTAATCACGGGCACAACTAATTGCGTGTGTCTGAAATGTCGATGCTATCTTTTAATGAACCACAGCCTCGCCGATTCCCTCTTATCTTTCTGCTAGTGATTTGTGTGTCTGTAATCTGAGATTGCGCGAGAACACTATCAATAAAATAAAATTTAATGACGAGATAAAAAATACGATGCATACTTTGGTGTGACGGTAATTTAAAATATGCTGGCTGAACTATGGAGCTTCAAAACGAAGGTTCCACCATTTGTACGGCTAGCATCCTTTAAAAATAGTGAATTTATTCACCATGTATCCACACCCACACGTGTCCTCATTCACAAGTGAATGAATTCACCTTTTATGCACACCCACATATGTCCTGAGCCACTAGTGCTTTGGTTCACCACGTATCCTAACCCACATCTGCTCTGAGCTATTCTCTCAGAACCATTCCCCCCAAACAACATGGCGTTATCCAGACATTACAACAGGAATTAAACAGCCTCTGTTATCCACACATTAGAACATGAATTAAACAATAATATTCAATACTTTTTTTTAAAAAAAATTAAGGACATTAAAAAAGTGTGTTTTTTATTCACAGATAAGATTCCGTGACTCCACTCACCCGAGTTAAAGTTCAAGACTTAGTTAAAACTATTACGAGGACCACTGCCAAAGGAAGGCGCGTAGCGCTTGAGACGATGTGATTTCTTGATTAAGATATGGAGGATATTGCCGGGATGCACTTCGTTTGAATTATTTCTCATTTCCTCAGTTACATCAGCCGTAGAAATCGTGTCTAAGGAGTTGATTAAATCCCCCCTGCATCGACTGCTGGAACTAATTCAATGCAAACACCTTACAGGTAAAGTTTGATAACTCTCGATTAAATGTTGATTAAGCTGTAAGAATTTCTCGCCCCTGACTTACTTGGATGAAATCTGGCAGAAATGGGGAAATTTAAACCATACAATGTCTGTTGCGAATGCACGCAATTTAAATTTTAACCTTCTGGAAAGTTGACGTCACTTCACACGTATCTCTCTATTCAGAGGCGTAGCTAGTGTTAGTGCCGCCCGCGGCAGGCCAATATTTTTTCAGCAAGTTCTCCACGAACAGACTCTGCAGTCGGCCGAAAAATGGCGCCCCTCAATATATGGAAAAGGTGGCGCGCTGGACGGACCTACCCCCTCGCACATTCCTGCGCCAGTGTGTCGATTGATAAATGTAAGGAACTGGCTGTATGAACCGTGGCTGCATGAAAGTATTTGATGACATCTATTTTTATGTGAGGGGGTGTGAGATGGGCACGCATAATTGTGTGGGGGCGTATAAATTTGTGGGTGGGGCGTCTGCTGGAGATACAAGGCAAATAGTGATTTAATTATATCTGAGAGTTTGGGAGCTGGAAAATAGGGGGACCGAGTCTAGTATTTACCTGTACCCGAGTGGTTGCCTCAGATACCTGTTGGTGAAGGTTCAAAGAAATACCTTTATCTGTGTATCATGTAGATAGACCGTAGGTAAACGTGGGGGCCGCCTCAATTAAAGGGCTGCGGTTATTTGTAGGTGAACCGGTACAAATCTGACAGGTTGTCTGCATGCTTGTAACATTCTCGCCCTGTGTCCGTCGTCTTTGACGCGAATAAATTTGGTGGGAGTTTGTCTCCTATAGAATACAAAAAGAATTTTCCACATCATCCATATCATCCATATTATCCACGTTGACGATATATCCAATAACAAAAAAGGTGACAAAAAACAAAACCGTGACGTCAGGTTTATCATAAAAGGACTTTGATTCGTGCTCTGCGCACAAGACAGTGATGTCATAACAGGACTTTGATTCGTGCTCTGCGCACAAGACAGTGATGTCATAACAGGACTTTGATTCGTGCTCTGTGCACAAGACAGTGATGTCATAACAGGACATTGATTCGTGCTCTGTGCACAAGACAGTGATGTCATAGTAGAACTTTGATCAATATTCTGTGCACGGGACTGTGACGTCATAACATGACTTTGATCAATGTTCTGCTCACAAGACACAGACGTCATTGCAGGACTTTGATTCGGTGTTCTGTGCACAAGAAAATGACGTCATAACAGAATTTTGATCAATGTTCTGTGCACAAGACAGTGACTTCAAAACAGAACTTTGATTCTTGTTCTGTGCACAAGACAGTGACTTCAAAACAGAACTCTGATTCATAATTTGTTTCCGTTCAAAATAAAGGCAATAGACAATATGAACACAAACAAAATATAAAACACGCAATCATTTCTCAGCTACGAGACAACTGTCAAGTTGTTGAGCGAAATAACAAGTCACAAAATGTTGATCAAGTCTTGTGATTTTTATACAGTATGTTTTATTAAATTGTGAAATTAGAAAACTAAACTGTTTTATTCTACTGACCTTGACCTTTGAACACGTTCACAATCGCGTATCTCAAATTTGATTTAAATTCCAATAATCGACGAGTTTTCCAATTAGGCTGCAACATGGGATGATGAAAAACAAACATACATACGACACACTAGATCAGGGGTGGGTAAACTACGGCCCGCGGGCCGCATGGGGCCTGGCAACCGATATTATGTGGCCCTTGAAGGTATTTAGACATTTAAATTTTTAAAAACTTTTGTTTTAAGTTATTTTGTTGAATTTTACAGAATTTCGTGTATCGTTATGATTGTTTTAACATTTTTTATCAAATTTCTGTCGATTCTATTTTCTTAAACAGTCCTTGAATTTCGTCATGTAATGCTGAAATGCGAATTTACTGATTTTTATTAAGCGAAATATATATCGACATGTAAAAATTGGACATAATATTCATGCGGCCAACCCCCCCCCCCCCTAAATAGCTTTACCTTTTTCAATGTGGCCCTCCGCACAAAAGAGTGAAGTTTGCCCACCCCTGCACTAGATGATACTTGGACTAGGTGAGACTTCAACAAAAGGTGAGTCTTTCACTGGGTGAGATTTGCAATAACTGAGACCTCCCCTAGTTTAGACGTACACTGGATAAGACCTCCACTAGGTCAGACTTCCACTAAAAGTGAGTCTTCATTTGGTGAGACCTCCCCTGGGTGAGACTTTTATTCGGCGAGACTTGATTAGACGAGACTTCCACTAGAATTGACTTCTTCTAACAGAGACTTCCACTACAAGTGAGACTTTCCACTATCAGCAGAGACCTCCAGTAGGGGACACGAACAACCTTCTAAATGACCTTCACAAGGTCTGACGACCCACGCTATAAATCCCTGATGCGTAAAGGCGGGTTCCCTCCCTCTGTTTCAATTAGATCCTGGTTGTCTCCCCTAGACCAACTCCACTATGACGAATAGTTCGCTTTGCTTAAGTGCTTTAGTCTGAACTCACACAGTGCCGGTACCTAATTGGATCAACGTATCATACCGGACACAAGTGGTCACCCGTCCCAATAAAGTCGAGCAATTACATGTCCGACTGCCGGGTCTTCCTTCATAATGCCCGGTCCGTAGTCAAAAGTGACACCGTCTCTTTTGGTATCGGGGACAAAAGATAGAAATCTGCCAACATGGATCTGACGTCATTGCGGGCATGGAGACTGATGGGAATAATTCTACAAAAAAAATCACTTTGATGGTAAATAAAGTAATGTATTATGTGGATGTGATATGTCTACTATTTATGTGTGTCTTGTTCAAATAGATTAGTGTGTACCATATGTGATTTGATATGTAGGTACTGATTGATATGATGTTCTGGGTGGCGTAGTGGTCTAAACTGATTCAATCCCAAGCTAGTGGACTCGGGTTCAGTCCCCAGCAAAAAATAAACCATCACCAGCATTCTGGGTGGATAGGACTCGTTAACCCTGGAGGGCAACTCGTCTAAGATAAGGCAGCACACTTCTCAAATAAGAGGCGTAAAGAGCACAGTGAAAAACAAAAGGCAAACTGCGGGTCATCTACTGCATCCTGATCTATTTCCAATCGTCTAGACCAAGCTTTGGATCAAATAGACAAGAGAGAGTGAGGCTGAATTGAGCAACTCTCTCTCGCTTTAAACAAAATACAGCTCAAGTCCAGACAGTACTAGCAAAGTTGCCGTGGTCATCTTCGCGCGCGAAAGACGAGCAAAACTAATATTGATTGATTACACAGGCCAACAACACAAAAACAACATTTTTCTTGACGCCTTGAGTTTTAGGTTAATTCCTAGTGTTATTTTGGGCGCTGATTCCGAGAATCGCATCTGATTTATTGTGACAGCTCTAATGTTTCAAATAGTTTTTAATTTATTAAAAAATATAGTTTTACTTATAAGGTCAAATTTAGTGAATCATGATTTCATTTAAAAAAAAAATTTTTAAATACTAATAATATTTGTATGTCTAGGACCAGCATTTGTTTGTGTTTGTGTGTGTAAAGACATGTGTCCACTTTCTGTTCATTACATGTATTGCCATAAAACTAATAAGTTAAAGGGACACAATCTGCTTTATTTACTAATTATGTAGCTCCATTTAATGAGTCTTTAAAAAGATCAATTAGTATATTAAAAAAAAGTCTTTGGGTGATTACCGTAGACTTGAAAATGATCTCGTTTATCTGACTAAGTGGGTATCTATAGTCTTGGTGAATTTTGGGATGATACAGACCAACGTGAAAATCTGCTAAGGAAAGATGGCGGCCTTAGAAGGAACTGTGGTGTTTGGAGGAAATATGTTTTGTGAGATAAGTATCAATGAAGCCCAAGTAACACAACATATAGTCACTAAGTAACACAATATATAGTCACTAAGTAACACAATATATAGTCACTAAGTAACACAATATATAGTCACTAAGTAACACAATATATAGTCACTAAGTAACACAATATATAGTCACTAAGTAACACAATATATAGTCACTAAGTAACACAATATATAGTCACTAAGTAACACAATATATAGTCACTAAGTAACACAATATATAGTCACTAAGTAACACAATATATAGTCACTAAGTAACACAATATATAGTCACTAAGTAACACAATATATAGTCACTAAGTAACACAATATATAGTCACTAAGTAACACAATATATAGTCACTAGGGCTTAACCGGTTGCAGTTATTTTTACACCGGGTCTGGATATTTTGATAAAATACCTGGTGGTTCCAAGTGTAACAAAAAGAGTTTACTTCTCTTTTTCTATAACCAATAGGCCTACAGACAGTCCTACACTTACCTGCCGGCCTTTAAACAATAGTCATACGGAAAAACATTATACACCCTACCTGCCGGCCTATTAACAATAGTCCTTTTTAGCACACTTTTCTTAAAATAATTAATATAATACTTTATGCTTAAACGTATAATTGGTTATGTCTCCTCAAAAACTAGAACTGACAGGGTAAAACTAGAACTGACAGGGTAAAACTAGAACTGACAGGTTAAAACTAGAACTGACAGGGTAAAACTAGAACTGACAGGGTAAAACTAGAAAGGACAGGGTAAAACTAGAACTGACAGGGTAAAACTAGAACTGACAGGGTAAAACTAGTGGCACTTTTGGAAGCAGTGGATCAACTCTAACAAAGAAGCAAGTCTCAAATTTGAAGCAATAAATTTTGTTACTAAGTACATTTTGTCTTGTCCAGTGTAACCCATGCTACAGTGTAATAATTTTAAAAAAAATGATTTCGACTATAGCATAACAGGTGTGCTGAAACACATCGCCCTAAACCAGGTGTTGCTAGTAAAATATCATAAATCAAAAGAGGATATGACTCTAATTTATAGCAAGTTAATTAAGTTGTAAGAAACCATTTTTTTAATATTTTTTGTTGATTGATAAGTTCTCTTATTAGCCTTACCATGGCTCAATGATATAAGATGAGCACACTTCACACAACAGGTAAGAAGTGTGGTTCTCTGAACATATAGGCCAGCCATGTTGGACTATCAATGGGAGTCCACTAATAATTGGTGCGCACTGTGTATTGTTTTATCGTGCGCGGTGTGTTTTTGAGAGCATAAGCAGTTAATGAACGCCCTTCCAGCCATTGACTCAGTGGCGTAACAACGGTTTGGCATCGGGGCAATTGCCAAGGGCGCCGGCCTGCGCCAGTTCAAAAGGGCGCCGCTAAAAGTCGCAACGCTGACACTTGTCAATTTATCAAAAGCGCCAAAAATAAATTAGCCAAGGGCGTCAAAAACCCAGTTACGCCTCTGCATTGACTTGGTGACGTAGTTTTATGTTAATTATGACGTATTGTCTAGACTGTCTTTGGTGTACGTGCATATTCGTTCGCAGCCATCGAAGAACCTTATAGTGGTTACTTGTGTATTTCTCTTCTCATAGCGAGCTGCGCCATACCTGTGTTGATAAAATGTACGGCCTGTTAGATATATTTATAGATGAAAGTTTCATGTAAAAGAATCTGGCGAATCAATAGCAGGATCATGACAGATACTTCATGAACATAAACTTAGCCATATGGAACTGTCAGTTAATACTTCATGAATATAAAGTTAGGCACGAGGAACAGTCAGTTGATACTTCATGAACATAAAGTTAGCCACGGGGAACTGTCAGTTGATACTTCGTGAACATAAAGTTACCAATGTAGAACTGTCAGTTGATACTTTGTGAGCATAAATTTAGCAATGTAGAACTGTCAGTTGATACTTTGTGAGCATAAATTTAGCCGTCTAGAACTGTCAGTTGATACTTTGTGAGCATAAATTTAGCCATCTATAACTGTCAGTTGATAATTTGTGAGCATAAATTTAGCCATCTAGAACTATCAGTTGATACTTTGTGAGCATAAATTTAACCATCTAGAACTGTCAGTTGATACTTTGTGAGCATAAATTTAGCCGTCTAGAACTGTCAGTTAATACTTTGTGAGCATAAATTTAGCCATCTAGAACTGTCAGTTGATACTTTGTGAGCAAAAATTTAGCCATCTAGAACTGTCAGTTGATACTTTGTGAGCATACATTTAGCCATCTAGAACTGTCAGTTGATACTTTGTGAGCATAAATTTAGCCATCTAGAACTGTCAGTTGATACTTTGTGAGCATAAATTTAGCCATCTAGAACTGTCAGTTGATACTTTGTGAGCATAAATTTAGCCATCTAGAACTGTCAGTTGATGCTTGATGAACAAAAACCTAAACAAGAACACCTGTCACTACATCTCCAACCTGAGTGTATCCATTTATTTTACTTGAAATTGTCTTGGTTGGAAACATGGCATCTGAACGTTGTGTGTACATGGCATCAGAACGTTGTGTGTACATGGCATCTGAACGTTGTATGTACAAGACATCTGAACGTTGTGTGAACATGGCATCAGAACGGTGTGTGTACATGGCATCTAAACGTTCTGTGTACATGGTATCTGAAAGTTGTGTGTACATGGAATATAAACGTTGTGTGAACATGGAATATAAACGTTGTGTGTACATGGCATCTGAACGTCCTGTGTACATGTCATCTGAACGTTGTGTGTACATGGCATCTGAACGTTGTGTGTACATGACATCTTAACGTTGTTTGTACATGGCATCAGAACGTTGTGTGTACATGGCATCAGAACGTATTGTGTACATGGCATCAGAACGTTGTGTGTACATGGCATCAGAACGTTGTGTGTACATGGCATCTGAACTTTGTATGTACATGGCATCAGAACGTTGTATGTACATGACATCAAAACGTTGTGTGTACATACGTCATAATTACACTTAACGCAAGACGTCAAACTATTCAATATAATCAAGGTACGTACACAAAGTTGCTTCAACTTCTTACGGACAAACCTTTGCAATGATCAGTTCTTTAGATTGCAGACTGCGTGACATTCATGATGGCATGACTGCATGATGGATTGACTGCATGATGGCATGACTGTATGTTGGCATGACTGCATGATGATATGACTGCATGATGGAATGATGGCATGACTGCGTGACGGCATGATGGATTGACTGCATTACTGCATGATGGTATGACCGCATGGTGACATGACTGCATGCTGGCATGACTGCATGTTGGCATGATGGCATGACGGCATGATGGATTGACTGCATTACTGCATGATGGCATGACTGCATGACAGCATGACTGCATGATGGCATGACTGCTTGACCACATGATTGCATGGACCTTTCTTCGTAAAAAAATATAATTCCCCATTTCCAACGTGAAACAAAACGATCAACATAATGTTTCCATCTCGTCCACAAAATCTTTCTTGAGAAATGTTCAATTGCAGCCTGGCTTCTGTTGGTCGTGCTAAAGTTCTCATTTCGTGCTTCGGCCTTAAGTGTTTTCCCTCTTGGTTCACATCGGGGTCAAAAATATTTTTTACCAAAAAGCTATCGTGGTAAAAATGCTTAAATTCGGGGCACACGTTCTATTTTGCGGATTGCCAACTCTGCTTCTTAACGACCAGCAACCGCTTGTAACTCGTACCATGTTTATTGTACCCTTTATTATCTCCCGTAACAAAGCTGGTTGCGCCTCGGTAGCTTCCCCTGAGTAGAACACGCGATAAATATTCGTGATTAGCAAGAGGTAGCTAATGGAGAATTCAAACAAGGGCAGATCATTTTGGGGAAAACAAAGGCCAGCAACACCACTTGTGGCACAAAGATATTGCTTCACAGCACAAAGATATTGCTTCACAGCACAAAGATATTGCTTCACAGCACAAAGATATTGCTTCACAGCACAAAGATATTGCTTCACAGCACAAAGATATTGCTTCACAGCACAAAGATATTGCTTCACAATGTATTTTCCTTGCAAAGCAATCAAATTCGGATTTTTTTTACAACGCCGATTAAAAACGAACGATTCGGGATTGGAATTGAACCAAGACATCCGATGGTTCTCACGTGGATATAAGCTTAGTCAAAATATAACTTACCATTGTTTCTGTCTTTTTTTTTTCTAGTTAAAGATGGGGTGGGCGCGCCTAAAAAAATTATATTATTATAATTTATTCCCAAACATAGACCCCATCAATAAATTTCTTTTTATCCTTAACTGATCAGGTTTTCTTCTCTATTGTTTACGGGTTTCCTTTGTTTTGGGTTGAGATGCACTGACTGCAGTAAATTAGAGTCAGGCAGAAAGGGTCTGTACTGCGAGATTACAGGGTTCCTTTTGTGTGAGCTGATATGCACTGACTGCATTAAGTTAGAGTCAGGCAGAAGGGGTCTGTACTGCGAGATTACAGGGTTCCTTTTATGTGAGCTGAGATGCACTGACTGCATTAAGTTAGAGTCAGGCAGAAGGGGTTTGTACTGCGAGATTACAGGGTTCTATGTGTGTGAGCTGAGATGCACTGACTGCAGTAAGTTTGAGTCAGGTAGAAGGGGGTCTGTACTGCGAGATTACAGGGTTCCTTGTGCGTGAGCTGAGATGCACTGACTAAAATGTTGTGTGTAAACATGCAGTGTGCGAGGGGCATGCGCGGGGCATGCGAGTGGTATGCGAGGATCTGCACTGTGCGATTACAGTCGACAGGCTACGTCAACTGAGCCAGGCTCTGACATTGTCTTGATTAATGATTACCAATGGGTTCCTATGTGGGCCCTCTCGTGGAGGGTGGAGAGAGTGATTCAACGTCATCGTTCACTGCTGGGAACCACCTCAGACTCACATAAACGTACTCACGGATCAGCATAGACAGAGTCTGCTCGGTGTCTTACAGACAATCAAGGGGGGGGAGTGGGCAATCTATTTGGAGAGCAAACATCAACAGAGAACGTTTATTGGAGCTGTAGAGGCCCAACAGAGTTCGGTTGGCTTAAAGTAGACATGACTATCGTGTGAAAAAAAAGGGGGGGGGGGTATGTTTTGGCTTATGGAATTGTTTAACTTTTAAATCATTTAAATAAAATCAATATAGATTGATTACTTGGTACACCGGAATAGAACATGTTTCGATTACCCATTGATTTATTTTCGGGCTTTAACTTCGTATCAAAATCTCATTTTGTGCTTAGCCCTTGTCCTGCTAGGATTTGTCTATATAGCCTTATTGTGGAATTACACGTATTATAGCAATAGTTTAACGGGTGGGTGGTCATTAGCCTGGTTTCTTCCTCTGGTCTGCTCCTAATCTACACGTGTTTCATGTAAGTTCAAATAAGTTGTTTGGTAAAAACCAAAGTCACAATGAAATCGATACGCACTTAATTACCTTTAATGTAATGTCGATGTTATGTCCTTGATAACTTGAGGATATCGTTGGTCAATCTATCCAATAACCATTTTAATGTAAACCTTGTATACAAACCAGATCTCTGGGCAATAGGGAAGTGTACCTTGAACTACCCACCAGGTCTCTGGGCAATAGGGAAGTGTACCTTGAACTACCCACCAGGTCTCTGGGCAATAGGGAAGTGTACCTTGAACTATCCACCAGGTCTCTGGGCAATAGGGAAGTGTATCTTGAACTACCCACCAGGTCTCTGGGCAATAGGGAAGTGTACCTTGAACTATCCACCAGGTCGCTGGGCAATAGGGAAGTGTACCTTGAACTATCCACCAGGTCGCTGGACAATAGGGAAGTGTACCTTGTACTACCCACCAGGTTGCTGGACAATAGGGAAGTGTACCTTGTATACGAACCATGTAACTGGACTATAGCGAAGGCTATGTGTACCCTGTATGCAACCCAGGTCTCTGGTTCATAGGCAAGGTTATGTGTACATGTATGTACGAGCTCCCGAAGTATGTATGACCTCCACAAGTAAGTATAAGCTCCACAAGTATGTCTGGTCTCCCGAAGTATATGTCTGAGCTACCTAAGTATGTATGAGCTCCCAAAACATGTCTGAGCTCCACAAGTAGGTACGAGCTCCCCAAGTAGGTGCAAGCTCCTCAAGTAGGTGCAAGCTCCCCAAGTAGGTGCAAGCTCACCAAGTAGGTGCAGGCTCAACGAGTAAGTACAAGCCGAATTTCATAAATTTATATAGGTAGATAAGACTCGTAAAGGACCCCCGTTTTTATAAAAAAATTATTGACTGGTGGTGAGATAAAAAAAAATGCTATCATTGCAAATATATCATTACATACAAATCTTAAGTTTTTTCGTATAAATAATTCATGTGCATTTTTAAAAAATTGTATTTAATATTAATATTCTAACGTCATACCCGATTCACTCCACAGATCTATTTCACCAAATATTTCAGAAAAACAAAAGAAAATATTACGCACCAAAAGCACTTGCGATATTTTTACGAATCTCATTTAGCGCATCTATCGGCAATTTTATTTCGTAGCATCAGTGACGTCATATATCCATCATTTGTTTCCTTGAAAAACAGGAAAACCCAATTTTTCGAGGTTGAAGGGTGGGGCTGAAAATCTGCTAGAATATGTTGTTATCGGCAACAAGTCTATGTGCCAAGTTTCAGGTCGAGATGTTGACGGGAAGTGGATCAATTAGCCTTCCGAAGATTTTGTCACACAACCAGCCAGAAAGAAACGCACAAACAAAAGCGTTATGTATTTCAGATAAAATTTGTTGCCGGAAATTGTGTTTTAAATTTATTTTCTCTTAGAAAACAATGCAAGAATCTAGGTTAGTGGTTCAAAACCTGTAGGTCGCGACCCCTCTGTGGGTGAACGACCCTTACTCAAGGGTTGCCTATAACCATAGTAAAACATGTATTTTATAAAGTAGCAATGAAAACATTTTGATGGTTTGTGGTCGCCAAAACAGGAACTGAATTAAAGTATCGCGGCATTTGGAAGGCTGAGAACCACTGATCTGGATCGCCTGTTTAAATGACTCCAACCCAAGTTGTTTTAGAGCCACATAATATATTAGCCATCAGATTTGATGGTCAGAACAAAGTGCTGGCACATGTCCAGGACTTCCTAAATCCCATAGATTCAAGTGAGTCTAGCACTCGGACTTCTGACCTTAGTATACCAACGGGAAACACTTGTCCCACACCAAGAGCCAAAGTTGATCTCAAGCCCGGTGAGAGGAAAACATTCCAGAAACGTCTTTCTGTGTTATGCGGAAGATTGCTTTTGTTGACAAGTGATAAAGTGATCTATTGAAGGTGTCGTTTCTTTCACCCCAACTCTGTCATAGATTGGCCACATCAGCTTCTCGGTGATTTACCGCATGCGTTTTTATTTTACCACAGAGATTTACTAGATCAGCCAGTCAGATATTTACTAGATCAGCCAGTCAGATATTTACTAGATTATCTAGACACCTATTTACTAGATCAGCCAGTCAGGTATTTACTAGATCAGCCAGTCAGGTATTTACTAGATCAGCCAGTCAGATATTTACTAGATTATCTAGACACCTATTTACTTGATCAGCCATCAGGTATTTACTAGATCAGCCATTCAGATATTTACTAGATCAGCCAGTCAGGTATTTACTAGATCAACCATAGGATATTTACTAGAACAGCCAGCCAGATATTTACTAGATCACTCTGTTTAAGTTTTACCAGCTCGGTTTGTCAGATATCTTCTAGATCAGTCTATCAGATATTTAAAAGATAAGTTAATTAATGACTTTTATGGCTTAATTATTAGGACTGAAATTTTAGGTTTTTAGTGCACTGTTTTTATCAGTCTAATCAGAAAAACAGTGAATCATTTGGTGCACATTTCTTTTACAATAACAAATTCTAAGGCCATTCGAATGAAACTTCACAATGTGGCATAATTCGATAAAATAGAAATCCTCGGACCCAAATTGTCTGAAAACTTAACGATTATGATGGAAGATTAGTTTCCCTTCCCTCAACACGTATTCTACGTGTGTTAAATGACGTCATATCCTTTGAACGTCGTTTATGAGCCTCCATCTCATATTCGTCCACTCTTAGAGCTGCACACCGCTGTTTTATAGGTGTTTTACTCACTTGTTGATTGGCGAGAGGAAAAAAAAACGCCTAGAGTGCTCCCGCCCGTTCTGGCTCTCTTTTCTCGTTACTCTTTGGTCGCGCGCTTCAGGAAGCTATTTTTAGCAACATCCATCTTATCTTTTTAATGAAGTTAGCCCAATGAATGGGACTCCAGGCTGGAGGTAAGAATTTGTTATATGAGGGGCACGGGTAGCCTCTTTACATCTCCTCATTGATACTCCTTTGTCGGGAACATGTAGTGGAATCCAGATAGGACAAATTCCTCTACCAGCGTCATACCTTCGCACATTATGTGAAATCGTAATGGCATATTAAAGAAAATTGTTGTTTTTTCGTTAATTCTCCTTTGCGCAATGTTTAATAATTATTTAAAACTTAGGTAAGACAATCTCTACCACGTTAAGAATATATATATATATGTTACGGTCAAATCCCGAAATCAAGAAAAGATCGGACATTGGCCGGCCAAATCGGGAACTAGCCGGCCAAATCGAGAAATGGCCAATATCACCTCAGATTGGCCGGCCAATGTCCGATCTTTTCTTGATTTTGGGATTTGGCCAGCCAGTTTGCGAAATGGCTTGGGGCGATCGGCCAAAGTCGGAACGAAAAGGTCATGAGAAGATTTTGGGTGTTTGTATACCGTCATGATAATCACATTACATTGATTTTTATTATACTAAATTACCAAAATCAGTCAAATTGTTTTTTTATAGTAAATTATCAATCTCTATTATCACTTGTTACACCATGATGAGCTTTTATGAATTACACAGCAGTTTGTTATTTTTACATTTGCAATGATTTGTTGAGCACTTGGTAGTGCGATGGCATCGAGTGTTGCCTTGACCGGTCATTGAATGTGAAGAAGCGACGGTTCGTAGTGATTTTTTTTTCTGTGCCTACGGATGCCAATGTGAGCCGTCTCTCGAGCAGAGTGGGAAACTAAATTCTGGAATACTGTTGTGATAACACCGCGTTCTTTTCGTAGCATGTAGATAGCGCCCTCGACGTTCATGACAACTGCAAGGACGCTTCGTGGATCACCACGACCTCTGTCAACATCTGGACACTACATGGATCACCACGACCTCTGTCAACAATTGGACACTACGTGGATCACCACGACCTCTGTCAACATCTGGACACTACGTGGATCACCACGACCTCTGTCAACATCTGGACACTACGTGGATCACCGCGACCTCTGTCAACATCTGAACACTACGTGGATCACCACGACCTCTGTCAACATCTGGACGCTTCGTGGATCACCGCGACCTATATCAACATCTGCTATACGGATGCTTACATTATCTCCAACTTTCGCTGGTGGGAATTTTGCATCCTTCTGCGTCATTAATTATTCCACAAATTGCGTGGACGTCGTTGCCGCAGGAGCCACAAGAATGACTCTCTTTTTCACACACTACACAGAATCTTCTTCTTCTCTATATTAAGGGCCCACGATAAATTTATTGATCATTATGGCTCCTATGAATGTAGATGGGATTTGCAATGTTTCTGTTCCTGGTGTTGATGAGGATATTTCACTGGTTACACTCTGATCGCATTGTTATTAGTCTTGCGTCAGCACATCGAATATTGGCCAAGGATTTCACGGCACTTCCAGAAGTGGCTGGCCAAAGTAGCGTATACACAACAATTCCCAGTACATCGGACACTGGCCACACGCCTCGGCCAATGTGCGAAATGGCCGGCCTATTCGGGAACTGGCCGAACTTCGGGCTTTGGCCGTAACATATATCATGTATATATATTTGGAGACCATTGTCACTTATGTTCATTTGGCAGTTCCGTTCAATGGTCACTTGTAATCAAAAGCTACGTCTGCTCAATGGTCAGTTCTGTTCAGTGGTCAGTTCTGTTCAGTGGTCAGTTCTGTTCAATGGTCAGTTCTGTTCAATGGTCAGTTCTGTTCAATGGTCAGTTCTGTTCAATGGTCAGTTCTGTTCAATGGTCAGTTCGGTTAAAAGTCAAGTCTGTTAATTGGTCAGTGCTGTTCAATGTTCATTTATTTTATTTTCAATGGTCAGTTCTGTTCAAAGGTCACGTCTTCTCATTGGTCAATTCTGTTTAAAGGTCACGCCTTCTCATTGGTCAATTCTGTTCAAAGGTCACGTCTTCTCAATGGTCGGTTCTGTTTAAAGTTCAGTTCTGTGCAATGTTCACTTCTGTTCATTGGTCCCTTCTGATCCATGGGCAGTTCTGGTATTGATCGATTCTCTTCCACAATGGAAAGAAAGCAATCGAGTATTTGATTGTTCATTGTGAAGTATGCACGACACATTAAATTATCTTTTAAAATGACAGTTGATTGAATTTTGATTGTGTGTTGATTGTATGTTGATTGTATGTTGATTATGCGTTGATTTTATGTTGATTGTATGTTGATTGTGTGTTGCTTGTATGTTGATTGTATGTTGATTGTGTGTTGACCTATGGATGGAGCTTTTTTTCATCCTTAGTTCATAGTTTAGTATTTTCTAACTGTTGCTGTGCTGTCAGAGGTATGCCACTAACTTACCCCACTGACTGTCAGCTGTATGCCACTAACCTACCCCACTGACAGTCAGATGTATGCCTCTAACTTACCCCACTGACTGTCAGCTGTATGCCACTAACATACCCCACTGACTGTCAGCTGTATGCCACTAACTTACCCCACTGACTGTCAGATGTGTGCCACTAACTTACCCCAACGACTGTCAGCTGCATGCCAATAACTTACCCCACTGACTGTCAGATGTATGCCACTACCTTACTCGACTGACTGTCAGATGTGTACTTACCCTAAACGATAATGGGAACAGCTAAGACCCCCTTTTGATTGGACTCCATTCTTTACTGTAGCCCTTGAGGTCATGTTTCAAGAATAGACCGTTCTATTTGAAGACTTTAACATTTCAAAGCATTTCATTTTGTTTGTAACAATCATAGTTGTGTTATCTTTCATTTGTAACATTTAAAGTGGTGTTATTTTGAATTTGGATGTTATACTTCAAAATCTTGAAATAAAATATACAAAATTTAAGTTTATTTTGCTTGAATTATTTTCCACGTTCGCTAGAAACACACGTTTTGAACTTAAATTATCCTTACAAACACTAACAGAAACTTGAGTTAGGCGTCACGAAAGATAGTGTCATACTGGATCAGATCAAGCCATATCCCGATTCTTCACTGATATTTCAAAATATCCCAAAAAGATTGTACGGTTAGAATGAAACCCGCCAAACTCTTGGACTGTAAAGCTGTCATGTAAATATGTATGGAAAATCCACAATGTAAATCTATATTGTTAATCTATAGTGAAACCCGTCCAACTCTTGGATTGTAAATCTATAATCTTTTTTAACGGAATTTAAAAGTTCAAAATTTATTACACTTTGGTTTTTTGGGGTGTTTTTTGTGTGTTGATTTTTGTGGTGTTTTTTGTGGTGTTTTTTGTGGTGTTTTTTGGTGGTGTTTTTGTGGTGTTTTTTGTGGGTTTTTTGTGGTGTTTTTGTGGTATTTTTTGTGGTGTTTTTGTGGTGTTTTTTGTGGTGTTTTTTGTGGTGTTTTTTGTGGTGTTTTTTGTGGTGTTTTTTGTGGTGTTTTTTGTGGTGTTTGTTGTTGTTGTTTTTTGTGGTGTTTTTTGTGGTGTTTTTGTTGTCTTTTTTGTGGTGTTTTTTGTGGTGTTTTTTGTTGTTGTTTTTTGTGGTGTTTTTTGTGGTTTTTTTTGTTGTTGTTTTTTTGTGGGTTTTTTTGTTGTTGTTTTTTGTGGTGTTTTTTGTGGTGTTTTTTTTGTTGTTTTTTTGTTGTGTTTTTTGTTGTTGTTTTTTTTGTGGTGTTTTTTGTGGTGTTTTTTGTGGTGTTTTTTGCGTTGTTTTTTTGTGGTGTTTCTTGTGTTGTTTTTTGTGTTGTTTTTTGTGGTGTTTTTTGTGGTGTTTTTTGTTGTTTTTTTTTGTAATGTTTTTTGTGGTGTTTTTTTGTGGTGTTTTTTGTGGTGTTTTTGTTGTTGTTTTTTTGTGGTGTTTTTTGTGGTGTTTTTTGTTGTTGTTTTTTTGTGGTGTTTTTTGTTGTTGTTTTTTTGTGGTGTTTTTGTTGTTGTTTTTTTTGTGGTGTTTTTTTTTCTTTGCGCTTTTAACATTGAATCTCCGGTTAAGTTTGCTTTCGTTACTATGGTAACAGGCGTTTTCGCGGTGCCATCTGGTGAGGTAATATTACATGTCTACACTCAACAGGTTGTTTTCTGCATTTTGTCTTCTTCAAAAAAAAAAAAAAAAAAAAAAAAACCGTTTGAAAGGGAGAAAACCTTCTAAGTGTGAAATTGTTTAAAAAACGTTTTCTTCTCCCCCTTGTCAAATGCCCAAAACTCCGACAGGTGAAAGTGCGTACTCGCACAGGTGATAGTGCGTGCTGCTCACTTGTCCCAACAAACATGGCGGTGCTTTCAGAACGTCGGGAAACACAATCGGTTGTAATGGGTTTGTTTCTGCTTGAGAGTCTTTCCTACTCAAGTTGGTAGCCAAACACCTGACGTCACTCGTGCTCACGTCCGACTCATGTTGCCGCTGGTTGCGCTTGTATCACGTCCCAGAGGCGTAGCTAGAGTGTTTGGCACCCGGGGGCAAGATTCATTTTTAAGAGCTTCCTTTTTTTTTTAACTCTCAAACCCATTATTTTCATCAATAAAATAATATCAAAGAATATTTCGGCACCCAAAGTTAGTCTGGCGCCAAAGGACATGTGTCTCCCTCTGCCCCCCTTAGATACGCCCTGTCACGGCCTACCAATATTGTTGTTGATGTTAGCATCTTGTCCTACCAAAGTTGCTGTTAATAAAAGTCGACGGTTTTTTCGTAACAAATGTGGAACTTCGTGAGATTCTAGTGTCGATCATCGCATTAAGCATTACCGTGATATATCACGTGATAGCCAAGGAATATAACGCCCTGTATGACAAGGGTGGTTGCTTGCTATGAGTGAACTACACCTTCAAACCTCATATGTCCCTCGCACATAAATCGTTTAAACCTAGCACTAGACCTCGCACATATTCCTCACATACGCCGTTCTATAACGCGCACATAAACCACACAAAAGACACAAAAACCTCGCTCTTTAACGTCGCTTCGTATCTCACATATAATTAGCCCTTATGTCGCACATAAGATGCACATAAGTCGCACATTAGTTGCACATGAGACGCACAATACCCCGCAAAACTTTTTCACAAACTCCACACACTGTTCTTACTTAACTCAGTCATACTTCTCACATACTCCACACACACTTCTTTCATAACTCACTCATACTTCTCACCTACGCCGCACATTCTTCTCACAAACCCCACACATACTTCTGACATACTCCACATATACTTCTTACATAACTCGCAATTACTTCTCACATAACTAGCACATATTTCTTAAATAATTCGCTCATACGTCTTATATAACTTGCACATACTTCTCACATAACCCTAATAGAATTTTTTCATACGCCGCACATTCTTTTTACAATTCTGCACGTGGTTATCACATACCCCGTACATACTTTTTCATATCCCGCACATAATTGTCAGGTACCCAGAAAATAATTCTCACAAACCCACACATACCTGTTGCGTACCACGCACATGCGTGTCACATACTCCGCACAAAATTGTCTTGTCACGTACCCCGAACATACTTCTCACAAAACCTGCACATACTTCTCACAAGACCACACATAAGTGTCACATACAAATATTGTAATATGTAAGAATTATTGTGACAATATTTGAGCACATTTATGTGACGAGTAATGCGATAATTGATGTGACAGGAGATGTGACAGGAGATGTGACAGGAGAGGTGACAGGAAATGTGACAGGAGAGGTGACAGTAGAGGTGACAGGAGATGTGACAGGAGATGTGACAGGAGAGGTGACAGGAGATGTGACAGGAGATGTGACAGGAGATGTGACCGGAGAGGTGACAGGAGATGTGACAGGTGACGCGACAAGTTATGTGACAAGTGATGTGACAACATCTGTGTAAGTGTCACGTGTGCTTCTAGTCTATTATAGTCTATATTACGGACCGTTATAAATGGGGAATTTAATCTCTTATCTTTTGTCTATGGCTCGTTCAAAAAACAGTCCATAATAAAGGACGATACCAAAGTTTAAAAATAATAACAAATAAAACGACAATCAAGGCCAGAGCTAATTACAATTAATACGTTTTTAATGTATGAATTTCAATTAAATTACAACAGCAAAAGAATGTGATTAAAAATCATTAACTAATAGTTTGCAGGTACCGGTACTGTGTGTAAAAAAAAAATGAGCACAAAATTGTACAACGAGGAAATAGAAAAATGTACACACAACAACGTATTAAATAATGACACACAGCACATCTCGTGGTAAAGGAAAAGAAAATCTCTGTCCCCCTCTACGTTCAGTCGTTCAACCTTTTATACCCTGTTACAGATGATCATTCTCGAAATGGAATAAGCAGTCTTCCTGCTTCCCGCATTCTCGTGATCATTCTATCATGTTCGAATGAAACGGACGGTAGTAAGCTAAAACGTTAACAAAGTGATATTTTTTTAGCCACCCCCAAAACGGCGTCGACTGAAAAGAGGTCATGCACGTGGAGTGTGGGCCAAGCGTGTATCAAAACACATCATCCTTCATAACAATCTACCTTAGGAATGCAATTCATTACGCCGTCGAGCCTAAGCTCGTAATGCCTTCCCAGAGTACCAGAAACAAGGACATCCTCTCTATCGGGCCTCGAAGCGGCACGCTTGAAGCATTCCTCGCTGTGAAAGTCTGACACTCCACACGATTGACTAGGCAAACGGTGGCCACCGTAACCATGGAGCACCTGGCTGGTCAGTTGTCTCACCCTTTTTAAAGACTTTCTCTTTGCCCTTGTTTCCATTATATCGAGCGCAATCTTGTGTGTGGAGCCTAAACTGTTTATAGACAAAGGTAGAATTATGTACTTATTAAAACATCGAATGCTTACAAAATGCCGATTAAAATGATTACCTTTTTACCTAGTCATGCCTCGTGCAGTGTTCCTCTGGTGAACGGCTGGAAAACTGGGTCAACGGTGGCGGGTAGACACTGCCGCTAAAAATATCGTGGTTGATTGAACGGATGGGTGGGTTGGACGGATGGGTGGGTTGGACGGATGGGTGGGTTGGACGGATGGGTGGGTGAGCTCAGATCTACTTTTTTTGTTTGTTTCAGCCTGTCAAGAATTAAGTCACATTAATCTGGATTTCGTAAGCATTCGATGTTTTTAAAAAGTACTTTTCTCGATAATTTTAAAGATTACAATTTTATTAATAAAAAATAGAGAGTAAAATATTAATTAAAAATCCTTTAATTTAAAAGGACATTCTGTCTCTGTCAAAGACGAGTTAAAACGCAATTTAAAAAAAGGGTAGAAAACAATTTTAAAAAATTAATTTCTTAAAATGCATTACGCAAAGAAATTCTGTGCAGCAAATACTTTTTAAAATGAATAAAAATAAAACATTTTCACGTTTCTTCTACATTCAATTCGAATCCTTTGGCTTTTAGAGTACACTATCTACACTTATGCACATTTTGTATATATATTTTAAATATTTTTTTTGCGTAATGCACTTTAAGAAATTTTAAAATATTTTCTTTTTTTAAAGGGCGGTTAAACTCGTCTTTGAGATCGTCTTTTTTTAAATTTATTTTTTTTAAAAAAAGCTTAAAATTATTTTTGTTACAACTCTAACAATCGAACGGACCTTGGTCAGGTCCTTAGCCTCCCACCCCTTCTCATCCCGAAGGCATTCGGACTGCCCCTAAGAGGGCATTTAAAATTAGTTTCTACCTCGCAAATACTTATACAAACGTGTCGCAAATGTTATCCTAAAATAAAGGCGTACTTAATTTCATTAAATTAAGGAAGAGTGTTTTCCCAGTATTAAGTTGGGTTTTCAGTTGTATTTTAAAAATAATTGGGCATTTTTTAAATGTTTTGAATAGGAACGTTCACTCCGTGGCTGTAGGAATGCCACCACGCACACCCCGACCAGCCAAGCAAGCGTTGATTATTGTAATTGTTAAACCAGCAAAACACCACCTGCGTATCCCAGCTGTAAGGATACGAACAATCACCTGCGTATCCCAGCTGTTTGGACACGAGTAGATTTAAAAACAACTGCTCTGTGTGCAGGATTAAGAACTAGGTATATGACGTCATAAAAGAGATTTTCTCTTCCCACATCAAAACTAATTTGCGCATGCGACTATGACGACCGCTGCAAAGATTGGTTTGGGGGGGGGGGGGAAATACATCATTAAAGCTGGTGCAAGCGTAGAGATTGTGTAGCTTGAAAGGACTTAAAATTTTAATGTATGTTGGTTTTTCAAGCAAGAGAAGGACATGTTTGGTATGACTTTTAGTTGTCTGAGGACCTTGACCTTTCGTCTGAAGACATTGTACTTTTGTCTGATGTCATTGAACTTTTGTATGAGCACATTGCACTTCAGATCGGAATACAGCTTCGCAGCTGAAGCATGTCAAGCACACAAAGAATGGAGCAAGAAGCAGAATGGTTTGTCAGTGTATTATTTTTGTAAAGATTTAACTATTTGAAACTTTGATCTCTTAATCTCTCTTTTATTGGTCAAGCCTTGTTTTTACCTCTATCAAATCATAATAACGCCCACAAATAGCAGTCAGCATTTGATTCCAGCAAAAAATGCCAAGAATATCCCGAGAGCATCCGATATTTATTTTCACAAATGCTAGGCGAGTTTGTTTTGTTAATTTTGTGTTACTTTCCGGTAGCTGAGTCTCGGGACGTCGTGTTGAGACGAGAACAAGGGGAGATTATAGGGGGTGGAATCTGACGTCACGGCGGAGTATGAACAAGGGGAGACAAATCTGTAAAACAACACAAAGTGTCAAACTTTTGGCCATGAGATAAAACGAGATCTCGCATTCTCAAAAGATTCACTTCCGGTCCACGCAAAGGTTGCTGGTCCCGAGTAGAGTAAGGTGTTGCGAGAATGTCGCTGGGGAGGCGTAGAAAAGTCGTCTGAACAATCGCACGGTTGCACGCGCTAAGTTTCACCATCTGCTGCACATTACCACCTAAACTCTTGCTTTGATCTACTGTACTACTTTAATACCGGCTTTGTCAGCTGCAGTTGCTGCTCACTAGGGTTGAAGAGTGTTACAGATATTGCAAGACTCACGCGTACATCGTTACACCGCTTGAGTTTTCTTTCGCTCACCCGTATATAGCGAATCAGTTAGGTCTGGTTGCGATATTTTTTCAAAGAGCTGGTATGCAGGCCTCAAGCTGAGATGCGCAATTACAGATATGAAGCGTACAGATGTTTGTATTATGTCCTTTCTCCTTTCTGATAGTTTACCTCTACTGTTGACTTCCCAGCTTCTAAACCTCTCTTCGTACAAAATCATATCTTCCCCTCCCAGCTTCCCCAACCGTTACCTTCACAAACGCCAGACCTTCACCAACACAGACCTTCACTACCCCCAGGCCTTCACCTCCAGCTTCATTACCCTCACTATCTTCATCGGACCTCATGCCCTCTTCTCATCGTTGTGGCACTATCACAAACATTTCTTCATTCAACCTAATGCATCTCACAGTCAATCCACAAAGTTTTACCATCAACCGAAACCTTCCCACTTCACCCCAAATCTCTACGCCAAGATAAACCTTCCCACTTCACCCCAAATCTCTCCGCCAAGCCAAACCTTCCCACTTCACCCCAAATCTCTCCGCCAAGCCAAACCTTCCCACTTCACCCCAAATCTCTACGCCAAGCCAAACCTTCTCACTTCACTCCAAATCTCTCCGCCAAGCCAAACCTTCCCACTTCACTCCAAATCTCTCCGCCAAGCCAAACCTTCCCACTTCACTCCAAATCTCTCCGCCAAGCCAAACCTTCCCACTTCACCCCAAATCTCTACGCCAAACCAAACCTTAAAAGGTCACCTATCCTTGCAACCCTCTCCTGTGAACCGCAAACATTTGAAAACATCCTTCGCTCACCCCTTCTCCTGCCATCTCTAGAATACATTTCAAAATCAAAAATCTTTCGGTAGACATTAACGATCCAACTTTTAAAATTAAGTGGAGCTGGAACGGAGCTGCGGTGGAGCGGAGCTGGGGTGGAGCGGAGCTGGAGTGGAGCGGAGCTGGAGTGGAGCGGAGCTGGAGTGGAGCGGAGCTGGAGTGGAGCGGAGCTGGAGTGGAGCGGAGCTGGTGCTCGTAAAATTTGTTTACTACTTTTTAATTAATAATTTTTTTCGAAATTAAAATATATATGTTAATATAATTTGTAATTTAATTATTTTTTAAATTAATTTCTAAAATTGATTTTCTACTCATCTACCAACTATGTTCCCCCAATCATCGCCCAGCAATGTTACCCTATTTTATACAGCAATGTTACCCTATTTTATACAGCAATGTTACCCTATTTTATACAGCAATGTTACCCTATTTTATACAGCAATGTTACCCTATTTTATACAGCTAGGTTGTCCCGAATCTCAAACAGCTATGTTGCCCCACTCTTCTATCAGCTGTATGCCTAACTCTTCTACCAGCTATGTTGAACCACTCTTCTATCAGCTATATTGCCTAACTCTTCTACCAGCTATGTTGCCCCACTCTTCTATCAGCTATGTTGTCCCATCCTTCTATCAGCTCTGTTGTCCCACTGTCCTACCAGCTGTCTCGCCCATGTGTACATGCATTTCTAATACGTGGTTAATAGGATTGCTAAAGGACAATAATAAACACATTTCTTTAACCACTTAACCACCACTTAACCACCACTTAACCACAACTTAACCACCACTTTACCACCACTTAACCACCACTTAACCACCACTTAACCACCACTTAACCATAACTTAACCACCACTTAACCGCCACTTAACCGCCACTTAACCACCACTTAACCACCACTTAACCACCACTTAACCACCACTTAACCACCACTTAACCACCACTTAACAAGCCCTTAACCAACCCTCAATAACTCCTTAATCACCACTTAACCCTGAATTAACCACCCCTTAACCACACTTAATTACACCTTAATCACCAATTAACCACCACTCAACTGCCCCTAAACTACCACTTAGCTACCCTTTATCCAACCCTAACCACCACTTAATCACCCCAAACCACCATATACCACACCTTAACCACGCCTAAATCCGGAGTGGAGCTGATAAAAATATGTCCGTCCGGAGTGGATCAGATAAAAATGTGCCCATCTGGAGTGGAGCTCGACCAAAAAAAGCCTGATCCGAAACCCTGTGTCAGACTTTGTTGCAATGTCTTATTTTGTGAGTGAGCTACACACATAAATGTTTACTTCAACTGGGGATAAGTCATGCTGAAGTCGAGTGTGATAATCGAGTGTGATAGTCAAGTGTGATAATCGAGTGTGATAATCGAGTGTGATAATCGAGTGTGATAGTCGAGTGTGATAATCGAGTGTGATAGTCGAGTGTGGTAATTGAGTGTGATAATCGAGTGCGATAGTCGAGTGTGATAATCGAGTGTGATAATCGAGTGTGATAATCGAGTGTGATAGTCGAGTGTGATAGTCGAGTGTGATAGTCGAGTGTGGTAATTGAGTGTAATAATCGAGTGCGATAATCGAGTGTGATAATCGAGTGTGATAATCGAGTGTGATAGTCGAGTGTGATAATCGAGTGCGATAATCGAGTGCGATAATCGAGTGTGATAATCGAGTGTGATAGTCGAGTGTGTTGCAATTTATTCGCAGTCGCAGGTCTCTACTATATTAAATGAAATAATTTTTAAAGCATTGCTTACTTAAACGACGACATTTAAGATTAATTTGAGAATCCCTCTAGCATAGATTTATTTTAAAATGTTCAAATGACTCCAAGAGTTCAGGCACTTGGACACAAATAATGGAAGTCTTCACCCCACCACTAAAACACTCAAGTGTTTACAGCCCCCTCCCCCCTATGCCACGCGTGTACGTTGTTGGACTGAGTACCTTTCATCACCTCGGTATTGATATATCCACGAGCTCCTATAATCAGCAGGCGACATTTCTAAACACTCCAACGTATCCGATTTATTTACTCGAGGCCAGGCTCGCGGCTTTGTCTCCCAAAGGTTACACCGACTCGTCACTGTAAACATGGCGGCCTTAACTGAGGTGCTGGATCTCCCTGCCTGAAACTGAAGGCTTATCTCCAGGAGAGAGTATTCTGTACTTTGTACCCAGATGACCAGAACGAAGGCATACGTGTACATTACATAAAGGTTTCATCGGAGTTAAATGACACGGATGCGTGACGTCGAAAAATGATTATGTGACCAAAATATGTGGCTGATAACACCTAGGATAAGGAAGATGAAAAAACATGGATTTATCCTGAAGATGATATGTTTTTGCCTTCCTCCGAATGTCTATTTCTGTGCTGTCCGTCTCCGTGCTGTCCATCTGCTTGCTATCCAACTGTTTGCTATCATCTACCGTATGTCCCTCTGCAGGCTGTCCACCTGAGCACTGTCCATCTGTTGTCCACCTGTGTGATGTCCTTCCGAGTGCTGTCCATTTGCATGCAGTCCATCGGCGTGTTATGAAGACCTCGCTGACATTGTAAAGACATGACCAGGTCATCATCAGCGATATGCGTGCATGGTTTCTGTAACTGTTGTTCTTCCCCCATTGCTAGCTCTCGTCTTCATCTGTTATGATCTTTAGCTATTCCACGAATGCTTCGAAGGCGTTTGGTCTGTACAACAACAAGCGTCCTTATCATTGCGCTGGCTGTCACTAGGTACTTTGAGCCCCTCAAACGACATTAATTGAACAATTACTAGTTCTGGTGTTTGTGCTTGCGCGATTTCTTGACCTAATCGTCTAGGCCAGGGGTCACCAAACCTTTTTCACTGCGGGCTCAATAAGGGACAAATGGCGGGCGTGGGCCGTATAATCTTTCTGTACAATACTTGCAAGCCAGAACGAGAGCTACGAGAAAAATACGAAAAACTTAGCTTAGTATTCCATATTGATCATGGGGGAGTGGCGTGCAATGAACAAAAAACAAAGACAACCAACCTATTTTTTTACTAAAAACGTTATTAAAGAAGGAGACGTAAGCAAAAAGATAGTTACACCAGACGTAGTGCGAAATTATTCGAATCTCACAAACTAAGCAGCAAAGAATGGTTAGTGAGATTTGTGAAACTGACGTTTGGCTTTCAAGTTATCATTAATGCTATGTTTGGAAATGGATCATCCAATAAAGAGAATTGTTTTTAAATGTTCATCAGTCCCTCTCTTTCGATGTGTTGACTTCACATGCTTCACTTTTGAAAATGTTTGCTCACAGATAAAAGTTGTTCCAGACACTGAAGCCATACCAGCGGAAACTTATCAGCAGGTAGCAGCGGTAAACTGCATCAAGTTTTCCTTCTCTGTGCTTCTCTTTCAACAAGACTTTTGCTGGCAAATCAATGAGCTCCAACCGTAGGTCAATTGACACATCATCAAGATTGCAATCAACGGATTCTGGGACAGAAGATTGTCACGAAGGTCACTCTCAATTCTGTCACGATCTAAAAATCTCTCCAAAAAAATCTTCTTCAAATGACAAATGTTTTTTTTCGGAAAATCGAGGTTGACATTCTCGTTGTTTGTAGCGAAAAACTCTTTGAAACAGGGAAGCCGGAACTGGTGATTGAGTGCATGTCCCCGAATGAATTTCATGACAGAAACGACTGGTCTTTCACAGAGTGCTTGCTTGTGTATGATGCAGTGTATATGAACAGAGCGCCCGGAAATTGCAAATCTTCCGAGTCCTAATCTGCCCCACCACACCTTTTCCTCGCTCCAGACATGTTTTTCCTCCATCAATTGTAACACTTCAAAGCTGATTCCATTGAAGGATATAGTGTGCAAAAGTTTTTGCACTTCCGAGAACATGTATTTCCCAGTTACGGATGCAAACTCTTACTCGTACGTTATCTGAAAGTCCAAATTGACACCACGCAAAAACACGAGAAGCTTTGACGTACTCGAGAGATCAGTTGACTCATCAAGTTCCTAGCTTTCTCATGTATCTGTAGCACAGAGTTCTCTCCAAGTTCTTCTGTTCTCCGCACAACTAAACTTGTCGAAAGTCAGATAGTTCCAAAATCGGCGACTACGGTTTTTAACGTCCCGTATGTTTCCAACACTCCTTCCTTTCACCCATTCACAGTTTGTGCTAGTTATCAGACTATAATATATTATCGGTAATAGGCTTAAATGATATTGATTATTTTTTCCTTTTTTAACCAGCGTTCACTCAAATCAACAAAATCAAGTTACTTGAAATGCTTTTAAATGTTGTCATCATTTGTTAATTAATTCTTATTGAAATAAAGTTTGTTTTATGGTGATCTGACTTCGAGTTTGAACCACGTTAAATTTCTCCAGTAACTTTATGTTTACCAGTGATAGTCTCTGATAATGTGATATGTACCTCCACTCAATATAAATTAATATATATATATCTATATATATAAAAATGAATGTATGTATGTATGTATGTTTGTCTCGTATGCGCTCCCACACCATTCATGCGATTGCAACAAACCCTTGGTGAGTTGTTGGCCACCTACCTGGGCATTTAACTGCATCATTAAAAAACTTTTCAATTATTTCGTTTTCGGCCGTTGGCCCTTCATTCGTTTTTTTTCATATACGAGCTTTGTAAAACATATTTCCGTCTGCGCTCCTACACCATTCGTCTGAATGCGCTAAATCTTTTGTAAAATGCTGCAAGCACGCCCACAAAGGTTTTGAAATAATTATAACCGTTTTAAAATATTCCGTTTTGAGCCAGGGGCCCCGTGTTCGTTTTTTCTAATATGAGCTATATAAATATAGTTTTAAACCGTATGCGCTCCTACGTCATTCATGCGATTGCAACAAAACATTGGAGAGTTGTATTCCACAAGCTCGCGCATTTTATTGAGTCATTATAACACTTTTAAAATATTTCGTTTTGGCCGTTAACCCCAAAATCGTTTTTTTTTTATATGAGCTTTGTAAACTATAGGTTTCGTCTGCGCTCCTACACCATTTATTTGAATACGCTAAAACTTTGACGAGATGTTGCGAGCATGCCCACAAAGGTTTCTAAATTATTACAACCGTTTTAAAATATTTCGTTTTGAGCCAGGGGCCCCATGTTCGTTTTTTCTTATATGAGCTATATAAATATAGTTTCAAACCGTATGCGCTCCTACACCATTCATGCGATTGCAACAAAATTTTGTTGAAAGGTTGTCCATAAGGTCGCGCATGTTAATGAGTAATTACAATACTTTTAAAATATTCCGTTTTCAGCCGTTGGTCCCAAATTCTTTTTTTTCTTATAAGAGCCTTGTACAAAATAATTTCTGTATGCGCTCCTACATCATTTATCTGAATGCGATAAAACTTTAGTAAAATGTTTTACCCACGTCCGCAAAGCTTTTCAAATTATTACAACCCTTTAAAATATTCTGTTTTGAGCCAGGGGCCCTATGTTCTATTTTTCCTATATGAGCTATACAAATAAAACTTCAAACAAAGCTAATGTGTGGATGGATAGATTTTTAATCAAATACAAATAGCGACATTAAATTGTGTGTGTCACATAATAATTAGGTTTCTGAAGTAGTTACAACACTTTTAAAATAATCCGTTTTTTGACCGTTGGCCCCAAAATCGTTATTTTTCTTATATGAGCTTTGTAAAAAATAATATCCATATGCATTCCTATACCATTTATCTGAATGCGATACAACTTCAGTAATATGTTTCTCTTTTTTTTTTAATTTTGTGATATAATAAGTAGGTTTCTGAAGTAATACAACAATTCTACAATATTCCGTTTGTGGCCGGGGGCATTAAGTGGTTTTCCACCCTTATGTTATCTATATAATTATCGTATGCATTCCTATACCATTCATCCGATTGCGATAAAAACTTTGGTGAATTGATATGCGCGCTCCCGCAAATGTTTCTAAATTAGAACAACATTTTACAATATTTCGCATGGGCCGATGTCCTTAAATTCGTTTTGTTTTCTTTAACAAACTTTATCAAAATAATTTCAAACAGAGCTATCAACTCAACCGCCCTTGAACAAATGCCAACAGACATCAATTTGTAGCAAGAGCAGAGAAAACACGTCTTTGCATGTTTAGTGTAGAGAGTATTTTTGTTGTTTTTATAAATAAGCTTGAATTTTGTGACGTATTTTAGAATCGGATATAGCTTTGTAAATGTGTTGTGATTTTGAATAGCAATGATGTAGTAATACATCTATTATATAAGAATGATCTATGCTGACCGTAACTCCAAAGAACCGATACGATTTAAATACGTTCCCATTTTTTAAAACAATCATAGTTTTCTTCTATTATTTTAAGGAACTCGAATCAATGGTAATGCGAAAAATATATTGTATATTCGCTTTAATTTTAATAAAATTTTAAGTATTAATAATATAAATTACAAATAAATTTGGAGTAACAACTAAGGAACTATTTTAAACATTTTATATGTGGTTGAAAGTTATGAAAATATTAATAAAACAAATTATGATCAAAGAATTACACTGTAATCACATTTATCGGGGAAACCAAATTATCTGTTGATTTTAGTGCATTTTTAAAGTACGTTCCAAATATTGTGTAATAAAAGTAAAACTGATTTGTTATAAATAATAACGCAAATGACGTCAGAACTCAAATTGTCTATTTATTCAATGCAAAAATTTATCTGATTTAATAACCGCGCCTAATAAAATTGATAATGTATTCCCCCCTTCCTAAAATTAAAATTATTTAATATAATAGATTGCTTTTTAAATTGCTACAATTTAAAAAATGAAATACAATTTTTGCTTTTTATTTTTAACGTTTAATAAATTTTTACTTTTATTCTTTCCAAAAATATACATTTATGAAATTTATAAATTAGTAAAAAAAAAATAACCTTTAAATATACTTTTAATACGAAAATGCCGTTTAATGCAATCAGTGCAGCGAAACTACATATCCAAATAACATCCACTAATGCACTTATCACTCATTTAAATAAGAACAAAGCATTTGAAATGCAAAAAAAATTGTTTTTGCGTAAGTAAGTGGATTACAATCCCGTGGATGATTTTATTAATTTCTTTAAAACTCTGTTTGGGGGAGGGGGAAGTTGTAATTCAATAGTTTAATTTGCACATGGCAGCACACTATACGTCTCAAAATGAATTTGACAAATAATTTGCCTTCTTAGGTACATATATATGGGGGTTAGGAAATAGGGTGTGTACAATTTTATATCTTAAAATCCGATAATATTACTGTTGTGAAAAATAGATGCTATATTCTCATTTTACGAATTAAGAAAATCAATGACGTTAACACAACGTAAGTACATTTACAAAAGTATATCCATGAATATCAAAACCCATTCATTTTACAAAGAATTACCAGTTTTGGACCGGGGCCCTATAGTAGTTTTTCTTTCTAATATGAGCTATTTAAATATAATTTCCGTATGAGTTCCTATACTATTCATCTGAATGCGATAAACTTTCAGTGAGTTGTTGTGTGCAGGCCCGCATTAGGTTTCTAAAGAAGTGCAAATATTTTACAATATTCCGCTTTTGGCCGGGGGCCTTAAATTCTTTTTTTTTCTTATATGAGCTATGTAAATATAACGTCAAGCAGAGCTATTGCATAAGTGGGTGGAATTACATTAAATATAAACTGTGACATTTCATTTTGTAAATGTGAATTAATAAATAGGTTTCTGATTTAGTACAAATATTTCACAATATTACTTTTGGGGCCGGGGGCCCTAAATTTGCTTATATGTAATAAATCAGCCATATAAATATAATTTCAAACATACCTATTGCATGGGGTGATTAATCGCTATATGTTTTGGGACTAAATTTGGAAAATCCATGCTTCCCACACGGACAGCTGCGTGTGGTCTGCTGACAATTCTTAAAACCTTCTATTTAATTCGAATACGCACCAGACGGTTAAAAAAAGGTGTTAGAAGATCTTACAAAACAATTATTAAAACACATACACTTTATTTCGATGAGTGGCATTGCAACGCATGCCGGGTACTCGCTAGTATATATATATATATTAGCAAATACACGTCTGCAAAACTAAATGACCGCAGATTGTATTATAAACTTTGGTCATCTACTTTTAGAAGTCCACTTATCTGACGCGAGCTTAACTCGATCTTCTAGGCGCTTATTTGTTTACTATGAAGTTACCGTATTTTACGAGTTTAGGAGTATCGGGGTAAACAGGTCTGCAACAAACAAGAAAATCTAGACACAATAATTTAAAATTGGAAAGGCCAAATTTAAGGCGCATAGCAGTCAGGTGGTCTCCGAACGTGTGAAGGTCTCCTAGCATTCTAAAAATTAAATTTAAATTGCATCACACGCTCTCGTGTTCCATAGGTGTTGTTAAGCAAAGTCAAATACCATGGTTGGGCCGGATGAACTGACATCGCCGTAGTTTGGTGACCCTTGGTCTAGGCCAATGTTGAGCCTAATTGTCTCGACCAAATGTTGAGCCTAATTGTCTCGACCAAATGTTGAGCCTAATTGTCTCGACCAAATGTTGAGCCTGATTGTCTCGACCAAATGTTGAGCCTAATTGTCTCGACCAAATGTTGAGCCTAATTGTCTCGACCAATGTTGAGCCTAATTGTCTTGACCAAATTTGAGCCTGACCGTCACAAACATAATTCAAGCTAACCCTCTATTAAAGTAAAGTAGACTTCAGTTTGTCACATCCCGCATGAAAGATCTTACATTCAGCAATGTTCATCTAACTGACATTTAGCAGTGCTCATCTAACTGACATTTAGCAGTGTTCATCTACTTTCTATTAATTCATTCAATTCAACTTCCTTAATATAATTAAATAATGTTCATCGATTTGGAATAAATAAGTTATCGTCTTATAAGTAGATTAAGCGATTCCCTTTCAAGGCCTCTAATAAGAGTTAAGAAATTAGTATACCTCATCTATTCAAATTTAAACAAATATATCAGAACTCTTTACATTTAATCAAGTCAACCCCTCCTGCTTACACTAATTCAAGCAAGTCCCATCAAATCAACATATCATAAAGTGAATACAGTGAACACCAATATCATAAAGTGAATACAGTGAACACCAATATCATAAAGTGAATACAATGATCACCAATATCACAAAGTGAATACAGTGAACACAAACTATTATCATCTCTAAAGGAAATCACATCGATTCAACCGACATAAAAACAATTCCTCTCAAGTTTGTACATATCATAGCTATATCCCAGCAGAGTTCTAACAATCTCCTGAACCCTAACAGCTCAAGTTTGTACATATCATAGCTATATCCCAGCAGAGTTCTAACAATCTGCCAAACCCTAACATCTTAAGTTTGTACATATCATTGCTATATTCCAGCAGAGTTCTAACAATCTCCTAAACCCTAACGTCCAATTCTCTGTCATACACGACATCCTGAGATTCTACATAATCTCCCCCCCCCCCCCCTTCCCAGCTACAGTTTTTAATGGAATAAAGTGGCCGTCCGCCGCCCTTTCGTAACAGAGATTCGATCCTTTCACACACGCACACAGCATCGATACTTAGCGTCACCTTCGTGTGTGCACGCGATTACTTAGCACCTAATTGCTCAGATGGAGACCATAAAAATAAATGCTATTTGGGTTTATTCTCCAAAATCAGATTAGTCGGGGTTTTATCACAATTTCACATTCATCGTGCAGAGAGTTTTTTTTCAGTACAACTAATTGAAATTAAATATCTCAGCAGGGGACTTTTAGAAATATTACCTTAAAATCAGCTTACTTCTATCAAAGATGAAAATGCACTTTATGAACTGTACTTGAGCATTGTGCAGTGGTAGATTGTCTGCACTCTTTAGTGTAGAGCAGGGGCGTATCCCTTTAGTTTCCCGGCGCCACACTTGAAGAGGCACGTTGTTTTGAACAACAAATAAAATACACTAACACTAACCTCAACAATAACCCCAACACTAACCCCAACACTAACCCCAACACTAACCCCAACACTAACCCCAACACTAACCCCAACACTAACCCCAACACTAACCCCAACACTAACACTAACCCCAACACTAACACTAACACTAACCCCAACACTAACACTAACCCAAATACTAACCTCAACACTAACCCCAACACTAAACCCAACACTAAACCCAACACTAACCCCAACACTAACCCCAACACTAACCCCAACACTAACACTAACCCCAAAACTAACCCCAACACTAACACTAACCCCAACACTAACACTAACAGTAACCCCAAAACTAATCCCAACACTAACCCCAACACTAACCTCAACACTAACCCCAACACTAACCCTAACACTTACCCCAACACTAACCCCAACACTAACCCCAACACTAACCCCAACACTAACCCCAACACTAACACTAACCCCAACACTAACCCCAACACTAACCCCAACACTAACACTAACACTAACCCCAACACTAACCTCAACACTAAGACTAACACTAACCCCAACACTAACACTAACCCTAACACTAACACTAACACTAACCCCAACACTAACCTCAACACTAACACTAACACTAACCCCAACACTAACACTAACACTAACCCCAACACTAACCTCAACACTAACACTAACACTAACCCCAACACTAACACTAACCCCAACACTAACACTAACCCCAACACTAACACTAACCCCAACACTAACACTAACCACAACACTAACACTAACCACAACACTAACCCCAACACTAACCCCAACACTAACCCCAACACTAACACTAACCCCAACACTAACCCCAACACTAACCCCAACACTAACACTAACACTAACACTAACCCCAACACTAACCTCAACACTAAGACTAACACTAACCCCAACACTAACACTAACCCTAACACTAACACTAACACTAACCCCAACACTAACACTAACACTAACCCCAACACTAACCTCAACACTAACACTAACCACAACACTAACACTAACCACAACACTAACACTAACCCCAACACTAACACTAACCCCAACACTAACACTAACCCCAACACTAACACTAAACACAACACTAACACTAACCACAATACTAACACTAACCCCAACACTAACACTAACCCCAACACTAACCCCAACACTAACACTAACACTAACACTAACCCCAACACTAACCTCAACACTAAGACTAACACTAACCCCAACACTAACACTAACCCTAACACTAACACTAACACTAACCCCAACACTAACACTAACACTAACCCCAACACTAACCACAACACTAACACTAACCACAACACTAACACTAACCACAACACTAACACTAACCCCAACACTAACACTAACCCCAACACTAACACTAACCCCAACACTAACACTAAACACAACACTAACACTAACCACAATACTAACACTAACCCCAACACTAACACTAACCCCAACACTAACCCCAACACTAACACTAACACTAACACTAACCCCAACACTAACCTCAACACTAAGACTAACACTAACCCCAACACTAACACTAACCCTAACACTAACACTAACACTAACCCCAACACTAACACTAACACTAACCCCAACACTAACCTCAACACTAACACTAACACTAACCCCAACACTAACACTAACCCCAACACTAACACTAACCCCAACACTAACACTAACCCCAACACTAACACTAACCACAACACTAACACTAACCACAACACTAACCCCAACACTAACCCCAACACTAACCCCAACACTAACACTAACCCCAACACTAACCCCAACACTAACCCCAACACTAACACTAACACTAACACTAACCCCAACACTAACCTCAACACTAAGACTAACACTAACCCCAACACTAACACTAACCCTAACACTAACACTAACACTAACCCCAACACTAACACTAACACTAACCCCAACACTAACCTCAACACTAACACTAACACTAACCCCAACACTAACACTAACCCCAACACTAACACTAACCCCAACACTAACACTAACCCCAACACTAACACTAACCACAACACTAACACTAACCACAAAACTAACCTTAACACTAACCCCAACACTAACCCCAACACTAACACTAACCCCAACACTAACCCCAACACTAACCCCAACACTAACCCCAACACTAACACTAACACTAACACTAACCCCAACACCAGCCTCAACACTAAGACTAACACTAACCCCAACACTAACACTAACCTCAACACTAACACTAACACTAACCCCAACACTAACACTAACCCCAACACTAACCTCAACACTAACACTAACCCCAACACTAACAATAACCCAAACACTAACACTAACCCCAACACTAACACTAACCCCAACACTAACACTAACCACAACACTAACACTAACCACAACACTAACACTAACCCCAATACTAACACTAACCCCAACACTAACACCGACACTAACCCCAACACTAACACTAACACTAACCCCAACACTAACACTAACACTATCACTAACCCCGATACTAACACTAACCCCAACACTAACACTAACCCCAACACTAACACTAACCCCCACACTAGCACTAACCCCAACACTAACACTAACCACAACACTAGCACTAACCCCAACACTAACACTAACCACAACACTAACACCGACACTAACCCCAACACTAACACTAACACTAACCCCAACACTAACACTAACCCCAACACTAGCACTAACCCAACACTAACACTAACCCCAACACTAGCACTAACCCCAACACTAACACTAACCACAACACTAACACTAACCACAACACTAACACTAACCCCAATACTAACACTAACCACAACACTAACACTAACACTAACACTAACCCCAACACTAACCTCAACACTAAGACTAACACTAACCCCAACACTAACACTAACCTCAACACTAACACTAACACTAACCCCAACACTAACACTAACACTAACCCCAACACTAACCTCAACACTAACACTAACCCCAACACTAACACTAACCCCAACACTAACACTAACCCCAACACTAACACTAACCCCAACACTAACACTAACCACAACACTAACACTAACCACAACACTAACACTAACCCCAATACTAACACTAACCCCAACACTAACACCGACACTAACCCCAACACTAACACTAACACTAACCCCAACACTAACACTAACACTATCACTAACCCCGATACTAACACTAACCCCAACACTAACACTAACCCCAACACTAACACTAACCCCCACACTAGCACTAACCCCAACACTAACACTAACCACAACACTAGCACTAACCCCAACACTAACACTAACCACAACACTAACACCGACACTAACCCCAACACTAACACTAACACTAACCCCAACACTAACACTAACCCCAACACTAGCACTAACCCAACACTAACACTAACCCCAACACTAGCACTAACCCCAACACTAACACTAACCACAACACTAACACTAACCACAACACTAACACTAACCCCAATACTAACACTAACACTAACCCCAACACCGACACTAACCCCAACACTAACACTAACACTAACCCCAACACTAACACTATCACTAACCCCAACACTAACACTAACCCCAACACTAACACTAACCCCAACACTAACACTAACCCCAACACTAGCACTAACCCCAACACTAACACTAACCACAACACCAGCACTAACCCCAACACTAACACTAACCACAACACTAACACCGACACTAACCCCAACACTAACACTAACCCCAACACTAACACTAACCCCAACACTAGCACTAAACCCAACACTAACACTAACCCCAACACTAGCACTAACCCCAACACTAACACTAACCACAACACTAACACTAACCACAACACTAACACTAACCACAACACTAACACTAACCCCAACACTAACACTAACCCCAACACTAACACTAACCACAACACTAACACTAACCCCAACACTAACACTAACCCCAACACTAGCACTAACCCCAACACTAACACTAACCACAACACTAACACTAACCCCAACACTAACACTAACCCCAACACTAACACTAACCCCAACACTAACACTAACCCCAACACTAACACTAACCCCAACACTAACACTAACCACAACACTAACCCCAACACTAACACTAACCACAACACTAACACTAACCCCAACACTAACACTAACTCCAACACTAACACTAACCCCAACACTAACACTAACCACAACACTAACACTAACCACAATACTAACACTAACCCCAACACTAACACTAACCCCAACACTTACACTAACCACAACACTAACACTAACCACAACACTAACACTAACCACAACACTAACACTCACCACAACACTAACACTAACCACAACACTAACACTAAGTTCATCGAAAAAAAAAGAGTAGAATATGAATATCAAGTTAAATTATTTAGACTAATGATTTTTAACTTATTTATTTAGCCTAAATGTCTTTACTTCATTGTATTTAATTGGTCACATGACATTCCCCAGATGTTTGACATCCTTCATTGAGACAGATGTTTGACATCCTTCATTGAGACAGATGTTTGACATCCTTCATTGAGACACAAATGCCTGGATAGGTGGCTTGTAGAAAGGCTTTCATTAGCAATTCTCAGCGATAGAAGGCTAGTAGTTGCAATTTTAAGTGATAGAAGGCTAATAGTTGCAATTCTTAGTGTTGGTAGGCTAGTAGTTCAATTCTCAGTGTTTGTAGGCTGATAATTGCAATTCTCAGTGATGAAATGCTAATATTTGCAATTATCAGTATTGGTATAGGTTAGTATTTGCAATTCTTAGTGATGTAAGGTTAGTTGTTGGCATCATCGGAGATTTCTCCAGGTGCTCATTGGATAATTTGGTTCCAATTTTATTTTTCAAGCTTTATCCTTGAACATAGATTCTCGCTAAAGTAGGTGCTTCCTTATAGGGGACTGCAACGGTCTGGAAAAAGCAAGGGTTTTTACCCTTGTTAATCTTTTTCGCCTAGAAATTATAAAAATGTCTCAGATACATACGTTTTTTCCCCCCACAAATTCGCAACGCTACACAGCCGCGTGCCCGATCTATAAGTTCTGCTTTATTTCCAGATACCGGCTGATGCAATTCCCGTAAAAATTTATTCATTTCTTTAACTCGTCAGGTCTCAAATGCTGTTTTCGCCATGTTTTTGCCATGTGAGCAGTCATCTTTGTACGCTCTTTGTACTCCCCGGTATGAACGATAACTCTGGGTGACAAGGAAAATTGCAGTCACCTATAGCTGTGACATGAACAAAGGATGATTGTGCAGAGATTGGTCATTTGGCTCGGGAGAGATTTATGTTTAAAAGTTCATGTAAGAGACTTGATTACATTTGTTCCTTGATTTGTACGTCAGATTTCAGCTTTATGCATTGGCAGTTGATATGGCAGGTTGATATGACAGGTAACATGGCAGGTTGATATGACAGGTAATATAGCAGGCCTGCGTACTGAGCACACTCCTCTATGGAAGTGAGTCTTGGACCACATACACCAGACACGGAAAAAGGCTCAATGGATTCCATCTCAGATGCCTGCGCCGCATCATTGACATCAAATGGCAGGAAAAAGTCCCCAACACGGATGTCCTGTCTCAAACAAATATGTGCAGCGTTCCAGCCCTTTTAATCCAAAGACGCCTCCGCTGGCTTGGGCACGTCAAGCGAATGCAACCTGTTCGCATACCTAAGGACGTGCTGTACAGCGAACTGGCGACAGGGAAAAGGTTAGTCGGACGGCCTCGTCTCAGATACATAGACGTATGCAAAAGAGACGGCCAACATCAACATCTCAAATTGGGAGGACCTGGCGGAGGATCGATCCACATGGTGGGGAATTGTGAAGGAAGGATCACTACGTGCCGAGGAGCTTTACCGGGTGGAAACATCTGTAAAGAGAACGCAGAGAGAGGCCAGAAAACACTGCTCCACCGCATTCGTGTGTGGGACATGCAAAAGAGACTGCCACTCGAGGATCGGTCTCACTAGCCACACCAAGAGCTGCAATCAGAAAAGATAAATCTATCGTCTCTCGTAGACGGAAAGATGCCATACATATAGCAGGTAATATGGCAGGTAACAAGGCAGGTAATATGGCATGTAATATGGCAGGTAATATGTCAGGAAACATGGCAGGTAATATGGCAGTTAACATGGCAGTAACATGGCAGGTAATATGGCAGGTAACATGGCAGGTAACATGGCAGGTAATATGGCAGGTAATATGGCAGGTTATGTGGCAGGTAATATGGCAGGTAACATGGCAGGTAACATGGCAGGTAATATGGCAGGTAATATGGCAGGTTATATGGCAGGTAATATGGCAGGTAATATGGCAGTTAATATGGCAGGTAATATGGCAGGTAATATGGCAGGTAATATGTCAGGTAACATGGCAGGTAATATGGCAGTTAACATGGCAGTAACATGGCAGGTAATATGGCAGTTAATATGGCATGTAATATGGCAGGTAATATGTCAGGTAACATGGCAGGTAATATGGCAGTTAACATGGCAGTAACATGGCAGGTAATATGGCAGGTAACATGGCAGGTAACATGGCAGGTAATATGGCAGGTAATATGGCAGGTAACATGGCAGGTAATATGGCAGTTAATATGGCAGGTAACATGGCAGGTAATATGGCAGGTAACATGGCAGGTAATATGGCAGGTAATATGGCAGGTTATGTGGCAGGTAATATGGCAGGTTATGTGGCAGGTAATATGGCAGGTAATATGGCAGGTAATATGGCAGGTAATATGGCAGGTAATATGGCAGGTAATATGGCAGGTAATATGGCAGGTAATATGGCAGGTAATATGGCAGGTAATATGGCAGGTAATATGGCAGGTAATATGGCAGGTAATATGTATATAGTCGAGCATGGGAGTTATGTAATAATTGTTGCGACTGAATTATTATGTTTGATTACACGCGCTGTGTGTTTGAGAGATTAATTAGTGAACGCTCTTCTCGCGCTTGACTTGGTGACTTATTTTTCTGCTTACTATGACATATTGTCTAGTCTGTGTTGTGACATACGTTTTAGTCGTGTGGCAGTCGTGAAAGGAACTCTGTGGATGAGGGTTGTGTATTTATTCCTCTCTGATAGCGAGCTGCGCTATACATCTGTGTATGGAATTAACATTTTGTAAATATAATTAGATATAAAAGTTGTATTTATTATAAGAAAGGACTTGAGTTGATCCCGTGCTAGTACGACGTATTACAACATGTGGAAGAACTTGATGAAACAATTTAGTATAAACAGGAATTTGACATCCATGTCGACTGATAATGAAGTCGCAAATATCCCCCAAAAGTTGGTGATTTTTCTGGACATCTTGAAACATCTTTTCAACTTCGTGTATCAAATCTGAAAGTTGCATTTGTTTCGATGTTTTGACTACGTGTCGCAATTCATCAAATTTTGTGCCTTTATTTGAGATCGTTTTGACTACATGTCGCAATTCATCAAATTGTGTGCCTTTATTTGAGATATACAGAGATTAAATTTCATTTCATCCGCTCTGATAGTTTGATACACTGTATAGACCGGTTGTTTTTCACCTTGAAGACGCTTATTTAACTCATTTGAATGAGCGGTCAATTCTATCAAAACTGACAAATCTTTGAACAAGTTTTCACAATCAAGTTCTGGCACAAATTTTGCTTTTGATTCCATAAGGGACTTAATTTTTTACAAATCAAACATACATACCTTGATTTATGCAGGCAACTTACGAAAAATAACTGATGTCTTCATGGTGTCTCCAAGATGTCTCGATGATCAACATGTTTGAATGTAAGGAATTTCTGGAATTGGCTATTTTTAACCAGTAAGTCATAAAACGTGTAAAAGTTAATTGCCATTGTATTCAAAAGCTCATAAAGTTTGTAAGTTTACGATTTTTGGTTGGACCATATTCATAGATGACCAGGGCCGCATGCAGCCCGCGGGCCGCGGGTTGGACACCCCTGGTGTAGAGTTTTCCTGTCACTGGTAGACTACCGAATGTTATAAAACCTTAGTCGCATTTTTTTGCTTTTTTGCTGTCTAATCTTATCGAATTTGAATTTGGTCACATTTGAATCAGTGAGTACAACAAATAGCCACCTTATAATAAAAGAACATGCCTTCTTAAAGGCATTAACTCCAAATTACACTAAATACAAGGTAACTGAGTGTTTTTGCAATGAAGTCATCATCGTCATTAGCACTACAACCCATGGAATGCTCTGGTCTGCACAACCACATCCTTTCATTACAACTGATACATTGCTTTAAACCTATATTCGCGGCACCTAGTGGTTGGTGGTGTGCTGTTATCGGCTACTAGTGGATGTAGATTGTTTTTAAACAGCAACAGTAGCAACCTATCTACAACTGTCGTTAAAAACGTGGACAAGTCAAGTGAAGAAGATTGTAGGACAAGTCAAGTGAAGAAGATTGTAGGACAAGTCAAGTGAAGAAGATTGTAGGACAAGTCAAGTGAAGAAGATTGTAGGAAAAGTCAAGTGAAGAAGAGTGTAGGACAAGTCAAGTGAAGAAGATTGTAGGACAAGTCAAGTGAAGAAGATTGTAGGACAAGTCAAGTGACGAAGATTGTAGGACAAGTCAAGTGAAGAAGATTGTAGGACAAGTCAAGTGAAGAAGATTGTAGGACAAGTCATATAATAAGATAATTGGATAAGTCCAGTTTAATTAGATAATTGGACAGGTCACATGCAATTAGATGATGCTTAAAGTCGAATATATCGAATATAAGTATGTGATGCTCAGGCGACATGATTTTCGATTGACAACATACACTGATAAATGATTATCAGGCTAGAAATTATTGAACGATTAACAAGCTAGACATGATTTAATGAGTGACAAGCTAAGATACATTTTGTTATTTGATAAATCCCTTTATTTTGTAATTTTCCGAACAACATTATAATTTGTATGTTTTAGGTTTAGGTCTATAACAACGAACACGATTACTCTTTGATTGAATGTATTCTTGGCTTTTCGCCCATGAACTTTCACTCTATTGTACTAACTGTTAGTCTAACACCAACAACGAATCTCTATATTGCACCGTTACATTTCCTACTTTCGGGCAAAGGAAAAGCTTGAAAGGTGCGCCTTGAATGCAATGAGATCATGTTTTGGTGAATAAGCCGCGGGCCAGTTAGACAAAAGAGAAGCGTTGAGGAGCCTGTTACGCAAGTTACGGTCACATGCCAGGACCGTGTTCTCACTGTGTGGAACTCATTTCACGATTCGGATGTACCGACCGCCATTTCGTCTCACCGTAACCCTGGTCTGCGCCGTCCTCAATGAGCAGGGGCAGACAATTGCGGAATGATAAGGTCATGTAAACACTACAAGCCCATGAACCACGTCTGCTGGCAGTCGCCGCAGCGTAAGATCTGAGCGAAGGCATTCCTGACCAGGTCTTGACCCCAAGATCTTTAACATACCTCCAGCAGACAACAATTTCCCACTCATAAAGTCATGCAGAACGTCTTGATGTCATTACGCCGGAGTTCTGAATATCTTCAAGTCGGTCGGCAGGAGGAGTTTCGTTACGGTATATCTTTATGGGATGTGGTTGTTTGAGAACGTTGTCATGGGCAGATCTGTCTGTGGTTAAATAGCAGCACAGCCGGTCTAACTTACAAGACAAACAGTTTTTGACAGAAACGTTCCGTGACTTGGACTCGGATCTAAGGATGACCCCGGATGTCCGGGCCCTCCGCAATGCATCGGAATTTGCGGTTCAAGCCACGGGTGAAATAGCCCCCACCAAGTTAACAAAATGACGAACGGTGTTAGAATCAGGATTCAGGGTGAGAAAACAGAATTTTAATTGGAAAATTGATGTGAATGGGGATCACGTGTTTACAACAGGTCTGCGGAGGGAGAACTTCACTACTCTGACCCCTGACCTCTGGACTCAGTTATAAGATTCCAGGGACTTCTCCAGCACATGATGCCAAAAAATGTTTTCAGCTGTTGTGAAGAAAAGGTTTCTATTTTTAAATTATATTTTCAACTTAACAAATTGTCACAGGTAAATATAAAGCATTACACAGCCGTAGTCAATCCACATACTATCTAACCACTTGTCACTGAGTTGGGAAATTTATTGAAGATCTAATATCTAACCACTTGTCACTGAGTTGGGAAATTTATTGAAGATCTAATATCTAACCACTTGTCACTGAGTTGGGAAATTTATTGAAGATCTAATATCTAACCACTTGTCACTGAGTTGGGAAATTTATTGAAGATCTAATATCTAACCACTTGTCACTGAGTTGGGAAATTTATTGAAGATCTAATATCTAACCACTTGTCACTGAGTTGGGAAATTTATTGAAGATCTAATATCTAACCACTTGTCACTGAGTTGGGAAATTTATTGAAGATCTAATATCTAGCCACTGGTTATTGCGATATGGACATTTGTTGAACAGATCAATCCACTAGTCATTGAGAAGTGGATATTTATTGAACAGATCAATCCACATAATAACTAGCCACTTGTAATTTGAAAAGTGGATATTTATTGAACAGATCAATCCACATAATAACTAGCAACTTGTCATTTAAAAAGTGGATATTTATTGAACAGATCAATCCACATAATAACTAGCCACTTGTCATTTGAAAAGTGGATATTTATTGAACAGATCAATCCACATAATAACTAGCCACTTGTCATTTGAAAAGTGGATATTTATTGAACAGATCAATCCACATAATAACTAGCCACTTGTCATTTGAAAAGTGGATATTTATTGAACAGATCAATCCACATAATAACTAGCAACTTGTCATTTAAAAAGTGAATATTTATTGAACAGATCAATCCACATAATAACTAGCCACTTGTCATTTGAAAAGTGGATATTTATTGAACAGATCAATCCACATAATAACTAGCCACTTGTCATTTGAAAAGTGGATATTTATTGAACAGGTCAATCCACATAATAACTAGCCACTTGTCATTTGAAAAATGGATATTAATTGAAGAGACTGAGCAGCCTTGACATACGTGTCATCTCAGTCAATGACTTAATCATTCTAGCTACATTATGGTCAAGAAATTATCCGCACACCCTTAATTTATATCCAGTATTAAGAGATTTATTACTTAACACTTACATATGTTAGTTTAGTGGTAAAGGAAAGCATACAACAACAACAACAACAAAAAACAACAGACGCGTCGAACGCAAATCAGATTGCAAAATATAATGTATTTCCGGATTATTTTGTCTGGAATTTAATTATTCTTAGACGTCGTGTCGAGATAAACCATCCACTAAGATGAGAAAAAGCCAAGATATGCTTACAAATGTGGGCAGGTAAATATACTAAGTAATACTATTTTTTTCTTGTCCTATTTTGTAGCCAATTTAAACCATATTATAGCATGCAACTTTACACATACACTCTATAGTAAATAATTGTTTATTTTTTGTATGCCGCGAAAATCTGGGTAGAATCTAGGTGTGCCGCGAACATCTGGGTAGAATCTAGGTGTTCCGAGAACATCCGGGTAGAATCTAGATGTGCCGCGAACATTGGGGTAGAATCTAGGTGTGCCGCGAACATCTGGGTAGAATCTAGGTGTTCCGCGAACATCTGGGTAGAATCTAGGTGTGCCGCGAACGTTGGGGTAGAATCTAGGTGTGCCGCGCGTTATAAATTATTTGAATCACAGTCTAATAAGTTGCTGTTCCTAATTAAGTGGCAAACATTAGCACCCTTTCTTTAAACGCAGAGAGTCAAAAAGACACAGTGATTCGATGTTCTCTTAACTCTCATTACATTCGTTCTGATGTACCACTGTAGCACTGTTCCTCTGTCTTGTCATCTCTCCTCGTGATAAAAAGTACACGCATCTGACACGTAGATGTCAAGACGTGCGTGTATGGCGTGGAACCTGCAGAGTTAAGAACAGGTGAGTGAGTGTTGTAACACTTAAGGCCGATTATGATCCGATGAATGTCACACAGATGGATATTGTGCAATGACAGGTTCTGGTGTTGTTAATTGGACGAGTCTGGGGAGGCGGGGCGGGGGGGTGCGAAGCAAAGTAGTGTAATAGAGTATAGAATGTGGGCCAGCAGGTAGTTGACAGGTGTAATGTGGACAAGCAGGTAGCTGACAGGTGTAATGTGGGCCAGCAGGTAGCTGACAGGTGTAATGTGGACCAGCAGGTAGCTGACAGGTGTAATGTGGACCAGCTGGTAGTTGACAGGTGTCATGTGGACCAGCAGGTATTTGACAGGTGTAATGTGGACCAGCAGGTAGCTGACAGGTGTAATGTGGAGCAGCAGGTAGCTGACAGGTGTAATGTGGACCAGCAGGTAGTTAACAGGTGTAACGTGGACCAACAGGTAGTTGATAGGTGTAATGTGGGCCAGCAGGTAGTTGACAGGTGTCATGTGTACCAGCAGGTAGTTGACAGTTGTAATGTGGACCAGCAGGTAGTTAACAGGTGTAACGTGGACCAACAGGTAGTTGATAGGTGTAATGTAGACCAGCAGGTAGTTGACAGGTGTAATGTGGACCAGCAGGTAGTTAACAGGTGTAACGTGGACCAACAGGTAGTTGATAGGTGTAATGTGGACCAGCAGGTAGTTGACAGGTGTCATGTGCACCAGCAGGTAGTTGACAGGTGTAATGTATACCAGAAGGTAGTTGACAGGTGTCATGTGGACCAGCAGGTAGTTGACTGGTGCTATTGGAAGTACGGTGTGTCTTGAGACTTGATCAAATACTAAAACAAATTATAGAATTTGAATGGAAATAATTTAATTAAAATAATTTACTTTCGCAATAATGATATTCTGTTCAAATCTACTTGTACTTCTCGTCTCCAGTGTAATTTCAACCTTCTCACTCAGTGGATTTTGGCATGGAAATAATTGAACTATTTTAAGTGCTTCCTAGACTTGAGTCTAAGATAATTTCCTGACATTCTGTTGTTGGGCACGTAGACAACCATCTTACGCCTCGCGTCTCAACATGGACGAACGATGCTGGCATCCATACAGTAGTCCATTTTTTTTTATCAAACAGATGTCTCAGTGTTACTTCATCAAAGTGGAAACTGTATCGATATTCAGTATGTTTATATCGATTACAGCCTATGAAATTTACTTCGGGCTAATATGAAAAAAAATCCTAAATTATATTTCTATAACATATTTGGTATGATTCTTTTTGTTGTTTTTTTTAGTAATGTACGGGAATGGCCGGGGATGGGTCAGAAATTAATCGAGGATTTTATCTCATTTATTTCAGTGAGAACAACTTGAAGATTTAACAAACTTTATAGCTCGACATCCAATAGGGTTCGTCATTTCTAAGACCGGAAAACGTCAGATCGCATTAGGTAATTTTACTATTTTTAGAAAGGTTTTGATATTTTTTTTTTTAAATGCGTCTAACAAGGTATCTCTGCACATGGATATAGAGTGGTAAAAATGTGTTTGTATAATCTTTCGTGAAATAAATGTGTAAACACGGTTTCGTCTAGGTTGAGACCCACTATTCTGACTCACATTAAGGGTCGTTCAAATTTTCCTTCAAGCATTTGATGCATTTCGTGTATGAAGCCTTGTCACAACTTTCAAATTACTTTTTGATCAAATCCCGCAAGAAAGAAACCACACACAAAATAATGCGTCCATACAACAATTTGACGCGAAATTTGATCGTGTGAACTGACGCTAACGTAGAAGTACCGACGCTGCTGTTCAGTGGCGTAGCGAGCTTAACTCGCGCCCGGGGCACAATACCTTTTTAGCGCCCCCCTATTCGAAAAACATACAATATTATAGTAAAATATACCATTTGGCGCCCCTTTGGGAGTAGCGCCCGGGGCATGATGCCCCCCTTGCCCCCCCTCACTACGCCACTGCTGCTGTTCAGAGTTTGGCCAAACGGAATACCAGGATGTTTTATTAATTTCTTAATGAGATGGCATAGACTGTACGCCCGTTTGTTATATTAATAGATTTCCTTCATTACAATGACAAAATTTATAGAAAATAAATTGCAAAAGATGTTATTAGGACGAATTTAAATTTCTGAGACATGAATAAAATTATATTGTTTACATTTACAGTATTAGTGAATCACAGCAAGCATGAAGTAGAGTTGATTGAGTCTTACAGCCAAGTAGAGATTACTGTCCAAGGTTTGGCAGTCAAAGTTGGACTATTAAAGCTGGTCGAAAGTTGGGCATCGAAATGTGGTCTTGCTAAGTTGTGTTTCCATTGCTAGGCATTAAACGTTGGGCATGCAATGTTAGGCATCAAAAGTTAGGCATCAAAAGCTAGTCATCAAAATTTAGTCATCCAAAGTTAGGCATCAAAAGCTAGTCATCAAAATTTAGTCATCAAAAGTTAGTCATCTAAAGTTAGTCATCCAAAGTTAGGCATCAAAAGTTAGTCATCAAAAATTAGTCATCAAAATTTAGTCATCCAAAATTAGTCATCCAAAGTTAGGAATCAAAAGTTAGTCATCCAAAGTTAAGCATCCAAAGTTAGTCATCGAAAGTTAGTCATCCAAAGTTAGGAATCCAAAGTTATGCATCCAAAGTTATGAATCAAAAGTAAGTCATCCAAAGTTAGTCATCAAAAGTTAGTCATCCAAAGTTAATCATCCAAAGCTAGTCATCCAAAGTTAGGCACCAAACTTACCTATCAAAAGCTAGTACTCCAAAGTTAGACTCAAAAATTAAGCAATAGGAAGCCCAACTGCCATTTTGATGAGCACGTAATGGCTGAGAGTCCGCACAGAGCGAAAGGTCGTGGTTAGAAGGTTGTTCACCTTACATCCCAAGGATATTTCGAGTGCCATTAATTTGCTAATTAGTTGTACGCCAGGAGAAAATGTGCCAGTAATTCAACCACTTTGTCACGTCTGGTTGTCTCACTGGTTCAGACGTCAGCTCCAGGGGGTCGACACGACAGTACCCTCGAGCGGGGGGGGGGGGGGGGGGGGTCAAAGATGGACGACTCTCAAGATACTAGCAATTAAAACAAAGGGAGATAAGACGTACTTGTATTGGCAGGAAATCTAAAAATAGGAGTTGAAGAACTTGAATTCGTAATATTGTCATCAATTCTAAAACATTAAAATTTGATAATTGTTTGAAATAAACATTTGGATGACGTCTGAAACACATTTTGATACAAGTCAATACAGTTAATTTAATACTGATTGTAACAGCGGTGGACTTTCCCACATTTCCTTTCCGTTTTCCCGAATGTTGTTTTTGTCTTGCGCCCACTCTTATTCTTATCTCTTATATTTCAGTTAGGATACATATCCAAATATATATAAATTTATATTATATGTCAATTTAGTTTCATCGTCATCATCATGTCACTTAGACCTTGGACCATTGGGGCGCCACAGATGACATGTACACTATTCTTCTCCATTCCTCTCGGTCTTCTGCACTACGCACAGCATCGCCTAGTTTTAGTCCCGTCCACTCTTTGATGTTATCTTCCCATCTTTTTCTCTGTCTTCCTCTTCTTCTCCCTCCTCTAGTTGTGCCCTGCATGATTTCTTTGGCGAGCCCTTGTTTTTCTGGTCACGTGGTCGTACCACTCAAGTTTACGCTTTTTTGCAGAAACTTTGGTACTGATCAAGTCATTTGCAGAAACTTTGGTACTGATCAAGTCATTTGCAGAAACTTTGGTACTGATCAAGTCATTTGCAGAAACTTTGGTACTGATCAAGTCATTTGCAGAAACTTTGGTACTGATCAAGTCATTTGCAGAAACTTTGGTACTGATCAAGTCATTTGCAGAAACTTTGGTACTGATCAAGTCATTTGCAGAAACTTTGGTACTGATCAAGTCATTTGCAGAAACTTTGGTACTGATCAAGTCATTTGCAAAAACTTTGGTACTGATCAAGTCATTTGCAGAAACTTTGGTACTGATCAAGTCATTTGCAGAAACTTTGGTACTGATCAAGTCATTTGCAGAAACATTTACATTTGTATTCCGTATGATCATTATTAAAGCTGTACCTATGTTGTTTCATTCTCTGTGACTCATTAATCTCGTTAAATATTTTCACATTTCTCAATAGAAATTATGTATCAAGGTAATAATGAGCAGTAGTCAGAAATAGACTTACACCGTAACCGTGAAATTTCAGAATGGCCAATACTGATAATGAGATTTGTTCAAAGTCAGTTTACGTGTAATATTTTAACTAACGTAAATAACGGAATCGTAAAGCTTCATCGTTGACCAAACTGTCCTCTTCTTTTATTATTATTATTATTATTCAATATTAATATGTGATTCCAAGAACATGCATTTTGAAACAACTTCTGCATCAGAATGTGTTGCATGAATTTTGTAAACTAAATCATACTGGACAAAACATTTTTGCAATGTCAAAATAAGAATCATAAAATGTATAAAATTCTGTAATATAATCGGCTTTCAATTATTTGAAATTGTTAGTTTCAGCTCAAACTATGGAAATAAACCTTACACCAAAATTACGATGGTAACACACACATGGTATTCTTTAAGTCAGCGGTTCTCAACCTTTCTAATACCGCGGCCCCTTTATACAGTTCCTTGCGTTGTGGCGAACCGAAACCCCCCCCCCCCCCCCCCCCAACCACAAAATTATTTTCGTTGCTACTTAGTAACTGGAGAGTATATGTGTTTTCTGAGGGTCTTAGCGAGCCCTGGGAAATGGTCGTTCGACCCCCAAACTTTAATGAAATTTGTCCTCTATTGGTTAACAAGGGTCACCATATATGGTAGTGTTGCTACCAGTTTGTCTTAGCAACGAGGAATGTCAAGATTGGATCAATTGTTTAAACATATCTTTAAATAACCGAAGAGATCCACTCATAAATCCACTTCTGGCCACTGCCAAGAGCAGAGAAAGGCAAGGGAAAGTATCCATTCAAATATTTCTTTATTCGTATTACTGTCTTACGTCCCTTGCATTCATTGTTACAAAAGATTTTCTTGAGATAAACTGGACCTTTTCTTTGAGGTCGGAATGAACACACAATCATCAAATAATGAAGTGTATCAATCTTAGAAGATACAAAACTCGATCATTTGGAAAGTCATAAAGTATAAATTCTGTTCTTATGCATCGTATCATACACAACTCAATAAAATTAAAATGTATATTTAAGTTACTGAACCATGTATCTACGGTTAAATTTCACTGATTGTCAAATCATTCTGGTCCCATGTCAGAATAGTATGGCTCATGATGAATATTTGGTTGTCTAAGGTCGACGAGCGGTAGAGTGCGACAATAACTATACTCTGAAGACCATTTAGGATATCTGTGATTCCCTGAGTAGTACACTTAATCAATCTGTTTTAGTCCGAGGAACGACACAATAAGTCCATTGGGTAATACTCTTTATTATCTTTAGTTCATCTAGCAAGACATGTAATATCAACTCCAATTGATGTGAACACTTCTACGTCAATGGTACACAGACTGATGTGGACACTTCTACATCAATGATACACAGTCACAAACTCATGTGGACACTTCTACGTCAACGACACACAGTCACAAACTGATGTGGACACTTCTACGTCAATGATACACACACAGTCACAAACTGATGTGGACACTTCTACGTCAATGATACACACACAGTCACAAACTGATGTGGACACTTCTACGTCAATGATACACACACAGTCACAAACAGTTTGTGTTGATATAAAGCAATAAGTGCTACGCTCTGGTTATGACACAACGCGAATTCAAACGTTTCTTAAATGCCTCTATCAAAACAACAAAAACATTCTTATAAAAAGTGTCGCAAATGACGGGGGCGGGGGTACAGGACAGAGCTCCATTGTTGTTAAGGTAACTTATAGGATGGACGGAAACTGCTGTTAGTTTTGGGAAGGCATTGTTAAAGGGGTCGAGGGTAAGGGTAATAGAGTCGTGCATCTCTTAGATTGGGGGATGTTTCTTTCCAAAATATTTTGTCTCGGTGCTTCCAGTCTTCGTTTCTCGTATGATAATTTTGGTGTTAACGACGGAAGTTCCTAATTGATGTACAACAATACAATATGTACAACGCCATCAATACAATATGTACAACGCCATCAATACAATATGTACAACGCCATCAATACAATATGTACAACGCCATCAATACAATATGTACAACGCCATCAATACAATATGTACAACGCCATCAATACAATATGTACAACGTCATCACTTTGCTCATTATGCGTCACACGTCGCAGGAGTTGTCAAAATTTTCAATTAGTCAGTGTCATACAACCTACGGGACTCCATCTCCGGATTTGATTTCAGAGTTTTCCTTCCACTCGGGTTGTTGGTAATGTTTTCACTTTTGCTAGGTATTGAACTCCAATCTTGGGATTAACTCAGTTTAGACCACTTGGTCACCCATCACGCACATGTGGCCCCAGACACCTCACAGTTAATCTCACCACACAATGGTAACGTCACGTCTTGCTACAGCCACATATTTTTTACGTCATCAAAAGAAAATATGTGCAATGTCATCAATACATTAGGTGCAATGTCATCAATACATTAGGTGCAATGTCATCAATGGTGCAATGTCATCAATACATTACGTGCAATGTCATCAATGGTGCAATGTCATCAATACATTAGGTGCAATGTCATCAATACATTATGTGCATTGTCATCAATACATTAGGTGCATTGTCATCAATACATTAGGTGCAATGTCATCAATACATTACGTGCAATGTCATCAATGGTGCAATGTCATCAATTGTGCAATGTCATCAATGGTGCAATGTCATCAATACATTACGTGCAATGTCATCAATGGTGCAATGTCATCAATGGTGCAATGTCATCAATGGTGCAATGTCATCAATACATTACGTGCAATGTCATCAATGGTGCAATGTCATCAATGGTGCAATGTCATCAATGGTGCAATGTCATCAATGGTGCAATGTCATCAATGGTGCAATGTCATCAATGGTGCAATGTCATCAATACATTACGTGCAATGTCATCAATGGTGCAATGTCATCAATGGTGCAATGTCATCAATGGTGCAATGTCATCAATACATTACGTGCAATGTCATCAATGGTGCAATGTCATCAATACATTACGTGCAATGCCATCAATGGTGCAATGTCATCAATGGTGCAATGTCATCAATACATTACGTGCAATGTCATCAAAGGTGCAATGTCATCAATGGTGCAATGTCATCAATACATTACGTGCAATGTCATCAATACATTACGTGCAATGTCATCAATACATTACGTGCAATGTCATCAATACATTAGGTGCAATGTCATCAATACATTAGGTGCAATGTCATCAATACATTACGTGCAATGTCATCAATGGTGCAATGTCATCAATGGTGCAATGTCATCAATGGTGCAATGTCATCAATACATTAGTTGCATTGTCATCAATACATTAGGTGCAATGTCATCAATACATTAGGTGCAATGTCATCAATACATTAGGTGCAATGTCATCAATACATTACGTGCAATGTCATCAATTGTGCAATGTCATCAATGGTGCAATGTCATCAATGGTGCAATGTCATCAATGGTGCAATGTCATCAATACATTACGTGAGATGTCATCAATGGTGCAATGTCATCAATACATTACGTACAATGTCATCAATACATTACGTGCAATGTCATCAATATATTACGTGCAATGTCATCAATACATTAGGTGCAATGTCATCAATACATTAGGTGCAATGTCATCAATACATTACGTGCAATGTCATCAATGGTGCAATGTCATCAATGGTGCAATGTCATCAATGGTGCAATGTCATCAATACATTACGTGCAATGTCATCAATGGTGCAATGTCATCAATGGTGCAATGTCATCAATGGTGCAATGTCATCAATACATTACGTGCAATGTCATCAATGGTGCAATGTCATCAATACATTAGGTGCAATGTCATCAATACATTACGTGCAATGTCATCGATACATTACGTGCAATGTCATCAATACATTAGGTGCAATGTCATCAATACATTAGGTGCAATGTCATCAATACATTACGTGCAATGTCATCAATGGTGCAATGTCATCAATGGTGCAATGTCATCAATGGTGCAATGTCATCAATACATTACGTGCAATGTCATCAAGGGTGCAATGTCATCAATGGTGCAATGTCATCAATGGTGCAATGTCATCAATGGTGCAATGTCATCAATACATTACGTGCAATGTCATCAATGGTGCAATGTCATCAATACATTAGGTGCAATGTCATCAATACATTACGTGCAATGTCCTCAATGGTGCAATGTCATCAAAGGTGCAATGTCATCAATACATTACGTGCAATGTCATCAATGGTGCAATGTCATCAATGGTGCAATGTCATCAATGGTGCAATGTCATCAATGGTGCAATGTCATCAATGGTGCAATGTCATCAATACATTACGTGCAATGTCATCAATGGGGCAATGTCATCAATACATTACGTGCAATGTCATCAATACATTAGGTGCAATGTCATCAATACATTAGGTGCAATGTCATCAATACATTAGGGGCAATGTCATCAATACATTAGGTGCAATGTCATCAATACATTAGGTGCATTGTCATCAATACATTAGGTGCAATGTTATCAATACATTAGGTGCAATGTCATCAATACATTAGGTGCATTGTCATCAATACATTAGGTGCAATGTTATCAATACATTAGGTGCAATGTCATCAATGGTGCAATGTCATCAATACATTACGTGCAATGTCATCAATACATTAGGTGCATTGTCATCAATACATTAGGTGCAATGTCATCAATACATTAGTTGCATTTTCATCAATACATTAGGTGCAATGCCATCAATACATTAGGTGCAATGTCATCAATACATTAGGTGCAATGTCATCAATACAGTAGGTGCATTGTCATCAATACATTAGGTGCAATGCCATCAATACATTAGGTGCAATGTCATCAATACATTAGGTGCATTGTCATCAATACATTAGGTGCAATGTCATCAATACATTAGGTGCAATGTCATCAATACATTAGGTGCAATGTCATCAACACATTAGGTGCAATGTCATCAATACATTAGGTGCATTGTCATCAATACATTAGGTGCAATGCCATCAATACATTAGGTGCAATGTCATCAATACATTAAGTGCAATGTCATCAATACATTAGGTGCATTGCTATCAATACATTAGGTGCAATGCCATCAATACATTAGGTGCAATGCCATCAATACATTAGGTGCAATGTCATCAATACATTAGGTGCAATGTCATCAATACATTAGGTGCAATGTCATCAATACATTAGGTGCAATGTCATCAATACATTAGGTGCAATGTCATCAATACATTAGGTGCAATACCATCAATACATTAGGTGCAATGTCATCAATACATTAGGTGCAATGTCATCAATACATTAGGTGCATTGTCATCAATACATTAGGTGCAATGCCATCAATACATTAGGTGCAATGCCATCAATACATTAGGTGCAATGTCATCAATACATTAGGTGCAATGTCATCAATACATTAGGTGCATTGTCATCAATACATTAGGTACAATGCCATCAATACATTAGGTGCAATGCCATCAATACATTAGGTGCAATGTCATCAATACATTAGGTGCAATGTCATCAATACATTAGGTGCAATGTCATCAATACATTAGGTGCAATGCCATCAATACATTAGGTGCAATGCCATCAATACATTAGGTGCAATGTCATCAATACATTAGGTGCAATGTCATCAATACATTAGGTGCAATGTCATCAATACATTAGGTGCAATGTCATCAATACATTAGGTGCAATGTCATCAATACATTAGGTGCAATGCCATCAATACATTAGGTGCAATGCCATCAATACATTAGGTGCAATGTCATCAATACATTAGGTGCAATGTCATCAATACATTAGGTGCAATGTCATCAATACATTAGGTGCATTGTCATCAATACATTAGGTGCATTGTCATCAATGGTGCAATGTCATCAATACATTAGGTGCAATGTCATCAATACATTAGGTGCAATGCCATCAATACATTATGTGCAATGTCATCAATACATTAGGTGCAATGTCATCAATACATTAGGTGCAATGTCATCAATACATTAGGTGCATTGTCATCAATACATTAGGTGCAATGTCATCAATACATTAGGTGCAATGTCATCAATACATTAGGTGCAATGTCATCAATACATTAGGTGCATTGTCATCAATACATTAGGTGCAATGTCATCAATACATTAGGTGCAATGTCATCAATACATTAGGTGCATTGTCATCAATACATTAGGTGCAATGCCATCAATACATTAGGTGCAATGTCATCAATACATTAGGTGCATTGTCATCAATACATTAGGTGCATTGTCATCAATGGTGCAATGTCATCAATACATTAGGTGCAATGTCATCAATGGTGCAATGTCATCAATGGTGCAATGTCATCAATACATTAGGTGCATTGTCATCAATGGTGCAATGTCATCAATACATTAAGTGCAATGTCATCAATACATTAGGTGCAATGTCATCAATACATTAGGTGCATTGTCATCAATGGTGCAATGTCATCAATACATTAGGTGCAATGTCATCAATACATTAGGTGCAATGCCATCAATACATTAGGTGCAATGTCATCAATACATTAGGTGCAATGCCATCAATACATTAGGTGCAATGTCATCAATACATTAAGTGCAATGTCATCAATACATTAGGTGCATTGTTATCAATACATTAGGTGCAATGCCATCAATACATTAGGTGCAATGCCATCAATACATTAGGTGCAATGTCATCAATACATTAGGTGCAATGTCATCAATACATTAGGTGCAATGTCATCAATACATTAGGTGCAATGTCATCAATACATTAGGTGCAATGTCATCAATACATTAGGTGCAATACCATCAATACATTAGGTGCAATGTCATCAATACATTAGGTGCAATGTCATCAATACATTAGGTGCATTGTCATCAATACATTAGGTGCAAAGCCATCAATACATTAGGTGCAATGCCATCAATACATTAGGTGCAATGTCATCAATACATTAGGTGCAATGTCATCAATACATTAGGTGCATTGTCATCAATACATTAGGTACAATGCCATCAATACATTAGGTGCAATGCCATCAATACATTAGGTGCAATGTCATCAATACATTAGGTGCAATGTCATCAATACATTAGGTGCAATGTCATCAATACATTAGGTGCAATGCCATCAATACATTAGGTGCAATGCCATCAATACATTAGGTGCAATGTCATCAATACATTAGGTGCAATGTCATCAATACATTAGGTGCAATGTCATCAATACATTAGGTGCAATGTCATCAATACATTAGGTGCAATGTCATCAATACATTAGGTGCAATGCCATCAATACATTAGGTGCAATGCCATCAATACATTAGGTGCAATGTCATCAATACATTAGGTGCAATGTCATCAATACATTAGGTGCAATGTCATCAATACATTAGGTGCATTGTCATCAATACATTAGGTGCATTGTCATCAATGGTGCAATGTCATCAATACATTAGGTGCAATGTCATCAATACATTAGGTGCAATGCCATCAATACATTATGTGCAATGTCATCAATACATTAGGTGCAATGTCATCAATACATTAGGTGCAATGTCATCAATACATTAGGTGCATTGTCATCAATACATTAGGTGCAATGTCATCAATACATTAGGTGCAATGTCATCAATACATTAGGTGCAATGTCATCAATACATTAGGTGCATTGTCATCAATACATTAGGTGCAATGTCATCAATACATTAGGTGCAATGTCATCAATACATTAGGTGCATTGTCATCAATACATTAGGTGCAATGCCATCAATACATTAGGTGCAATGTCATCAATACATTAGGTGCATTGTCATCAATACATTAGGTGCATTGTCATCAATGGTGCAATGTCATCAATACATTAGGTGCAATGTCATCAATGGTGCAATTTCATCAATGGTGCAATGTCATCAATACATTAGGTGCATTGTCATCAATGGTGCAATGTCATCAATACATTAGGTGCAATGTCATCAATACATTAGGTGCAATGTCATCAATACATTAGGTGCATTGTCATCAATGGTGCAATGTCATCAATACATTAGGTGCAATGTCATCAATACATTAGGTGCAATGCCATCAATACATTAGGTGCAATGTCATCAATACATTAGGTGCAATGCCATCAATACATTAGGTGCAATGTCATCAATACATTAGGTGCAATGTCATCAATACATTAGGTGCAATGTCATCAATACATTAGGTGCAATGTCATCAATACATTAGGTGCAATGTCATCAATACATTAGGTGCATTGTCATCAATACATTAGGTGCAATGTCATCAATACATTAGGTGCAATGTCATCAATACATTAGGTGCAATGTCATCAATACATTAGGTGCATTGTCATCAATACATTAGGTGCAATGTCATCAATACATTAGGTGCAATGTCATCAATACATTAGGTGCATTGTCATCAATACATTAGGTGCAATGCCATCAATACATTAGGTGCAATGTCATCAATACATTAGGTGCATTGTCATCAATACATTAGGTGCATTGTCATCAATGGTGCAATGTCATCAATACATTAGGTGCAATGTCATCAATGGTGCAATTTCATCAATGGTGCAATGTCATCAATACATTAGGTGCATTGTCATCAATGGTGCAATGTCATCAATACATTAGGTGCAATGTCATCAATACATTAGGTGCAATGTCATCAATACATTAGGTGCATTGTCATCAATGGTGCAATGTCATCAATACATTAGGTGCAATGTCATCAATACATTAGGTGCAATGCCATCAATACATTAGGTGCAATGTCATCAATACATTAGGTGCAATGCCATCAATACATTAGGTGCAATGTCATCAATACATTAGGTGCAATGTCATCAATACATTAGGTGCAATGTCATCAATACATTAGGTGCAATGTCATCAATACATTAGGTGCAATGCCATCAATACATTAGGTGCAATGTCATCAATACATTAGGTGCAATGCCATCAATACATTAGGTGCAATGCCATCAATACATTAGGCGCAATGTCATCAATACATTAGGTGCAATGTCATCAATACATTAGGTGCAATGTCATCAATACATTAGGTGCAATGTCATCAATACATTAGGTGCAATGCCATCAATACATTAGGTGCAATGTCATCAATACACTAGGGGCAATGTCATCAATACATTAGGTGCAATGTCATCAATGGTGCAATGTCATCAATGGTGCAATGTCATCAATGGTGCAATGTCATCAATGGTTCAATGTCATCAATGGTGCAATGTCATCAATACATTAGGTGCAATGACATCAATACATTAGGTGCAATGCCATCAATACATTAGGTGCAATGCCATCAATACATTAGGTGCAATGTCATCAATACATTAGGTCAATGTCATCAATACATTAGGTGCAATGTCATCAATACATTATGTGCAATGCCATCAATACATTAGGTGCAATGTCATCAATACATTAGGTGCAATGTCAATAAATACATTAGGTGCAATGTCATCAATACATTAGGTGCAATGTCATCAATACATTAGGTGCAATGTCAATAAATACATTAGGTGCAATGTCATCAATACATTAGGTGCAATGTCATCAATACATTAGGTGCAATGTCATCAATACATTAGGTGCAATGCCATCAATACATTAGGTGCAATGTCATCAATACATTAGGTGCAATGTCATCAATACATTAGGTGCAATGTCATCAATACATTAGGTGCAATGTCATCAATACATTAGGTGCAATGTCATCAATACATTAGGTGCAATGTCATCAATACATTAGGTGCAATGCCATCAATACATTAGGTGCAATGTCATCAATACATTAGGTGCAATGCCATCAATACATTAGGTGCAAGACCATCAATACATTAGGTGCAATGTCATCAATACATTAGGTGCAGTGTCATCAATACATTAGGTGCAAGACCATCAATACATTAGGTGCAATGTCATCAATACATTAGGTGCAATGTCATCAATACATTAGGTGCAATGTCATCAATACATTAGGTGCAATGTCATCAATACATTAGGTGCAATGTCATCAATACATTAGGTTTTCAACGAGCGCCTAACTAGTTGGGGATTTAACATTGTCTTTGATTGTATTTGATGGTTGTAAATAATAGATTTCAGAGTTGAGGGGGAGAGGAGGGGGGCGTAAAAAAGAAATCTTAATATCCTGACGCTAAACACTTACGTTCCGCCCTTGCTTGTGGCGGAAAGGGAGGGATGGGGTGGTCCGCCCAATCTCACTTTTTCTGTATATGAAGGGGCGGCATTTTCGGACAACTGTAGAGATTGTATCGAGAGAGGCGAAATTCTTGGCAGTTCGTGACGCATAATGAGCAACTAAGTGAGACACTCAAGGCCCACTGCTGGTCATCTAGTGCATGCTGGTCTATTTCCATTGGATCAAAAAGCCAAGGACGAGAGAGTGAGGCTGACGAATTTAGCAATTCTCTCCTCCACTTTAAACAAAATACAGCCGAAGTCAAGGCTGCTACTCAGGTCGAACGTTGCCTTGACCTTGATCATCTTCGTACGCGAAGGACTAACAATAAAATGTGTACGTTAGCATTCTGCTTTTGTGTGTTTGTTGTTGTTGTTATGTTAGACTTTTTAATAAATGATTTTTTAAAAACATAAAACACCTCCAGTAAATGCATAAAACATTATTTTCCAATCCATTCCCATCTTACAATCCATTACCATCACAGACTTCAAAACTGCACTCAAAACACATCTCTTTAAACTCTACTATCCTGACTGATTCCCCCATGTGACCGACAAATGATGCTGCTGAGTGCCGTCTATGGCTTGACATGTTATGGAATGGTTGGAGTGAATGAACATTTGTTTTGTTTTATTTAATTAATGTATGTTAATTTTTAAGTTCATGATTATGTTTGATAAATTGTATGTACAGCGTGATGAACCCAGCCCTGGGCTGGGGTACCACGCTCTATAGAAAACTACCAATAATAATAATAATAATAATAATAATAATATAATCCTTTACCATCTTCCAATCCCATCACATAATCCATAGTCATCTTACTAAACCTTGCCTTGCTACAATTCATCCCCATCTTAAACTTCCCTCCCATCTCTAAACGCGGACCAATTTTTCAATCCCTCAAAATCTTACAATCTCTACTCTTACTTGTCATTTGTTGAAAGCGATATATTTGTTGTTTTTTTTTAAACTATTTTTTTTTTCCTTTGAAAAATAAACAAAACTTTATGTTTATTTTGTAAAATTGTTTTGTTTGTGTTCTGTTCACACGCCTCCTTTTCGTTTGTGCCGTCATTTCTAATATCTTTAGCAGCCATCGTTGTAATACAAAAATCAACTGACAACCTAAATCTTTACCAGACCACATCCTGTCACCTCTCCCCGCTGTTGGTAATGTTGGTGGTGCAACAAGAATTCAACTCGAGCCTCTGTCGTCCCAGATTAAACTTGTGCTTCCAGATTAACCCTAATTAACACGTGGAAGCAAAGAGGACGGTCCTGCGATCTGTCAACTCCGCACGGACATCTCCCTATGTTAACTGAAAGCAGTCTCCCGCCCTCGCGCCCCTGTGTGTTCGTTAGCCAGGCACTGATTGAAAGTGCAACACGAGGAGCGCAGATTAGCCAATCCCCGTAGCGGTAATTGCATCAGGACGACCAGGGCCCGGTGGCTTAAGTCAAGCCACATTTCCTCCCGAGACCTGGCTTGGTGAGAGAGTTGACGTGACTACCCTGACCACAGGGTGAGGTGGATCTAAGAGAGAGAGAGAGAGAGAGCGAGAGATTAATTAATTATAGAGTTATAAAGTGAGTAAGCAGCAGGCGTACTTAAATGGAACAAAAACTGATGTGTTGTCTTTAATAACTTGATTTACTAGGTTCCACTTGGTAATCAAGTCTCTTTAATAACTTGTGTACTAATACTTTACATAAAATGCAGACTAGAGATTAGAGACTAGAGATTTGAGAATAGAGATTAGAGATAAGATATTAGAGATCAGACACTAGAGATTGCATTCTAGAGATCAGAGACTATGGATTAGAGACTATAGATTAGAGACTATAGATTAGAGACTATAGATTAGAGACTATAGATTAGAGACTATAGATTAGAGACTATAGATTAGAGACTATAGATTAGAGACTATAGATTAGAGACTATAGATTAGAGACTATAGATTAGAGACTATAGATTAGAGACTATGGATTAGAGACTATGGATTAGAGACTATAGATTAGAGACTATAGATTAGAGACTATAGATTAGAGACTATAGATTAGAGACTATAGATTAGAGACTATAGATTAGAGACTATAGATTAGAGACTATAGATTAGAGACTATAGATTAGAGACTATAGATTAGAGACTATAGATTAGAGACTATAGATTAGAGACTATAGATTAGAGACTATAGATTAGAGACTATAGATTAGAGACTATTGGCTAAATGGCTCCTAACAAACAGTTAACAACAAAGGACGATACCATTCATTTTAATACAGTAACAAAGAACGATACCCAAACTAGGGTAAAACTCCTATATATATTACACTTCTGGTGTGACTCGTGGGCTGCTTCCATTTCCGGCTGCTTCCTAAAAATCGTTGCTGATTCCTAATAAGCGAATTAGGTATTGAGAGTATATTACAAATAATATATTACAAATAATTCTATATGTTAGAGAGAACGTACGTTTCAATAATAAGTTCTGTAGTGCGCAAAATATAGTTCCCGATAGCTACGCGACACGATATATTTTTATATACAACGCAACTGCTTTGGTGCGCAGTATCGTCTCAATTTAAGTATTTATGGCATCCTTCCGTCTTTTTGAGACGATGGAGTAGCTATTTACACTTCGGTGAGTGGCTCACTTGATCAATCCTGGCATTACAATCTCGACGGAGAACATTGTCTCCTTGTTAGATGTGGCCTTCCGTATTGTTCTTTTTGTTGCAAGGGTTTCGTTTCGCACATCTGATGACTTTTTACTCCTTCGTACACTGCTGTTCGCCAGATGGAACGTTGTTCGGCAATGATTTGCCATTTGTTGATTTCAATGTTGGCTTCCTTCATGCTCATTTTTCAAACGTTCATAAATCTAACGCGTGGACGTCCAATAAGTCCTGTCCCTTCTGCCAACTACGGCCTTCCTCCATTCTCCTTGCATAGCCTAACCAGTGTAGGCGCCTCTTGCTACCGGAAGAGCGAAGAGTATATGCGTATCATTTTTGCACGTTTCAAGGCATGTGTCTTAGGCACCTTGTCCTGCCATCGAATGCGTAAAATGCGACGCAGACATCTTTGATGCAAGCTGTTGAGTTTCAGCTCATAACTGGTGTATGTGGTCCACACTTCGCTGACATATAGGAGCGGACTAAGCACGCATGCCTGATAGACACTTAGTTTTGTTTTATATGTTATATTGAGAATATTCCACACCCGCTTATTCAGTTTAGCCATAGTTGCTGCTGCTTATGTGATCCTCATGTTGACCTCTGCGTCAACGGAGAGAGAACTCGAAATATTGGAACCAAGGTATGTGAAATGCTCAAGAACCGACAGATTATGACCCTCAATAGATATGATTGGAGGGGACGGTGCTTCTTGCATCATGACATGTGTTTTCTTTAGACTAATTGACAGTCTAAACTCTTTACAATTTAAGTATGGTGTAAAAAAAATATTCGGTTTAAAAGTGGTTGGGACATCAGATTTTTTAATATAGTTCATGGGCGTGAAATAAAAAGTGTGCTGTGACGTATCATAAGGGGAAGGGGTGTAGCAAAATTTGGGATTCTTAAATGTGCGTTACTTGAGTTCATGTCTTGTCAAGTATTTTTAGTAGATGGGAAGTTCACGCATTGCTGTTGCAAACGTTTGGCGGGCTATATCTAGTTACAAATAATAATTTAATAAGTTCACCTTACAACACAAAATCAAATTGGATAAAACTAAGGCTTTTCACTTACAGTACAGCAATGAAATGGTACCGGTACAAATGTTGGGAAGGTGCACACACACACACACACACACACACAAAGTAAATATAATATCTACGATCAGTACAGTATATCAATCTATTAGTCTTGCTTTTGACTCCTATCGTATTCTATGTCTCTCTGTCTCGTAGTTTCCATGTATCTCATACCGCTCTCTATGTCGATCGGCTTATTTATAGTCTTTCACAGAGACCTTTTCAGAAATGGGTTTCATTGTATCTGTGCTTCGGCCTCTGTCTTAGGTTCTAAAGAATTCTACTATAGACTGTGTTTACACGTAGTTCATTACCGTGGTGTACGAGATGCAAGAAAAGGATGACGTAAACACGACTTCTACATAACACTATAGATTTGAGACTAGAGATAAGAGACTAGAGATTAGAGGCTAGAGATTATAGATTATAGACTAGATATTAGAGATTATTGATAATAGATGACAGACTAGAGACTAGAGATAGGAGACTAGAGATGATAGACTAGAGATTAGAGACTAGAGATAAGAGACTAGAGATTAGAGACTATAAACTAAAGATGAGAAAATATAGATTATAGACTTGATAATTGAGACTTGAGACTAGGTATTATTACTTGAAAACAAAAGTGATATAACATCATTATGACACACGTAGGCCTATACATATCCGGGATCATATAATAAAAATAAATATCTACAGAGCCCCTGGTAGACATAGGGATTGCACTGTGCAGTATGACGCCAACGGTATTATTATTCTCATACTGAGCAGTCCAAAGAACTGGTACCGGTTCAAATCTATGATCTTTAGATTATAACATATTGAAAACCATTAGCGCTTGTATCGATTTAAGTTGTCATAAATTACAGAAGCTATCACATGACCAACTTACCGACCTTCTCCACCCGCAGCCGCTATTAGCTGTTACCAAAATGTGTTACCATTAAGCACCATTAACGGAGCCCCTCCTTCTTACAAGACAAAGCCCCTCCTTCTTACAAGACAGAGTCCCTCCTTCTTACAAGACAGAGCCCCTCCTTCTTACAAGACAGAGCCCCTCCTTCTTACAAGACAGAGCCCCTCCTTCTTACAAGACAAAGCCCCTCCTTCTTACAAGATAGAGCCCCTCCTTCTTACAAGACAGAGCCCCTCCTTCTTACAAGACAGAGCCCCTCCTTCTTACAAGACAAAGCCCCTCCTTCTTACAAGACAAAGCCCCTCCTTCTTACAAGACAGAGCCCCTCCTTCTTACAAGACAGAGCCCCTCCTTCTTACAAGACAAAGCCCCTCCTTCTTACAAGACAGAGCCCCTCCTTCTTACAAGACAAAGCCCCTCCTTCTTACAAGACAGAGCCCCTCCTTCTTACAAGACAGAGCCCCTCCTTCTTACAAGACAAAGCCGCTCCTTCTTACAAGACAGAGCCGCTCCTTCTTACAAGACAGAGCCGCTCCTTCTTACAAGACAGAGCCGCTCCTTCTTACAAGACAAAGCCCCTCCTTCTTACAAGACAAAGCCCCTCCTTCTTACAAGATAGAGCCCCTCCTTCTTACAAGACAGAGCCCCTCCTTCTTACAAGATAGAGCCCCTCCTTCTTACAAGACAGAGCCCCTCCTTCTTACAAGACAGAGCCCATCTTCCTTACAAGACAGAGCCCCTCCTTCTTACAAGACCAAGCATCTCTTCCTTACAAGACAGAGCCCCTTCTTCTTACAAGCTTTCTTAGTAAACCCCTACATCACTCCGAAACTCTATCCTCCCACCTTAACACTAACCTTTCTCCAAAATCCCTACCTCCCTACCTGGCACCACCATCTCTCCAGAATCCCATTCTCTCACCCTAATACCAGCCTCTCTCCCCAAGCTCAACCCTTTTTCAAAAACAAACTTCTCTCCCTAACCCAATATCTTGCCTAACCCTGCCTTTCTCAATAAGCGTGGCGTCTAACCTAACATCTCTCCCCCACCAAGCCTCTCTCCCTCATCCTACCTCTCGCCTAACCTAAACTCTCTCACTAACCCACCTCTCTCTCTAGCCCCACCTCTCTCCCTAACCCAAACTCTCGACTAAGCCAAAATCTCTCCCTAACCCAAACTCTCGACTAAGCCAACATCTCTCCCTAACTCTACCTAGCCCGAACTCTCATCTAACCCAAACTCTCTCACTAACTCATCCTCTCTCCGTAACACAATATATCTCCCTAACTCAACTTCTCTCCCTAACTCAGCTTCTCTCCCTAACTCAGCTTCTCTCCCTAACTCAGCTTCTCTCCCTAACTCAACTTCTCTCCCTGACTCAACTTCTCTCCCTAACTCAACTTCTCTCCCTAACTCAACTTCTCTCCCTAACTCAGCTTCTCTCCCTAACTCAGCTTCTCTCCCTAACTCAGCTTCTCTCCCTAACTCAACTTCTCTCCCTAACTCAACTTTTCTCCCTAACTCAACTTCTCTCCCTAACACAACTTCTCTCCCTAACTCAACTTCTCTCCCTAACACAACAGTACTTCTCTCCCTAACTCAACTTCTCTCCCTAACTCAACTTCTCTCCCTAACTCAACTTCTCTCCCTAACTCAACTTCTCTCCCTAACTCAACTTCTCTCCCTAACTCAACTTCTCTCCCTAACTCAACTTCTCTCCCTAACACAACTTCTCTCTCTAACTCAACTTCTCTCCCTAACTCAACTTCTCTGCCTAACTCAACTTCTCTCCCTAACACAACCTCTCTCTTAACTCAAACACTCTCCAGAACTCTATCAACTCACCCTAAACTATTCCTAGCGCAACCCTTCTACATAACCAAACTTCTAAACCACAGCCTCTCTCCCTAATAACAACCTATTTCCCTAACCCAACATCTCACTCTCTCTCTCACACACACCTCCCACTTTTAATTGCGTCCACCCCTTACCTCCACCCCCCAATTATGATCTACTAATCACTATGTATTGACCTGCCAGTAATTTGAGATTGACAGTCGCATTGCGCCAAATGTAACATAGCTCTACTGACATCAATAAGTAAATGCCATCAGACTGACATCAATACAGTAAATGCCATCAGACTGATATCAATAAGTAAATGCCATCAGACTGATATCAATAAGTAAATGCCATCAGACTGACATCAATACAGTAAATGCCATCAGACTGACATCAATAAGTAAATGCCATCAGACTGACATCAATAAGTAAATGCCATCAGACTGACATCAATAAGTAAATGCCATCAGACTGACATCAATAAGTAAATGCCATCAGACTGACATCAATAAGTAAATGCCATCAGACTGACATCAATAAGTAAATGCCATCAGACTGACATCAATAAGTAAATGCCATCAGACGGACATCAATACAGTAAATGCCATCAGACTGACATCAATAAGTAAATGCCATCAGACTGCCATCAATACAGTAAATGCCATAAGACTGACATCAATAAGTAAATGCCATCAGACTGACATCAATACAATAAATGCCATCAGACTGACATCAATAAGTAAATGCCATCAGACTGACATCAATAAGTAAATGCCATCAGACTGACATCAATAAGAAAATGCCATCAGACTGACATCAATAAGTAAATGCCATCAGACTGACATCAATAAGAAAATGCCATCAGACTGACATCAATAAGTAAATGCCATCAGACTGACATCAATAAGTAAATGCCATCAGACTGACATCAATACAGTAAATGCCATCAGACTGACATCAATACAGTAAATGCCATCAGACTGACATCAATAAGTAAATGCCATCAGACTGACATCAATAAGTAAATGCCATCAGACTGACATCAATACAGTAAATGCCATCAGACTGACATCAATAAGTAAATGCCATCAGACTGACATCAATAAGTAAATGCCATCAGACTGACATCAATACAGTAAATGCCATCAGACTGACATCAATAAGTAAATGCCATCAGACTGACATCAATACGTAAATGACATCAGACTGACATCAATACAGTAAATGCCATCAGATCTGAAAATCGGTTATAATTATTATAATAAATGTAGCTTTGCAATTTACCTACAAGATAAACATGGATCCCTGAACATTTAAAAATGACCATCGTCCGTGTCATAAAGTTGTCCACCAGACTTTAATTTTCAAAATTTTGCTTAAATGTGACCTTAAATTTTGACTAGACCAAAGAAACACCAAAAGTTAATAATAAAAAAGGAAAAAAGTGGGGGGGGGGGGGGTAAGAAGGGTGGCGCCAAAAGACGATCTCTCTGGAAATAAGACAAATTGGGTCTAGCTGATTCAATACACAAATAAAGACTCGACCAACACTTTGTTTGTGTTATCTGACAACCGCAGACAAGTTGTTTGTGTTATCTGACAACCAAAGACAAGTTGTTTGTGTTATCTGACAACCGCAGACAAGTTGTTTGTGTTATCTGACAACCAAAGACAAGTTGTTTGTGTTATATGAGAACATACACAAGAACTAATTCGACAGCTCCGAGAGTGGAGTCGGCGCTTCTTGCTATAATGGCAACTCTTTTAATTGATACACGTAATGGGAACTAAGCTCAGGGTAAACGCTGGTCTATGGAACAACTCCAACATTCTATAGCATATCGCCACAGGCTATCTACAACATTCCAGGGATTGTGTCTAAACACGGAGCTATTCACCCGGATGAAATCTAAGTTCTATTCTAAGAGGAACTAACCCGAAACCTAGATTGCTATTTTTCTATGATTCCTATCGGCACCCCCCGAAAGCGATGAATCAAATGTCCCCTCCACTCCAGCGCCCCACCCCCACGCCCCTTCCGCTTCAAGTGTTCACAAACCATAGCCAGATCTGGCGCCACCATAATTTATTCTTAAGCCGCTTATTTATCCGTAATTAATTTCCCTGGCCCCGCCCACCTTATTAGCAGTTCGCGAGCTTGTGTCAATCACTGCACCGCGGGGGGAACAGCAGGCCCGAGGGCCCGGCCATTGTCATCCTTTATTCCGGCCCCTTTATCCCCGGGTTCACATTAGCGCAAATGGAGGTAGAGTTGGGTCCTATCTGGCATGCCTTCAACTGCAGTTCCCCTGCATTGAGCGCCGCTGGTCTGCTAAAATCGTGGTGCAGCCAGGGCCCCAGTGCTACGGAGTAGATTGTTACTGGTGGGAGTCACGGAGAAGAATGTTGCTGATGTCACAGAGAAGAATGTTGCTGATGTCACAGAGAAGAATGTTGCTGATGTGAGTCACAGAGAACTATGTTGCTGAATAGGAGTCACAAGGAAGAATGTTGCTGATGGGAGTCACAGAGAAGAATATTAATAACGGTAGTCGGGATCTTTGAAAATGGAATAAAGACTTCATCATAGTGATTTGAGTCGGTTCTCATCCGAAACAGAAAGGAAAGTTTGTGCAATATAACTAAGATGGAAGACAATCCTAGCATCGTGTTTGAGTTGTTTGGCTACAAGAAAGATGACTTGAACTTTATTTATAGCCAGCCTGATTATAACGGCGGAAGTTTACACAGAATACACTAATAAGATAACGATAGCCGATCCATTCAAATGCAGATGTCTTTTTGTTTACCTTGGACATATTCATTATCAGCATGTCAAAATTGAAACGAACAAACAGTCAAACGGACAGACAAACAGACAGATAGACAAACAGAAAGCATCCTGCATCCTTGAGGGTCTATGTCGGGTTTATGTCGGGTTTATGTCGGGTTGTGTGGCAATGAAAAGAGGCGAAGTCTATGGATTGACGTAGCAATCATGAAATTCATGGATTGACAGCAATCATGCAATCTATTGATTGAAATGGCAATCAAGAAATGTATGGCTTGAAATAGCAATCATGAAATATATAAATTAATATAGCAATCATGAAATATATAAATTAATATAGCAATCATGAAATGTATGGATTGAAATAGCAATCATGAAATATATAAATCAATATAGCAATCATGAAATATATAAATTAATATAGCAATCATGCAAACTATCGCTTGAAATAGCAATCATGAAATGTAGGTTTGAAATAGCAATCGTCAAATATATCAAATAATATAGCAATCATGAAATCTATTGATTTACATAATAATCATGAAATATATGGCTTGAAATAGCAATCATGAAATGTGTGGATTGACATAGCAGGTCAAGTCCCCTTCCCCACCCCCCCCCCCCCACACCCCACTGTAGAAAAATATGTTCAACTATAAAATGATAATATATTTATATATCAAATCTAGTTCTATCAAAATAAAGAATTGTAAATGGTGCCATTAACCGATTACAAGTGGTCGATATATTTCATGTTTCGTATGTGTTTAAAATGATTCTTTTAGAGCTACATTATTCGATTACAAATATCGTACTGTTGACTTTGATAATATGGTGCTAGACTACCTTTACATCCATTTAAAAGTCTATAATTTTATTATAGTGCTTGCTAACATTTGCAATCTGTTTTCAAATTATATTTCATGCTTTTAAAGTAGGGGTAGGTGTTAATTATAAATTGTTTAATGGCTTTATGCTTTTAAAAATTTAGTTATTAGGATTATTTTAAATGTACTCGATTCCATGAATGTTGAGCTAGATACAACAACAACAAACAAAAAAAAAATTATAATAATTTGGAATTTTGCAAATAGTTCTCGTTTAATCAACAATAGTTAAATCAAAAGCGTTTCTATTTTCTTTAAATGTGTCCAGTTTGTGTCCAGAATAAACAGACGTTGTTTGTTGTTTTTTTTTAACTCAGCCCATATTTATAAAATTTCCAACTGCTTTATAATACGCAATGTGCCCGACCTACGTGCACGCAATGTTAAAATGTTGGGTTTTTTCCCAGTAGAAAGCAACAACAACAGCAGCAACACCAACAACAACAACAACAGCAACAGCAGCAACAACAACAAAACAACACCAAACACCCAACAAAAAAAACATGTTTTTAAAGTTGAATTTTGATTATCATTGCAGTTCTATTTTTTTTGGTATTAGTTTTAGAAAAGATTATTGTTCATAAAGTGTCGATTTCAAAATAAACTCTGTGGATTTGGTAAAAGAATCTGAAGAAAAAAAGTTAAGCAGTTTGAAATTCCTAATAAACATTTTATTCAAATGAATATTGGGAAATTGATTCTTAATTTGTATATTGATTTCCCTCAGATAAATTCACACATATGATGTCTTTTGTAAACATCTCATATCTTCTTAACATAATTATGCCGTTTATAAACGATTGATAAATATGAACAGTTTGGAAAACACAACAAAAAAAACTTAAAAAGAAAGTAAAGAGCTTTTTTAAAAAACTTTTGTTTAAATCATTTTTTTAAACTCTCGTGAAACTTGGAAATATTTAGAAAAGATAATAATTATAAGTAAGTTCTTTGTTTTTTTTTTAATTCATTTGCGTTCACTATGTAAAATGTTGCCAGGAATGATTTTTGTGAGTGAATTTTTTTTTTTTTTTTTTTTTTTTTGAAGGAATTTTTTTATTCTTTTTTTGTTTCTGGTTTTTAACCTACAATTATTTAATTCAGTAGTTAACCCCAAAAACGATTAAATAAACAATAAAAGCCACATGACTATTTAGTAATACAAACATAAATGTGTGTAACACAAACAGACCCAGCAGGACCGTCACTAGACTTTTCGAGGCCCCCTTCCACCTTTTGGTCTGTACTCCCTCCCCCCCCCCCTTTTTTTTTGCATTCAAAGATTGTTAATAAAAAGTTGCCTCATTAAAATTTTGAGCCATAAAACGATTCCACTGCAGCCGTAGGTGTTACAGGGCTAACACGGTGGCTCTTTAGGGGTTGCGGGGCTAACACGGTGGCTCTTTAAGTGTTACGGTGCTAACAGGGTAGCTCTTATGTTAAGTGAAACCTAAATGTTGAACTAGCATTTCTTCCGTTGCCCTCAAATAAAGTGAAGAATATTGCGGGGAAAAAATTGCGAGTATGTGATCAAATGTATTCTAGCATTTTGACTTTATTAAAAAATTTCTGGTGGCTTACAAATTTTAAAGGACGAAAATAAGAAATGTCAAAAGGCATACCTTGAAAGGCGATACAACTTGAATGAATTATTTCATACTGTTCTAGGTCGGAGTTCGAAATGTCCTGGATCTTTATAATCACTCATTTTAGCGCTTCCTATATATGTTAGGGTTAGGGCTTAGTGTTAGGGTTATGGTCAAGGTTAAGGATATCTTAGGTTTAGGGTAGGATTAGGGTTAGGGGTTAGATTTAGAGTTAGGGTTAGTGATTAGGGTTGTGGTTAGTGTTAAGGTTTAGGCTTAATGTTAAGCTTGGGGTTAAGGGTTAGGGCTAGGGTAAGCGTTAGGGTTTAGAGTTGGGGTTAGTGTAAGTTTATGGTTTAAGAGGAAGACAAAGAAAAAGATGGGAAGATAATATCAAAGAATGGACGGGATTAAAACCAGGCGATGCTATGCGTAGGGCAGAAGACCGAGAGGAATGGAGACGAATAGTGTACATGTCATATGTGGCGCCCCAACGGTCGAAGGACTACGGGACCTGATGATGATGAAGTTTATGGTTAGGCTTAGGGTTATGGCTAGGGTTAGGTTAGGGTTGGGGGTTAGGGTTAAGGGTAAGGTTAGGGTTATGGGTTCGAGTTAGGGTTAGGGGTAAGGTTTAGGGTTAGTGTTAGGGGTTAGAGTTAGGGATAGGTTATGTTTTAGGTTAGGGTTAGGTGTAGGGTTGGGTTTAATGTTTGGCTTAGGTTATTAGGGTTAGATTTAGTGTTTAGTGTAAGGTTTATGTTAGGTTATTAGGTTTAGGGTTAGTGTTAGGTTTAGGGTTTATGGTTAGGGTTAAGGTTGGGGTTAAGGCTTAGGGTTAGAGGTTAGGCTGATGGGTAAGTTTTAGTGTTAGGGTTTAGGGTTAGGGTTTAGGGTTAGGATTCTGTTTAATGTTAGGTTATTAGGGTTAGATTTAAGGTTTAGTGTTACATTATAGTTAGGGTTAGGGTTTAGAGTGAGGGTTAGATCTGAAAAGTCTAAAATGCCCCCTCACAATTCTTTAAAGGACACAGAATTCAAGCATGTGCCAAAATGCATCCCTCCTTTTCGAATTTCCCAGTCTTTCTTCAACACTCTCAATTTCTGCTTCTAGCCACCCCCCCCCCCCCCCCAAAAAAAAACAACCGGAGTGAAGTCAGTTTAATAATTCCTCCCCCCCCTCTCCCCTTTACAAAGTTCTAATTTTAAAACACTGTCTTCAGCTAGACTCGAAAATGCACTTCTTTATTTTGAAATAATGAAAAAAAAATTCAGGCGAATGGGCATCTGGACCCCTTTTGCACCCAAGAGTCATCGTCGCCCTCGAATCCTGGCCCACTTCCCGATAAAATGATCGCCAATTTTGATCGCTGTTAGATGCCCAGTCAAGTGGCGAAACTAGAATTGTGCCGCCATGGACAGGCCAAGATTTTTAGCACAATTCCTTTCATACTACAAACTATGCAGTTGTCTGAAAATTCCGCACTTCCATAAGAAAGAAAAACTGACCTGGGTGGATCTCTCTATCTGTCAACTTTATTCGCCAATGCCCGAGGCGTAGCTAGAGGGCTTGGCGCCAGGGTTTCAAGATTCATTTTAACGCCGCCCCCCCCCCCCCACTTTTTTCTAACTGAAACCATTATTTCCATCCATTAAATATAATCTTCGCCCCCACTAGTCTGGCTGCCGGGGGATATTATTACCCTCTGCCCTTACTTAGCTACGCCTCTGACAACCTCCTCAATTCCCCCCCCCCCCCCCGAGGAAAAATGACAGAAATAAACACCGTACATAAGTGAGGAGTGTTTTTGAAGACTCCATGTTTTGACCAGTCTTGACCAGTCATCCTCACATGCCAGTGAGTCCTGGATCCCGCACGAAAGATTTCACGGGAAATGTTTCCATCCCAGCGGGATGAATCTCTCATGGGCAGTGTCCAGTGGCGAACCACGGATTACGAACTTCTGTCAGACTGACCGTTGATCTTCTAAGCATCTCTTTTGACAAACTCATACGTCTCCTGTTATTAGTCACGTAAATTTATTTCGTCTTCTTACTTCCACTTTTCTCAACATTTAGTACCAACTTTTTCTTCTAATCTCACCCTTGACTTTGAACAGTTTATTGATGATTACCTAAATGTTTGACTTTAGACATTAGATGTTTCACATAGATCAGTGTGTGCAGCTGTCTAACAATGACTACTGTATCTATAATGGGCACGGGTCCTAAATTCTTTCTAAAATGGGAACGGATGCTACACTCTTTCTATAATGGGCACGGGTGCTACACTCTTTCTATAATGGGCACGGGTCCTACACTCTTTCTATAATGGGCACGGGTCGTAACTTCTTTCTATAAGGAGCACTGGTCCTAAACTCTTTCTATAATGGGCACGGGTCCTGAACTCTTTCTATAATGGGCACGGGTCCTGAACTAAACCACAACTTCAAATCCGTTGTTATTCTGAACACCGTTCGTGGTGAGGGAAGTTGTCCTATGTGATCTATGTGACCTGATGCCGAAGCCATCAGACATTGATTTAGTCGCAGAAACATTTTATAGTGATGTTGTGATGTGAGGATGTGGTGATGTGGTGATGTGAGGATGTGGTGATGTGAGGATGTGGTGATGTGAGGACGTGGTGATGTGATGATGTGGTGATGTGAGGATGTGATGATGTGAGGATGTGGTGATGTGAGGATGTGGTGATGTGAGGATGTGGTGATGTGATGATGTGGTGATGTGAGGATGTGGTGATGTGAGGATGTGGTAATGTGAGGATGTGGTAATGTGATGATGTGGTGATGTGATGATGTGGTGATGTGGTGATGTGAAGTGTTAAGGACAGATGTTCTCTGCGGTGAGCTGTAGAACTCAAGCCTATTATAACGTATATTTTAATTTAATTATTCAATTTAACCTCGGTATTTGTAAGGCAAGACATGAGTTGCCTTGAAATGTAACCTTTGCATTAAATGATATATTGAAGATTGCCACGATAAACTCACAATTTGTAAATGAGACTTTTAACATCACTTTCAGATCAAGTCAAAACTGTGTCCCTCACTTTATCAACGCCTCACTTAGCCTCACTCAAGTTATTCCTATTTCCGACTCCTAAATCATATTATCGACTCCAACATCAAGTTCTCCACCTTTACACTAATTATGTTCCAGAATCCTACATCGTAATCCCGACACCTACATCATGTTCCCTGCTCATACATCCTATTTGTGAATCCTACATCATGTTTCCGTCTCCTACATCATGTTTCCGACTCCTACATCATGTTCCCGACTCCTACATCATGTTCCCGACTACTACACCATGTTCTCTGCTCCTACATCCTATTTGTGAATCCTACATCATGTTCCCTACTTCAAAAATCGTGTTCCAAAACATCCCTCCAGAAGATATCTTCAAACCATGGCTAGGCTCCACAGAGTCTGTTAATGTTTCGTATCTTTGGGCATATCTTGAACTTTCGTGTTCTAGTACCCTGGACCCCACAACCAGGACCCCTGCTGTAGATTGAACTTAATCCTAACATTATAACCCCCCTTCCATTTCAAGCAGAGTTGTCAGTTCAAGTCTGATGTGTCTATAGACGTCTATATTTAGCAATTAGCCCCACCCCTTTTCCGTCAGCTCTCCGTAAATTCTTTTTTTTCCCCTCCCGCCTTTTCATCTCATCATTTTCCAATATGATCAAATTAGATTTCCTTTTTAAACCTAACACTCCTATTTTAGATAGCCCCACCCCCTGCAATACACGGCCCACCTCATCCCCGCCTCTTGTCGTGGCCATAGTGGCGGAGAATTTTAGCGCGAGCAAGTGACACGCGACGGTAACCCAAATAAAGTCTTTCATGTCAAGACGATTCTATTAGTGGGAGGGGGGGGGGGAACTTTCAGGACTATTAGAGGGGACGTTCAGGACTATTAGCGGGGACTTTTAGGACTCCATTCTGACGTCAGCTTGTTGCTGTTGAACAGAGTAACTTATTTTGTTTCCAGAACGCAACTGATTTCATGATTTCAAAATATGCTCTTGTTCGACATGAGATGATTTTTGGAAATCTCGTTTTGTTTGCTCAACCGTTTGTCTGTTGCTATAGCGTTACAAAATCAACTAATTTCGCTGTTATAGCTTTACAATATCAACTAATTCCGCTGTTATAGCTTTACAATATCAACCAATTCCGCTGTTACAGCGTTACAACATCAACTAATGTCGTTGAACGTTTAGTATAGTAACTACATGCCCAACGGGCACACGCGTGTTTGAACTAAAATGTAACACCAGTGGAGTATATGAAACACCCGATGTATAAGTAGCCGCCCTTATATGTTAACATAATCTTAGCTACCATTTTATGTTAGCAAATGGCACAAAGATAACAAGCGGACTATTCGGAGGATCTCATTTCACAGAGGAGGGGGCAGATAACAAATCTACAGATATCAAGTAGTTCGAAAGGTAAGTTTTTATTACGTTCTAATCACTGTTTTAATTTATTCGACGTTTTTTAGTGTTTGTTTTAAAATTGTTTTTAAGGAAATCGATTTCATAAGGTTTATTTTTATTTATGTATTATCTAGCTATGTTCACGTCATTATAATTCTATAATGTTTTCATAATTTGTTCTAATTTTTTTAAAAATTATTTTCTACTATTATTATTATAAGTATTTTCATAACTTATGTCACAGAATATACGATGTACTTTAATGAAGTTCATGGAGACCATGACTCAATTACTGCGTTGAACCTTTCCTGTGGCAACAATAAATTCTTTCTTAGAAATCTCGATTTATTGTCCTCATTTTGAAAATTCAAGTTTAAATTATGTTAGAACACCCAGCGCCCCTCCCACCACCCTTTTGTATGACTTTTTTTTTCCATTTCCAATTTTCCAATTTCACCATTAGTTACAATGATTTTGTGATAAGATCTTTGAAAGAATTCGAAAATGGGTTGAAAGATAAATCAAGCCAACAATACTTGTTATTTTGTGGGAGAGATGAAAGATAAGATTAAGATAATATTAAGATAAGATTAGGATAAGATTAAGATAAGATTTGGATAATATTTAGATAAAATTAAGATAAGATTAAGATCAAATTAACATAAGATTAAGATAAGATTAAGATCAAATTATGATATGATTAAGATATAATTAAGATAAAATTAAGATAAGATTCAGATAAGATTAAGATAAGATTAAGATAAATTTATGATATGATTAAGATATAATTAAGATAAAATTAAGATAAGATTAAGATAAGATTCAGATAAGATTAAGATAAGATTCAGACAAAATTAAGATAAAATTAAGATAAAATTATGATACGCTTAAGATAAAATTAAGATAAGATTAAGATAACGTGAGATTAAAATAAGAATAAGATAGATAAGATTCTTTTATAGATCCAAATTAATTTCATTTTTTTTTAAATATTTCATTCTACTTATTCATTTTATAATATTGATAAATAATCTGAATAAATTAATATTTAAAAAAAACATAACTTCAATTCAGACGTTTTATATTATTCAAATCAGCCATCGTGTCATGCCATCGTGTCATGCCATCGTGTCATACCATCGTGTCATGCCATCGTGTCATGAAATCTTACTTCCATTATGATAATATTGACTTTGAACGTAATTATTTTATAACTGTCGGGACAGTAAAAAGTTAAATCTAGACATTTCCGCTCATATGTAGGACTGTGATGGTTTTCTGGTCACAAATGTGTTTGCTAGACCCAATGTGATCACATTACGCAAAGAACTTGACTTATTATACGCTGCGTTTCTTGGCAGATGATTAGTGATGAATTTCATGACAATCAACATGAATTATGTTACACTGTGAAGCTAGGTGGTACCTCGTTAGTGATGAATTTCTTGACAATCAACTTGAATTATGTTACACTGTGAAGCTAGGTGGTACCTAGTTAGTGATGAATTTCTTGAGATTCAAACATGAATTATGTTACACTGTGAAGCTAGGTGGTACCTCCTTAGTGATGAATTTCTTGAAATTCAAACATGAATTATGTTACACTGTGAAGCTAGGTGGTACCTCGTTAGTGATGAATTGTGGTAATGTGAGGATACAGTGATGTGATGATGTGGTGATGTGATGATGTGGTGATGTGGTGACGCTAGGTGGTACCTACTTAGTGATGAATTTGAGTTTGAAAAAAGCCCACTCTACTTTTATTACCATGCAAGCATTGGTATTGCATGTTTTAAAAAAAATTTTAATCTACAATGTAGGTAGTTTGAGAAACTAATATCAAATCATGATGACGGTATTATGAGGTTTTCAACAAAAATACAATCTTTATGTGCATTCGAAATCTAATATAATAGTATGACTAATAATACAAGTACGGGTACAGTTATACAACTAGGTAACACTTATAAAGGTTAGTAACAATTATAATAATTAGGGTATAATTGAACAATTTTTATTACATTTATATAAATTAAGGTACAATTATAAATTTAGGATACAGTTATACAAATAAGGGTACAATTATACAAGTTATGGTACAACTATACGTGTTATGGTACAACTATACGAGTATCGAGAACAATTAAACAACTGCTGTTTCAAATATTATCAAGAGTAAACTTAAACATTAGATAAAGTGGACAGTTAAATCAGGAGATGTTTACTCAGTAAGGGTTCATAGTTTCCCGCAGTTATTTGGAAACAAAATGTCTGCAAATAGTTCCTTTGAAATGAAACAAAACCTTGAGAATATGCACAGTTCCGTAGATGAACATACATTATAGCAATCAATGTTAATTCAAATATGTAGATTCATAAACTTTTTTTGATTAAGCAACATTGATAGAAATTAATAGTGATGTAACAAAATATACCTGAGGAGTACAGTCTTGTAACAAAATATACCTGAGGAGTACAGTCTTGTAACAAAATATACCAGAGGAATACAGTCTTTTAACAAAATATACCGAGGAATACAGTCTTGTAACAAAATATACCTGAGGAATACAGTCTTGTAACAAAATATACCTGAGGAATACAGTCTTGTAACAAAATATACCTGAGGAATACAGTCTTGTAACAAAATATACCTGAGGAATACAGTCTTGTAACAAAATATACCTGAGGAATACAGTCTTGTAACAAAATATACCTGAGGAATACAGTCTTGTAACAAAATATACCTGAGGAATACAGTCTTGTAACAAAACGTGCCTGGAGATTTGGAAACTTTGAGAAACACCAAAAGCTACTGAAAGTTATAGAAAAGAGATAACAGAGATATTCACCAAGACGACCCAGCGCACCAAACTTCACTAATTTCTGGTCAAAGATTATTACAGCCACCACTTGACTCCACCAAGTTATATTAAACAATTATTACAGCCACCAATAGTCTTCATTACGTTCTGTTAAAAAATAATTCAATTTCCCAACTGACTTCACCAAGTTCTGTTCAAAGATATTTTTCCTCAAGATTTCTTTCTCCCTTTCGCATGACGCGATTCGAACTATTGACCTCTTTATCGAGACGCAGCCAACTTAACCGCGGAGCCACCATACGTGTACAGAAATACAGTACGCAATATGTACAAACCATCTACTTAACCCGTGTCTTACAAGTCAAACTAATAATATAATTGATAAATAAAATTTCTTGGAAAGTGGCTGTTTTTTTATTTATTGTTCTATGATTATTATTTTAAATCTCTGATTAAGTTCCTGACTAGTTCTTCTAATGATTGGGTACCTTTTCTAGCAGTTCTCAGCTCCTACACAGAACTCTGTATCCAATCTTCTCATGTCCGGCTTCTCGTGTCTGTTACAGAAGTCTGATATTGACCATGGCCAGTATGGGCATGCAGGCGACACGATTTCACAGTATTGAAGCCATCCTCGGACTGTCTGGTCAACAGGATACAAGCTACCAAAACTCCAGGTCGGCAGAGACCATTGGTCAGCGACCTATGACCCCGGAAGATCATTGTGGTACGTCATATCAGAAAAGTGAGTAGGATACGTAACACTTTAGTTTGTGATCTTTTTAATCCATTTGTTCATCCAGTAAACTTCCTAATCCATTTGTCCATCTATCAAACATTCTAATCCATTTGTCCTTCTATGAAACCGTTTAATCCATTTATCCATCTAAAAAAGCTATTAATCCATTTATCCATCTAACATGCCTCTTGATTCATTTATCCATATAATAAAGATCTTAATACACTTATCCATCTAACTTACCTCTTAATCCATTTATCCATCTAGCATACCTCCTAATCCATTTATCCATCTTAATCCCTTTGTCCAGCTAATAAAAGCCATTATAAACGATCACATTTAAGGCTGCTTACCTACTTACAAATGGGCCGTTCATTAACAATAACTACAAAAACCTAAATATTACAATAGTAATTATTATTATAACCTAAGATAAGATAATCGGGCGTAACCAGGGTTTTATAAGATAGTTTATGATAAGATAACTTCTGGATGGAGTGGTAGGTCATTTCAACGTTGAGCTGGAGAATGAGCCAAGCTTTGGTCACTATAAGTGTCCCATTTAAGGTTGGTTAACAGTAGACGTATACCCTTTCGAAGTTGGCGTATTTAACAAGTAGAAATGGGTACGCGTTCGCTTATGAAAAGACCATAAAAGTAGTGATACATTTGTAGAGGGAGAGTTAGTGTCCGACGTTCTGATGTGAGCTTTTCAGTGTGTTATTTTTTTGTTTTTTTTTTAATTAAAATTTGTTTAAATTTTTTTATTTAAAAATTGTTTTTTTTTAATTTAATTTTTTTAAATTTTTTTAATTTAAAAAAATGCTTTAAAATGTGCATCTTGATAAAGTTTGAAAACTTATCAATTTGTTGGAATGTGTATCTTAGTACAGTTTCAAAACAAACTGAATCCACAATACAGATTAGCATCATTATTACCGCTAATTGGTGATTTTATCGTCGACCTTCTTCGCTACATTAGTGCTGTTTAGCAACAAACTATTTCAGGAGACCAACATAATAGTTTATTTGCAAAGTAATTGATGTTGTCAACATTTTCAGAAGGAAAACAAAATTATGAAATTTTTCGTTCATTGGGATTCTCAATATATATATATTATATCTTTTTATAAAATGATTGTATTTTTCAAATAAATAGAATGTGATTTTCTTTTGGTTTTTTTAATTTTTGTTGATTGTACTTCTGTTTATGCTTTAAGCATGTCATTACAATTGATATAGCTAGAATATTGTTGTAATACTCACAAGACGAGCTAGTGGGGGAGGGTGGGTGGAGAGAATATGGAGTAATTTGGGGGGGGGGGTATATAGGAGTTTGCAGGAGGAGGGATAGTGAGGGGAGGTATGGGGGTGAATTCGTATTGTTTGAGGGGAGGTCTGTGACAGTGGGCTTGTGATAAAGGCCCGGTTTGAGTGTGATAGGGGGATGTTGTGTTTGATGTCTGTGGCAGTGGGCTTGTGATAGAGGCTTGGTTTGAGGGTGATAGAGGGATGTTGTGTTTGAGGTCTGTGACAGTGGGCTTGTGATAGAGGCTTGGTTTGAGGGTGATAGAGGGATGTTTTGTTTGAGGTCTGTGACAGTGGGCTTGTGATAGAGGCTTGGTTTGAGGGTGATAGAGGGATGTTGTGTTTGAGGTCTGTGACAGTGGGCTTGTGATAGAGGCTTGGTTTGAGGGTGATAGAGGGATGTTGTGTTTGAGGTCTGTGACAGTGGGCTTGTGATAGAGGCTTGGTTTGAGGGTAATAGAGGGCTGATGTGTTTGAGGGTGATACAGGATTGGTTGGCTTGAGGGCGATAAAGGGTTATTTGGTTTTAGGGTGATAGAGGGTTGTTGTCATGTTTATATAATTAAGTCATTTTTTTCGATAATAGGAAACCATTTTAATATTTCAGAGACGTAAATACATATTCACTTTGGATCCAGCACACGGCTGATTACGCTTAACAAACTACTTGTATTGCCGTCTTTCCTTCCAAACCCAAAACTGTATGTCTCCTTTATTTTCTGGTCCAGCACCGAATATTCGTAATATCCATTTGATACACAACTAGATTTGATTACCCAATACAATGAGTTAACCCCCAGACATCCCGCCAGCTCTTCAGATTATAACAGATTTAATCCGTTAACAGAATTATTGAAATCGCCAATCCCGTTAAAGAAATGTTCAATTACTGATGTCACAATGTTGTCTGCAGCCCGCCTCACACCCGATAGTCTGGTCGCGCTCACCTGACAATTACAGGTAATCTAACTCATTACCTGTGACAGTTGTCAGGTAATTTGTCTCCTCGTGAGCTGTATTTAGAGGTCATTGCTGGCAAGTGGTTCAGCCACGCCATCAGCCTATAATTAGAGCGCCTTTCTCACATCACATTAACAGGATAACGGTGAGCTTTTAATGCATTTATAGTGACGTCTCGAAAACTCTTTGATTGGCTGTGACGTCTTTCGAAATACTTTGATTGGCTGTGACGTCATTAAAACTGTGATTGGTCGGGAAAATATATTAATTGGCGACATTGAAACACACACATATGGGCACTCGAGCACTGTGCACACACACTCAGATTTACTCACTAAAACATATATACATACACGCAAACACATTAACACTGACAGTTTAAAGTTTTTAATTCAAAAATATAAAATTAAATTAAATATGAAATGGAGATAATTTAAAGATGATATGAAGATAATTTAAAGATGAAATGGAGATAATTTAAAGATGATATGAAGATAATTTAAAGATGATATGAAGATAATATGAAGATGATATGAAGATAATTTAAAGATGATATGAAGATAATTTAAAGATGATATGAAGATAATATAAAGATGATATGAAGATAATTTAAAGATGATATGAAGATAATTTAAAGATGATATGAAGATAATATAAAGGAACACGAGGCTAATAGAAAGATAATATGACTAAAATCTCCAGCGGGCCGCACAAGATTAAAAACTATTAATTAAAAATAATGTGGGCCACGTAAATAACGTTGTTGGTCGATTTGTTGGGCCAGTTCCCCTCCCCCCCCCCCACCCAACTCCGATCCCACAAAATCTCAGTGCTACTTCGTGTACATAAAGTCTCTCATAAGGGGGATAGCCTTTGCATGAGTGGTTCCCAGAGGTGCAATACATTTTACTGGTTAATTAGCTTGCAAACTCCTTAATGGTAGACGTCTACAATTAACTACGCTTAAATACGACATTATTGGTGACCGAAGTTTGATGATGACGCCAGGTAACTTTTGGAATGACCTACCACTGCATTCAGAATTCATCTTATCATAAACGATATTAACCCTTACGTGAGTGGTTCCCAAAGTGCGACACGCGGTACCTTGGGGAGCCTTCAACTTCCTCTCACGGTTTACATCGATACTTTTGCAAGGATCCCTGCTTCATTTAATGACAGTGCCCCATCATAATTACTGCTACATAAAATGATATCTTATTGAATTGATGTGTGGTAAGGCGTTGAAAACATAATTTAGCGGCATGGTATTAACAGGAGATTTGGACAATAGTATAATGGCAATTTCTCCTCAAAGTGCTACACCTCAGAAAATTTAAATTCCATTTGCGACATATTATTTGTGCGTAGCAGTGTTTTTTGCGGTCGTTGTTAAAAACAAAATATGTTAGCATCGCGCGAAAATCAATGTGGAAAAGGAATTAGGGTTTGATTTCAAATGTGACCAGATTTGCGTGGATCAAAAGGTTAATCCACTGATTACGCGAAGCTGGATTTCTTCAATGTTATTGTTGTGTAGATGACTTGTTTGCTTCATTCTTTCCCCGTGCTGCGAACTCTGTTTGACCCAAAATGGCCATACTGCGCTATCATTAGGGTGGCGTATTATTTATAGTCTCCTTTTGACCTCGGCTACAAGTAAAATATCCATGGCCTATTTCATAATTCGAATATTGCATACAAATCTGGAGAAAGCTGGAAAGGAAAAGAATGCGTGAGGCGGTTCTCGAAAAATGAGTAGAACCGACTATAAAAGGCTGATAGATTGAATGACAACAAGGCAGATCATTTTATCACGATATACGTGGAGTGTGTGTTATTTCTGCTACGAGACAGTTCTTTGTTTACTGTGTGTGTGTAGATTTCCTTTCATCAGTGTACCCTTTTTGCACATTGTGTTTTATTAAACATCGTACCGGTACTAGCAAAACAGTATACTGTAAGTCAATTGTTTTTAATTACATTTCTTTTGATATAGAAATTCATTATAATTAACATATTAAAACTTATTTAATGTAATTAGCCCTGGTTTGAGTATCGTATTCTGTGTTATTGTATTTATCGTTTGGTATCGTCTTTTGTTGTATACTGTTTTAGAACGATCCATAAACTTATATAGGAGATTAATTTCTCCGTATTGATAACAGTACGTAACAGTTATTATTTTTAGATATTTCATCAGTTTTAATCTTACACTTGGCTGTAAACATTGTTCGCTGACTGGAAGTGTACTTGTCATAGTGTCTACTTCTGTAGAGGATTTTTTTTCTGTTTAATCAAGATTGAGGCATTTCATTATCAGACAATAAATCCGACAATTGTAAATTTAGTTATATTTAGCTGACTTTGCATTGTAGACTCAAAATATATATAGGTACATTTCACATCTTCTGTAGAGTTCAAACACTACTATAGGTAAGATTTACACCGGAAGTCGGGGACCGGACGCGTCAATGCCAAACTTGAAAGGCCGTAGCGTTAAACACGCTAAGTCTGTTCCAGCTATCACATATGAATAAAGTATGATAATATGTCTATGCATTACGTTGTACACCTGGAAAAAGTCATATTTGAAATAGTCATATTTGAAAGAGTCATGGAATTAGTCAAAGCTATATGTATATTAAGGTTTGGTGTGTCTGTAGTTTTGTTAAATTGTATTCATTTGTCAGCCTAGCATATAAAACTGTACCAAATCTCAGTTTATTGCAAAAATTGCTGATTTTTGCATCAAATAAACCCAAATAATTTTTACTTAACATTAGATTAATGGTTTCCCTGAACCAAAAAATTACTTACTAATAAAGAGATCAACGTATTGCTTGCTGCAATATTGTATACGAAATATGTCTGATTTGGACAAAAACACTTCACCATTTCGTTAAATTTTTTCATTATTATAACCATTTTATTATGCATTCCTTGACCATATACTTAGCTTACATAAGGGTCCGTACATACTGAGTCATAATTTAGCGGCCTTTTCTCCAGGAAAACGTAAACAATAAAATGTGTGTAGTGGTGTCGCCTGTAGATGGGCTGCACCAAGTAACACCAAAATGAAAATATATATATATTATTTAACAGAGTTCGTACGATACGGTTTCATTCATAAACGATTATACTGAAATACAGGAGCAGAGTGTCACCAGAGAAAGCAGACTCGGTATAAGTCATTTGGGAAGTCAGGTGGTTGGGGGCTAACAAGATTTTACCACACTGGGTGACACCAAACATAGAGACGCCATTACCCCAATGGGTGTCACCAAACCTAGTGACGCCATTACCCCAATGGGTGTCACCAAACCTAGTGACGCCATTACCCCAATGGGTGTCACCAAACCTAGTGACGCCATTACCCCACTGGGTGTCACCAAACCTAGTGACAAATTATTAGAGTCACCCTGCTATATACCTGCTCTCATTTGCTTTGAAATAAGTTCATAAATCTATCAATCTGATTCGACCAGTATTATTTGTATGGCTGCGATACACCGAACCTAACACATTTTCCAACAGATTTACCCTCAACACGTCGCTTGCTCCTACTCGCCGTAAAAGCAAACTTCCAATAGATTGACCCATAGACAAATGATTTGAACCCGAGACTTTCAGCACGAATGTTAGCTCACAACCCTGTCTCCGTGCAACGCTCTGCTGACTCGCGAAAAGTTGCGCGACTACGGTCGAGTACGGGAAATGAAATGATTGCTTCAATGGGGGGGGGGGCGGGGCGTCCAGTTCTATAGGTTTAGAAACGAACGTAGAGAAAATAAGACATTTCGTCTCTGATTACAGCCATCTCAGGTCGATCTGTGGGCCCCAATGCTTTCACCGGCCCACAGGTAAACCTAAGCCAAGCCGGTCTCAATAGGGATATGCTGTTCTCGAGAATATGTTTCCCCCCAGCGGGGCATGAAACCCCCAAGTGAAACTTGTCAAAAACGATAAAAAAGGAAAATAATAATGACACTAATTTCCTGATTTACCAATGGCGAGAGGGACATATTTGCAGCAAATAATATGTTTTCAAGAAAGACTGTTGTCATGAGCCCTCGGGGCTCCTCCATCACCGAGTTCTGACGCCGCAGTGGCTGACAGCGCGCGCCGAGGGGGACACCGCGCGATAAGTTGGGCTAATTCCAAGCCCGCCATCTTTCCACAAAGCTCTCCATGGGTGCGGGTGAGAGAGAGAAAAAGATGGGCGAAATAAAAAAAAAGAAATCAGTCTCGCGGTCTGAATAATCATTTCTCAGTGCGGGAGCGATTTGGGCGCCGAGAATAAAGGGGGAGGGGGGTGCGACTCATCCCACGGATAACAATATTTTTAAATGGTTAGAAAAAGGAGCCGGGCTTTCGAAATCTGAACGACCTCATTTAATCGTGTCCTTGTATTATCTACCCCCCCCCCCTCCCCGACTTCCCCCCAAAACGGCTCTAATTAAATTAGCCGAAGAATACATAATAGACTGTACACGAATTTCACGCGCGACAGATCGTAAAAAGCTGGTCTGGCTTGGTCGAGGAGAAGCGGCACAAAGCTACGTGTTTTAGCCCGAGGGCTCGTTCCAGCAGGGAACCTCTTCAGCGGTTCACGGGGGAAGAGGCGAAACTGACACCGGGATCCGGTGTCGCCGTGAGGACCCGGCGAGTTGCTCTTACGGCCACGCCGATGCCTCAGTCAAAGAGCCAAACAAACAAGGGACGTAAATAGAAGGGGGCGGAGAACCGGAGAGGATTCGCGGGGGGAACGGGTTGTCAGCGGATCAACTAATTGTATGGGTAGATAATGATGTAAACATGCGGGACAGAGAGGGGAAAGATTGCTGCAATAAGTCAAAGAAAACAGCCGAGATCTCCGCGTCTGGAACGTCGGGTCACTGGTTGGCGAGCTGAGAACTAGCGAATAATAAATCCTTTGAAAGTAATTTGTTGTAGAGTTGATTTTATTTGAAGCAACTTACTCGTTGCTAACACACATATGAATCGCTACTAACACACATTTGACTCGCTACTAACACACATATGAATCGCTACTAATACACATATGACTCGCTACTAACACACATATGACTAGCTACTAACACACATATGACTCGCTATTAACACACATATGAATCGCTACTAACACACATATGACTCGCTACTAACACATAATGAATCACTACTAACACACACATGACTCGCTACTAACACACATACGAATCGCTGCTAACACACATATGACTCAATAACTGAAATATGAATGGGAGCTAACTGAAATATGAATGGGAGTTAACTGAAATATCACTGGTTGCTAACTAACATATGACTGGTTGCTAACTGAAATATGACTGGTTGCTAACTGGTTGCTAACTGAAATATGACTGGTTGCTAACTGAAATATGACTGGTTGCTAACTGAAATATGACTGGTTGCTAACTGAAATATGACTGGTTGCTAACTGAATAATGACTGGTTGCTAACTGAAATATGACTGGTTGCTAACTGAAATATGACTGGTTGCTAACTGAAATAGGACTGGTTGCTAACTGAATAATGACTGGTTGCTAACTGAAATATGACTGGTTGCAAACTAACATATGACTGGTTGCTAACATATGACTGGTCCTTAATAAGGTACAAATTTAATGGCAAAAAGATGAAACTATTATCAAATGTCCTCAAAAGAATATTTCTACTTAAAATAGATGGCAAGAGTAGCAAAAACCACGTGACTTGTATCACTAATCAAAGACTTGTACCACAAATTAAAGACTTGCACCACTAGAACTTGAAGTGCACGGCACAGGTTTCATAGTGTAACATAATGCAGAATAATTGATGGACTGCATTCAATTTGTGTCAATGAAATTTAAGGACAAGGTACGCTAAACTTGAATTCATAGACAGGACAAAAGATTTTGACGTTTCGGCTTAGAGACTTCATCAGAAAACAAGACAAGAAGAAGTATAACAAGTAGCAGATGACAGTCAAAAAAACTTTAGAGATTTCCTTTTTGTTGCCGGAAGCAGTGAAATAATATAATTATTGGTACTGTGAAAAATAAGGTAGAGCATCTTAACGGATCAAAAAGAAGAAGAAATACAGCGAAATTGAGAAACATAAGTAAGAGAGTATTTGATTCATGCCATGTGGAGATATGGTACCGAAAAGCTGAATAAATTTGTTTTCCAATTTCACTCTCTCGGGTGTGTTAGTACACGAAATTAGTGCCGTAATGGATACATCTAATGCACCTTTATGTTGCTCTCCGTTCAAGTGTGAAGAGACTGCGGGAGAGTTTACCTTGTTCAATATCCCGAAGATGTTCTGTGAACCTGTCTGCCAATCTTCTCTCAGTTTCGGCTATATAACCAGAATGACATCTATGGCACACAAACACATACATCACATTCCAACTAACGCATGTGAAACCCTCTTTGATGGTGAGGGTACCTTTAGGGAGGCTAATATTTTTTGTTTGGAGTGTATAGGGACATGTCCTAAATCGGCTTCTTGAGCAAAGTATAGTCCCAAAGTAAGGTGGGTCAGCTCGAAGGCAACTGTGAACCAGAAGGTCACCTAGATTTTTTACCCGTCTGAAGACAATCCGGGGAGGGGGGGGGGTGAGAATACCCTGTTAGTGTCGGGGTCAGCAAGAAGTATGTTACGATTTTTATGAATATTTTTTTAGCTGTCAAATTGTGAGGGTGATAGGTTAGTATGAGTTTGGATCGATCTTCATTTTGGTTTTAAAGACGTTTAAAGGCCTCTTTTCGTGTGATATTGCTGACACGATTGAGTGCCGTGTGATATTGCTGACACGATTGAGTGCCGTGTGATACTTCTGACACGATTGAGTGCCGTGTGATATTGCTGACACGATTGAGTGCCGTGTGATATTGCTGACACGATTGAGTGCCGTGTGATATTGCTGACACGATTGAGTGCCGTGTGATATTGCTGACACGATTGAGTGCCGTGTGATATTGCTGACACGATTGAGTGCCATGTGATATTGCTGACACGATTGAGTGCCGAGACAAGAGTATTTTCAGGATCAGATCTGGCGCGAAAGAAATCCATCATTTCCTCAGCTTTTTCTAAATAGCTTTCATCAAGTAAATGGCGCACGCTGTCAGCCAGGGCGGCATCAGAACTCGGTGATGGGGGAGCCCCAAGGGCTCATGACAACAGTCGTGTCATAGTGTGATGTAGAGTACTAGTCTCATTTTTTAATATGGGCACCAGTTTCATATTGTAATTTAGAGCTCGATTTTCATATTGTAATGTAGAGCACCAGTTTCATATTGTAATATGGGGCTCCCGTTTCATATTGTAATATGGCGTCCCATTTTCATATTGTAATGTAGGGCACCATTGTCCGATAAAAAAAATTCTCAGTACAACAGGGTTTTACTTCATCTAAAAGAGCGGGAGTAGCATCAGTGTTAAAAAGTTTTAAAATTGTCTGCGAACATCGGAATCCACCTGGTAGTTTAAAACGTGTTTTTAAAACACTTATTTAACACCTCGAGTCGCTGCACACAAACATCATCATGAGATGTTGATCTGTTAAGCTAGGTTGTGGGGAAAATAAGAAGCTCTTCAGCGGCGGAGACTTTGAGAGGGCTGGCTATTAAATCATCTTGAGATAAATTCTATGGAGTATTTTAGAGTTGTTTCTTTCTTCATTGACTTGGTTCGGCCTATGTTCAAGTAGGCGATCTTGTAGAGTAAGATAAACATTCCTTCTTGTTGTTTGTGGCACATTTCAACATAGAAATCCAGAACTTGAAGATCGGCTGTAGCTGTGCGTGACACCTAGTTAAATAGCAGGAGGACATCAGAGGGTCTCTTGCCCCCCACCCCCTCTCACTTCCCCAAAAAACACAACAACTGGCATCTTCCATTCAACGGTACAATCCGAGCCAGGTCTCTCAAGAACCAGTCAACAGTTCACAATTGTGCCCTTCAGATTGTAAGGCACCCGGGCACAGGGAGCGGTTTGCGTCGCCAGCTTAACGAGATAACTTGAAATTTGAGCAATTTGGAAGCGATTTTTTTCTTGAAAAGTAAAGAGCTCTTGTGGTGATTGTGAGGAGGCGAGATCTCGCGATGATTGGGAGGAGGCGAGATCTCGCGATGCGTGGAAGTCTCGACTATTTTCCTTCCAAGTAGAATGAGAAGAGGCTTGTGCCACTTTGTCGGACAAAAATAGAAAGAAGAAAATCTTTACATATTTTTTTTTTTAAATCTCTTAAGTGGGTATTTTTTTTCCAAAGGGTGATTATCGCCATTGATGTCACCACTGTCGTCATGTCATTCAAACGTCGAAAGCCGACTGGAACAATAGGGCGGTTAAGTTATTAAAACCGTGTGTTGTGTCATCATAGTCCCAGCTGTCTTGAAACACGTCTGTTGCATTCAGTAGCTGTTGTCTGGCTTCTTTGAAACTGTTGACACTTGAACGTATTGAAAATGAACAATATGATTGTTCATTAACCCCTGGAGTTCAACTCAAATAGTATTAATGTTTAGTATTCTGTGTTGTGATGTTAGGTCCAGGTGTATTATATATATATTTATATATAATTTTTTTTAACATCAAAAGTCTTTCTATTATACATTTCATGGGTAAAATGTGTCTTTACACGTGTGAAAATTAACGCCATGACAATATTACTAATGGTGTTCTTATATTTGAAACAGTTTTGAATTAGATCTGAAACAGTGTTGAAACACATCTGAAACAGTGTTGAAACACATCTGAAACAGTTTTGAAACATATCTGAAACATTTTTTAAACAGATCTCAAACAGTTTTGAAACAGATCTGAAACAGTTTTTAAACAGATCTCAAACAGTTTTGAAACGGATCTGAAACAGTTTTTAAACAGATCTCAAACAGTTTTGAAACGGATCTGAAAGTGTTGAGCATAACTCGGCACTAGATACGTGTTCGACAAAGTCAGAATATCTGTAGAATAAACTCGGCTGTAAATCAAGTATAACCAGATTACACCATGAGAGATCAGCTCTCAAACTGCCCGAGGTTAAAAAAATTGTTACAGGTATAAAAATTGAATTCAGTGACGTGGAAAGGAGTTTCGGGGGGGGGGGGGGGGTAGCATTTTTTTTTTCATTTAATTTGTTTAGACCAAGTAATAAGCTTAATGTTTACAAGTATACGGCCTCAGTTTCCCGGTATGACTGCATCAATCACACATAAAAAAAGTGGGTTGCTTTGCAAAGCTTATCACTCTTGTAAAATCGACCCAGAGCTTTATTATTGTTTTGGATTAGTTGATTATTTGATGATGTTTATGTTTGTAGACCTAACTAAACACACACACAAAAATATCATTTTTTTTACACACACTTTGTTCCAGTCCCTGAATGAATGTGCTCTTATATCCGCAGCCTCTTCAACTAGCTCTGGTCCTAAGGGAGACGAACCCTACAGCTCTAGGACAGCACACACCAACGGTCGTCACAAACAGTATAGCTCAGTCAAACATCGCGACTACCAGACACAATCCGGACACCAGCAGCCACACACCAACCACCACCAGGCGCATTCCAACCACCACCAGTCCCATACCAACCACCGAGAGCCCCACACCAACCAGCAACAACACCATTCACACCGCCCGAACAATCGCAGTCATCACCAGCCACCGGCGGGAGTCGGGGCGAGCCCGGAGGACGATGACGTCAACGACGATGATGACGTCACGGAGGATGGCCGCCGCAGCAAAGGTTCGAAGAAGCACCGCCGAAACCGAACCACCTTCACCACCTACCAACTGCACGAGCTGGAGAGGGCGTTTGAGAGGTCACATTACCCGGATGTATATAGTCGCGAGGAGTTGGCCATCAAAATAAATCTACCGGAAGTTAGGGTTCAGGTTGGTTACTTTGAAATGTTACAACTGCAGGGGGAGGGGGTGGTTACTTTGAAATGTTACTCACAACAGCAGGTGGTGGGGTAGGAGCAGACAAACATTTGATGTATCTCAAATAAGTTGAGTAGTTGATTAGTTTCCTCCGACTCCATATGTAAGACTAACACAAAGTAAGTCCGATTTTAATGTAGTCACAGATCTGAATTATTTTCCAAATGTAAGAACCCCTGCAGGCATTCTCTATATGTAAGCGTAAATTAAGTTATAGATAAGTTACAGATAAGCTATAGATACGTTTGCGTGGAGCGAACAATTGAAACCCTTCCTCCGTAACATACTTACCGTGTCATTAACGTGACTAACAGGTTTTGACTTATGTGAAACAATTAGTGTCGTACACCAATCCTAAGGATGATGTAGTAGAGGCAGCGTCATGTCGCGTGAAATGAAATATAAGTACATGCTGTGTAGCAGCTTTATAAAAGCATACAATAATCAGTCGAACGTTTCGGCTAACTGCCTTCCTCAGCGGAAACAACAACAAAAAAAAAAACACCAAAAAAAAAAAAAGAAAAAAAAAAACAAAAAACGTGAATTAGACACACTAACTTTCTACATGTATTTGAGACGAGCCTTCGGGTCAAGGTCACTCAGATTAAACAGATGCGCATTAAACAGATCTGAAACCGTATTTTGCTCGCGAAGCAATTACGGCACGTCTCACGGCTAGTGCAGCTGAAAACTCGTGATTGAAATATCGACTTTTAGCTGACCCTCGGCTCGAGCTTATGAGCCAATGGACGTGACGGGGGGCAGTCAATTATCACCTGACACAAATGGTCAGTGGCGGTCAAACTTTGGTCATCTTGACCACCTCCTGATCCCAAGGCTGAAATAGGAGTTAAAGAGGTTTTCAAGCCGCTATCAGTAGCACGAGCGGTCTCTGTGGACGGGACGCACCTCACCACGAACGCTAATTAATCTGCAACTCTTGACCACGATCACCCCCCACCAAGAGGTCCTCCAGCGGACTGGACATTTCCCAATTAGTTCTCTTTGCCTTGGGAGATACTCCTAATTCCACTGTCCGCCGGGTAGCGCCTAGACCCTGCGCACCCCTCTCCTTCTCTCCTTGCACACCCCTCTCTTTCACTTTCCTCACATCCAACCGCTTTTGAAAATCTTTCTCCCGAAATTCTCCACTGAGTTAATTTGATTGGGCGTAGACGCCATCATTGGTAGCTCTTTGTTGCTTTAGAAACTGTCATGGGGATGGATGGGTTCAACGAAATGGCCTGGCCGCCTGGTTCCGGGACGAAGTTAATAAGGACCCTGGTCTTGAACTATCTGTAATGGCATTACCGACGTTTCACTTGATCTCAATGGACCGGCTCGTCTCTAAGCTAAAGACTTGATAATGGCTGTATTAAACGACCCGGCGCAGACTAACGTGGCCAAATGTGATCAACATGAACCAACCAATGGGCTCACCAGGATTAATTTGTGAGGAAATATCTTTGAAAAAGTATGCTGGGTTAAAAAAAAATGGTTTACTTGACGAGAGTAGAGATTGTAAAAATATCTACTGGGTTGGATGGGATGCTGTTAGGGAAATGTTCAGTGGATGATCTCTGTAAGTCGTGTTATCAAATATAAATATAGACATATTTACGGAAGTTTAGTTTTATTTTAAAGTTAGACTGATAAAGAATAATGTAAACATAATTATGAGATCAGAAAACACGCATACAAATGGCTTCAACACGCATACATATGACATCAACACAAATACATATTATGACATCGAAATGCAAAGATATTACATCAACACAATACATATAATGACATCAACACATATACGCATATGATATCAACACGCATACATATTACATCAACACAAATACATATTATGACATCAACACGCAAATATATTACATCAACACAAATACATATTATGACACCAACACGCATACATATGGCATCAAAACTTCTACATTTGACATCAACAAGAGAACACTTTGCAGAGCTGTCATCTTAAGTTATTTTCTTGATTTGAAGTCTAAATCATATTTTTACCAATAGCCACTTCGTTTAAAAAATATCCTCTAAGTTCGTGGGACCTATCATACCCTGCTATTTCCTGTCATACCCTGCTATTTCCTGTCATACCCTGCTATTTCCTGTCATACCCTGCTATTTCCTGTCATACCCTGCTATTTCCTGTCATGCCCTGTCATTTATGTACAAGAATAATGTTCAATAAACAGAATCATAAATTAATAAATTACAACGTTTTCTATATCTAGTTTTTAAATGTAAAGCATCAGGATTAAAACGGAACCACACCCCCCCCCCCAAGTCAACAATGCATGAAACACAATAAATATTTTATTAGTAAATATAATTTATATTATGGTTCTTCCCTCAGAAGAAGGTTGTCGAGCCTTGTATTAGGCTCTCAGGCCGACTATCTATCATAAGTTAATTGTCTCCCCTGGTACGCACCTTAACTGGCATATTATTAATTTTATTGTTACAGAGTTAGGCTCTTGGAGTTTTTTTTTTTTAATGGATAAATAGAATTGCAGGTGCGTTAAATGGGAGGTAACTACTTGGGGGTGGACATGTAATTATCTAACCTAACAAGATGGACGGGGTAAAAAGAACACTTCAGCTACATGTTGTCTCAGTTCGCACATCGTCAGCTCTGCGGCCAGGAGAGATTTTAAGTGCTTCAAAAGTGTTACGGGCTGAGCTCTATCTATCTGAAATTCAAATATGAGAAAATAATATCTAAATAAAATAAAATATATAATAGAATATATTATACTATATTCTCTGCCACCCCCCCCCCCCAATAAAAATAAAATAAACATAGATATTGATTAACATGAGAGGATTGGAGACAAGCTTAGACATGTCTACATATTAAAAACCTAATTAAAGTGTTGTGGTTAATTTCCTGAAGATCGATACATCAATCCTTAAATCAATACCGTTCTTCAATCAGCACGCCGTTAAATAATTATCGTTGATTGATTTCAATTGTATAAATTTTTATATAATTAAACATTACTGGCAATAGGGCCAAGCACATACTTATTGTATGATGAGACAAATTATTGTGTCTAACATTAACGTGACATGTTTCAATTACTGCGGTTGTTGACATTGTCACGAAACGTTAAGAGCTGAATACACGACCGACAATGTCTAATTGTCTAATCGTCTAATTGTAAGTCTAGGGGTCAAAGGGCGGCTAGACAGCTACTGTTTATTCCGGTGGAGTTCACATTTTTAATCTCACTAAAACTATCAGCATTAGTGGCTTGAACAATGGCCAAGAAAATAATTTAGTATCTTTGGAAACTGGCCAAGAAAATGAATATTATCATTGGACACTGCTAAAGAAAATGACTATTATCATTGGATACTGGCCAAGAAAATTAATATTATCATTGGAAACTGGCCAAGAAAATTAATATTAGCATTGGAGATTGCAAACAGAGTCTTTTTAATGACTTGAATTTCGCCTCATGTTAATTTAGCTTCGTCTAACGTTTACTGAATCCTGTTATTTTTTTACCTCCCCTTTCAGGTGTGGTTTCAAAACAGACGAGCAAAATGGAGGAGACAAGAAAAAATCGAGTACCTTAAAATCCCCGACAGCCTGAATGGCCCGCCCCTTCCAAGCCTCTCGTCCACCGTGTCATTGGGATCATCGTCATTGCCCCTTGACCCCTGGTTGACCCCACCCATCGTCAGCATGGGGGGCGACATGGCGTCGCCGTCCTTATCGTCCTTCTCCTCGTCTGTGATGGGAGCTCCGTCATCCATGACGTACTCGGAGTACCTTCCCCTGGCCATGACGTCACACGGCGGCAGTCTGACGTCACAGTTTCACAACTTGTCCGGTGTGTTCAGTCCGCTTCATGCTAAGCGGTCAAGAAGCCACGATAGAGTCTGTCATTTGGGGGATAAGAGCACCAGCATTACCTCACTGCGCGTGCTAGCACGAGAGCATCTCGAGACGTTAGAGAGGAAGCTGGACGGCACTTTCTTGTGATGTTGATGCTTCTGCCGGGATGTTAGAAAGTATCATCAAATCTGGCTAACAAAAAATTTGAACGAAAATACTCTGCATAATCACGTGAATTAGATCACCATACTGTCAGTACGATGCCGTGCTGTCAGTACTATGCCGTGATGTCAGTACTATGCAGTGCTGTCAGTACTATGCCGTGATGTCAGTACTATGCCGTGCTGTCAGTGTGTTGCCGTGCTGTCAGTGTGATGCCGTGCTGTCAGTGTGTTGCCGTGCTGTCAGTACTATGTCGTGATGTCAGTGTGTTGCCGTGCTGTCAGTGTGATGCCGTGCTGTCAGTGTGATGCCGTGCTGTCAGTACGATGCCGTGCTGTCAGTGTTTTGCCAGCATCTCATTATGTTCTAAGGACATCAGAATGTCGCCATGACCTCAGTATGGTTAGAGTAATTCAGCTTAAACTATCTAGCCGTGTGTGCGCATGTGTTACCCCCCAAGCTGGCCCATAGGAGAGAATCGATAGATCGAATCTTGTCAATAGATTTAAACATCCATTGGCACTTGCTGAACTGAGATCAATATGTTCTGACCCAAAGAAGCTTCGCTCCCAGGCCAGGCTAATTGAAAAAATGACATACGTCAATTTAAGTGTATGACCTTTTTAATATTCTCATTTGATTGTAAGGTTGTAAATAAAAACGGTCTCATGACATGACATGACATGACATGAGACCTTTGACTTTCTACTTTGTGTCTCGGGACTTTCTCGAATGTATAAACTCTATTTAAAGCTATTAAATATTGACAAGACATTGACAGAAGTCTGTGTTGTGATTTTTATTAATTTTATAAATGAAATAGAAGGTTCTCAGAGGCGTATCAAGCTGGAATAATTAGGAGACGTTCATTATGTGTTTTTAAATTCTATTGTATAATTGGATGATATAATTGTCTTGTCTAATTGGATGCTATGATTGTGTTGTCTAATTGGATGGTGTGATTGTGTTGTCTAATTTGGATTGTCTAACTGTTGTCTAATTATAACATCTACTTGTCTTGTCTAATTACGATATCTACTTGTCTAGCCTAATTATGATATTTGTTTGTCTTGTCTAATTTTAATATTTAATTATGTTGATTTTAAGAACATAATAGAAAAATTCAGCAAAAGATCAACGACTATTAGCCGCTAAATTGTGGGTCTGAGAGTGGGTCAATGGAGGGGAGGTAAGCAGGTATTAACCAGTAAGACAAGACAATTATTTATACCAATCACAGCTGTTCGATGCTAAATGTAGGCCTACAATCAGATACTAAATGTAGACCTACAATCAGCTACTAAATGTAGACCTACAATCAGCTACTAAATGTAGACCTACAATCAGCTACTAAATGTAGGGCTACAATCAGATACTAAATGTAGGGCTACAATCAGATACTAAATGTAGGGCTACAATCAGATACTAAATGTGGTGCTACAATCAGCTACTAAATGTAGACCTACAATCAGATACTAAATGTAGACCTACAATCAGATACTAAATGTAGACCTACAATCAGATACTAAATGTAGACCTACAATCATATACTAAATGTAGACCTACAATCAGCTACTAAATGTGAGGGAATTAAATATATACATACATTAAGCTACTAAACGCATGCCTACAGTTATCTACAGCAGGGGTCCCCTACCCCTTCGCATCAAACGGAGACTTTTGGAAATGGAATAAAAAGTTCCCGGTCAGTGGTAAAAAACGGTCCCTGGTGCAAAAAAAGTTGCAGAACCATTGATCTACAGTTACAAAAGCAAACTTAAAATTAGATGAAATTCAATAGTCTATTGAACGAAACAAATCCAGTGCAATGAGGGAAAGGGGCACATTCCAAACATGGAAAGAAGACAACTGTTTGGCATCGAAACCAATCAGCAAACAGTCAGTTAATCTGCTTGGCCGTCTGATCAGGATGCATGTCCATCAACGTGTTCATCGGGGCCAGGGGAGGACATCGGGGCCAGGGGAGGACATCGGGGCCAGGGGAGGACATCGGGGCCAGGGGAGGACATCGGGGCCAGGGGAGGACATCTGGGCCAGAGGAAGACATGGGGGCCAGAGGAGGACATCTGGGCCAGAGGAAGACATCGGGGCCAGGGGAGGACATCGGGGGCTGGGGAAGACATCGTGGCCAGGGAAGGACATCGGGGCCAGAGAAAGACATCGGGGCCAGGGGAGGACATCGGGGCCAGAGGAAGACATCGGGGCCAGGGGAGGACATCGGGGCCAGAGGAAGACGGGGGGAGGATCGTCAGTGTTTAGGACACCTTCAACGTCCACACCATGAGCCTTCAGCAGGCCTTGCACCAGATCGCCAACTGCACCCCCTCCCACGCCACGCTTTTATTGTATTCAAAGTTGGGATGTCATGTGATCTGAGAGCATTCATTGCAGTGGTCCATACAACAGCACATAAGAACAATGCCAGTCACCGCTATCTGGTTTAATCGGTATTGTATTGCATTTTTTAAAGTTATATAAACGTAAATATAAATACAGTGATGGCTTACAATTTCAAACAATATATCGTTGTCAAATAGAATAAATTCTCGGGAATCTGTAAGTATAGATGTAACCGGACAAGCCAATCTAGAAATATAAGTAGAATCTGTAATTAAAGATGTGACTAAAAAATGTAATCACCAACTTGAAAGGAGCATGGAGGACATCGGAGGGGAAATACGTCACGTTCAGTTTGGTTCACATGATCCAGTCTTTGTTCACTTTCAAAATAACTCAATACGTAGTTAGTATTTCAAAACTATTTTTTTCTAATTAAAAGTAATGGGGTATTTCCGGTGTATCATATAGTTCGGATAATGGGGTATTTCCGGTGTATAATATAGTTCGGATAATGGGGTATTCCAGTGTATAATATAGTTCGGGTAATGGGATTCACAGTAGATATATGGGTTAAGCACTGAGATTCACGGTGTGTATATATAGTTTGAGCTCTGGGACTCACGGTGTGTATATATATAGTTTGAGCTCTGGGACTCACGGTGTGTATATATAGTTTGAGCTCTGGGACTCACGGTGTGTATATATAGTTTGAGCTCTGGGACTCACGGTGTGTATATATAGTTTGAGCTCTGGGACTCACGGTGTGTATATATAGTTTGAGCTCTGGGACTCACGGTGTGTATATATAGTTTGAGCTCTGGGACTCACGGTGTGTATATATAGTTTGAGCTCTGGGACTCACGGTGTGTATATATAGTTTGAGCTCTGGGACTCACGGTGTGTATATATAGTTTGAGCTCTGGGACTCACGGTGTGTATATATAGTTTGAGCTCTGGGACTCACGGTGTGTATATATAGTTTGAGCTCTGGGACTCACGCTGTGTATATATAGTTTGAGCTCTGGGACTCACGGTGTGTATATATAGTTTGAGCTCCGGGACTCACGGTGTGTATATATAGTTTGAACTCTGGGATTCATGGTGATACATAGTTTGCACAGGAATTATTAAATGTGATACACGAGATGTTAAAATTAAAATTTCAGGAATGGCCAGTTCAATCTAGAAAATATATATTTTTAAATATAAATTAGAATTTCAGGTGGAACTTTACTCCACATGCGTGTATGTATCTGTATGTGTTTGTATGTGTGTATGTGTTTGACAGCTGGCAATATTTCCTGTCGATAAAATTCCATACGGTTTTAACTTTGTATTTAATTATTTAAATAATATAGCATAGTTTCCTAAGCCTTTAATTTGGTAACATAATCTGTAAAACTATATTTAACATAATCTGTAATTAATCTATAAGATAATCTTTAAAAGAATCTGTAATATAATATATAACTTAATATGTTACATAATCTGTAACACCTCAATATGGATATAAAAAGATAACCTGGTGTATCATCGTCAAATTATGCGCATTAATACACGATAAATAAATAGTTATGTGCAGGATTAATTCGGTGATTGGTTCATTTAGTTGTTTAATTTATTGCGGTTCGAGACCAAAATGGTTCCCGTGAAACCATTTGGTTTGGATACCCTGCTACAAACTATGAGATCCATCCAATTTTAAATCTATAGCTGTTGTACATGAACTTACTGAGATAATGTTTAAACATAATTAGATCAACATTATATGGGCATAGTGAGAAATGGAGAATACATTAAATGTGTAAATTTAGTTAAACTTTATTTCAACTTCTACTTAGGTCCGTAATGTGTACCGTGAAATAACTTGAATTTGACCTTAAGGGGTGACTTTGACCTTAATGGTGACTTTGACCTTAAGGGGTGAATTTGACCTTAAGGGGTGACTTTGACCTTAATAGTGACTTTGACCTTAAGGAGTGAATTTGACCTTATGGGGTGACTTTGACCTTAAGGGTTGAATTTGACCTTAAGGGGTGACTTTGACCTTAAGGGGTGACTTTGACCTTTAAGGGTGACTTTGACCTTAAGGTGTGACTTTGACCGTAAGGGTTACTTTGACCGTAATGGTGACTTTGACCTTAAGGGGTGACTTTGCCTATTAAATACTTAACGGAGAAAGTGATTATTCGTGTTTCTTAAGAGTTCTTTACCATAATTTTGCAACCCTTTTTAAAAGAAGACATATTGCTTTCTATAATTCCCACGGCCTTTCCCTGCTAAGTCATATGGTGGGATTGCTTCAGCTCTTTGATTTACGCAATCCGTGCCACTTATTTCACACAGCCGCCATCTTGCTTACCATGAATCAAAGTGTCATGGCAACCAAGATGACGGCCGTTTAAAAGAAAATTAAATGAAGTGCCAACACACGTCTGCTGAAATGGGAAAGGGACAGAGAGAGAGAGACACACAGAGAGAGAGAGAGAGAGAGAGAGAGAGACTCATTTATCTAATCACCAAGATAAGTGAAAACAGAAACTAAACGTTAAAATTTCATTAAATAATTTCAGCCGGTACATTAATTTCGTGGCGAAAGTAGCAGCTGTATTGTGTCTCTCAAGATATGCAGCAAGAAGTGTCACAGACCTTCGGTCACCCACTTCCCTGGCGTAATTTCAGCCGGCACATGCTCACTTCCGTCAACTAAAACACATGTGTGGCTAGTTACTCACTGTGGATTAGAAAATTGTAAAAATGAAGAAAAACCATAAAAAGTATATTTAAAGTGCAGTTTCATAGAATAAACCTATGGGCAGTCAAGAGCAGTTGAGGAATGGACAATATGGGCAGTCAAGGGGGTTTTGAGGAATGGACACTATCGGCAGTCAAGAGAGGTTGAAGAATGGACAATATGGGCAGTCAAGAGAGGTTGAAGAATGGACAATATGGGCAGTCAAGAGAGTGTGAGGAATGAACAATGTGGGCAGTCAAGGGAGGATGAGGAAAGTCTCGTATAGCACAACTGTATGTGCGGATTATAGAATGCCCTTATAAAAGACTGACATCATGGTTTTAGTAAAAAGCATTTTAGTGAAATAAAACATTTCAGTGCCACAATCTATTCTTCTATATATATATATATAAATGAATGTATGTCTGTCTATATGTCTCATATGCGCTCCCACACCATTCATGCGATTGCAACAAAATTTTGGTGAGTTGTTGGCCACCTACCTGGGCATTTAACTGCGTCATTAAAAAAAAATTCAAATATTTCGTTTTCGGCCGTTGGCCCTTCATTCGTTTTTTTTTTCTTATACGAGCTTTGTAAAAAATATTTCCGTCTGCGCTCCTACACAATTCGTCTGAATGTGCTAAATCTTTGGTAAAATGTAGCAAGCACGCCCACAAAGGTTTGGAAATATCTATAACCGTTTCAAAATATTCCGTTTTGAGCCAGGGGCCCCATGTTCGTTTTTTCTTATATGAGCTATATAAATATAGTTTCAAACCGAATGCGCTCCTACACCATTCATGCGATTGCGACAAAACATAGAGGGCTGTATTCCATAAGCTCGCGCATTTTACTGGGTCATTATAACACTTTTAAAATATTTCGTTTTGGCCGTTGGCCCCAAAATCGTTTTTTTTCTTATATGAGCTTTGTAAACAATATATTTTGTCTGCGCTCCTACACCATTTATTCGAATACGCTAAAACTTTGACGAGATGTTGCGAGCATGCCTATAAAGGTTTCTAAATTATTACAACCATTTTAAAATATTCCGTTTTGAGCCAAAGGCCCCATGTTCATTTTTTCTGATAGGAGCTATATAAATATAATTTCAAACCTCCTACACCATTCATTGCAACAAAACATTTTTGAAAGGTTGTCCATAAGGTCGCGCATGTTAATGAGTAATTACAATACTTTTAAAATATTTCGTTTTCAGTCGTTGGCCCCAAATTCTTTTTTTTTTTTATATGAGCTTTGTACAAAATAATTTCGGTATGCGCTCCTATACCATTCATCTGAATGCGATAAACTTTAGTTAGATGTTTTTCCAACGCCCGCAAAGCTTTTCCAATTATTACAACCGTTTAAAATATTCTGTTTTGAGCCAGGGGCCCCATGTTCTATTTTTCCAATATGAGCTATATAAATATAATTTCAAACCGTATGCGCTCCTACACCATTCATGCGATTGCAACAAAACTTTGTTGAAAGGTTGTCCATAAGGTCGCGCATGTTAATGAGTAATATCAATACTTTTAAAATATTCCGTTTTCAGCCGTTGGTCCTAAATTCTTTTTTTTTTTTTATATGAGCTTTGTACAAAATAATTTCTGTATGCGCTCCTATACCATTTATCTGAATGCGATAAAACTTTAGTAAAAAATTTTCCCACGTCCGAAAAGCTTTTCAAATTCTTACAACCGTTTAAAATATTCTGTTTTGAGCCAGGGGCCCTATGTTCTATTTTCCTATATGAGCTATACAAATAAAATTTCAAACAGAGCTAATGTGTGGATGGATAGATTTTTAATCAAATACAAATAGCGACATTAAAATGTGTGTGTGATATAATAAGTAGGTTTCTGAATTAATTACAACACTTTTAAAATATTCCATTTTAGGCCGTTGGCCCCAAAATCGTTATTTTTCTTTTATGAGCTTTGTAAAAAATAATATCCGTATGCGCTCCTATAACATTTATCTGAATGCGATACAACTTCCGTAATATGTTTCTCTTTTTTTAATTTTGTGATATAATAAGTAGGTTTCTGAAGTAATGCAACAATTCTACAATATTCCGTTTGTGGCCGGGGGCCTTAATTCGTTTTCCACCCTTATATTATCTATATAATTATCGTATGCATTCCTATACCATTCATCCGATTGCGATAAAAATTTTGGTGAATTGATATGCGCGCTCCCGCAAATGTTTCTAAATTAGAACCACATTTTTTAATATTTCTCATGGGCCGATGTCCTTAAATTCGTTTTGTTTTCTTTAACAAACTTTATCAAAATAATTTCAGAGCTATCAACTCAACCGCCCTTGAACAAATGCCAACAGACATCAATTTGTAGCAAGAGCAGAGAAAACACGTTTTTGCATGTTTAGTGTAGAGAGCATTTTTGTTGTTTTTATAAATAAGCTTGAATTTTGTGACGTATTTTAGAATCGGATATAGCTTTGTAAATGTGTTGTGATTTTGAATAGCAATGATGTAGTAATACATCTATTATATAAGAATGATCTATGCTGACCGTAACTCCAAAGAACCGATACGATTTAAATACCTTCCCATTTTTTAAAACAATCATAGTTATCTTCTATTATTTTAAGGAACTCGAATCAATGGTAATGCGAAAAATATATTATATATGCGCTTTAATTTTAATAAAATTTTAAGTATTAATAATATAAATTACAAATAAATTTTGAGCAACAACTAAGGAACTATTTTAAACATTTTATATGTGGTTGAAAGTTATGAAAATTAATAAAACAAATTATGATCAAAGAATTACACTGTAATCACATTTATCGGGGAAACCAAAACATCTGTTGATTTTAGTGCATTTTTTAAGTACGTTCCAAATATTGCGTAATAAAAGTCAAACTAATTTGTTCTAAATAATAACGCAAATGACGTCAGAACTCAAATTGTCTATTTATTCAATGCAAAAATTTATCTGATTTAATAACCGCGCGTAATAAAATTGATAATGTATTTCCCCCCTTCCTAAAAGTAAAATTAATAAATATAATAGATTGCTTTTTAAATTGCTACAATTTAAAAAATGAAATACAATTTTTGTTTTTTATTTTTAACGTTTAATAAATTTTTACTTTTATTCTTTCCAAAAATATACATTTATGAAATTTACAAATTAGTAAAAAAAAAAAACAAAAAAAAAAAAAAAAAAAAAACTAACCTTTAAATATACTTTTAATAAGAAAATGCCGTTTAATGCAATCAGTGCAGCGAAACTACATATCCAAATAGCATCCACTAATGCACTTATCACTCATTTAAATAAGAACAAAGCATTTGAAATGCAAAAAAATTGTTTTTGAGTAAGTAAGTGGATTACAGTCCCGTGGATGATTTTATTAATTTCTTTAAAACTCTGTTTGGGGGAGGGGGAAGTTGACAAAATGAATTTGACAAATAATTTGCCTTCTTAGGTACATATATATGGGGGTTAGGAAATAGGGTGTGTACAATTTTATATCTTTAAATCCAATGATATTACTGTTGTGAAAAATAGATGCTATATTCTCATTTTACGAATTAAGAAAATCAATGACGTTAACACAACGTAAGTACATTTACAAAAGTATATCCATGAATATCAAAACCCATTCATTTTACAAAGAATTACCAGTTTTGGACCGGGGCCCTATAGTAGTTTTTCTTTCTAATATGAGCTATTTAAATATAATTTCCGTATGAGTTCCTATACTATTCATCTGAATGCGATAAACTTTCAGTGAGTTGTTGTGTGCAGGCCCGCATTAGGTTTCTAAAGAAGTGCAAATATTTTACAATATTCCGCTTTGGGCCGGGGGCCTTAAATTATTTTTTTTTTATATGAGCTATGTAAATATAACGTCAAGCAGAGCTATTGCATAAGTGGGTGGAATTACTGTGACATTTCATTTTGTATATGTGACTTAATAAATAGGTTTCTGATTTAGTACAAATATTTCACAATATTACTTTTGGGGCCGGGCCCCTAAATTTGTTTATATGTAATAAATGAGCCATATAAATATAATTTCAAACATAGCTATTGCATGGGGGGATCAATCGCTATAAGTTTTGGGACTAAATTTGGAAAATCCATGCTTCACACACGGACAGCTGCGTGTGGTCTGCTGACACTTCTTAAAACATTCTAATTAATTCGAATACGCACCAGACGGTTAAAAAAAGGTGGTTATTAGAAGAACTTACAATAAAAAATATTAAAACACAGACACTTTATTTCGATGAGTGGCATTGCAACGCATGCCGGGTACTCGCTAGTTTTATAATATAATAACTTTAGATGACGGGGTTCTTGTATACTTGAAGACACATGAAGACATTGCCTGGTTAAGGACTAAAGTGTGTTATTTCTAAGACCGGGAAACGTTACACCGCATAACGTTATGTTACTATTTGTAAATAAGTTTTCTTAAAACATGGCTTCTAACAATATATTTCCGCATGTATATGTCAGTAACACTTTGTTTGTAAAATCTTTCTTAGAATAAATTAATAAACAAGTTATCGCCTAGGTTAAGGCCCGCTATGCTGGCTAAGATTAACGTATAAGCACCGAACAGCTGTTGAGAGATTGGCCAAACGGAATACCAGGATGTGCTATTAATATCTAATCGAAATGGGATAGACTGTACGCCCGGATTTTCTATTAATAGATTTCTGCTGTTTAATGACAAACCGTATTGCCTAAATATTAAAATATCATGGGCTGAGCTCAATAGAAAAGACAAAACTGACTTATTTTACAATTTAAAGTTGTCATAAGATGTTTATGCAGACAGATTTTAAATTATGATAAGACGACTATGTCACGTGATCCATGTCAGACAGAAAATATGTTTTTCCAAGGAGAGTTAAAACCTGGAGAGGGTTATGAGCTACTTCAAGGTAAACGTCCCCATTACCTTTGCTTGGTCAGCTTCTCGGGTAAACGGTCCTACAACTATATGTGATATGTACATATGTACATCTGTGGCATTCTTGATGTGTGGTTGGTCCTACAACTACATGTGATATGTACATATGTACATCTGTGGCATTCTTGGTGTGAAGGTGGTCCTACAACTACATGTGATATGTACATATGTACATCTGTGGCTTTCTTGATGTGAGGGTGGTCCTACAACTACATGTGATATGTACATATGTACATCTGTGGCATTATTGATGTGTGGGTGGTCCTACAACTACATGTGATATGTACATATGTACATCTATGGCATTCTTGATGTGTGGGTGGTCCTACAACCACATGTGATATGCACATATAAACATCTGTGGCATTCTTGATGTGTGGGTGGTCCTACAACTACATGTGATATGTACATATGTACATCTGTGGCATTCTTGATGTGAGGGTGGTCCTACAACTTGATGTGATATATACATATGTACATCTGTGGCATTCTTGATGTGAGGGTGGTCCTACAACTAGATGTGATATATACATATGTACATCTATGGCATTCTTGGTGTGAGGACGGTCCTACAACCTCTTGTGATATATACATATGTACATCTGTGGCATTCTTAGTGTGAGGACGGTCCTACAACCTCATGTGATATATACGTATGCACATCTGTGGCATTCTTGGTGTGAGGACGGATCACAAGAAATTTAATTTGGGAAGAAGCACACGCTGTTGGGCGAATGGTTCAAATTACAAAGAATGGGTTGTCACTGTGGTTGTGCCATGAGCCTTGACGAAAACCCGGTGGCAAGGTCATCGTAGGACACAACTTAAGTTCGCGTCCTAGCGTTCGGGTAATAGTACTAACAGAGAAGTGGGAAGAAGTAAATATTACCTAGATCGTGCTTCCACCAAGCTGGACAGACTAAATGCCAACAAATGGATGTTTCATCTTTTGCTCCTCATAAAGAGGAGAGAAGAAAACTTTTAGAGTCACATAAGCAAAAACATCCATCATCCACACCACTGGGTAAAAAATTATTTGAATTAAAAATTTAAAAAAATATGCTTGAAGGGAGGTAATTGTACATATTTTAGCTAAAATGTCAAATTATTTTTTGATTACTGCCCTTATATATTAAAGTCTAATGTTCCTTTTAATAGCTCTAAACAAAATATTTAAATGCAGTCAATTTTAGAAAATTCTTTTACTTTAAAAAAAAATATAAAGCTAATGTCAACAAATAAATTGGTATAATAAATGATTTATGTACAATACAATATTTCATTCCTAGAAGCTAGCGTCAAGAGATTTTTTGAAAAAATGTATTGTTTGCACATTGACTGTAACCGATTGTATCAACCAATACGTGAACAAGATGCCGATTACGTTGTATTATTTTAGGAATCCAACCACACTGTTATTTAAACGCATAATTGTGATGTCCATATGTAACATGTATCCTTCATTCCAGGGTTTCCAACGCAATTCAATAATATTGGCTGACTAGTAATCTATATCTCAACATTTTACTGACAATATAAATATCAAAATTTTACTATCAAATAATTTAAATGTCTACATTTTACTGACACATTTTCTAAATGACATCATTGCTGAAACGATGAAGCTACAATAATTTTAAAGCATCCATTTATAGCGGCGTCACGTCTTTATGACTCGGTGCCATGTGACCATGACGTATGTTCGCATGTCCCTATTCTATAACGTTTATTAAGAAAGGAGGACAAACTGAGATGTCCTATTTCGTTCCCTGGTCAAATCTCCCACTCTTTTACGGACATCCTGAACGTGTTTACGTACTTTTTTGAACAAGTCATTTTTGGGTGAACATTGCACGGAAAGTCCTGTAGATCAACAAGTTCATGAACAGTTTGTCATCCGTGCTGATTGGTGATGACGCAAACATGACGGTTATACCAGCAACGGATGTGACGTATTTCCGTTAAACTCTACTTGATTAAACTTTATTGACCTAAGACGGCCCAATTTAAAAAACAACCAGGATTAAAGGTAAAGGCCAAAGCAAGGCTCATAGACGCCGTCTTTATTCCGAACCTTACTTACCATAAAATTTATGACGAAGCATTTTTATTGATGACGTCATTCGACGACTTACCAGTACCTGAAAGGATACTCTCATCTCAATTTGTATTTTGCGTTTATTTGTAAATTTGTTGCACGATGCAAGCTGTTAAATAATAAATGTATCTTTTCTTTGAAGTATGCATTGTTGAAATGACAATCATTGACTTTATCAATATTACAAGCGATTTAACATTAACTGATTTTCTTAGAAAATGACGTAATAATAGTGGGATATGTGCAGAATTTATCAATTATATTTTTGTTATTTTTTATATTTTTAGGATTGGGTCATTTACTTTAATTTTATTTTTTGGGTTTGTTTTTTGTTGTTGTTGTTTATTAAAGTGGTGTTATGATAAAGGAGTGCTGGACAGACAGGCCCATTGGATATGCTGAAGCCGTGGATTCATGTTCGTGCTTTGAAACAGATGAGACACAAAAACAATCCATGACTAACCGCTGCAGCTATGTCTCTCATGATTTTCTAATGTAACGTTTTTATTGGTGCACAAAAATTAAAGTTTTTATTGGTGCACAAAAATTAACGTTTTTATTGGTGCACAAAAATTAAAGTTTTTATTGGTGCACAAAAATTAACGTTTGTATTGGTGCACAAAAAAATAAAGTTTTTCCTGTACTTCCCCCACACACAAACACCTTTTAGTTACGCAACCAGACACTTTTCGACAATCCCCTTGAACTATATTATGTCTTACCCCATTGTATGCTGATGATGTATGTATATTACACCATATTTAAATTGAAACTATGTCAACTTTAAAAAAAAGAATCTATTTCGCTTTTGCAGTAGCTTTAAGTATCTTATTTAGGGCCTTTATCGGGAATTTCATTTGAATTTTTCATGAACTCACCACACTTTCTTTCATACCTAGAGATTTATATATGTATTGATTTTATGTTTATTGCTCTTTCTATCTGTCTAAATGTATTCTGATTAATTTTTTTATTGTAATGTTATGTCAAAATGTTAAGTAACACGGAAACCCCCCGAGGAAACGATATGAGAACCGGTGAACTGTAAGGAAGCTTCCAACTTCCAAAGTAAATAATCCAAATAGTTGAATGATTTCTAGACAGTGAACACCACAGGCAAATTAGGAACGACAATCCAGATGTTTAAAATAGCGTATGCCCGATTGCCTTATCATTATTGGGGAAAGGCTCGCCTAACAGTTTCATCAAATTTACGCCAGGTTTTTTACACGCTCCAGCCCTAATCAGCCAATTTGCTTTGTGTGAAGAAAATAAGTTGACCAAACCCAATAATAGTTTGGCTCTTACGGGAGACAATTCTGAATCATGTGCATTACTGCCCCTGTAAAGACCAATTTTGGCCGAGTGTCATGGGCTATTTGGGCGTGAATGCTGGAGTTCCAATAAATGGCCAGCTAGCCAAATACAGTGCATTTCAAAAATGAGTGGGTATGGGGGTAAAGTGGGTATGTGGGTAGAGTGGGTATGGGGGTGAAGTTGGAATGGGGGGTAGCGTTGGTAGAGGGGGTATGAAGGTAGTCTGGGTAGATGGGTAGAGTGTACAATTGTGTAAAGTGGGTATTTAGGTAAAGTTGGTATGTAGGCAGAATGGGTATGTGGGTATAGAGTGGGTATCTGGGTAGATTGGGTATGTGGTTAAAGTAGGTATTTGTGTAAAGTGTGTGATGTAGGTAGAGTTGGTATGTTGGTAGAATGGGTATTTGGGTAGAGTGGAAATGTGGGTAGTGAGGGTATTTGTGTAAAGTGTAATGTTGGTAGAGTTGGTATTTGGGTCGAGTGGGTATGTGAGTATGTCGGTAGAATGGTTATGAGCTTAGAGTGGGCATGTGGGTAGAGAGGGGTATGTGTGTAAAGTAGGTATGTGGTTAGAGTGGGTGGGGCTGACAAGAGAGTGGAGAGGGTGGGCGCAGGATCTGTCTCCGTCTCTCCATCCATCTCTCCTCAAGCCTTTCATAATCCAACATCCCCCGAGGCCATTGTATCTAATTTGAAAGTGAACTTGTTAAGGACGAGTTGTGGGGCTTTTGTGCACATTTGGCTGGTGGGAAGTAATCACGGCGAAAAACACGCTCAAGTGACATATAGTATTCTGTGGCTGCCCTCCCTTTATCAAATATTTGGGCCATCTTATTCATAACAAGAGTTGCCTATCTTGATCCAATGAGCGCTTTTACTTGATCCAATGAGCGCTTTTACTTGATCCAATGAGCGCTTTACTCCCCCCCCCCACCCATAGAATCGACTCTCTTAGCAGTGGATTGCCGCCATTTGGATGCAAATATTGACAATTTAGCGACACATTACGCTTTAATCAAATGTGATCAGCCGCCATGGCTGGCCCGCCTCGCATCCGCCAGGGGCCACCACTTCAGGTCTAATACCGCTCTTCCTGGGCCCACACAGCCAGCAGCTTCAGTATTCATCTCATTTGGGGACCGTGATATTAAATTTGTCACTGGGCGAGAGGGGCGCCAGCTTATCAACATGGCGTGGGGGGTGTGGTTATGAAGGCTTGGTGGAGTTGGTTTTGTCTTAGAACGATGCGAGGTATATCGGCAATGTTACGGACATAGTGGAGAATGCAGCCCTATGTATTAGACAATAATGTCGCTCTATGTGTAGGATTTAAGAGAGTAGCACGATGTGTAGGATTTAAGAGAGTAGCATGATGTGTAAGGCTTGAGAGAGTAGCACGATGTGTAAGATTTAAGAGTGTAGCACGATGTGTAAGATTTAAGAGAGTAGCACGATGTGTAAGATTTAAGAGAGTAGCACGATGTGTAAGGCTTGAGAGAGTAGCACGATGTGTAAGATTTAAAAGAGTAGCACGATGTGTAAGATTTGAGAGAGTAGCATGATGTGTAAGATTTAAGAGAGTAGCACGATGTGTAAGATTTAAGTGAGTAGCACGATGTGTAAGATTTAAGAGAGTAGCACGATGTGTATGATTTAAGAGAGTAGCACGATGTGTAAGATTTAAGTGAGTAGCACGATGTGTAAGATTTAAGTGAGTAGCACGATGTGTAAGATTTAAGTGAGTAGCACGATGTGTAAGATTTAAGAGAGTAGCACGATGTGTAAGATGTAAGAGAGAAGCCCAATGTGTAAGGCTTGAGAAAGTAGCATTGAGGATACTTGATAAGAAGGCGACACTGGTTTTTATAAAGGAGTTAGCGTCATCATCAGGTCTAATGGAGTTATAAAAATTTAAGAAAAAATTGAATATTTTAAAAGAAAACTAAAGTATAGCGTAAAGTTTACTTTTCAAAACGCCATGACGTCATTTGTCAACTTTTTAGGACATTCACAAAAACAAGAAAATTTTAGATTTCTAAATTATTTTTGAGAATTTTTGTTGTATTAATTGTTGCCCCGTAGTGGAATTCTTCATGTGTGTTTCATCACACAGAAGTAGAGAAAAGTCTAGAAATGTGTGTGTGAGTGTCTATGTATGTGGGTGATTATGTCTGTATGGTTGATGGATGGTAGTGCTGGAGATGGCGCTTATGGTAATTTGCTTTTTAATGTGATTTACATTGTTGTTTTGGTTACTACTTAATTTTTTTTTTAACTTAAAATATAAATTTCCAAATGATCAGCAATATATATTTTTTTACAGCATCAACATTTTAAGCAAATAAATCCGTTTCTAAATTCAAGCTCATGTCTATAAAATTAATTTGAGATTCGCTGGCCTGGAGCCAAGTAAGCATTCGTGCATCCCAGCACACACAAATTAAGGCATGGGTCCTCGTGCCCATAACCTGCTCGCGCCCTTAATATGACGATAAGGAACTTTAGTTTAATGACAGAACAAGTAGCGCCCTCCTACATTATTAACGCATTCAAAATTGAATCTTCAGCGGCCGCGACAATGGGCCTAGCCGTGACACACAATGGCCCGGAGCAGGGGGTGATTCCGATGATTAATAAAAGCCAGGGTAGCCTGGGGCTAGGACCAGGCCTTGGCGCCAAGTTTAGTCTAGACCTCAATAATAGGAATCTCAACAAGACGCTTGTCCTTCTGAAAGCTGTGAAAATATTTCGTCTGGACAATTGATATTCAATTAAAATATCTTCTGGTCACCTAGTGTCTACGTTATAGCTCTTTCTTTAGAACTTTTTTGTATAAAAATATGTTTCTATGTTAAGTATTTCTAACCAAAGTACGTCATATTTCTATGTAAAATAGTTTTATCTAAACTATTTCTATGTTAATTATTTCAAGCTTAACGAGGCCCTATTTAATTTCTATGAAAAGTTTTTCTATCTAAAGTAAATCAAATTCATAAAATATGATAAGTGTGTGTGCTTGTTTGCGTGTGTGTTTGTGATTGTGTTGTGTGTTTTGTTGTGTTTGTTTATGTGCATATATATAAATATAATATGTTTGTATGTGTGCGCGCGTGTGTGTGTGTGTTTGTGTGTGTGTATGTGTGTGTTTGTGTGTGTGTATGTTTGTGTGGGTGTTTGTGTGTGTGTTTGTGTGTGTGTGTTTGTGTGTGTATGTGTGTGTTTGTGTGTGTGTGTGTATGTATGTGTTTGTGTGTGTATGTGTGTGTGTTTGTGTGTGTGTTTGTATGTGTTTGTGTGTGTGTATGTGTGTGTGTGTGTGTGTGTGTGTGTGGCATGACTTTTTTATTCTCACTCGAATATAGTCGGTTTATCATTTACTCCGGGATCAAGTTATTTATAACAAGATATTAAGGTTTTCTCGAGAAGGACGTCTCTTTTTTTCAAAATGTGAGAGTCTACTGTTCAAAAGGTGAGAGTCTACTGTTCAAACGGTGAGAGTCTACTGTTCAAAAGGTGAGAGTCTACTGTTCAAAAGGTGAGAGTCTACTGTTCAAAAGGTGAGAGTCTACTGTTTAAAAGGTGAGAGTCTACTGTTCAAAAGGTGAGAGTCTACTGTTTAAAAGGTGAGAGTCTACTGTTCAAAAGGTGAGAGTCTACTGTTCAAAAGGTGAGAGTCTACTGTTTAAAAGGTGAGAGTCTACTGTTCAAAAGGTGAGAGTCTACTGTTCAAAAGGTGAGAGTCTACTGTTTAAAAGGTGAGAGTCTACTGTTCAAAAGGTAAGAGTCTACTGTTTAAAAGGTGAGAGTCTACTGTTCAAAAGGTGAGAGTCTACTGTTTAAAAGGTGAGAGTCTACTGTTCAAAAGGTGAGAGTCTACTGTTCAAAAGGTGAGAGTCTACTGTTTAAAAGGTGAGAGTCTACTGTTTAAAAGGTGAGAGTCTACTGTTCAAAAGGTGAGAGTCTACTGTTTAAAAGGTGAGAGTCTACTGTTCAAAAGGTGAGAGTCTACTGTTCAAAAGGTGAGAGTCTACTGTTTAAAAGGTGAGAGTCTACTGTTCAAAAGGTGAGAGTCTACTGTTCAAAAGGTGAGAGTCTACTGTTTAAAAGGTGAGAGTCTACTGTTCAAAAGGTGAGAGTCTACTGTTCAAAAGATGAGAGTCTACTTTCCAAAAGACAATTTAGCGACACATTATGAATTCTTTTGCTACCCTCTAGGGTACTACTTCTCAGCTAAGTGCCTTTTAAAAAAAATTTAATCTGGGTTTTTTTTCTGTTGTCTGTTCGCTGACGAAGGCTTCCTGCCGACACGTTCTATGTTTTGTTACGTTTTCTTTTCAGGGTTGACCTTACTTTGTTTGACTCATTTCCTATTTGGATAACCTGATTGCAGTCTCTCCCCTTATTACCCAACTTTTCAATAGAAGGCTGTCTATTTTTCAAAAGAAGGCTGTCTATTTTTGAAAAGAAGGCTGTCTATTTTTCAAAAGAAGGCTGTCTATTTTTCAAAAGAAGGCTGTCTATTTTTCAAAAGAAGGCTGTCTATTTTTCAAAAGAAGGCTGTCTATTTTTCAAAAGAAGGCTGTCTATTTTTCAAAAGAAGGCTGTCTATTTTTCAAAAGAAGGCTGTCTATTTTTCAAAAGAAGGCTGTCTATTTTTCAAAGCGCTTTTCATAATTAACGTAACCTGCTACTTTCTGCGCATCTCTTTCACCCCAGCCAGTGTCGCCTTTTAAAATGTGTTTATGGTCTGTATCATGTTTCCAGCAGGTAATTTAATGGTAATCTAATATTTCACTGTTTCAAATTGGGGCCAAGAAATAATTTTCTCTAGAACATTTAAAAAAAAAAAAAATATTTAAACGTGTTTTTGTTAAAAACTCGTTTGTTTCGGCAGACATACTTTGGTGGAGCTGTGTTAATTTTCAAAAACAAATCTACTAGTACGAATTTTGCGCATTTTAGCGCTTTTTGCACTTTTAATACGAAGATACGATTTCTAATAGAAAATACGAATCTATTTTAACCCCCCAAAAATAGGATTGCCTTTACATAATAAATATGTGCTGAATTATGTCCCTTCCATAATATTTTGTACAAGCAGACAGTTGTCAAAGCAAGAAGACAGTTGTCACAACAAGAAGGCAGTTGTCAGAACATGAAGGCAGTTGTCACAACAAGAAGGCAGTTGTCACAACAAGAAGGCAGTTGTCACAACAAGAAGGCAGTTGTCACAACAAGAAGGCAGTTATCACAACAAGAAGGCAGTTGTCACAACAAGAAGGCAGTTGTCACAACGAGAAGGCAGTTGTCACAACAAGATGGCAGTTGTCACAACAAGATGGCAGTTGTCACAACAAGATGGCAGTTGTCACAACAAGAAGGCAGTTGTCAAAACAAGCAGCAATTTGTCAATACAGACAGACAGGTGTCAATAAAAGCAGGCAGTTGTCAATATTGGCAGACAGTTGTCAATACAAGCAGACATATGTCAATACAAGCAGACAGTTGTCAAAACAAGAAGACAGTTGTCAAAATAAGCAGACAGTTGTCGCAACAAGAAGACAGTTGTCACAACAAGAATACAGTTGTCAAAACAAGCAGACAGTTGTCACAACAAGAATACAATTGTCACAACAAGAAGACAGTTTTCAGGAGATTTTAAGCCAATCAAGGTAGTAACTTGTATATTATTATTGGAAAAAAGGGACACAAATCTGGCCAAATATTGATAAAAATAGTACTATAGCAGATGGTTACATTAGCGATGTTGTGTTGGCTTCACTTAGACAGTGCTCTCCCATGTTTGTGCCACACAGTAAAACAGTTGATGTAATTACACTCGGAGTGTTTGTCTAATTATGTCTAGTCCCTCTCAACGGGACGTCACGTGGTACTCATAGGACCACACGATTGGCTGGATTAATATTGTCTGTGTTTATGTTGACCCTCTTATTATAGGGATAAATGGTTAGAGATGGGCTATAAATGGGCAATAATTTAGTACAAATGAGCCGTAAATGGGAAATAAATATGTAATAAATAGGCTATAATTGGGCGATGAATTGGTAATAAATTGTCTATAAATGGTTAAGAAATTGGCTATAAATTGGTTATAAATGGGCTAAAATGGCTAATTTGCAGGCTTGCTATAAATAGGTAGAAAATAGGTTATAAAGACATAATGTGGGTAATACATGCCTATGAATGGACGTGTAAGTGGGCTATAACTGTGCTGTACGTGAGCTCTAAGAGGGTTATAAACTGGTAATAATTGCCTAAAAATGAATTATAAATGGGCTATAAATGGTTTCTAAATGTTTTATACATATACTAATTATGTATTATAAATGGGCTATAAATGGTTTCTAAATGTTTTATACATATACTAATTATGTATTATAAATGGGCTATAAATGGTTTCTAAATGTTTTATACATATACTAATTATGTATTATAAATGGGCTATAAATGGTTTCTAAATGTTTTATACATATACTAATTATGTATTATAAATGGGCTATAAATGGTTTCTAAATGTTTTATACATATACTAATTATGTATTATAAATGGGCTATAAATGGTTTCTAAATGTTTTATACATATACTAATTATGTATTATAAATGGGCTATAAATGGTTTCTAAATGTTTTATACATATACTAATTATGTATTATAAATGGGCTATAAATGGTTTCTAAATGTTTTATACATATACTAATTATGTATTATAAATGGGCTATTGGAATACATGAGAGATCAGATTTAGAGTAATTTAATCAAACACAGTGTAAGCAGGATTTCGTTAGAGTAAATTAATCATAACAAAGTGTAAGCAGAGTTGCCACTGTTCAGGTTACTGAAAACATCTTAGTAGAGACGAAATCATAAAGATAAGTTCAAATTTATACAACTAAAATGTTGAAGATCCTTCAAATTAAATGCGTTGATGTCACTAAGAACATCTTATATATCTTGCATATCGTGTATATCTTATATACATTAATCATCTTCGATATCTTATAGATCTTTTTATCTTATATATCTTATTTATCTTAAATTTATTATATATCGTATATATCTTGTACATCTTTCCATCTTATATATCTTGAATATCTTAAATATCTTAAATATTTTATGCATCTTATATTTCTTATTTATCTTATATAGTTAATATATTGTATTTATCTTATATATCTTATTAATCTTATATATCCTATTTATCTTCTTTATCTTATTATCGTATATATCTTACTTATCTTATGTATCTTATTTTTCTTATATCTTATTTATCTTATAGATTTTTATCTTATATATCTTATTTTTCTTATTTATGATATATATATTATATCTTTTGTATCATTACTTTGAAACATTATTTCTCACCGAAGTTAACATTTAACATGTCAACGTTAACAAAGCTGGTCTTAGAATTCGATACGTTCACAACCAAACCTACTAAGAACGTTCACAACCAAACCTACTAAGAACGTTCACAACCAAACCTACTAACAATATTCACAACCAAACCTACTAACAACGTTCACAACCAAACCTACTTTAACAACGTTCACAACCAAACCTACTTAAACAACGTTCACAACCAAACCTACTAACAACGTTCACCAACCAAACCTACTTTAACAACGTTCACAACCCAACCTACTAACAACGTTCACCAACCAAACCTACTTTAACAACGTTCACAACCAAACCTACTAACAACGTTCACAACCAAACCTACTTTAACAACATTCACAACCAAACCTACTTTAACAACGTTCACAACCAAACCTACTAACAACGTTCACAACCAAACCTACTAACAACGTTCACAACCCAACCTACTAACAACGTTCACAACCAAACCTACTAACAACGTTCACAACCAAACCTACTAACAACGTTCACAACCCAACCTACTAACAACGTTCACAACCAAACCTACTAAGAACGTTCACAACCAAACCTACTTTAACAACGTTCACAACCAAACCTACTTTAACAACGTTCACAACCAAACCTACTAACAACGTTCACCAACCAAACCTACTTTAACAACATTCACAACCAAACCTACTTTAACAACGTTCACAACCAAACCTACTAACAACGTTCACAACCAAACCTACTTTAACAACGTTCACAACCCAACCTACTAATAACGTTCACAACAATTTTCAGCAAAGGAAGACAGCATTATATACTCTACATTTGTAAAGAAAGATTATATTCTTGCGAATTTGAGTGAACATTTGGGAAATTCTGACTATACTTTGGCTCTACAGATAGTAACACATGTTAAAAGAGTTTAAAATGGTCTTTACTTTACGGGGGCTACAACTTACAGGGCTCCAACTTACATGGGCTTCATCTTACAGGACTCCAACGTACAGGGGCTACCACTTACAGGGCTACAACTTACAGGGCTACAACTTATACGTGCTACAACGTACAGGGCTACAACTTACAGGGGCTACAACTTACAGGGCTACAACTTACAGGGGCTACAACTTACAGGGCTACAACTTACAGGGCTAAAAATAACATAGGCTACTACTTACAAGGCTACAACTTAAGGGGCTACAACTTACAGGGGCTACAGCTAAGGGGCTACAACTTACAGAGGCTACAACTTACAGGTGCTACCACTTACAGGTCTACAACTTAAGGGACTACGAGTTACATGGCTACAACTTACAGATTTTTATACATGGAGATTTGTGTACATAAATTAATGGAGTTTATCGTGTTTATTTTTTAAATAAGAAATATTACAATCTTAGTCACTCATAATTAGATAGAATGGAGAAAAGCCCCCAATGACATAATGTTAAAATCTCAATGCAAAAATCAAGAACAAAACCCGCACACACAAAAGTGATTTGTACAGTAATGTTTACAGTTATGTTTACAGTGATTTGTACATTGATGTTTACAGTGATGTTTACAGTTCCAAGTTAGGAGTCCAGGAAACGAGTGAGTTAAAAAACTGATGGAATTATTTTTTCTAGAGAAATACGTTATTTTGCATCGGCCTCTGATTCACTTGCGATAGAAAAAGAATCTTCTAGAATGAAAATTGCTGAGGTCAGATCTATATTAAGGGTTGAGGTTATGGTCTAGGGGGTCAGGGCATGCGTGCGAGGGGGTAAAGGCACAACCATGGGTTTTGTGGGGGTAGGGGGGGTCATAGCTTGCGTGTGAGGGATAGGAACTGGCTTCAGATGACATTTACTCAAGGGCCATGACTCCACTCCCGGCAAACTGTACTGACGATCACTTAACTTGAATTTCCCCGCACAAATTACTCCCCCTTTCTCCGGCAATAAAACCAGAACACATTCCAAATCATTTTTCTATGCGATCGAAATTGGCTGGGATTTCGTGAAATTCTCCAGTAAAGAAGGGAGGCATCTGACGTAAAGGACGTGGAAGAAAGAAAGAGGGGGAGAGTGGGCCGGGTCGATGTTAATAGACGTGTTTGGCCCTCAGCTTGGTTTCAGGCGGTACGGCTTCCGCTATGGCGGCCGGCACGAGAGTCAAAATGGCCGGGCGAGGGGAACCACCCCTTGTCATTGGCTCGTTAGCTCAATTGAGCCAATGTAGTTGGCCCATTCCCCAATATTTATACAGAGATTTGCAAATTTGAGGCCAATAATGATGGCAACCGCCGGGCGAGATAACTCAAGATTCCTTGATTACTTGCCCATTATATGCCATAAATGGCTTTCTAACTCCATTTCGTGGCTTGCGCCTGCTCTGGTAATTCATTTAACTTACAGAATCCGTGAGCTCTCATCATGGCGACCCAGCCCTTAAGCTCGACGATTTTATGTCATCTTATTTTCTATAAGTTGCTTTACTCTTTCCAGACTTATTCGTAAATCCCCTCCCCCCCCCCCCCCCCAACACACACACACAAACCACTATCCTGTAATATTTCTTTGACACTTTCCTGTCATCTTTTCTGCCCTTCTCTCCTGTCATCTTTTCTGCCCTTCTCTCCTGTAATCTTTCCCCGCCATTTTCTCCTAGGTGCTTATCTTTTTGTCTACTATGTTACTGTCTCTGTCTCTCTCTCTCTCTCTCTCTCTCTGTGTGTGTGTGTGTGTTTCTCTCTATCTCTTTCTATTCCCCCTCTCTATATCTCTATCGCCATCTCTCTCAATCTCTTTCTATCTATATCTCTTTCCTCAATCCTTCTATCCCTCTCTATGTTTATCTCTTCCCATCTCTCTCCTTCTCTCTCTATCTCTCTCACGCTATCTCTTTCTCTATCTCTCTATATCTCTCTCACTTACTCTACCTCTGTTTTTCTCTTCCTCCATGTATACTCATCTCAGTGTATTTTTATATCTAAGTCACTATCAATTCTTGTTTTCCTTATATCTTTTTTTTACTCTTGCTATCTCTGCATCCCTTCTACTGTCTACCTGCCACCCTCACTCCTCCCTTTCGCGCTCTCTCTCTCTCTCTCACACTCTCTTCTTCTTTTTCTTCTACATATTAAGGGCCCACGATCAATTTATTGATCATTATGGCTCCTATGAATGTAGATGGGATTTGCAATGTTTCTGTGCCTGGTGTTGATGAGGATATTTCACTGGTTACAAGAGTAATTGACCTGTTTACCCCTATGCTTTCACCGTATTAACTACGTTTTTAAGCCTAAGACTACAGCACTCCGACGAGTCTCAAAATCTACAATATTTTCGGGGGGGGGGGGGGGTCGTTTTTTTTTTTTTTTTTTTTTTTTTTTTGAATTTTAAAAAATAATTATTTGTTGTTGTTTTTCAGTAAAAAGTTACCGCATTTTTGTGTGTTAGCACCTTAAGCAATCGAATAGGAATAACAGTGATTGGCTTGTGAGCTCTCGATCTGAGTGAAGCAACTAGAATGTTTGTATTTTAGACGATTGCGTTGTTAATACTTAAACTGCCAATGTGCATGCATAAGATCTTTTCTCATTCTTAAGAAACAAATCGGAAGACCATAATCCTGTAAAATTTATTTGTGTTAACTTATACAAGCAGTTAAGTAGATGTCTTTACACAAACTTTATGTGTGTGTTTAGATTACCCCCCCCCCCCCCCCCCCAATATACCAAACTAATCTTTGGAGCTACGCTTTTGAGAGCTGAAAACTACTCTGAAACTAACCCAGAGGTAAACAAGTCTGCTCTCCTTATCTCTCTCTCTTTCTCTCTCTCTCTCTCTCTCTCTGTGTATCCAATGGTACGGGAACATGGTACGGGAAATGGTACGGGAACATGGTACAGCAAATGGTACGGGAAATGGTACAGGAAATGGTACGGGAACATGGTACGGGAAATGGTACGGGAACATGGTACAGCAAATGGTACGGGAAATGGTACGGGAACATGGTACGGGAAATGGTACGGTACACATCGTGTACATGTGTTTGTGATGAGGAATATTTCTTTGAATATGACATTATTAGTCTAACAAATTCTCAACAAACTGTGATTTATGATCTAAAATGCTGGTCAAGGGAATAGCCAAAAGTGACTGTCTTCAACATGTTTAGCTAAATATGCAATTTCTGGGTTTGTACAGCATTGTTGATCTTATGCGCCATGTATGTTACCACTTCCTGTCTTACTTAAAGCGTAGGTTATAGCTCTATTCCTGCGTGTTCTCTCAGACTGATGCACACCGGAGTGACTTGTGCTATGTTCAGACTGATACACACCGGAGTGACTTGTGGTATGTACAAATACAATATTATATTATATACCATTGTGGTAACGGCTCTCGCACATAAATTGTTCACCTGTGATGCAAAGAAACCAGAAATAGACGCTTTATATGACAATGTAGACTTCAGTAAGAAGACAGTTTTCCGCACTGCTGGTACTGCTCACTGTGTGTTTGTAGACATTTTAAACAGAGCATCTCGATATCGCTCTACGCAGAGGCCCTTGGGCCGTCAAAGACTGGTACTATTGTATCTGGCCTGCATCCTCCTGGCAAATTCGTACTCTCCTGAACCCAATCCTGGACTGAACGTCGCTACGAGTGCTGGATTTCCTCCATTGCATACCCCCTCTTGTTCCAAATCCCAGTCATCAAAGATCTGCAGAACATGTGACCATGCTGTACAGTCGGAGGATAGAGGCGTTGCCTGTGAACAATGGGGGGGGGGGGCAATGGTTCCATGGTCAATGCCAAAGCATCGACACAACTTATTACAACCAGTACTTTGGTACTGTACTGTCTGCGGTGGACGGATTAGCCAGTCTTTGTTTGACCTCCATAGTGCAGGGACAGACTCTACCTTCCCAGATTTCTCTCTGAATCTCTCATGCTCCACACCAATGGACATTCGAAGTTTTCAGCCCCCACACTGCTCTACACCTATGCGCTGCAGTCAGCAAGACAAATGGAAAAACGGACCATTGCGCATATTGAACGTGAACTTTCAGTCTGCAAGCTGGATGAGAGTAGAGATAGCAAACCAGATAAACAGCCTAAAACCTGACATCATACTGGGTACAGAAACATGGCTGAATCCCTTCATAGCCAACGCAGAGGATAATTACACATTATTCCGGCAAGACAGAAAAGACAGAGGAGGAGGAGTACTTGTTGCTGTCCATCATAACCTGGACTGTCATGTTGCTGTCCATCACAACCTGGACTGTCATGTTGCTGTCCATCACAACCATCGCACATTTTATGTGTGTGCCTATTACAGACCCAACACAGCAGATGAACCAAGCTGAAGGAGGCTCGAAGTATCGCTTCAGAGAGCAACACTGTCAAAGAACGCTTTTCTCCTTATGGTGGAGGGGGGGGGGATTTTAACTTTCCTGGTTGGAACTGGCAGATTCCTGCCTTGAAGCCCAAGTCCCTATACTCTGTCCCACACTCTGACTTCATAGAGATGATTAACAACCATGGTCTGGAACAGTTGGTTAAAGAACCCACGAGGGGGGGGGGGGGACACTCTAGACCTACTCCTCACCAACTGTCCACATCTCATTCCAAAAGTTGAGGTCATCCCCGGGATATCAGACAACTGCATACCATATTGTGAATTTCAGGTTAATACACTTAAAAAGAAGCAGGTCATACGAGAAATCCCAATTTATGCCAAGGCAGACTGGGATGGCCTAATGAGTGTAACGAAAGAGCTGAGCTCAGACATGCAGGAGATTCACGGAACAGCGACAACAGAAGAGCTGCGTGTCAAGTTTAAGACAACAATCACTGATGCAATGAAGAATATATACCACACAAGACCACCAAACCTAAGATAAATCAGCCATGGTTCACGGCTGAAATTCGTGGGCTCATCCACAGGAGAGAACGCCAATACAAGCTATTGAAGAAAAATGGCTCCGTTGAACTGAGGAGGTACTGAGACTCCGCCGAACCATCCAACGCTTACGATTAATATGTATTTTTATATTCCGAACGTCATTTATGGCTGATAATTATAGTCTTAAACAACTGCCAAGCTAGAAAGAACTGCATGAGGGAATTCACTCTAAATATTTGGTTAATATTTATCTCAAACAAATGTAAACAGCGCGAATTTGTGCTTTGTGTCTCTTATCAAAGCTCACGCTCTGTCTGTACGTGCACCCCCCAGGGCCCTGTCTGTGCGTGCACCCCCGGTGACATGTCTGTGCGTACACCCCCGGTGACATGTCTGTGCATGCATCCCCCGGGGCCCAGTATGTGCGTGCACCCCCAGGGCCTTGTCTGTGCGTACACCCTCGGGGACCTGTCTGTTCGTGCACCCCGGGTGACCTGTCTGTGCGTGCATCCCCCGGGGCCCAGTATGTGCGTGCATCCCCCGTCACATGTCTGTGCGTGCAACCCCGGTGACATGTCTGTGCGTGCACCCCCGGTGACCTGTCTGTGCGTACACCCCGGGTGACATGTCTGTGCGTGCATCCCCCGGGGCCCAGTATGTGCGTGCACCCCCGGTGACCTGTCTGTACGTGCATCCCCCGGTGACCTGTCTGTGCGTACACCCCCGGTGACCTGTCTGTGCGTACACCCCCGGTGACATGTCTGTGCGTGCATCCCCCGGGGCCCAGTATGTGCATGCACCCCCAGGGCCCTGTCTGTGCGTGCATCCCCCTGGGCCCAATATGTGCGTGCACCCCCAGGGCCCTGTCTGTGCGTGCACCCCGGTGACCTGTCTGTGCGTGCACCCTTTGGGGACATGTCTGTGCGTGCATCCCCGGGGCCCAGTATGTGCGTGCACCCCCAGGGCCCTATCTGTGCATGCACCCCAAGGCCCTGTATGTGCGTGCCCCCCACCCGGGGACCTGTCTGTGCGTGCACCGGACACTGAAAATGATTGTTTGATCAAGGCTTAGAATTGCTTGCATCGTTACTGGGCGAGAAGGAGGTAACCCTTGAACGACTGACGAGGAATCGTGTCCGCGGATCGGGCCCCAACTTCGTAGAGTTTAGCATGGGACCCGGACCGGAGACCTTCAGGCAGAGTCAATTTGAGGACGCTTGATAGACATTATCAGACATTTTAGAAGTTTAACTCCAGTGACTCTCTGCTCTTTATAATCATTATTATACTTATACCATCTTATGCTGTGACTATAAAATACCCATACCATCTTATGCTGTGACTATAACATACCTATACCATCTTATGCTGTGACTATAACATACCCATACCATCTTATGCTGTGACTATAACATACCCACACCATCTTATGCTGTGACTATAACATACCCACACCATCTTATGCTGTGACTATAACATACCCACACCATCTTATGCTGTGACTATAACATACCCACACCATCTTATGCTGTGACTATAACATACCTATACCATCTTATGCTGTGACTATAACATACCCACACCATCTTATGCTGTGACTATAACATACCCACACCATCTTATGCTGTGACTATAACATACCCATACCATCTTATGCTGTGACTATAACATACCCACACCATCTTATGCTGTGACTATAACATACCCATAAAATGTCGAATTAAACTCACTTGACCTCAGACTTTTGTTTCATTTGGTTGAAAGAATGACGTGACGCAAGTCAATGATTATTTAATAATGGGAGGTTTTCAACAACAAAAAAATGATGTAAGTTTTTTTGTACTTGTACATTATAAGCCGATGTATGGCAACACGACTGTGCTACAGTTATATTAAAACAGTTCAGAATTGCATGCTTCCTAGTTCCAGTTCAACAGGCGTTGGTGATATGAGTCATTAAAATAGCGACAACTGCAAGGCCAGTTAACTATTTTATTACTGAGCTCTGGAAGTTCAAGGCCAATTATTGAACTCTGCCACATGACTTTAAAGTTCAAGGCCAGTTAACTATTTTATTACTGAGGTCTGGAAGTTCAAGGCCAATTATTGAACTCTGCCACATGACTTTAAAGTTCAAGGCCAGTTAACTATTTTATTACTGAGCTCTGGAAGTTTAAGGCCAATTATTGAACTCTGCCACATGACTTTAAAGTTCAAGGCCAGTTATTGAACTCTGCCACGTGACTTTAAAGTTCAAGGCCAGTTATTGAACTATGCCACGTGACTTTAAAGTTCAAGGCCAGTTATTGAACTCTGCCACGTGACTTTAAAGTTCAAGGCCAGTTATTGAACTCTGCCACGTGACTTTAAAGTTCAAGGCCAGTTTAATTTGTTATTACTGAGCTCTGCCACAACATATACAAGGGTTTTTGATTGTAAAACAAAGTTGACATTAAGTCACTGAAGATGAAAGTGAAAACACAAAAAAAAACAAGCATTTATAGTCTAACAAAGTAGCATTTATTGTCAGAATAAAGCAATACCAAAAACACAGATACAATCATTGCTTGCATTATGTAATGGCGATATTGCAATATTATTCAGCACTTTTCTAAAACAATCATTCATTTCATAAATTATCTCTGTAAAGAGGATTGGAGTCCAATAGGGATGAAGCTCAAAAATGATTGTATAAAAAAAAAAAAATATCCAGCAA